>LR738710.1:484261369-484391975 GCA_902687465.1 Secale cereale | reverse complement strand
AATTCTTATGGACAGTCGGGTTTACCCGCATCCATCAACCGGCCCTCTGGACAGTCGGGTTTACCCGCATTCAGTGATTGGCTAAAATTCTTATGGACAGTCGGGTTTACCCGCATCCATGGACCGGCCCTCTGGACAGACGGGTTTACCCGCATTCAGTGATTGGCTAAATTTTTTCTTATGGTTCATATGGAAAGATGGATAATCCACATCCACCGGCCCTCTGGACAGACGGGATTCCCGCATTCAGTGATTGGCTGAACCTTGCTTTGAGCCTGGCAGCTCTTAAAAAGCCTCGACTAAATGGTTTTATTTGCAAATTCGCATCTTTTGGTGTTTATGTTCTATGACTCTTTAAACCGAAGTGGAACAGCTACATAAGTTGACCACATATCTATAAAGTTAAAAGTCTGGATCATGAATACCAGCATAAATAAACCGGTGTTCATTATAACCCGGATCATCCATCAGGCAGCAAGCTACAAACTTCTGGACAAAGTTTCAGAACAATATAAACCGGTGTCTTTTATCAAGCCCGGGTTTGTTATTGGATCCATGAAGATCTTCATCAAGAAATTTTAAATTCTACCGGATTAAGAGTATTGAGCATGCTTGGTCTCAGGTATAAATTTATTTATGATATAAGTATATACTTGTTTGATATACTGTGAGAGCAATTTAATCTGTCCAGTGGTAAACCGCTAGGACATGTTTTCAGTCTTACTTATGCAGGAACAGATGACACGCACGATAAGCGACATCAGACGAAATTTAAATTGGCAAACGTCAAAAACAAGAAGTCAGAATATTCGAGTCAAAGCAGATAAAGTTTCAGCTATCCTATTACAAGGCATAGCAAGCCTGACGGTTTAAAAGATTGTTTGATAAAGCGGGGCTGCAACTACAACAATAAGTTATGAGCTATGCTTCCTCCCGCTGCGACGGCTGGGCATCGACTTGATCCGGAGTTTCTTCTTCTTCTTGAAGCGGTTGGAAGTCCGGAACACACCAGTCTATCTTCGTCAGGGCCCGGAAGTACATCTCTTCACTGATAAGTTCAGAAGGTTCGATATCTGGAGCGAAGGTATGAGGGCGAACTGGTGGGATTAAATTGACGGTGTCATAAACCGGCCGCTCCACCCGCTCGTTTTGCAAGTCGTACCCCGGATGATACCTGGATAAATCGGATTCAGCTGCAAGCTTGCTGGCGAGGGGACGCATCTCCTTCGTCAAGGCGTGGAGGTCCTTCGCGGTAAAAGTGGATCCGTCTTCTTTAGTGTCAGGAAATCCAGTCAAAGCTTCTTCCGGATCAAGATCCGGGACCCAGGCTTTAGCCCTGGTTAGTGCCATGAGGGCACCGGCTCGAGCAGCAGATTTCTTAACTTCTTCTAGACGCACTGGCAGAACAGACAACTTTTCCAACGTGCCTTGGATGGTCATGGGGGCCGGTTTACCGAAAGATGTTGCACTGATGATCCTCCGAGCGCCGGAATACAGCTGCTCGACCAAAGTGTAACATGCCTTAAGTTTCTTCCGTAGATCATCCCCAAGATGGGTGACACGGCGCCCTGCATATGAATATCACAATTAAACCGGCACAGATGGAAACTTGCAAGGATGAAGCAGGAGTTCAGATTATACTTACCAAAGATTGCAGAAGTCATTAACTCAATTTGCCGTTTTAAACCGGTTAACTCTTCAGTAACCGGATTAAGCGCCCCCTCAGCATCCTGAACCCTCTTCTCCAGCTCTTTCTTCTGAACCTCAAAAGCAGTCCGCTCTTCTTCAAAGAATTTTTTCAGATCTTCAGCAGTCTTTAAACTCACCTGAAGATCTTTCTTGGCTTTCGAAGCAGCAGACTCTGTTTCAGCAAGGCGGCTCCGAAGCTCATTGATCTCATCAGCATTCCGGTTTAAGTCAGCCTACAAGTACAATCAAGTGATAAGAAGCAAAAATCAGACAAGTCTCAAGCACACAAACAAGTTGTATACTTGACACTTGGGGGCTAATGTAAAGGTGAAACAATAAACAGCAGCAGTTCAAAGACAAAAGTCTCAAGCACACAAGCAAGTTGTCTACTTGACACTTGGGGGCTAATGGAACATTGAAGTATCAGAAGAAATTCTTACAAGTATCAAATACATAACCAAGTTATCTACTTGATACTTGGGGGCTAATGTAAGATCAATTGTTCAAGTTATAAAGTTCCGGTTCACCTTCAACATGCAGCTAAACCAGAACTTGGGGGCTACTATGAGATAGTTAGAGGCATATCAAAAGCACAAAGTCAGAAGGAAAGGATTACCTCATATTTTTCTTTCATCAGATTAACCAAGCCCGCTTCATAATCTCGGCTGCTGTGGAGCCGGTTCAAGTACCCGAAATAGAGCTCCTGGGCACTCATATCAGCAAGATTGGACAGCTCGGTACTCCATTTACCTTTCTCTTTATGCAGCTTCTCCGCTTTAGCCGTATGTTTGGCCAAAACAGTGGGCTCAGCCGGAGCAACGAAAGCAGTGCCAGTCACTTCAACTTCTGGAGAAGCAGGTGCTGTTGGTGGAGCTGTATTGTGAACCGGACTAGGAGATGTCGGATTGACTTGAGGAGAATTGGCCCGGGCAGGACTTGGCGGATTGAGGATATCATCAGCAGTAGGGTTCTCGGGCACTGAGATATGATCCGTAGGCGCAGGATTTTCAAGAGGAGTTGTAGGCTCGCCCTCTGGAGGGACGGTTGTTGCCGGATCAACCGTCGGATCATCAACAGTAGTCTCCGCAGTGGGTTTATTGGCCTTTGGATTTTTGCTAGGCTTTGGCTTGCTGAAATAAGTTCGGAAAATGAGTTAAGATGGTGAAGCAAAATATAATCATAAACCGGATAAGTTTAAAAGACTTACCCTGGAATAGTTTTTAGTGGGGGAAGTTGCGTAGCAGTCGATTCACCAGAGGAGGATAATGGAGTCTCCTGATAATCAGGATCAGACGGTTTAAGAGGTTTTCGGATAAGCCCGGCCTTGGGATGAAGGAGAGTTGGAGAGAGTATAACCTCAGGGCGGCGCCTCCGAGCCGGAGTGAGAGAGATTCCGGATGACTCCACTGCCAGGCCGCTATGGCGAGTGGTCCGGCGAAGAGCTTCATGTTGTTGTTTCTTCAAAAGAAAATTAGGATCCAATTGAGCATAAGGATGAGAAAACTGATATTTCCGGACTGTCCAACGACTCTTTTGTGGAAGCGGTTCTGAATCGGAAGAAAGGATAGTTACCTCAACTTCGGCCGGTTTATCACCTTCAGCCAACTCCTGTGGAAAGTTATCATTAGATACATATATGAGCACAAGCAAGCAAATTAAAGCCGGATTAATTCATACCTCGGAATCCGGATCGTCATCCTCGGCGTGAGAACTAGAGTCAACAGCTGCTTTTCTTTTCTTATTAGCAAAAGTCTTCTGGCGTGCCTGTTTGCCGGGTTTCTCCTGAGGTTTTCTCTTCCAGAAAGGATCCTCAGCCTATTCGAAGGAAGAAAAGATAATTGAAAGAACGGTTTAAAAGAACGGATTACAAATACATGACAAAGCAAAGCTTACCGCAGGCAGCTTGTTCTTCTTGTAATACGGAGCTAATCCGACTTTGCTGCAGTCTGCTAAGGAGACGTTGAGCATCTTCTTAGCCGATTCAATAACCTCCGATTCAGAAAGTTTATCCTTGGTAAACCGTTGAGGGTCGTCCGGTTTACCAGAATACTGGCACATCAACTGCGATCGCCGTCTCAAGGGAAGAATACTCCAAGAGAGCCAACAGTGCATAAAATTGGTTCCTATTAAACCGTTGGCCATAAAAGCTTTCAGTCTGGAAAGCTGAGACGCAAACCGGGGCCGTTCGATGGAGCTGAGTCGTTGTGGCAGAGGGTGATCCTCTGGAAGACGGTGCTCGCGATAACTCGGCAGTGGGTTTCCCCCTTCAGGAGAAGTGTCAACACAGTAAAACCAAGATTTGTTCCACTCCTTTGGGTGTGTGTGGAGAGCGGCATGGGGAAAGACTACGTCTCTCCTTTTTTGGATGCTAACCCCGCCGAGTTCCTGATGCGGTCCGCTGGTGAATTCCGTACGCCGGTTCAGGTGAAAGAAATCCTGGAACAGATCAACAGACGGTTCTTCTTGCAGATACACCTCTGAAAACACTTGGAAGTCACAAATATTGGAGACAGAGTTTGGACCTATGTCCTGAGGATGGAGTTGAAAGGCGGCAAGTACATCCCGGAAAAACTTTGAACCGGGGGGTGTGAAGCCTCGAGTTATGTGATCAAAGAAAACAATAACCTCCCCTTCTCTGGGAATAGGAGGGCATTCGTTTCCTGGAGCCCGCCACTTCAAAACAGATTGAGGGCCTAAGGTACCAATGGCAGCAATTCTAACCAAGTCGTCTTCCGTGATGATGGAAGGAACCCAGTCACAAGACACAAATTGTTTGGCCATAATGGCAGAAGAGCGAGTACTGAAAAGATAAAGTGCAAAAACGGATTATGCGGGTACAGCAGTATAAACCGGAAGATATCTACGAAGATTACGCAACGGTTTAGACAAGGGACTAATGATATGGTTAACCCGGCAATAACAAGGAGCCATGTTACTGCCGGTTCATGACAGCAAAAGAGGAACAGCTAAACCGTCACGTTCAATTTTAAAAAAATTCATGGAACAGGGCATGACAGTATAAACCGGAGTATACCTAATAGATCTACAAAGGAGAAGAAACAGGTTTTTGCAAACAGCTAAAGGCAGAACAAATCTGAGCATGCAAGAAAAAGGAAAATAAATACAAGGACGAACGGGAAGAACTGCAAGGATCTTATGCAGAGCAGTTGAATCTACATGATGAGTGTAGGTGACGAGATCTAAAGCATATACTAGCGGAACAAAGGTAAAGATCTAAGAGCCAGATATAAAGGTCAAAAACTTCTGTGAAACAGGCGTTTAAGATGTACAAGGCAAAGCTTTCGTTAAAGCTCTAATGGCGGAGGCACAGGGAAGAACCCTAGAGGACGCGGATCTACAATGAGGAGGAAAGACATACCTGGAACAGTGGAGATCAGCGGCGGAGTTCTCTGGTCAAACTCAGGGTGATGCAGCGGCCGGCGAGGACTTGGTTTCGGCGGTCAACGGCGGCAGTTCGAGCTCGGGCGTCAATGGCGTCTTGAAGCTCGGGCGACGGACAGAGGAAGAAGATGCGAGAAGAAGATAAACGAATGAGGACGGCGGTATTTATAAGGGGAGGTCAGATACGAAGCCACAGGTGCGGGATTCGAGGGAGCAAAGATCGGATAAAGATCCTTTTGACGCCTCGATCTTCGGGATAACCATTAAACAAAGCTACAGTACAGCTCACGGCATTAAATGCGGAAATGATGTCACGATCAGGTTCCGTGATTTTCAAGGATGACGTCAGGGCCGGTTTACCAAAAAATGAGAAGACACAGAAGAAAATTATAAAAGACAAGGGAGATTGATGTGAACAAGTTCAAATCATTCTGGGGCCTAATGTCAGGGATATTACTAGCAGGTATGAACCGGCTAGTATAAACCGGATTACTATAATATGTTGTAATATTTAGTAATAAGCTACGGCCCATGAGATCTTAGGGCCCATGTATAGAGTTATGATTTGTAAACCGCCTGATGATGTAACTTGAGGAATAAGGAAGAAAGAACAGAGACCGAGGCGGACACAAGTATGAGCCGGCCTCGGGACTCTGTAAACCGGACTGGGCGTCGCCTCTCTATATAACGGGACGACCCGGTGACGGTTCAGGGACAAGCAAGAATCAACCCGTCGAGACTACAGGCAAGCGATCCGCTCCCTGTAAACCGACGCCCAAGCAATACCAAACCAACTAGACATAGTCTTTTCCCTTCATCGAAGGGGCCGAACTAGTATAAACCCTATGCGTCCTTTGTGTGCTATGAACCCCTTCAAGCTAACCCGTGCGATGGTTCCATCATCAAGTCCGTTAAACCGGACATCTGCCGTGCTAATTCCATGACAGGGTTCCTTCTGCACCCACAATGGAGCGACGTTTGCATGAAATTTTATTGCCACGCAAGGCTCGTCTCTTTTGTCCTACATGTTCAGTACCATTGTGTACAATATCTAAAATATATAGGAATAAAACATAGTGAGATTATGTAACGAGTGCATACTGTGGATAGACCCAAAACCAATGATAGCAAGCAGATAATAGCTTCAATTAAAAAATACAGAAAATGGCTCCTTTAATGTTTGTTTCCACCTAACATGAAACTCACAGTAGGCACCCGAGATTAACCAAATTGTAGACATATAATATTGATTGATAGCCCAATATGTACCCTGCAACCATTTAAAAACTCACAGTAGGCAGGCTTGAACAGGGAAAAGCCTACACTCCAAAAATGTTTTTGTGCTACTTCTACTACTTTGGACCCAAGCCACTGCCCTACTAGCTCAACTCCAGGCCCATCTAGAAATGAACAACTCAAACGCGTAGAAATAAATAATGATGGCTTGCGAGAGAGTCCACCATGGATAGCTAGGTTACCTGGCACCTCACTGCTTGTTATATAGGAGAAACTAATCGTATTTCACATTATAACGTGTGCTCGGTGGACAATATATATAACATGTAGAGTAAAAAAGCGATGCAGCAAGTGTACAATCTCAGCATCATTGGGTTGGTCGCTGAGGATGTTGCGGCTAATATGGCAGTCGGAGGAGGGGGGGAAAAGATCTTAGGCACCTAGAGATGGAGCTAAGGGTACTACTCGGCTGTGATGGAGGATTTCGTTGTTGGACCAGCTCCGGTGAGTTGTACGACGGCGAGGCTGAAGCAGGACAAGAGAGACAACGTTAACCTGAGTGGAATTCTAATAGCATCTCCAATAGATGATGTAAAATACATAACCACAAAGTGCTAGATGTAAAATACATCAGCCGCTCATCTCTGAACTTAACTGTCGAAACTGAATTTATCCGTCGAAACTGAATTTTACTGTCGAAACTGAATTTTGCTATCGAAACTGAATTTTACTGTCAAAAATGAACACACTAGTAGCAAAAAAGCAGTAGCAGCAGTAGCAGCGTCTGGAGCAGCAGCGCGTGCGAGAGCTGGGGCAACTGGTCGTGTAGTAGCATCTCTGGTAGCAGCTGCAGGGGCTGGAGCGAGAGCAGGATCTGCTAGTTATGTAGCAGCATCGCGAATAAGACTAGAGCGGCAGCGCAAGAAAGAGCAAGAGCAAGAGCAAGAGCAGCAGCACGAGCAAGAGCAAGAGTAGACCAGGCAGGGGATCAGAGAGCAAGAGCAGAGCAGCAGCGTGAGCGAGAGCCAAAGCAGCAGCAACTCCGACTGATGTGGACGTCGTCGTGATGGGCCTCTAACCCCTCGTTGGTTACCCCAAGTGGAAGGTGTAAGATGCAGTGTTGTGGAAGTTTTTCCCTTAGCAAAGATGCCAATGATCGAATCCCCAAAGACTCCTAGGTTCAACAAGTAGGTGTCAACTTCTAACGGCGCCGGATTAGCAATCAACATGGACCTGCACACATATACAAATAACTTTGCTCCCAACGAGTACAGAGAGGTTGTCAATCCCTCCGGCCTTGTAGTACACAAAGGGTTAAACGCAAATGATAGTAGTGATAGATAATGTTTGCAATAGTAAATAAAAGCGAAAAGTAAATAGCGGATGTGATCAATGATGATAATATGGACCGGAGTCTCATGATGTTCACTAGTGATGTCTCTCTCCCAAAAGACGATAAAACAGCTATGTGAGGTAAACGAATTACAGCTGGGCAATTGACAGGACCACGAACACAAACCAATGCTGACTAAATTGCAAGAAAGGTTGAGGTTCAAAGCATGGGCGGTACGCCAAAGTAAGTAGACCGAAATCCATCAATATCTACTACTAATCATCCACCTTGAGTTATCTATCCAGAACATCTCGCTGGTATTAAGTTGCGAGCCCCACCCATAGTGTAAACTCAATGCAACAGACAACTGCATTAAAAGAACTTTGCGTAAAGTAAACAATCCTTGCACCCGCGGGCACAAGCACCGTTGTTTTCCCCCTTGTGGCAACAACATATCCCCTAGACTCATGTTTCTGTCACTCAAGCTAGTCATCGAGGGGCATGAACCCACAATCAAGCATAACGTTCCCTCTTGGAATCACTACGTATTACTCGGCCAAAGCAATAAATAACAACGGAGAACATGCAAGAATTACTTACGAACATAAATATAAAAGAGGTAGATCAAATATATTACTCAATCACAATCTGAACATAATCTCATAATCCATCAGATCCCAGCAAACTCAACATAGCAACAGCATAAGGATTACATATGTGCCTCGATCATGTAGGGCAGCTCACGAGGACTAATTAGTGAAGCACAAGAACAGGAGGAGAACATCACATAGCTACTGGTCATGGACTCATGGTCCAAGAGAGACTACTCACAACTCATCCGGGAGGCGTCCATGGTGGTGGAGAGGCTCCCGATGGTGATCCTCCCCTCCGGCAGGGTGCCGGGAAGAGTTCTCCTGGTGCTCCCGATCTTGGAAGCGGCGGCGGCGGCGAAACAGAGATGAGATCGCGAAAAAGAGTTCCCGTCCCGAGGGTTTCGAAGGACGCTCTAAATATATGCCGAAGGGGGGCACCAGACGGGGCTCGGGGGGCCCAGACGCCACCCCGGCGCGGCCCAGGGGGGCGCGCCGCCAGGGCTCCTGGAGCCCTGGTGCCCCCCCCCCGGCTGTCCTTCGGGCGCAAGGTAGGTTCTGGAACGCTGATTTTTTATATAATTTTTCTGGATTTTTCCTGGTAGTTCTCGTAACGTGAAAACCTGAAATACAAAAACAGCCGAAAACAGAAACTGGCACCGGGGTGCACTGGATTAGTAGGTTAGTCCAAATATGATCAAAAGTGTATGGAAGTGTATGAATATCAAAGCAATATCACCCAAAAGTGGCATGGAGCAAGCAGAAATTATAGATACGTTTTGGACGTATCAACATCCCCAAGCTTAATTCCTGCTCGTCCTCAAGTAGGTAAATGATAACAAGAATAATTTCTGCAGTGACATGCTATTAACCATATAGGACTTTTTACAGTCATATGACAAAAGCTTACTGAGACAATGAATCTATAGTAATTAAGTTGCCTCATGAGAAAATCACAAAGGACTGAAAGTTTTACAACATGAAACTGAAACATCAAAAAGATTTGCAATGAACATGATGTGCAAATATGATAAAGTGATATCTAGCTTGCTCCCTTTAGTGAAGCAAAACATAAATGCAGGGGCACCTTCAAGGTTTAAGTGATGACTAGATACAATGATTTCAGAAATAACGATATCACAATCATGCAAAAGACAATGCTACTTTGGGACAATGCACATTACACTCAGAATGACAATCATGCTCTCAGTAGTTGGTGCTTTTAAAAGAAGGTGGAGACTCAACATAAAAGTAAAAGAATGGTTATGTGCTAGAGCTTTTTATTTTGAAAACATAGAAGCAATTTTGTCAACGGTAGTAGTACTTCATATGTGTCATGCATAAGACATCCTATAAGTTGCAAGCCTCATGCATCGAATACCAATAGTGCTCCCACCTTATCCTAATTAGCTCGGATTTCCATGGGTTATCATTGCATTACATATGTTTAAACCAAGTGTCACAAAGGGGTACCTCTATGCCACCTGTACAAAGGTCCAAGGAGATAAATCGCATTTGATTTCTCGTTTTTGATAGATCTCAACTTGAGGACATCCATACCGGGACAACATAGAAAATAGATGATGGACTCCTCTTTAATGCATAAGCATATTCTCATAAGAGATTGAGGATTAATGTCCAAGCTAAAACTTCCACCATGATACATGGCTTTGGTTGGCAGCCCAATGTTCTTCTCTAACAATATGCATACTCATTCAACCCATGGCAAATCACCCTTACTTCAGACAAGACGAACATGCATAGCAACTCACATGATATTCAACAAAAGTGTGACAGTTGATGGCGTCCCCAGAAACATGGTTACCGCTCAGCAAGCAACTTATAAGAAATAAGATACATAGGCAACATATTCTTTACCACAATAGTTTTTAAGCTACTTTCCCATGAGCTATGTATTGCAAAGTTAGTCTGCTTAGTACAGGTGGAGGTTAGCAAAAGACTGGGAGCGACCAACTAAGAGAGCAATGACGGTCATAATCATGCAGAGCGACAAAGCAACATTGAATCAGGCATGGTAGTTATATCGCTACTCAGAAATAAAAGATCATCAAGTGTCGGGGGAAACTGTCCGCCACGAACACCTATGGGACCGGAGCCCCTTGTCTGTGCGGTACGAGGGCGGAGGGAGCACAAAGAGCAGATCGAAGCGGACACGCGGGCAGTTTTACCCAGGTTCGGGCCGCACGGATGCGTAAAACCCTACTCCTGCTTGGTTGTGTATTGAGTTGAGCGCTCGGGAGCTTGAAGAAGCAGCTACACCGTGCGTGAGAGTAATCTAGGTTTCGAACCCCCTCCACGTTGTGCATGGGCCTCCTTTTATAGTGCAAGGGGTCACCGACAGGTGTCAACGTAGGAGAAAGGGGTAAAAATGTAAAAGAGGTGGTAGTTGTAACAGTGCGGGAACAGTGGAGCTACAGTACCGAACAGTGGTCTATACCTACTTTAACAGTGGGGGACAAGGGCATTTAATGCCCGTCGCCGTCGACCCCAAAAGCTCCCGCCTTAGCGTCTCCGTCCGCCACGGCGACGGATTTATCGCCGTGGTGTGCCACCGTGTACCCCAGGCTGCACAGCCATCCGCCACGCGTCCCTGGTTAGGCCCCAGGGCGACGCGTGGGCCGATGAGCTGGAGCGCGGGCACACAGCGTAGCCTTCCCGGCAAGCGCCTTGCCGGGGCCTTAATCTTGCCGGGCCCGGGAACTTGCCGCTCCCCGGGCCTCTTGCCGGGGCGCGTATAGCGCCGAGGCGATATCTTCCAGTCTTCCTGGCAAGCTCCTCTTGCCAGGGTCTTGTGTTGGTGAAACAGTCTTGAGCCTGGAACGGCCTTCCCGGCAAGCTCCTCTTGCCGGGGTCTCGATCTTCTGTCTTGTATACTTTGTTTTTGAATGGTTTAACAGGAGGCAGGAAGGTCTCCGGCGAGCACGCAGTAAACCTTGCCGCGGGAAGCTGCAACTGCCCGTGCACAAGTTGGGGTACTGGGGTACCCCTACCTTAGTACACCGACAGGAGCCCCCGGGCCTGGGCCACACACGGTGCCGAGCGCTGTTGGGCCAGGCCCAAAACAGTGCACGGGCACCCGCGGCCCGCGGCGCGCCGAATCCACTTCCATATCCGCCGCACCCCACGGTAACGGCACGCGTCGATTGCGGCGCCGTGGGATGGGACGTGCCCACGATCTCTTAATGGAAAGGGGGAAACGCCCCCCACTCCCCCATAAAAGCAGAGGTAGCGGGCGCGGTTCCCCTCCCTGTGCTCTCATTACGTCGTCTTCTTCCTGCAAAAAGATTCCTTCTTGCGCTCCGCCTCCACAGCTCCGCCGCCGCCGAGCTCTTCGTCCCCTTCCTTCCGCCGCGCCCGCCATGGCTCCAAAGGCCGACAAGGCGAAAGCGGAGAAGTCCAAGAAAGAGAAATCCGAGCAAGCAGCCCAGCTCATCGCTTACCGGAAGCGGCACGTCGTCTTCCCACCGAAGCTCGGCGTGCAAGAACTCTGGAACAAGTATTACTTGTTCTGGTCCAAGGGCACCGACGCGCATCCCCGCACCCGAGCATACCCGGCCGTCGCCAAGGACAACTATCCCGGCGGGTATCACTTCTTTGCTGCCTTTTTCCACTGTGGTCTCTGTCCTCCTTTTTCGAACTTCTTCTGTGATATCATGAATACGTATGGCTTCCATCTGCTTGATTTCACCCCCAACGCCATTCTCACCATGGCCGTTTTCGCACATATGTGCGAAAACTTCATAGGAGTCCACCCCAACGTAGCCCTCTTTAGACACTTTTTCACCCCTAGAGCCGAGGCCGATGCCCCCCTCTCCGGATGTATTTCTTGGGTCTTCCGTCTCGGGAAGAAGGGGTCGTACTTGCCGGGGGAGCTCCGCGGCAAGTGGGAGGAATGGCGAGCGGAGTGGTGCTGGATTGTAGAAGACCAGCCGCAAGCCTTCACTGCGCCGCGCACAACGCCTATCGCGCGCGGCAGAGATTGGAGCGATCTAGACTCCGACGACGTCAAGCTCGACATCGCCCTCGTCCGGATCCTCCGTCTTCGGCTGGCCCGGCTGTCAGTTGCCGAGGTGGGCGCAGATTTCCTCCGCCGGCGCATCGCCCCTCTCCAAGACCGGAAGAGGCCGGCCTGGGAGTACGGCGGCCCGGCAGACATCATGAGACTGCGCCCCGGGCTTAATTTAAACTTCACCACTCTGGAGCTGCGCGGGATGGTACGAGAGCTCTTCAAGTACGACCCGACGCACCCCGAGTGGTTCAGGACTCCCCGGGAAGTGGTGCCGCTCTGCAACAACGCCGCGAGGGACCGGATCCTTGCCATGATGCCGATGTGCGACTCGCATGGCTTGGACCGCTCGTGGATCGCCCCGAAGCCCATCGACGTCCTCAACTTCTACGACAACCTCGTCGAGGTGGCGAGTAACAAGGAGGACCTCAAGCTGCATACGCGGGACACCACCGAACAGGAAATCGCCTACATAGCTTCTCGGGCTGAGGAGGCCGCCGCAGCCGCGGCGGCAGGAGTCTTCGGGTTCTCGCCGGAGGAGGCGGAGGCCGAGGAGGCGTCCACCCAGGCGGAAGAGGCGGAGATCCGCCGATTGCTGAACCTCCCACCCGACGCGCTCGCCGGAGTCCCCTCGTTGAGGCACTCCGGGATCCATGGGATCGCGACGGAGGCTGCGGCAAGGGACGGCACCGCCGGAGGGAGCAGAGGCGCCGCGAGGGGCGGAGGCGCCAAGGGGAAGAGGGCCGCAGCGCTGGATGCTGGGCCCAGCGAGCCGGCCGGGGCAGAGGAGGAGGAGGAGGAGGAGGCCGAAGACTCCGGCGGATCTACGGAGTTATACGCCGACGACCTCTCCTCGTCGGAGAGCTCCCCGCCCCCGGCAAGCCCGAAGGAGTCCCCGGCAAAGCGCCTCCGCAAGGCGGCGACGGGGGAAAGGGCACAGGCGCCCCGGCAACAGCCACCTCGGCGGGCGGCTCCCCGGGGGAGTCAAGCCGCGCCAAGGCCGTCCGGCGCACCAGCCGCAGCAGAGGCGGCCCGTGCGCGGACCACGACGGAGGCGGCCCGCAGGCCGGCAGCGAGCCGGCAGGGGTCTTCTCGGAGCGGAGCAGCGGCTCCGCCCGCCCCCCGGGCGCCGGCAGCCACAGGGGCTGGGTCTTCGCAGCCCCCAGCCCCGGTGAGTACCAAGCGCGCGAGGGAGTCTTCGCCTCCCGCTCCTCGCGTCGACGCGCCCACGGTGGAGTATGACTTCTCCGCCCTGAGCGAGGACGACGAGGAGGACCAGGAGTAAGGATCCGAGATTCCTCATCTTCTTGATTTTCGTCTCGAGCTTCTGTTGATGCTAACTCTGTCTTCTGTTCTGATTTCAGGACCCTGGCCCATCGCGCAGCGAAGAGGGCCAAGGCGCCCGAGGCCGAAGTCGCGGAGGACTCTGCAGCGGCGGTAACAGAGGGCGCGCCGGAGCCGAGCCTGCCGGACTCTGGCACTGCTCCGATGAGCAGCCCCCAGCGCAGCCCGCAGCGCAGCCCCCAGCGTAAGTCTGGGGTTCTTTCTTTTCGCTTGTCGGGGTACGTCTGAGGCTTTTGATTTTATCTTCATATCTTGACATCTCTTGTCTTGTTCCGTGCAGAGGAGGAGCCGCAGCGGGAAGAGCGCCCGGAGACCACCGCCGAGGAGCTGCAGGCACCGCCATCCCCGCCAAGGCAGGACTCTCCGACAAGGGAGAGTGCTCCGTCAAGGGCGGGTACTCCGCCAAGGCAGAGTACCCCGCCAAGGACGAGCAGCCCGGCAAGGGCGGCCACCCCGCCAAGGCCAAGTTCTCCGGCGAGGGCGACTACTCCGACGAGGCCGAGCTCCCCGGCGAGGGAGCCCGCCGCTGAGGACGCCCGCCAAGGTAACCTTTGTAACTTGTCTTCTTGGCTTGTCTCTTTTTTTGGATATTTGCTTGAGTCTTGAATTTCTTTGTCTTCTTCTTCTTTCTAGATCTTCCTCCTCCCGAGCCTATGGAGACGGAGGTAATTATCCTCGAGGAGGAGGACGCGCAGGGCGGCGGCGGCGACGCTCCAGTCGTTGAGGAGGTGGGCGAGGCCGCCGAGCCGGCCGCGCAAGAGACTGCTCCGGCTGCGGACGCAGCGGCCGGGGAGGGGGACGGTGGCCGCACCGCCGACCCGGAGGTGGCGGGAGCATCAGATGCTGCACCGGCCACCGGTCCCTCCGCCGGCGAAGAGCAAAGGTTCTATCTCGAGGCCCCCAATGGCGTCTTCATCCAGATGCCGTGGGGGTCTTCGTCGCGAGCTCCTGCGGAGGGCGAGGCGTTCGACGGAGAGGTCCTCGCCTCCGCAGGCCTGAAGATCGTCCAGGCGCCCGGTGGAGGTGAGGGGCCCGAGGAGGAGCGATTGCTTCATCAACTCCTGGCCCTTTACCGGGCCAGGCAAGCAAAGCTCGCTTCCCGGGAGGCTCTTGCCGCCAAGGCCGCGGCAGAGATGGAGAAGCGTGCGGCGGAGCTCAGCGCCGCCAATCAGGCTGCCCTCCGCCAGGTGGCGGAGGAGCGAGAGCGTCTCGCCGGCGAGTACCAAGAGTGGGTACTTGAGAGGGCCGAAGCCGATGAACAGCAGCGTCTCGCCGGGGTGGAGATGTCCCGGCGAGAGGGAGAGCTCGCGCAGCGGAAGGTTGAGCTGGATTCTCATGAAGAAGACCTTGCCGCTCGCGAGGCTGCCCTTGGCGGGGAGCTGAAGGAGGCGAAGGCCGCCGCGGTTGCCGCGGAGGACGCCAAGAAAGAGCTCGCCGCCAAGGTTGAACAACTGGAGAAGGCGATGAAGGTGAGCGCCGAGAAGGTTGCCGCGCTCATCCTGGAGCGCGAGAAGGATGCTCACACGAACTCAGAGCTCCAGGTGAGTTTATCCCAGAGGGGTGACGAGCTGAAGGCCGCCAAGGATTCCATTGAAGACTTGGAGCTGAAGGTCACCACCCTGAAGGAATCGCTTGATGCTGCCCGGGCCCAGGAGACCAAGTTGAAGGATGAGCTCCGCAAGGAGCGAACCTTGGTGGAGAGCGTCAACAAGGCCTCCGAGCTCTTCCGGCAGACTATCGAGGTGTGGACCGAAGAGCTGGTTTCTTCTGCGTCCAATATTGACCAGGAGTTGCTTGCTTTGAAGGTCGAACATCTTATCTATTCGCCGGATCCAGATCTTTCGCACAGCGCCAAGCTCAGCCTCTTCTTCAGAGGCGTCGCTCCGGCTCTTGCAGGTCTCCGGAACCGCATCCCCGCGCAGCTGGCCGAGGAGTCGCGCCGGCTCTGCGCGGGAACTCTGGAGCGGGTCTTGACGAAGATCGTGTACCGCAACCCGGGGATCAACCTCACGAACGTTCTTCGCACCCTGCCGGCTGATGCAGACACGGAGGCCCTGAAGGAGCAGGTCGGCCACATCATCGCCAAGGTGGCAAAGCTTGGCAGGAAGGAAGGCGACCGCGTAGACTAGGGCTCCATTTATCTTTATCTTTTTGTTGCTGCATATTATGTTATGAACTCATTAGTCCATTGCGACAAGTTATCCTTGTAAGATATTCGCTTTACTTCAATCAATCAGTGCAATGTTATCTTCCTTGTTCCAATCTTTGACTTTGTATGTTTTTCACCCTACGCTCCCGGGGAGCTTGCCGGCAAGGGGCCCTTGCCGCGAGCGCTGAGTGCTGGACTCTGAGCAGCCTGCTGGCCAAGGTCCTCGCCGGCAAGCAACCTTGCCGCAGCTGGTCGCAACGCACTTAGCTTGCTGAGTGTACTCGGAAACGAGGCAAGGGCGCGACACTTGTCGCAGCTCACTTAAATCGTTGAGTGGACTCGAAAACAAGATAAGGGTGCGGCAAGCTACGGGTAGGTTCCTCCGCGCACAGGTTTTCCATACAAAGTGTGATCGTTCAAGGAAGACAACCAAAATTTAAAATTTGAACTGGTCAAATTCTAACAACTTATCTTTCATATGCTGCTTGCTCATGTTGCTTGCTTTTCGGTAAGGCTCTTCTTACTTGAACAGCACTTAGTTCCTCCTCCATCTCCTTCCCCCCCGGCAAACTTGTGCGCGAGGAACGTTCCTTCTGCTTAAGGGAAAAGGAAAGGGAGAGGGAAAAAGCATATTGCCTTTCGGCGTAATAGTGCTTACCGTATGTCTGGGTGTTGCATCAAATGCCAAACAAAACATGCAAACAGCAAAGAGAAGCATGCAAAAGGCAATCGATGCGAAAACACGAAAACTTTACTGATGCACGGGGTCTGCGCCCGGCTTTGTACAAAGGGTTACATGCAACAGCGGCAAGGCTTGTACAAAAGGTGGTTGCCGGAGCGGATCACGGCAACCGCGCCTTAGGGGTGAAACTTGCGAAGATGCTCTATGTTCCAGGAGTTGCTCACCGGTAAGCCTTCTTCGGTCTCGAGGCGGACAGCGCCGGGCCTCGTAACTTGTCTCACCCGATAAGGGCCTTCCCACTTCGGCGTCAACTTGTTGGAATTCTTGGCGGACTGAACACGCCGAAGAACAAGGTCGCCTTCCTCGAGACTCCTGGCCTTGACTTTGCGGCTATGGTAGCGACGCAAAGCTTGCTGGTATCGAGCAGCTCGTACAGCAGCCTGGAGACGTCCCTCCTCAAGGAGCAATGCGTCATCTTGTCGCAGTTGCTCTTGCTCGAGCTCATCATAAGCGAGTACTCGAGGAGATCCGTATACGAGTTCCGTGGGGAGAACTGCCTCTGCTCCATAGACTAGAGCAAAAGGTGTCTGCCCGGTGGCTCGACTTGGCGTCGTTCTGATTGACCAAAGAGCCGCCGGGAGCTCCTCTATCCAATTCCTTCCGCACTTGCGCAGCCTGTCAAAGGTCCTTGTCTTGAGTCCGCGCAGCACTTCAGCATTTGCCCTCTCCGCTTGGCCGTTGCTCCTCGGGTGAGCAACAGAAGCGAAACAGACCTTGGCGCCAAGGTCTTGGACGTATTGCATGAAGGTGCGACTAGTGAATTGCGTACCGTTGTCGGTGATGATCCTGTTAGGGATCCCGAAACGGCAAACAATCGACCTGAAGAACCTGACTGCTGACTGTGCTGTCACCTTTCTCACTGGCTCCACTTCTGGCCACTTTGTGAACTTGTCGATTGCAACGTACAAGTACTCAAAGCCCCCGACAGCACGAGGGAAAGGGCCGAGGATATCGAGCCCCCAGACCGAGAAGGGCCAGGACAAAGGGATTGTTTGGAGAGCTTGAGCTGGCTGATGTATTTGCTTTGCATGAAACTGGCACGCTTCACACTTGGTTACTAGTGCAGTTGCATCTTGGAGGGCTTCTTGCCAAAAGAACCCTTGCCGGAAAGCTTTCCCGGCAAGTGCCCTTGCGCCAATGTGGTGGCCGCATATGCCTCCGTGTATTTCCGCCAACAGCTTCTGTCCATCTTCCCTGGAGATGCACTTCAACCTGACACCATTGAGTCTTCTTCTGTACAGCTCGTTATCCACAAACTGATACATACTTGACTGCCTGGTTATCTTCTCTATCTCTTGAGGGTCGTCGGGAAGTTCTCCAGTTTGCAGAAAACGGACGATCTGCTGTGCCCATGCCGGAGCCCGGGGCTCGACGGCAAGGACTAAAGGCTCGAGGGCCGCTGCGGGAACCTCAGCTTCTACGGCAAGGACCTCTGGTCCTGTCGGAGCTGACGGTCCCCCGGCAAGCTCGCCGGGGCGAGGCTTGTCGGGAACACTTGCTTCAACTGTACAAGCCCGAGGGCTCGCAGGAGCAAACTGTTCCTCAGCGTTGTTGTTGATCTTGGGAACTTTGGCGGCGGGTTCAGGAAGATCCGCCGGCAAGTAGTCGCCGGAGACCAACTTTCTCTTCTTGGACTGCCCAATTGATGGTGTAACTGATGGTTGAGTCAGCTTGAGCAAAAAGGTCCCTGGTTCCACAGGTAACTTCATCGCGGCGCACTTTGAAAGGCCGTCTGCAATCTCATTTTGAGCTCTTGGGACGTGCTCCATCTGCAGACCTTCAAAGTGCTCTTCAAGCTTCCTCACTTCATCGACATATGCTTCCATCAAAGGGCTCTGGTAGCTCTTGTTAACTTGCCGGACCACCAACTGAGAATCGCCCCGCACAATCAGCTTTCTGATCCCAAGTTCGGCCGCAATCCTGAGGCCGGCAAGCAAGCCTTCATATTCTGCAGTGTTGTTTGTCGCTTGCTCCCTGGGAAAGTGCATCTGGATAACATATTTGAGGTGCTCTCCGGTGGGCGCGATAAGTACCACGCCGGCACCGGCGCCTTGCAGCGAGAAGGCACCGTCAAAATACATTACCCATTCACTTGTCGCTTCTTGCACGGGTACACTCGTTTCTTGAACTTCTTCTTCTGGCGTTGGGGTCCACTCAGCGATGAATTCTGCCAAGGCTCGGCTCTGTATGGTTGAAGTACTTTCAAACTTGAGTCCGAAGCTTGACAGCTCCAGTGCCCACTCGACGATCCTGCCTGTTGCCTCTGGATTGTGCAATATCCTCTTCAACGGAAAGCGAGTGACCACTGTTATCTCATGGGCTTGGAAGTAGTGGCGCAGCTTCCTCGAGGCCATGAGGAGGCCGAAAAGCAATTTTTGCACGCCAGAGTACCTTGATCTAGCTCCCTGGAGAAGGGAACTTACAAAATACACTGGGCGCTGCACCATCTTCTTCCGCACCTCTCCTTGTTCCTGCGCAGAGTCTTCCTTGTCGGGGCCAGAGCTTGTCGGGATTGTCCCCTGCTTGTCGCTAGATTCGCTTGCCGGTGACGCTGACTCCTCGTCGGACTCCCTCTCCGCTACTAACGCAGCACTAACCACCTGGTTGGTTGCCGCTAAGTATAGCAACAACTTTTCCTGTGGTTTAGGTGCGACAAGTATAGGAGTGGAGGACAGGTACCGTTTCAAATCCTGCAACGCCGCCTCCGCTTCCGGAGTCCACTTCATGGGACCTGCCTTCTTCAAGATTTTGAAGAAAGGTAGGGCGCGTTCTGCGGATTTTGAAATGAACCTACTGAGGGCAGCAACGCAACCTGCAAGCCTTCTGACATCCTTGACACGCTTCGGGGCTTCTATCTGCTCGATGGCTTTGATCTTGTCGGGGTTGGCCTCAATCCCCCTCTGTGATACAAAGAACCCGAGAAGCTTGCCGGAGGGAACTCCAAAGACGCACTTCTCGGGGTTCAACTTGAGCTGTATCCTGCGCAGGTTCTGAAACGTTTCTTCCAAGTCTTGAATCAGTGTTTCTTTGCTCTTGCTCTTCACCACGATGTCATCCATGTAGGCTTCTACATTCCTGTGGATCTGTGGCTCAAAAGCAGTGTACACTACCCTTGCAAAAGTTGAGCCTGCATTCTTCAATCCAAATGGCATGCGGATAAAGCAATAGGTGCCACATGGAGTGATAAATGCAGTCTTCTCTTCATCTTCCTTGGCCATGAAAATCTGGTGATAGCCTGAGTATGCATCAAGAAAACAGAGTAGCTCACATCCGGCAGTGGAGTCAACGATCTGGTCAATGCGCGGCAAAGGGAAGGGATCCTTTGGACATGCTTTATTGACATCAGTGAAGTCTATACACAGTCTCCACTTCCCGTTGGCCTTGCGCACGACGACTGGGTTTGCCAGCCACGTCGGATGGATCACACCTCTAACTAGGCCTGCTGCCTCTAGTTTCTTGATCTCCTCATTGATGAACTCTTGGCGCTCCACGGCTTGCTTCCTCACTTTCTGCTTGATGGGCCGCGCATGAGGACAGACAGCAAGCTTGTGCTCAATCACCTTCCTGGGAACGCCGGGGATGTCAGATGGTTGCCAAGCAAACACATCGACATTCGCCCGCAGGAAGGCGACGAGCGCGCTTTCCTATTTGCTGTCAAGGGCGGCACTGATGGTGAAGGTACCACCAGTGCCATCCTCCTTTGCGGACACTTTCTTGGTTGCCGGAGGAGCAGCCATTCCTTTCTTGCTCTTGCCGGTGGAGCTCGATGGAACGTCCTCGACGGCAGCGCAGCACTCCGAAGAGGTGCGGTTGCCGGAGTGGGTCCCAGAGCACTTGCCGGACTTGGTCTTCGTCTTCTTCCCCCCGGGAGGTTCAGCGGCAAGAGTATCCTTCTCGACCGCAGCTGCCGCATCCCGGTAGATCTTGTCGGCGCAAATAAGCGCATCTTTCTTGTCGCTGTGGACAGTGATGACGCTTATCGGCCCCGGCATCTTCAGCACGTTGTAGGCATAGTGGGAAGCTGCCATGAACTTGGCGAGGGCGGGACGGCCGAGTATTCCATTGTAGGGCAATGGAATATCGGCAACGTCAAAAGTGATGCGCTCAGTCCTGAAGTTGAGCTCCCCGCCAAAGGTCACCGGCAGAGTAATCTTTCCCTTGGGCTTGCTCCTTCCCGGGTTGATTCCTTGGAATGAACCGGTCTCTTCGAGCTCGCCGTCTTGAATCTGGAGCTTCTTGATCACAGCGGAGGAGATCAAGTTCAGCCCGGCCCCGCCGTCAACCAACATTTTGGTGACCTTGAGGTTGCGGATGGTGGGGGAAACCAGCATCGGCAAGCACCCGACCGCAGTGGTGCGGTCAGGGTGATCCTCAAGGTCAAAAACGATGGGCGTGCTGGACCATTTGAGGAGCCTGCGTGACTCCACGGGCGGCTCCGCTGCATTCACCTCACGCACCCACTGCTTCAGCTGGCGGTGGGAGGTGTGCAGGGAGGCGCCACCGTCGACGCACAGGACCTCCGTGGCCTTCTGGAACTCCTGCTCGCTGTTCTCGTCGTCCTCCATGTCTTCATCGTCGTCTTCGTCGTTGTCGCGGCCCCGGGGAGGTCGATCTCCTTGCCGCTGTTTGGCCTTGCCGCGGCGTCCTCCCCGGCCATTGAACGGCCGCTTCTTGCTGGGCTCTTCCCCGCCACCTTGGGCCTTCTCCTTGTCGCGCCTCTCGTACTCAGCTTTTTGCTGCTCGACGAGGTACTCGACGCGCTTGCAGTTGGAGAGATCGTGACCCTTGGTGCGGTGAATCTTACAGTATTGCTTGTCGGAGCTACCCGGCTTGTCGGCCGCCGCCGCGGGGGCGGGCTCCTTGCCGGAGCCGCCAGCCTGCGCTTGCTTGGCGGAGGCCTCCTTGCCGGACTTCTCGACGGCAAGCACTTCCTTCTTGCCCTTCTTCCTGTTGTTCCGCCGCCGGCTCTTCTTTGCCGGGGCGGCGTCGTCGCTGTCGCTTCCCCCTGCGCCAGCATCCTCCCCGGGGAGTTTCCTCCCCTCTTCCGCACGGGCGCACTTGTCAGCAAGAGCGTAAAGCTCGCTGACGTCCCTGATCTTGGTCATCGCCATCTCCTCACGCATGCGGCGGTTACGCACGTTCTGATGGAACGCGCTGATAACCGCGGCAGGGTGAACGTCTGGGATGTTGTGTTGTACCCGGCTGAAGCGTTGGATATACTTGCGCAGGGGTTCGCCTTCCTTCTGGGCCAAAATGTGGAGATCGCTCTCCTGGCCATGGGGTTTGTGGCCGCCGGTGAAGGCGCCAACAAACTGATGGCAGAGGTCGGCCCATGAAGAGATAGAGCCTTCCGGCAAGTGCATGAGCCACGAACGGACGTTCGGCTTCAGCACGAGCGGGAAGTAGTTAGCTAGGATCTTCTCGTCGCGCCCCCCGGCAGCTTGCACTGCGATAGTGTAGACGCTGAGAAACTCCGAGGGATGCGTCTTGCCGTCGTACTTCTCCGGTACGTCGGGCTTAAAGTTCTTCATGCTGGGCCACTGGACGCGCCGCAGCTCGCGGGTGAACGCAGGGCAGCCTGCCGCGTACGGCAAGTCGCCTGGTTCACCGGGCGCGGGTGCGTCGACAGTGTTCCCAGCTCTCTTGTCGGATTGTCGCCGAGCTTCTCGGCGGCGCTCGATCGTGGTCCGAGCGTCTTCATCTCGCCGGTCGTCGAGGACCTGGCGCTGGTCCCGACGGGCCCGCGGGTCCGACGAGGCTGTGGAGCCGTCGTCGGGGTTGTTCCGGCGGGGCGGCGTCTTCTGCTTCTGCGGCGGGGAGTGCACGCTCGTCGCACCCCCGGCAGTCTTGTCGCCGATAGCCTTCGTCTTCTCAGCCTGCCGCGGCCGTGAGGCCGACGGCTGCTGCGGAGAGCCGTTGTTGGCGAAGTCTATCAGGCTCCGGATGGTGGCCCTCCACTCTTCGGCCTTGTCGGCCGCCGGAGGAAAATCGAGAAGCAGCTGCGCCCTTGCGAGCGCTTCTGCCGGAGTAGTGGGGAATGCGGGCGAGCGGTGCGAGGAGCGGGATACGCTCGGACTTCTAACGACGTTAGAAAGAGCGGGGTCCCGCGCCGGCGCCTTCGCCTTGCTTGTGCCCGGACGGGGGTCCGGGGTGTCCCGCGAACCTCCAGTTTGGCCTTGTCCCAGCAAGCGGATACCACCTCCCGTGGTATGGCGCTGCGGGGTCGTCGTGTGCTGTGACGGACGCGGCGCGTCCACGGAGACCGAGGTCCGGTCGTCCGTCTTGTTCTTGGATCTGGTGGCACCGTGAGTGTCTTCGCCGGCAACCACCCTTCCGACGGCGTCTCCCCCGCCCACCGTTGGCTCCGGTGGCGGCGGATGAGACGCAGACGGGCCTCCGACCTCCGAAGGCTTCTTCTTCGGGGCCATGGAGTTGTCGCTGATGAAGTTGTTGATGAAGCTGGAGAAGTTGATGAAGAATGCGCCCGCGCGGACGCCGGATCAGGTTCGTACAACCTCGACGCCCCCTACCTGGCGCGCCAAAGATGTCGGGGGAAACTGTCCGCCACGAACACCTATGGGACCGGAGCCCCTTGTCTGTGCGGTACGAGGGCGGAGGGAGCACAAAGAGCAGATCGAAGCGGACACGCGGGCAGTTTTACCCAGGTTCGGGCCGCACGGATGCGTAAAACCCTACTCCTGCTTGGTTGTGTATTGAGTTGAGCGCTCGGGAGCTTGAAGAAGCAGCTACACCGTGCGTGAGAGTAATCTAGGTTTCGAACCCCCTCCACGTTGTGCATGGGCCTCCTTTTATAGTGCAAGGGGTCACCGACAGGTGTCAACGTAGGAGAAAGGGGTAAAAATGTAAAAGAGGTGGTAGTTGTAACAGTGCGGGAACAGTGGAGCTACAGTACCGAACAGTGGTCTATACCTACTTTAACAGTGGGGGACAAGGGCATTTAATGCCCGTCGCCGTCGACCCCAAAAGCTCCCGCCTTAGCGTATCCGTCCGCCACGGCGACGGATTTATCGCCGTGGTGTGCCATCGTGTACCCCAGGCTGCACAGCCATCCGCCACGCGTCCCTGGTTAGGCCCCAGGGCGACGCGTGGGCCGATGAGCTGGAGCGCGGGCACACAGCGTAGCCTTCCCGGCAAGCGCCTTGCCGGGGCCTTGATCTTGCCGGGCCCGGGAACTTGCCGCTCCCCGGGCCCCTTGCCGGGGCGCGCATAGCGCCGAGGCGACATCTTCCAGTCTTCCTGGCAAGCTCCTCTTGCCAGGGTCTTGTGTTGGTGAAACAGTCTTGAGCCTGGAACGGCCTTCCCGGCAAGCTCCTCTTGCCGGGGTCTCGATCTTCTGTCTTGTATACTTTGTTTTTGAATGGTTTAACAGGAGGCAGGAAGGTCTCCGGCGAGCACGTAGTAAACCTTGCCGCGGGAAGCTGCAACTGCCCGTGCACAAGTTGGGGTACTGGGGTACCCCTACCTTAGTACACCGACATCAAGGCTTGACAGACTTTCTTTACAGTCTTAAATATGCGTGAGCATACGCCAAGTCAATCAAAATAAATTCTCGAAGGAAGATATTACTAAACCATACCACATCATCGGCAAACAAATCAAGTTGGTACTCCAATAACACATTGGGAATCCCCCAGCTATTTGAGACTAACCATAAGAAAACCTGAACTACTAAGCGCCATTATGCACGTAGCATCTTTATCATAGACATATTAACCAATGCAACAGAAGAAAACTCTCTCTTAATTAGATAAGCATGATAATTAAAGAGAGTTCAAGCAACCAACTAAACAAAAGCTCTTTGAAAAGATAAGCATGAATACTAAGAGCTGAACATGATAGAAGCTATTAAAAGACAAAGAACACACACAGCAAAGATAGACATGAAAATTATATGTTATGTTCTAGGTAGAAGTGGAGCGTGTTTCTCTCCCACATAAAGAACGCCGAGTTCCGACCCGTTATGAAAAAACTAAAAAGAAAACTAAAAGCAAGACGCTCCAAGCATAGCACATAACACATGAAGTGATAAAAATATAGTGGAACGAAAGACGAACTGATAATGTTGATGGAGAAGGGGATGCACGGGGGCATCCCCAAGCTTAGATGCTTGAGTCTCCTTGAATATTTCTTGGGGGTGCATGGGGGCATCCCCAAGCTTGAGCGCTTGACACTCCTGAATCTTTTTATCATCTTCCCTCGCACACTTGAAAACTCCCTTCATACATAACTCATCATAATCTGATTAGCGAGGTTAGTACCCTTAATAAAATAAATATACCTTGCTGGAAATAAAGATATTCTTGAAGGTCTACTGTTTCTCAAGATTGCCAAAAGGTTTTTGCAAAGAAAAAGCAAGCTCTTGATTTGCAAAATGAAGGAAAGGCAAAACAGGACAGAATCTGTGAAAAACAGAACAACAGGTAGTAATTGATTTGTTCGGGGCACTTCTGCAACTCAAATCAAAAAACTCAGAACAGACGCACGAAAGACAATTATATAGAGAACGCCGTCGAAAAAATTCAGACCAAAAGGATTAACTGGTGATTTTATACGAATTTTTCTATCCAAGGACAGAATCTGTTTCCTGGACAGCACCTCACAACTTTTGAACTTTCTAGCAATCAGAGGCTATACTTGGCACAAATATGAAAAGCAAAGATACAATGATGATGCTACAGTAGTAAACAACATCAAGACACAACAAAAGCAAAATATAAAAATTTATTCATGTGGGCTGCCTCCCAAAAGAGCTTTCTTTTATGCCTTTAAGCTAGGAATAATGCATATAGATCAAGTTTTATCAAGATTAAAAGAATAGCTAGCCCGGACAACGGACCCAAAATAACCTGATCTTCTTTCGAGGGAAGTGTTCCATCCCTTTCTTGAGAGGAAACTGAAATTTTATATTACCCTCTTTCATGTCAATGATAGCACCAACGGTGCGTAAAAAGGGACGTCCCAAAATAATTGGACATGAAGGATCACATTCAATATCCATAATAGTAAAATCAACGGGAACATAATTATCATTAACAACGATAAGAATATCGTCGATCCTCCCCAAAGGTTTCTTTATGGAAGAATCAACGAGACGAACACCAAAAGAACAAGAATCATAAGGTTTCAATTTAAGCATATCATATAGTCTTTTGGGCATAATAGAAGTACTGGCTACAATATCACATAAAGCATAGCATGAGAAGTTGTTTATCTTAATTTTAATCATAGGATCCCAACCATCTTCTAGCTTTCTTGGTATGGAGGCTTCTACTCTAAGTTTCTCCTCCCTAGCTTTGATAAGAGCATTAGTGACGTGCTCTGTGAAGGCAAGATTAAGCGTGCTAGTGTGGGGATCTTTGGCCATTCCTTGTAGAAAGGTGACAACTTCTGAAATACTACAATTATCAAAATCAATTTTATCATTAGTGGGCAGAATTGTAGTGTCATCCTCTTTGTTTGAATCGCTCTCTATTATAAGAGTTTGAACATCTTCCCAAGTTTGGGGAAGCTTAGGAGCAATTTTAAACTGAGGCTCATACTCTTTTCCTGGAAGACCATGCCATGGGCATAACCCTCCGTCAAGACTAATATAATCACAAGGTTTATTACTTTTGTAGATCCCGGCGGTGGTAATTGGGGTAATGGAAGAAGGGGTGTACTCCTCCCATTTAGTGTTTTTGGTAGAACCCATAATAGCAAGCAAGCAAGATAACTATTTTTGTGATTTTCGATAAAGGATACTAAAGCAAAAACTGAAAGGTAAACTAACAAGACTAAAAAGCAAAGGTAAAAGATAGCATGCAACTCCCCTATCCTGAAGAGTGGAGTCCCCGGCAACGGCGCCATAAAAAACTCCTTGATGGGCCTCTAACCCCTCGTTGGGTACCCCAAGTGGAAGGTGTAAGATGCAGTGTTGTGGAAGTTTTTCCCTTAGCAAAGATGCCAAGGATTGAATCCCCAGAGACTCCTAGGTTCAACAAGTAGGTGTCAACTGCTAACGGCGCCGGATTAGCAATCAACGTAGACCTGCAGACAGATACAAATAACTTTGCTCCCAACGAGTACAGAGAGGTTGTCAATCCCTCCGGCCTTGTAGTTCACAAAGGGTTAAACGCAAATGATAGTAGTGATAGATAATGTTTGCAATAGTAAATAAAAGCGAAAAGTAAATAGCGGATGTGATCAATGATGGTAATATGGACCAGAGTCTCATGATGTTCACTAGTGATGTCTCTCTCCCAAAAGACGATAAAACAGCTATGTGAGGTAAACGAATTACAGCTGGGCAATTGACAAGACCACGAACGCAAACCAATGCTGACTACATTGCAAGAAAGGTTGAGGTTCAAAGCATGGGCGGTACGCCAAAGTAAGTAGACCGAAATCCATCAATATCTACTACTAATCATCCACTTTGAGATATCTATCCAGAACATCTCGCTGGTATTAAGTTGCGAGCCCCACCCATAGTGTAAACTCAATGCAACAGACAACTGCATTAAAAGAACTTTGCGTAAAGTAAACAATCCTTGCACCCGCGGGCAGAAGCACCGTTGTTTTCCCCCTTGTGGCAACAGCACATCCCCTAGACTCATGTTTCTATCACTCAAGCTAGTCATCGAGGGGCATGAACCCACAATCAAGCATAACGTTCCCTCTTGGAGTCACTACGTATTACTCGGCCAAAGCAATAAATAACAACGGAGAACATGCAAGAATTACTTACGAACATAAATATAAAAGAGGTAGATCAAATATATTACTCAATCACAATCTGAACATAATCTCATAATCCATCGGATCCCAGCAAACTCAACATAGCAACAGCATAAGGATTACATATGTGCCTCGATCATGTAGGGCAGCTCACGAGGACTAATTAGTGAAGCACAAGAACAGGAGGAGAACATCACATAGCTACTGGTCATGGACTCATGGTCCAAGGGAGACTACTCACAACTCATCCGGGAGGCATCCATGGTGGTGGAGAGGCTCCCGATGGTGATCCTCCCCTCCGGCAGGGTGCCGGGAAGAGTTCTCCTGGTGCTCCCGATCTTGGAAGCGGCGGCGGCGGCGGAACAGAGATGAGATCGCGAAAAAGAGTTCCCGTCCCGAGGGTTTCGAAGGACGCTCTAAATATATGCCGAAGGGGGGCACCAGACGGGGCTCGGGGGCCCAGGCGCCCCCCCGGCGCGGCCCAGGGGGGGCGCGCCGCCAGGGCGCCTGGAGCCCTGGTGCCCCCCCCCCCCCGGCTGTCCGTCGGGCGCAAGGTAGGTTCTGGAACGCTGATTTTTTATATAATTTTTCTGGATTTTTCCTGGCAGTTCTCGTAACGTGAAAACCTGAAATACAAAAACAGCCGAAAACAGAAACTGGCACCGGGGTGCACTGGATTAGTAGGTTAGTCCAAATATGATCAAAAGTGTATGGAAGTGTATGAATATCAAAGCAATATCACCCAAAAGTGGCATGGAGCAAGCAGAAATTATAGATACGTTTTGGATGTATCACGCCGCCGAGGGAGCGACACCGTAAACGAAGTGGCCGGCGACGCCGCCATAGATGGAGACGCGCCATGGTGTCTCGGGACCGAGCACCGACATCACCATGAGATCGAAGCAAGAAGAAAATTCAACGATTACTATAGAACCTCTTTGGTGGTGCCGATTAGGCCTCAGCTTCATCTGAGGAATCGCTAATGATGCTGCTCTTCCAGTGGTGCAGGTGAAGACGACGGTGTTGGAATGGAGGTGGTGTGAAAGACGTGGGGAACATCGGGCAGCTCATTGGAGGTGGAGAACTGGCTCGCTGAACTGGCGGGAGGACGAGATCGACGACGGATCCTCATTCAGTGCGGTGGATGAGGGAGGTCGAGGTGTTGCGGTGGACGACGTTGTCGGAGAATAGGCTCCGGCTGGGTGGCAGACGGAGGAGGGTGTGGGGATTCACAGGTTTTCACGGCCTCGATGTACGAATGGAGGCGAAGGGGATATGAGGGTGGAACCATGGCTTAGGGACGCGCTTATAAGAAATGTGGGGTAAGTTATGAAAGTACCCCCTAGTGATTTGACCTAGGCGGTTCTTTCGGTTCAGGGGTATCACGGGAATTTTGCGTGTCGGGATCTCACAGGAGGTGGGAGTTTTCGCGCGCGTTGTACTTTTGGGATGGCAAGGCGCGGATTGAGATGGAGGGAGTTTTTGCATCACAACGAGACAAAGAGATATCTTAAAATTTCGGGGTAACAAGGCGTGGGTTGAAGAGGTGGGAGTTTTGCAGCATGATAGATAGAGATGCTAGCTTGAAATTTCGGCATAATAAGGCGCGGCTTGAAATTTCAGGAGAACAAGCTTAACTTGTACAAAAAAAGACAATTCGCACCCCAGTAAAGAGAGCCATGTCCCGTTTTACTATATTACTAGAAATGCATTCAAATACAACGACAAAAAAACAAAAAAAAATCGAGACAACAAGCTTAACGTGTACAGTACCAAATCAATTTGCACTTTTCTCAACAACAAAAAAACAATTCGTGTTGTCTAGCATATGGACTAAATTTGAGTACATTTTCCCTATTTTAATGGGATTGTACTAGGGTTAGTTATACAACCATCTAAATATTATCTTCACAACACAGGACATGAACATAGGAGTAATAAATTCCCATATAAATATGAACCACATGTACGTATGATCTCGAATTCAAATATATGTATCCATTTTATGCTAGATTGAAATCATAGCACATGTATGCTCTAGCTAGATTGTTCGAAATCTAATCCATGTATGATACTACATACAATGTGTTTAACACGCACAACACACACACACATACACACCATTTAGACTAGTAAGGTACACGTGCATTGCACGCACATGAGATTTGGCAACCAAATTATGAATAAATACCACATTATAGCATGTAAGCTTTGAGTCATATATATGCATGATGTAGATGTTCGCTTAATTCTTATAGTTCATCCATTCAAAATCAATTAGTTTTATAAAAAAAACTTATCTATTTTAAGATTCATGGAATTGTGCGTTATAAAGCACAAAGTAAAAATAAATAATGGCGATTCATCTAGAAAATAATTGGGTAATTATGATATGGAAGATTCTGAGAACAAAGGCGAAGTGCTTGTGTTTTGAGGTTTGTGCATTTTTCTTCAGTTCAACCATGGAGTCTTCTAGATTGTACATGTGGTGGAATCTGGTTGAATGTAGATGATATCCAATGGCCAGTAGTGCTCGATGAGGGAGTCCTGGATAGGGGGGTCCTCAGGTGGCCGGATAAACTCCTGGTGTGCCGGACTGGTGGGCCATGAAGATTATTTTAGAAGACATCTCTTGTATCCGGATAGGACTCCTGGATTCTTGTAATGGCAAGTTTTAGGCTCGGGTGTAGATTTTCCATCTTCTGCAAGATGATATGTACAAACCCTAGGCCCCTCCGATGTGTATACAAACTGGAGGGTTTAGTTCGTAGAGGCTAGAATCAGAATCATACCATCCTCATAGGTCAAACTTAGGGTTTAGCCTTTACGATCACGAGGTAGATCAACTCTTGTACACATATTCATCCATACTAATATAGCAGGAAGTAGGGTTTTACCTAGATCGAGAGGGCCTGAACCTGGGTAAACATCGGTTCCCCTGCCTCGTGTTAACATCAATCCTCACACGCATAGTTCGGGACCCCCTACCCGAGTTCCGCTGGTTTTGACACCGAAATTGGTGCTTTCATTGAGAGTTCCTCTACGTCGTCAACGGAAGGATTGATGGATCACGTCGTCAACTGCAATGGCGACGTCGAGGGGATTTTCCTTCCCGACCAACTCTTCGTGTTCGGTGGCTTCGCGCTTCGGGCCAACACTGAAGGCCACCTTGAGCAGATCGAGAGCTATGCCCCTGGACATCGTGTCAAATTAGGTAGCCTGAACTATGTTCCTGATGTCCGTGTAGACTTGATCTTCGCCGGATTCGATCCAGCGGCAACCCCTCTCTGCCACCACGATGATCATGACTTAACTCTGTCATCGGATCAGGAAACAACACCTGCAACAGTTCTGGCCCTAGATCCAGAGCGTATTGCGCCACCCGAAGATGGGAAGCTCAACCCCACCACGGGAGACGTAGACTCTACGGCGATGGAGCCGCACACGGAACCAATTGATGGGGTCTGTGTTACCGGAACCACGGACTTAGCTCCGGTCTCTGATTCCGAACTGCGCGTGATGGCGCCCCTCAAATCCAATCAGGTGCCTATCACCAAATTCTGTGCTGCAGATGTTTTCCAGCACTCACCACTTGGAGACATGTTAAGGTTGTTGAGATCCCTCTCCTTGGACGAGAGCACACAGCCGCATTATATCCGGTTCGAACTGGAGGCTGATGAACAGTCGTGCTATACCCAGGGGATGAAGAATTTTGTTCCCCACCCACCAGCCACAGTTGAAGATCTAACCGATCTACTCGACTACGCTTGAGAAGACTTCGACGGGATGGACCTCGAAGCTGAAGCAGACACAGATCAAAGCCGGCCAATAACATGATGGTGGAAAGCTACGTCCTCATACGACGTATATATGGTGGATACACGCAAAGAGGTGGAAGGCAATGGTTAAAACAATCCTGTAGAGGATAAACCTGCCGAAGAACCTCCCAAGCATCGGCGTCCAAAACACCGAGCAAAATCCCGTAAAGGAAAGGACAGCAACACCGCGACTAATGAAGGTGATATTCCGGAACAAGCCGAAGACCCCACAGATCCAGCGATAGAGCAGGAGGAGCGAGAGGATGGCGAACAGAGTCTGAAGTCGTAGTCCGATGATAGCAATGCCGACGACGGTGACTACGAACCGATCTCCGAAGAAGAGGTTATCTTGGATGACGAGGAATATACCGTCCCAGAAGAACCTGCCGAACAAAAACGCTTCCATCGGCGGCTTATAGCCACCGCACGGAGCTTAAAAAAGCACCAGAGATAGCTTCAAGCTGCACAAGACATGCTCAATGATAGATGGAATGAGGTGCTAGACGCCGAACAGAAACATGGCTTTAACGGCCAAACCAAAGGCTATCCCAAGCGCAGGCTGCTGCCCGAATTCGACGACGAGGCCGTTGCGCCCGTCCCATCGAATAATAACACCGCCAACAAGCCAGACCGACCACCTCGCGAACGGGATAGAGTCACTAGCAATGGCATGGGGGTTCGGTTGCCTTAGTGCTCGACTGTAATGCCCGGGATGCGACTATGTCTCCTACGTGTCGAGGCAAGACTTAAAGACATAAGTGCATTCTGGAATGATCTCAAGTATGGTATCTTTGCACGTCTCATGTAAAAGTTCAGGGATGAAAGTGTAAAATAGTTGGCTTACACTCGCCACGTCACACAATGAATACAATAACATACGTCAACCAAATAACATAGGGTCCGATTACGGACGAAAGCCAAATGAGAAAGATACCATAAACACAAGCCCCGATCCTCCTAGTCAGAACCACTATTGATCGTCGGGATATGAAACATAGTAACGTCCATGCTCTTCATCGAACTCCCAGTGAAGTTCTGAACCATCTCCTGCATTGTTCTCAGCGGTACCTGCATCTGGTGTGTGTTGAATCTGTGAGCCACAAAGGACTCAGCAATCCTGTTCGCGGGTATCAAAACTAACAAATCCTTTAGGTGAGGACAGGCTAATGAAGTGGCTGCAGCAAGCACTAAGCAACTAGCTTACGAATTCAGAGCGAGATGAGAATAAGTGCCAATGGTCGCCAAAGATGATCAATAAGTGATCCTAGCTACTCACGGTCAAACATAACCCCACCGTGTTCACTTCCCGAAGCCCTTCAGAAAGAGACCATCACGGTTACTCACACAGGTAGTGTATTCTAATGGATATGGTGTCAAGTTATCTACAACCAGATATTAACAAATTCCCATCTGCCACATAACCGCGGGCACGGCTTTCGAAAGTTCAAAACCCTGCAGGGTGTCCCAACTTAGCCCATCACAAGCTCACGATCTACGGAGTCGCAACTCCAAAGTGGGATGACCCGAGTATCCTCGGAATCTCGTGCTCAAGATATTTCGACAAAGGTAAAACTAATCCAGCAAGACCTCTCAGCGTGCCGACACCCTGATAGTAGCCGTACGTATCACGTCTTAGGCAACAACCGGATGGGACATCCTACAGGTAAAACCAAACCTCGAGTTTCCCCGCGATGGCCCTGCAGTCTGCACGTTTGGGATCAACACCATCGGCACTGGCCCCCTGTTATGTAGAATTAAGAACCCGGGGACGCGACCCCCTATGCAAATTTAATTAATTTAATTAAGTTTTATTATGAGGCATATTAAAAACCAAAGTTGGGCCTTGCTGGAAAAGCTTTAAGCAGTGTGAATTATCAAGGGGGGCCAATAAACCCCAACCATGTTAGGAACGCAAAATCAAGGAACATAACACCGGTTAATCGGGTCCTAAGGTGGCATGAGTGGAACAAAACACCAAGAAGAAGGCCAAGCCTTCCACCCATTGCCAATATATAGGTGCATTAGTTTATAACAGGTACATATTGTGTTATCCCAATAAATAAGTCAAACATGGAGCAATCTTCAACCTGCAACTAACAATGCTATAAGAGGGGCTGAGCAAAAGCGTACTTAGCCAATCAACGGTTTGCTAGTAAGGCGGTTAGAGTGTTTCATGGCAATAATAGGAGGCTGACAAACAGGAATAGGCATCGAGGCATATCTAAAGAACGAGATAACTAGCGTAGGCAAATATAGAGGTGATATCGGGAAATGGTCATCTTGCCTGGGATCCCGCAAGGAAGGAGAACGAGTCCATGAAGTAGTCGAACAAAACCTCACAACTCCAGAACAAAACCGAAGCTAACGAGAGAAGCATACCGGAAAGAAGCAAACCACATGGTAAACAATCATATCATAACCATGGCATGATGCATGCCCGGTTTAAAAAATGCATGGCATGGAAAGGTGCACAAGCAATACTACAAGTTAAGTGGAGCTCAATATGCAACGAGTTGCATATTGACGAAACACCACATTTTATTTATTTAGTTGACTCTCATTTGTTTACAAGACAAAATTAAATGTTTGTTAACATGGCAAGAGGTGAAGCATCAGCAAAACTACACTATCTGGGCATTTTAAATGAGGCCGGAAATAACAACAACAATTCCGGAAAACCCCCAAGTGCATAATTAGCAATTGTTAAAGCAAAGAACAATTTTAAGCATTTAAAGGTTGTTGTCATGATGCGGGTGACCTTTTCAAGTTTTATGCAATTTTTATTAAAAGTTAACATGAACAAGTTTGGAAGCATTTGTCACCGTGGTGGAAAGAGAAGGTGCCACGGCGATGAATCCGAGATTGATGCCACGGCAACATATCGGTTCCGGTAACTCGTTGAGAGACCGGTGCAAAAGATGAAGGGCGGCGTGAGCGTGTCATGCAAGATGGTGGGGCGTTCCCGTTACCGGGTTCCCATGGGTCGACGACAGGGCAAACGAGGAGGAACATGCAAGCGACATCTCAGACACGATGTGAACAAGCGATACACCTCATACAACAAGCATTCATCCACAGGGTCATCGGCTCGACGGTTATACCTTCGAAGCATGCATTCAGACGGTTTGAGTTCGATGGGATGTAGAGGAAGCAGACGTTCTCGGGACGGTCGTAGTGGAAGTGGTCATTCACGAGGCGTCGTGGGAAGTTGTCGTTCTCGTTTTTGAAGATGAACTTGTCGAATCAGAACCCTTCAGGGTCGTCGTGGTACTTGGGGTCATCAGACTTGCCGATCTAGGTTCTTGCGATGGTAGTGGTACTTGGCGTCGCATCGTGTAGTCGTAGACATTCCGTAGATGTTCGGGGTCACGGCGAGGAGCTTGACGTCTGCAGGGTCGACGGTAGTGGTACATAGTTGTCGTGGGACTTGACTCCAAGAGGTACTTGGCGAAGAACAGTCATTGTGGTACTTGTCGCGTTCTGGTTCTGTAGTCGTACACGGGTCTTCACCGAATGTAGTCGTACACACGTAGATGAACTTGACGGGTCATGGACGTCCTGGTACTTGGCATCCTCTCGACATTGAGAAGGATGAAACAGAGCCACGTCGGTGCACGATGGGGAGGGTCCTGCGGCAACGGGAGGTTGACCGAGGAGCAGCACGGAAGAGCAGCAGCAGAACGAAGTGGCCAACATTGTCATTGGCACTGAGAAGGGAGGTGGAGCTCCTGGAGGGTGGTGGTGCCATGGACGTCAGGCGCGCGTCGCCACAGAGGAGGCGAGCCATCCATGGCGCATGGAGGAGGGGTCGAGGCAAGGCGACAAAGGGAGCTTAAGGTTGGGACGGCCTTGGGCATGGTCTCGTGCGACGCTGGGGACGTGGCTCCGGCGGGGTCACAGGGGAAGGAGGTCGGCCGGCTGGGCACCATGGCAGGCAGCGCGCGAGGGAGAGGGGCGCTCGGTGTCGAGGAAGATGGTGGCGCTAGACGAGGGGTCGCGAGGGAAGGAGGTCGGCGTTGCAGTGCATCCGCGAGAGAGCAGCGACGGAGCCGGAGGCCAGCACACGAGATTGGGCGGAGGAGACAAGTGGAGGGGATGGGATCGAGGTTGGAGGAGATGGCGGCGGAAGGAGGACGAGAGGGAGAGAGCTGGGTGATCGGGAGAGAGAGGCTGCTAGGGAGAGTCAGCGCTGAGGGGGAGCGAGAGGGAGAGGTCAATAGGGAGGGGGTCGGGGAGGCCTCTTGGGCCGGCTAGGTCAGGCCGCAGGCGGGCCTTAAGCAAGCTGCAGGGAGGGCCTTTCCCTTTTCTTAAAATATGTAGATTCAAATTCCCCGATGAAGAAAAGGAAAAGGACAGGGTGTTACAGGAAGAATGTGAAGGAAGTAAAAATAAACTTAATCTCCTAGATTTATGCACAATTTGAATAAACTGGTTTGGAAATTTTAAGGATATAAAAATATTCAAGTTTGAATTAAATTCAAGCTTGAGCCATTTTTTAACCCAACCAAAACAAGTCCAAATGAGCTAAAAATTGGCAAATATGTTGAAGGCATGGTTGAGATATATTGGAAAAGAATGAACATTAAATTGGTGCAGGAAATAAAATGGCACAATTTAAATGGACTAACAAAGGAGAAGAAGATGATCAAGCAAGGTTGTGGGAGTAGAAGAAGATGAAGGTGAGAAAGAGACAATGCAGGGGTTGATCACACACTTGAGCACACAACCAAAACAACCAACAAGAATGGCTATACATTAAGATCCATGATAAGAATGGCAACGCAATAAGAACAATGCTGCACATGATGCAAGAACAAAATATATGACAATGCACTTAACATCATCATGGCAACAAACAATTGAAACACATGGCAACATCGAAAATAAATGGAAGGCAACTAGAGCATCGGTCTTGGGGCATCACATCGACCCAATAATAGATAGATACCATCTAACCCGAGTCCATATGGACGGCAACAGTAGTCTCAATCTGATATATCAGGACACTATCCGCAAGATGGGGATCGACCCATCAAGAATCAAGCCAAGCAGCACGACCTTTAAAGGAGTGATACCGGGCGTTGAAGCTCGCTGCACAGGCTCTTTAACATTGGAGGTTGTATTCGTTTCTCCCGATAACTTTCGAAGCAAAGAATTACTCTTCGACATAGCTCCATTCCGAAGTGGCTATCACGCCCTACTCAGAAGAACAGCCTTCACCCGCTTTAATGCAGTCCCGCATTATGTCTATTTAAACCTCAAGATACCTGGACCACGTGGCGTTATCATGGTCAATGGAAATATGGAGCACTCTCTCCTTACGGAGGAAGATACTGCAGCCTTAGCAGCCGAAGTACAGTACGGCCTATTCAAGCCAAATAATGTATCAATAGCGGACAGAGCTAAACATGTCCGGCACACGCCTTAGTGCGGCAGCTCAGATGAACCTGAGCAAGATTGATAGCTACGCCCCCGTCGACCGCCCCATAAGGTGATAGCATATGTGCCCCGAGTACATAATTACGCCCTAAAAATTCCTTGGGCATTGACAAGGGGCACCTGCATACAGTCCGTAGTTCGGCTAGACCCTATTCGGACTTCAAACTTATCTTCTCTTGGTTCATTAAAACGAACCAGACTTACTTTGGCCACACCGGATTGACTTCTTCGTTTCCAGGTTTATTTCTTTTTCCTACAGATGGCCATTATACTCGTACCTTCAAGGACACATTACAGAGGAGAAAACGGCGCAGACGTGCAGCAGGGACCCACACTAAGGTTTCTTTTTAGATTAAGACCCTGTGTAAACCTTTTTCTCTTTCTTGTTATATACCTTTTTGGCATGTAAAATGTCCAAAAAAGGTCGTTGGCATCATCTGTAAAGTTTGTGGCTCGCCGTACCATAGAGGGATATTAATAGAACAATTTTATTCATACTATGTCCAAACTTTTTTACTCACCATGGAATGTTCTCTTCCCGCATCAGATTGCCATATGCGCCTTGTCAATGAAGGTTTATTACCAGGGGCTGCTTTCAGCCCTGGTATATGTTGAAAAGACCGAACACATATAGGGAGTGTTCGGCGTCCTGGATTTTTGCATTATATGCATCAGGTTTGAATCATGTCTTGGGTCAATAGTTGGGTTGCCTGGCTCCTGTGCTTACCCCTATGTTCCCGATTGTTCGGCTAGGGTGTAAAGGGAGAACTACTGCGATAGTACTTCTGGCTAGTCCGGTCAAGTACCTCAGTAGAGAAAGTCGAAATCTGACTGTCATGATTAACGAGAACCTGGTCTGCAATCCGGTGACTTAGTTTTATACTACGATCAATAGAGATCTACCCCGTGTTATACGGAGGGTTGGTTTTTTCGCCCAGCCAAGTGCATTTGGATACTTCATCCGCACCAGGGGCTAGTACCTAGCCCCACTTGTCAAACTCCTATGACTAAGTGAAAGGAATAACGCTGCATAGTCTGATTGACTGGTTCGCTCTGCATACACTTTCTATATGGACGAAGACGTTGGATAAAGAGTGTATTTGCATATGACTGAACACCCTAGTAGTATGTACCTGGGGGCTAAAGCCGACGACTGGAAAACTTTCAGATTTAAGATAAACAGTCACATAGGAGGAAAAAAGACGTTGATATTATAAATAGCACAAAAGTTATATACACTGGATTCATAAGCATAGTCTTTACATCTGGATACAATTAATCAAAAACAACATCCTTCGAACACTGGCCTTCTACAAGACGAGCGCCCTCGATGACGTCCTCGAAGTACTTCTCCGGCTTGCGGTGCTCCTTGCTTGTGGGCGGGCCAGCAGTGGCTATATGCACTACGTTCATCTTCGGCCAGTGCACTTTGATGCGAGCAAAGGCCATCCGAGCACCTTCTATGCAAGCTAACCGCGTTAATGCGTCAACTCGTGGACTCGCCTCGACGAGCCGCTTCACCAATACAAAGTAACTACTTGGGATTGGCTCAGCGGGCCATAGCCGGACTATTAAGTCCTTCATGGCTAAACCCGCCATGTTGTGTAGCTCGACCAGCTACTTCATCTGGTCGTTGAGGGGAACTGGATGTTGTGGCGCATAGAACTGCGACCAGAACAATTTCTCCGTGTCATTCCCCTCCTGGGCTCGGAAGTATTGAGCGGCATCTGCGCTGCTCCTTGGAAGATCAGCAAACACGCCTGGAGAACTCCACAATCGTGTCAGCCCAATATATTTCCGCCCGCCGAAGATGTGCTGTAAGAGAAACATCTTACCAGATGCTATCTGTCGCGTTTGTTTGAGTTCCTCATAGGCACTGCGCGCCTCGCTTTACGTGTCCTAGGCAGACTTTACTGCCGTAGACAGCTCGGTCGCCTATTCCAAAGCCTTCTTCTCCGATGCCTCACACTTACGGATGGCATCTTGGAGCTTGACCTCGACTTCGGACACCCTAGATTTGTGCTTCTCGCACTCTGCCTTTTCGGCCTCCAAATCAGCAGCAGCTTCATCAGCGGCTGCCTTATTCGCCTTGGCCTCCTCCTTGGCCTTGGCAACCTCGCCCCTGAGGGCCTCGAGCTCAGCGGCGCCAACTGTGTAATACATAATAAAATGTTAGAGTTTGTACTTATACTCAATCAATTAAGTCTTATTGACATTCAAATAAAAATCCGCATACCTTGCGTTTCATCAAAACGCCGGTTGATGTGGTCGATGTCCGCATGGGCCAGCTTGAGCTTCCGATTTAGTTCGGCGACCTATGCGTCTCACGCAGTCGTCGTAATTAAAGAAGCATGCACGACAGTTCAGCTCTGTAAATGTGCTACTCTATGGATACTTTGTCCGATTCTTTTCAGAATCACACAAAGCTTCAGGGGCTACTTGTTATATATGTGCACATAAAACAAATAAAATTTCTTACAAGCATTACATGGCTTACCTCAAAGCCTGTTAAAAGGTTGTTGAAAGCTTCATTCAGTCAGCCCTTGACGGACTGAATCTTCTTCATCACCGCACCCATCATAGTGCGTTGTTCTTCAATGACGAGAGCACTTTGCAGTGCTCCCTCCATAGAATTCGACGCCTCCGGATTAACTCCAGGCGCCACCGTATCCTCCTCCGCTTGAGGAGCGGGATCTTCAAACCTCGGAGCCGTGCTAGGCTCCAGGATGGTGTTCGGTGGGACCCCGGACTGTTCGGGCAACACATATTCGGTCTCCATGGGGACCGTTTCCCCATGTTCAGCAGCTGACGAGGTATTACCCTCGGCCGCCCTGTTTCCTGCCCCGCCCTCATCTCCTTGGGCAGAGAGAACCCGCTAGGACGACACTTCGGTGTCCCTGCCGATTACAGGCGATGAAGCCCAGACTGGCGGGTCACTCTCCGTCTCCCTAGGCGCCAGAGAGTTCCCCTCTGATGATGTAACATCAGGGATTACACTGGGAGGGCCGTAGATCAGCAGGAGAAGAATACTAAGTAGGTATCATAAATACTGAATAAACAAAGGTGAAATAGCCAATCCGGACAAACTTATGATTCGGGCAGGTGTTTCACCCTAGGCTTCACCATGAAGCTATGTTCGGACAAATTTGAACTATCTCCGAGCTTCAACTTCCTCTTCCTCCCCCCTGCCTTGCGCATGAGGCATTTCTTCTTCCTCCTCTTCCACCTCATCATCTTCCTCCGACTTGTCGGAGGAGAGAATGTGGAGGTCCTCGGGCTTCTTGCCTGCAGGATGGGGGCTGTCTCCACCCCCCTTGCCCTTTGTCTTCTTGGGCTTCTTGGTCGGTGCCTTGTATGGCACCGGAATCAGCATCGTGATAACCCACAAGTGTAGGGGATCACAACAGTTTTCGACGGTAAAGTATTCAACCGAAATTTATTGAATCGACACAAGGGGAGCCAAAGAATACTCTTAAGTATTAGCAACTGAGTTGTCAATTCAACCACACCTGGAAACTTAGTATCTGCAGCAAGGTAATTTAGTAGCAAGGTAATATGGAAATAGTGGTAATAACAATAAAAGTAACGGTAGTGTTTTTGTAGTTTTTGTAGCAGTAGCAGCGGAAAAGTAAATAAGCAACAAGCAATATGTGAAAAGCTCGTAGGTGTTGGATCTGTGATGGAGAATTATGTCGGATGCGATTCCTCATGTAAAAGTTATAACCTAGGGTGACACAGAACTAGCTCCAGTTCATCAATGTAATGTAGGCATGTATTCCGTATATAGTCATACGTGCTTATGGAAAAGAACTTGCATGACATCTTTGTCCTACCCTCCCATGGCAGCGGGGTCCTAGTGGAAACTAAGGGATATTAAGGCCTCCTTTTAATAGAGTACCGGACCAAAGCATTAACACATAGTGAATACATGAAATCCCCAAACTACGGTCATCGCCGGGAGTGGTCCCGGCTATTGTCACTTCGGGGTTGCCGGATCATAACACATAGTAGGTGACTATTGACTTGCAAGATAGGATCAAGAACACACATATATTCATGAAAACATAATAGGTTCAGATCTAAAATAATGGCACTCGGGCCCTAGACAAGCATTAAGCATGGCAAAGTCATAGCAACATCAGTCTTAGAACATAGTGGATACTAGGGATCAAACCCTAACAAAATTAACTCGATTACATGATAAATCACATCCAACTCATCACCGCCCAGCAAGCCTACGAGGGATTACTCATGCACGGCGGTGAGCATCATGGAATTGGTGATGGAGGAAGGTTGATGATGACGATGGCGACAATCTCCATTCTCCGGAGCCCCGAACGGACTACAGATCAGCCCTCCCGAGAGAGATTAGGGCTTGGCGGCGGCTCCGTATCATAAAACGTGATAATTCTTCCTCTTTGATTTTTTTCTCCCCGAAAGAGAGTATATGGAGTCGGGGGATACGTCGGTGGAGCAAGAGGGGGCCCACGAGGCAGGGGGCGCGCCCAGGGTGACGGGGCGCGCCCCCCACCCTCGTGGACAGGGTGTGGGCCCCTGGCTTGGTTCTTTCCGCAGATATTTTTTACATTTTCCGAAATAATTCTCCGCTGAATTTCCGGTCATTCCGAGAACTTTTATTTCTGTACAAAAATAGCACCATGGCAATTCTGCTGAACACAGCGTCAGTCCGGGTTAGTTCCATTCAAATCATGCAAGTTAGAGTCCAAAACAAGGGGAAATGTGTTTGGAAAAGTAGATACGTTGGAGACGTATCAACTCCCCCAAGCTTAAACATTTTCCTATCCTCAAGCAATTCAGTTGATAAACTGAAAGTGATAAGGAAAAACTTTGAAAATACCCTATTTGCTCTTGTTGTTGTAAATATGTAAAGCCAGCATTCAAGTTTTCAGCAAAGATTATGAACTAACCACATTCACAATTACTTTCAGGTCTCATGTCTACTCATATCAATGGCATAATCAACTAGCGAGCAATAATAATAAACCTCGGATGACAACACTTTCTCAAAACAATCATAATATGATATAGCAAGATGGTATCTCGCTAGCCCTTTCTGAGACCGCAAAACATAAATGCAGAGCACCTTTAAAGATCAAGGACTGACTAGACATTGTAATTCATGGTAAAAGAGATCCAGTCACAATCATACTCAATGCAAATTAATAGCAATACATGCAAATGACAGCGGTGCTCTCCAACTGGTGCTCTTTTATAAGAGGATGATGACTCAACATAAAAGTAATAGATAGGCCCTTCGCAGAGGGAAGCAGGGATTTGTAGAGGTGCCAGAGCTCGATTTTTAAATAGAGATGAATAATATTTTGAGCAGTATAATCTCATTGTCAACATAACAACCAAGAATCTCGATATCTTCCATGCTACACACATTATAGGTGGTTCCCAAACAGAATGGTAAAGTTTATACTCCCCCAACCACCAACAAGCACACTCCACGGCTAGCCCGAAACAACGTGTACCGTCCAAACCAGCAACAACCCTGGGGGAGTTTTGTTTAATTATTATGATTTGAGCATGGGACTGGGCATCCCAGTTACCAGCCATTTTCTCATGAATGATGAGCGGAGTCCACTCATCGTGAGAATAACCCACCTAGCATGGAAGATATAGACAGCCCTAGTTGATACATGAGCTGTTCGAGAATACACAACAAAATTGTATTTGAAGGTTTAGAGTTTGGCACATACAAATTTACTTGGAACGGTAGGTAGATACCACATATAGGAAGGTATGGTGGACTCATATGAAATAACTTTGGGTTTATGGAAGTGGATGCACAAGCAGTATTCCCGCTTAGTACAAGTGAAGGCTAGAAAGAGACTGGGAAGCGACCATCTAGAGAGCGACAACAGTCATGAACATGCATTAAAATTAGGGATAATTAATTTGGTGCCCTTAGTTGTGTCCCACTCGGCAGGTTTACCCCTAGTTTCCGAAAACACTTGTTTCTGCCCAAACCACTTTGCTCCTCTTATGCTTTTTCCCTTTGACCGTTTGATAATCAATTTGAAAACTTCATAAAAAAATCATACTAACTCAGAAAAATTCAAATAAGATATCAAAATGTTCAGAAAAGCATCACCTATATGTGCATGGCATTTGCATTCATGGAAAAAGTGTTGGCTAGTCCCCATGAATGCAAATGGTCAAAACTGAGATGGGGACTAGAGAACACTTTTTTCATGAATGCAAATGACATGCACATATAGGTGATGCTTTTCTGAACATTTTGATATCTTATTTGAATTTTTCTGTGTTAGTATGATTTTTTTATTAAGTTTTCAAAGTGATGGTCAAACGGTCAAAGGGCAAAAGCATAAGAGGAGCAAAGTGGTTTGGGCAGGAACAAGTGTTTTCGGAAACTAGTGGTAAACCTGCCGAGTGTGACCCAACTAGGGGCATAAAATCAATTATCCCTTAAAATTAATCAACAATGAATGCAAGCATGAGTACGATATAAATCACCATGAACATAAATATCGTGGAGGCTATGTTGATTTTGTTTCAACTACATGCGTGAACATGTGCCAAGTCAGACCACTTGAATCATTCAAAGGAGGATACCACCCTATCATACCACATCACAACCATTTCAATATCATGTTGCCACGCAAGATAGACCATTATAAACTCCTAGCTAATTAAGCATGGCATAAGAAGCTATGATCTCTAATTGTCATTGCAAGCATGTTTCATTCATAATAGGCTGAATCAAGAACGATGAACTATCATATTTACAAAAAAAAGAGAGATCGAGTTCATACCAGCTTTTCTCATCTCAATTAGTTCATCATAGATCGTCATTAATGCCTTTCACTCGCACGACCGAACGGTGTGGATAATAATAATAGTGCACGTGCATTAGACTAAGCTGGAATCTGCGAGCATTTAATACAAGAGAGAAGACAAAGTAATATGGCTCCAGGTTAAATCAACAATAAAGCATATGAGAGCCACTAAACATTTTTAATCATGGTCTTTTTACTCTTGACCCCCAAAGAAAAGAAAAGAAACTATTTACACGGGAAAGCTCCCAACAAGCAAAAGAGGAACGAGAAATCTTTTTGGGTTTTCTTTTAATTACTACTACTACAAGCAAGGAAAGTAAACTAGCTAAAAGCTACAACTATTTTTTTGTTTTTCTTAATGTTTTTCTAGCATGCAAGAAAAAGACTAAGAAAAGAATTGAAACTAGCATGGATAGTACAATGAAAGAGTGTGAGCACCGACAACTAGAATAAGTGTGTGAACATGAATGTAATGTTGGTGAGAAATACGTACTCCCCAAGCTTAGGCTTTTGGCCTAAGTTGGTCTATGGCCAGTACTGGCCTAACGGATAACCAAAGTCGTAGTTGGGGTTGTACTGAGATGCAGCGGCTACTGCCTGGCGAGCTGCATCCTGGGGACGAGCTGCTCTCATTGTCTCCTTATACTCATTTGCTTCTTCCCTGGTTATAATATAGGAGCAGGGAGAGCAATATGGACAGTGTGACGCCTGTCAAAGATTTGTCGGTACTGGAGGGATTGTTCATCCCTCTCTACAAACCGATGGCTAACCATAGCATTATAATCTAAATAGGCAGGTGGTAATAGTTCATAATTTTCATATATAGGCACACCAAGACGATGGGCTATGAGAGTGGCATAAATCCCACCAAATAAATCTCCATTTAAACCATTATGATGTAGCCTACGTGCAACAATGGCCCCCAAATTATATTGTCTATCACCTAATACAGCACTCTTGAGAACACTAAGATCTAGGACACACATATGGCAAGCCTCATCTTTACCGTGGATGCATCTACCAATAAAAAGAGCAAAGTAATGAATAGCAGGAAAATGAATGCTCCCTATGGTAGCTTGTGTGATCTCCCTAGATTCCCCCACAGTGATACTAGAAAGGAAGTCTTTATACTCAGATTTGCGAGGTTCACTAATATAGCCCCACTGCGGGAGCTTACAGGCCTCATTAAAATCTTCTTGGTCCATGGTATAAGATTTATTATATAGATCAAACAGGACAGTGTGAGAATTACGTGAAGATGAAAATTTAAATCTACTCACAAAGGAATCAGTTAAGTAATGGTACTGAGGGCACATATCTAGCATGAAGCCCTCGAGGTCAGTGTTACGCACATATGCGTCAAACTCTTCCTTAATGCCTGCCTGAACCATAAATTTCTCTGACGGCCATTCACAAGGCCGCACTTGAGCTACCCTCGGCAATTCATTGTCCGGCTCACGCATCGCGAGCCTTGGTTCTTGCTTCCTTGAGGAACCACCTTGGTAGATTTTCCTATGCATTTTTCCGAAATTTTCTGAAATTTTTAGTAACTCAAAATAAAAGTGAACCAAACTCAACAAGATTGATAGCAAAAACTCCTACAAGTGTCTAGAGACTATATCATGCATTAGAACTACTTGGGACCAAAGAAATTTAACATGCAAGCTCAAGAACAAGGTCACCACAGTAGCAACAATTTGCAATAAATAAAGCACTAGAAAAAAAACTAATTGAACCGATGGAGGAGTCACATACGAAGGAACAATCTCCCCAAATAGTTTTGTGAATGGAGCTTTAAGCAAGGAGATCGAAAATGGCAGCAAGATGAGCTAGAACTCGTGCTTGAGCTGGATAGTGATTTTTTTGGGAGAAAGAAGGAGTGTGTGGGTGCAGGAATAAGTGGAGGGGGGCCACGTGGGGCCCACGAGGCAGGGGCGCGCCCAGTGAGGGTGGACGCGCCCTGGACCATCGTGGCCAGGTGCTGGCTCCCCCTGCTATGTTGTCTATGCCAAATATTCTCAAATATTCTAGAAAAATCATATTTCATTTTCAGGGTATTTGGAGAACTTTTATTTTCGGGGTATTTTTTTATTGCACGGATATGTCTGGAAACAGACAGAAAATACTATTTTTGCTTTATTTAATCTAATTAACAGAAAGTAAAAGGAGGATACAGAAAGTTGTGCTATCTAGATTCACCCATCTCAAGCTCATGAAAAGGAATCCATTAACAATGTTGATCAAGTGTTGTTAATAAAATATTTCCGAATAACATGAAACAAGAGAATTTTTGAATAACACTAGGTTACCTCAATGGGGATATGTATGTCCCCAACAATAAGAATATCATATGTCTTCTTGATAGTAGGAAGAGGAAGTTCAAAACCTCCAATAATGATAGTTGAAATTTTTCCAATAGAATTGATACTGCGAACCTGAGGTTGTTTCCTCGGAAAGTGTAGCGTATGCTCATTACCATCGACATGAAAAGTGACATTGCCTTTGTTGCAATCAATAATAGCCCCTGCAATATTCAAAAAGGGTCTACCAAGGATAATAGACATACTATCGTCCTCGGGAATATCAAGGGTAACAAAGTCCGTTAGAGTAGTAACATTTGCATCCACAACATGCACATCCTCACAAATACCGACATGTATAGCAGTTGATTTATCGGCCATTTGCAAAGATATTTCAGTAGGTGTCAACTTACTCAAGTCAAGTCTATGATATAAAGAGAGAGGCATAACACTAACACCGGCCCCAAGATCACATAAAGCAGTATTAACATAGTTTCTCTTAATGGAGCAAGGTATAGTAGGTACTCTTAGATCTCCTAGTTTCTTAGGTATTCCACCCTTAAAAGTGTAATTGGCAAGCATGGTGGAAATTTTAACCTCGGGTATCTTTCTTTTGTTGGTAATAATATCTTTCATATACTTAGCATAAGGATTTGTTTTAAGCATACCAGTCAAACGCATACGCAAAAAGATAGGTCTAATCATTTCAGCAAAGTGCTCAAAATCCTCATCATCCTTCTTGTTGGATGGTTTAGGAGGAAAAGGCATGGGTTTCTGAACCCATGGTTCTCTTTCCTTGACGTGCTTCCTAGCAACAAAGTCTCCCTTATCATAGCATTGATTCTTTGATTATGGGTTATCAAGATCAACAACAGGTTCAATCTCTACATCATTATCATTGCTAGGTTGAGCATCATCATTAATATTATCACTAGGTTCATGTTCATTACCAGATTGTGTTTCAACATCAGAAACAGAGATATCATTGGGATTCTCAGGTGTGTCAGCTACAGGTTCACTAGAAGAATGCAAAGTCTTATCATTTTTCTTTTTCTTCTTCTTAGAAGAACTAGGTGCATCTAAATTAGCTGTCTAAGAATCTTGCTCAATTCTCTTAGGGTGGCCCTCAGGATACAAAGGTTCCTGAGTCACTTTACCCCCTCTAGTTGCAACTCTAACAGCAAAGTCATTATTCTTGCTATTTAATTCATTGAGCAAATCATTCTGAGCCTTAAGTACTTGTTCTACTTGAGTGGTAACCATAGAAGCATGTTTACTAATGAGTTTCAATTCACCTTTAACTCTAGACATATAATCACTCAAGCATTCAATCATATAAGCATTGTGTTGCAATTGTCTACCAACATAAGCATTGAAGTTTTCTTGTTTCACAATAAAATAGTCAAAGTCATCCAAGCACTGGCTAGCAGACTTATAACGAGGAATATCACCTTCATCAAATCTATAAAGAGAATTTACCTTTACTTCCTGTGTCGGGTTATCAAGACCATGTATTTCTTCAATAGGTGGTAAATTCTTAACATCCTCAGCTTCAATACCTTTTTCTTTCATAGATTTCTTTGCCTATTGCATATCTTCAGGACTGAGAAATAGAACACCTCTTTTCTTCGGAGTTGGCTTAGGGGCTGGTTGAGGAAGTGTCCAATTATTTTTATTGGCCAACATAATATTCAATAGTAATTCAGCTTGATCAACTGTTCTTTCCTTGAAAACACAACCAGCACAACTATCCACGTGGTCTCTGGAAGCATCGGTTAGTCCATTATAAAAGACATCAAGTATTTCATTCCTCTGAAGAGGATGATCAGGCAAACCACTAAGTAATTGGAGAAGCCTCCCCCAAGCTTGTGGGAGACTCTCTTCTTCAATTTGCACAAAATTATATATTTCCCGTAAGGCAGCTTGTTTCTTATGAGCGGGAAAATATTTAGCAGAGAAGTAATAAATCATATCCCGGGGACTACGCACACAACCAGGATCAAGAGAATCAAATCATATATTAGCATCACCCTTTAACTAGAACGGAAATAACTTAAGGATATAGTAATAACGAATCTTTTCATCGTTGGTAAACAGGGTGGCTATATCATTCAACTTAGTAAGATGTGCCACAATAGTTTTAGATTCATAGCCATGGAAAGGATCAGATTCAACCAAAGTAATTAACTCCGGATCAACAGAGAAATCATAATCATTATCAGTAACAAAGATAGGTAAAGTAGCAAAAGCAGGGTCATATTTCATTCTAGCATTCAAAGACTTTTCTTTCAGTTTAGCTAATAATTTCTTAAGATCATATCTATCGTTGCAAGCAAGAAAGTCTCTAGCAATTTCTTCATCCATAACATAACCCTCAGGAATAACAGGCAATTCATATCTAGGGGGAGAACTTTCATCATCACTTTCATAAATATTATTAGTTTCAATATTTGTATTCTCCCTAACCTTAGCAATTTGTTCATCTAGAAATTCACCTAGTGGCACAGTATTATCAAGCATAGAAGTAGTTTCATCATGCATAGCAGAAGTAGCATCATCAAAAACATGTGACGTATCAGATTCAATAGTAGGAGTAGGTGTCGCAAATTTACTCATAACAGATGGTGAATCAAGTGTAGAGCTAGATGGCAGTTCCTTACCTCCCCTGGTAGTTGAGGGAAATATCTTGGTTTTTGAGTCCTTCAAATTCTTCATAGTGATCAATAGATATATATCCCAAGTGACTTAAAGAATATAGCTATGCTCCCTAGCAAAGGCGTCAGAAAATAGTCTTGATAACCCACAAGTGTAGGGGATCGCAACAGTTTTCGAGGGTAAAGTATTCAACTCAAATTTATTGATTCGACACAAGGGGAGCCATAGAATACTCTTAAGTATTAGCAACTGAGTTGTCAATTCAACCACACCTAGAACCTTAGTACCTGCAGCAAGGTAATTTAGTAGCAAGGTAATATGGAAATAGTGGTAACAGCAATAAAAGTAATGGTAGTGTTTTTGTAGCAGTAGCAGCAGGAAAGTAAATAAGCAACAAGCAATATGTGAAAAGCTCGTTGGCATTGAATAGGTGATGGAGAATTATGTCGGATGCGATTCCTCATGTAAAATTTATAACCTAGGGTGACACAGAACTAGCTCTAGTTCATCAATGTAATGTAGGCATGTATTCCGAATATAGTCATACGTGCTTATGGAAAAGAACTTGCATGACATCTTTTGTCCTACCCTCCCGTGGCAGCGGTGTCCTAGTGGAAACTAAGGGATATTAAGGCCTCCTTTTAATAGTGTACCGGACCAAAGCATTAACACATAGTGAATACATGAAATCCTCAAACTACGGTCATCACTGGGAGTGGTCCCGACTATTGTCACTTCGGGGTTGCCGGATCATAACACATAGTAGGTGACTATTGACTTGCAAGATAGGATCAAGAACACACATATATTCATGAAAACATAATAGGTTCAGATCTGCAATCATGGCACTCGGGCCCTAGTGACAAGCATTAAGCATGGCAAAGTCATCGAAACATCAATCTTAGAACATAATGGATACAGGGATCAAACCCTATCAAAACTAACTCGATTACATGGTAAATCTCATCCAACTCATCACTGTCCAGCAAGCCTACGATGTGATTACTCACGCACGGTGGTGAGCATCATGGAATTGGTGATGCAGGAAGGTTGATGATGACGACGGTGAGGATCTCCACTCTCCGGAGCCTCGAACGGACTTCAGATCAGCCCTCCCGAGAGAGATTAGGGCTTTGTGGCGGCTCTATATCGTAACACGCGATAATTCTTCCTCTCTGACTTTTTCTCTGCGAAAGAGAATATATGGAGTTGAAGGATACATCGGTGGAGCAACAGGGGGCCCACGAGGCAGGGGGACGCGCCCAAGGGGAGGGGGCGCGCCCCCGACCCTCGTGGACAGGGTGTGCCCCCCCTAGCTTGGTTCTTGCCGCATATATTTTTTATATTTTCCAAAATAATTCTCCATTGTATTGCTGGTCATTCCGAGAACTTTTATTTCTGCAAAAAAATAACACCATGGCAATTCTGCCAAAACAACGTCAGTCTGGGTTAGTTCCATTCAAATCATGCAAGTTAGTGTCCAAAACAAGGGCAAAAGTGTTTGGAAAAGTAAATATGTTGGAGACGTATCACATCGCCGTCAGTAGAGGCAGTGATGGCTCTTCGGGCAAAGGCGCTGGATACTTAATCCGGGACGCCTTCTTCGTCCAGCCTTGTATATCACATAAAAATTCCAATTCCTATTATCATTAAATATGGGAAAGGGTGTGTGTTCGACAAGGATCATTATTACCTCTGTGGTGGAAACTTCAGTGCTGAAGCCCGCATCCTCATCTTCTTTGGGCCATTCCTTCTGGCTCTTGAAGAGGTGCTTCCAGATCTCTTTGTGCGTGGAGCATGTGCGTGGAGCCGAAGAGATGCTTCAGCGGCTTGTCTCCTGCTGGATTGAACTCCCATAGGGAGGAATCCCGGCTTTGGCAAGGGAGAACGAGCCGGGTCAGCATCACCTGGACCACAGAGGAGAGCAGGTGCCCCTTGGAGATCACGCCGGACACACGGCTCACAAGAGTCATCACTTCAGTATGCGACCCCCAGTCCAGACCCTTCTTGGTCCAGGAGGTTAGCCTTTTTGGGGGTCCGGATCTGAAAGCAGGCTCCGCAGCCCAGTTGGTGTCGCGAGGTTCGATGTTGTAGAACCACTCCTGCAGCCAGACCTTGTTCGTCTCCATGAACGAGCCCTTGGGACAAGTTGTGTTCGGGAACTTACTAATCATAGCGCCCCGGCACTCTGCATGTTCCCTGTCCACCACCTTCCGCTTCACGTTGAAGGTCTTAAGCCACAAGCCGAAATGTGGTGGGGTGCGGAGAAAGGCTTCACACATCACTATGAAAGCGGATATGTGAAGGATTGAGTTCGGGGCTAGATCGTGGAAATCTAGTCCGTAGAAGAACAAAAGACCCCAAACAAACGGGTGGAGTTTAAATCCTAAACCCCTAACAAAATGAGAGGTGAAAACAACCCTCTCGCCTGCCTTAGGGACGGGAGTCACCTGGCCCTTAGGGGGGACACGGTGTGCGATGTCCCCGGCGAAATACCTCGTGCTCCGTAGATCCTCCATGGTCTTTTCGATGACCGTGGAAGCCTCCCACTTGCCTCTGGCACCGGATCCAGCCATTGCTGGGAAGGGGAGTAGTGGTTGAGGAACAAGGAGTTGTGGGCGCAGGAGATAAGAGTACGGGGGCAAGGGAAATTGGAGAGCTCGAGCTTGAGAGAGGCGTGGGGCTGATGAAAGGGATTGTAGACCTTTTATAACGCTGCAAATATAGAGCACCCCCGCCTTAGCCATAAAACTCATCATTTCTGAAAGCGGTCGTGCGTAATGCGCGGCGTGGGTGCTCACGTCACAATGATGAGAATCCCACAATAAGCGGGCACGATCTCTATTCTGATGGGAAGTGTCAATGAGGGTATGCCTCAAAACACAAAACTAGGACCGAATAAAACGGTTCGATATGTTAGTGGGTTGGACGCGACACTTCACCCAAAAGTTTTCAGTAGAGACACATTATTCATTTTCTTTAAAAGCCTTGCCTTCGAGGCTAAGGGTTGTACTAATCTTGCAGAGCCGAACACAATCCATCTATTTGAAGAAGATATATTAGGGAAGAGGAACCCGCCATGCAATGCCGAAGATAATACGGAAGCCGAACTCATCGCCATCGAAGACAGGTGCACGGGCTACTGAGGGATTCCTGGATAGGGGGGGGGGGGGTCCTCAGGGCCGGATAAACTCCTGGTGGACCGGACTGGTGGGCCATGAAGATTATTTTAGAAGATCATCTCTCGTATCCGGATAGGATTCCTGGATTCTTGTAATGGCAAGTTTTAGGCTCGGGTGTAGATTTTCCTTCTTCTGCAAGATGATATGTACAAACCCTAGGCCCCTCCGGTGTGTATATAAACCGGAGGATTTAGTCCGTAGAGGCTAGAATCAGAATCATACCATCCTCATAGGTTAAACTTAGGGTTTAGCCTTTACGATCTCGAGGTAGATCAACTCTTGTACACATATTCATCCAAACTAATATAGCAGGAAGTAGGGTTTTACCTCGATCGAGAGGGCCTGAACCTGGGTAAACATCGTGTCCCCTGCCTCCTGTTAACATCAATCCTCAAACGCATAGTTTGGGACCCCCTACCCGAGATCCGTCGGTTTTGACACCGACACTCGGATTTGCCATCTCTGCATCATTAGATTGGTTTCATCCAATGGCTATCTTTCAAAGTTATTCACACACTATATAGTGGTATACATATGTGATACGAAAGCCACCCATCATATTCAATTTGAATAGTGTGTCCATGCATGGATGCAATGTGGCCAAACGATGCCTGCCATCGGTATCTCAAATTCAAACCAGCCTGACCTTGTTCAATGTGTATATAGTATAGCATGCTCGTTTCCAAACCACACCAAGCATATCTCAGTTATATTCATGCATGCATGAGTTTCAAACATCATGATCTCTTATTCAAATATTGGAATTAAACTTTACATTGATTATGACCTCGCCTAGTTTTTTACACCCACACTGTGATGGCCTAGCTTATTAGGGATGATAGACTACTCATATCAATAAGGAATTCCTTTTTTTCGGGAGCCCATTCGGATAGAACTCCAAAGTTAAGCGTGCTCATCTTGGAGTAGTTTCAGGATGGGTGACCGACCGGGAAGTTGCTCCCGGGTGCGCACGAGTGAGGACAAAGTGCGCAGAAAAGACTAGTATTGATATGTGAGGCCAGTCTAGATCCCGCCAGGAGTAACGACCACCGACGGGTGTGTCCGGGGCGTTACAAGTTGGTATAAGAGCCGACCCTCGCGGTTACACAGATGTTTGCGGACAGTTTGCAGTCATGTTGTGCATGACGTTTGTGACCCGTCGTGGCACACAGCATGGCACATGTGCTGTCCTGGAAGCACAGACGGTTGTGCCAAGAGGAAACGTTCCTGTGGCCCGACGAGGACGTCGGTTCCTCTGAGTGGGGGTGTATGTGATGGCCTAGCTTATTAGGGATGATAGACTACTCATATCAATAAGGAATTCCTTCTTTTTCGGGACCCATTCGGATAGAACTCCAAAGTTAAGCGTGCTCAGTTTGGAGTAGTTTCAGGATGGGTGACCGACCGGGAAGTTGCTCCCAGGTGCGCACGAGTGAGGACAAAGTGCGCAGAAAAGACTAGTATTGATATGTGAGGCCAGTCTAGATCCCGCCAGGAGTAATGACCACCGGCGGGTGTGTCCGGGGCGTTACACACACAGTCGTCTTCTCTTTATAATTGCACCACTAACTTTCTCTCATGCATGCATGCACACACACTACCACTCGGCATTATCCATCACACACATGCAATCTCCTTTCCAGGTCGGTATCCCATGCATGCACACCCCCCCCCTCTTCATCACTTCGGGAGTTCTTCATCTCTCACATTCATGCGCAACGATCGATGTTCCTCTATGTGTGTATATATATAGCTAGGTCTTTTCTAGTTTTCCACACAAACTGATCGATCTATATAACTAGTCAGGTCTCTCCCTCTTTCCCACGTACACATCGATCAATCTATGCCTCTCTATATATGACTACATAGCTAATACACCCACATTACCTATCCATTGTCTCCCTCTCATTCCATGCCTTCCGCTTCGTCTCTCATACGCACGCACAGTGGCGAAGGCAGGGGGCAGCAAGGGCCCTGCCCCCCTAACATCACTATATATTGAGGCTAATATGAATGTAATCGGTAGATCAATTGCTGGTAAAATGGTTTAAGTTTATCCTCCCCATAAAGGATTAGCAATGTTGGGCCCCCGGTCTCATTTATTTTTCATGGCTCCCCCACTGCGCGCAACCGCGCACGTTCTCGCCCCTTTCTTTAAATATCGCTCTCGCACTTGTGCATTCCTTCATAGTCTCCCTCCACTTGCCCCCCCCGCACCATCTTCTAGCCCCCCATATCACAATGCTTGTACGCTCATAGAGCTATTCCCTCTATATGTCTCTATCAACATCTCACGCGGTCGACCCCTCCCCTCCCTTCTCGTATATCACCCTGTTCCCCATGCACCTACATTTATGTATATAGGCCTCTCCTTCACACAAACTGCATTGACACGTATTCCCTCACCATATCTTAGTATCTCTCACACACACGGACAACGTGTGCGAAAGAGAAGAGGTGCACACACGCACTCGTTCCCACATACAAACGCGCGGTGCATGGTAGAGCACATTTGTAACAAAAATTAGCGTGTAGAAAGGCTTTAGATGATGTGCCACTAGTCTATATATATACCTCTATATCTGTATCTATATCTATATCTATACCCCTATATAGTGTGCAAATAAATTTGAAAGATGGTCGTTGGATGAAGCCAATCAGACGATGCAGAAATGGCAAATTTGAGCACTACTAGCCGTCGGATATCATCTACATTCCACCAGATTCCGCCACATGTACAATCTAGAAGACTCCATGGTTGAACTTAAGCATAATGCACAAACCTCAAAACACAAGTACTTCTCCTTTTCTCTAGAATCTTCCATATCATAATTGCCCCCACTTTTTTCTAGTTGAATTGCCATCATTTGTTTTTACTTTATGCTTTACAACACACAATTCCATGAATCGTAAAATGGATTAATTTTTTAATAAAAACTAATTGATTTTGAATGAGATGAACTATAAGAATTAAACAAACATCTACATCATGCATATATGACTCAAAGCTTACATGCTATAGTGTGGTATTTATTCATAATTTGGTTGGCAAATCTCATGCATGCAATGCACGTGTACCTTACTAGTACTTCTAGAATGTGCAAAACACGTAAATTAGAATTCCAATGGCACGCTACAGAGTGTCTCTCCCTATTTCGGTTAATATATTATGATTAAAATGATTGGGGGCATCCATGAAGCCACGTGGCACATGTGGAGGTGTTGTCGCGACCTCCTTGTGTGGATTGATCACAGTGACGTGCTGCTGGTTCCACAAGAATGTACTCGTTCTCTCTCACTCACACTGGCAGTACGTGCACGAAGAGAAGATGTGCAAGCATTCCATCGCACGCACATGCGGGTACACGATGGGCCAAATTTTTGTACGAAGATCCACCCCATGTGTTAATTTGACGCATGTAAACTCATTCACTTCATTGATGGTCAATTAATACAATGCATGCAAACTGAGTGGACGTGAGGGAGGAAGTAGTTGAGAATAATGGCATTACTACTCCACTGCGTGCATGCGAGTAGTTAAATCATGGGTTGCTACTTCCATTGGTCTCCTTCATATTTTGTGCTAATTTTTGACCATAATTTTAAGTAACACAATATTTATGCATGTCAAAAAAATAATGTAATCGAAAACTATGTTCAGATGTGATTCCAATGATATAATTTTTGGTGACATGCAGTAACATTTTCTTAGTTAAATTTCTGGTAAAAAATTGGCACAAAGTAAAAAGGGTGCCAACAAAACAGGACGCAGGCAGCATGATTAGTTTTTGCCTTGGAAACTATGGGTGGCATTTGTATTTAAATATGGATAGAGTGGAGTACTTAGTATTCTTTATCTTAGCCTCTTAGGGCTCTCCTAGCGCCAATGCTCCCCCCCCCCGCCTCGCCAACTGGATCCCGCCATGGATAATACCTTAGATCCCAGGATCCCGCGGGCTGCCCTATAGCTACGGCCGGTAGCACTGCCACCTTTGAGCGAAACACACATGTGTTTCAGAGGGGATCCATTGCTCTAGAATTGCAGATTGGTGGCGCCGGAGGACATGCCAGGGCTGTGTTTCAGGTGGTGGGCAGCAAGGGCAAATCATATCGAGGAAGCGTCGCATCGATTGGAGACAAGCTCGAAGGAGCTGCGCCTGGCGAAGCACAAGGTGGAGATGCAAGTCGATCTCAGGGGAGAGATGCTGAGAATATCAACATCTGGTAGCGTTGCATTGATTTCAAGCTGGGGCTAATGGCAGAGATCATATTCACGGAGTCGACTGGGGAGGAAAGAACGTGCATGCCTGTGGGACGGGATGAGGAGCCGGTGCAACTATTCAAATGGCCAGTAGGAGAAGCCAAATCACGAAGCCAGTTGTGGCGGCGGCCCTGGGGATGCATCATAGGTGAGGAGCTGCCCTCCTTCCCCGCGAGCGATGCAGTGACCTACTCGGTTGCTACTGCAGTGAACTTGCGTCGCCATGGCGGTTTGCGTATGTGACAATCACTCCATCTATATGTATTGTATTCCTGTGAAAAAACTTGGTCGTTTGAAAAAAAGATAGTAATTTATTTATCACTATTTTTTGACTGGTTGGTCATGACAATCACCCGAAGCCACAACCAGAAGTCTCCATCATGTAATACTTATGGTCGATCGCGCCAACAGACGGTCGGTCGGACCCGTGACACGCATCAGCTTGCTGGGACATGTACGACCAGTTACATCACTAACTTGTGCGACCGCATTTGAGCAGTAGTACTTGAAATTTGTGTTCCAGCAAACTCATCGGGAGCCGTTTCTGGCCTCGAAACCAAAACCATCAATTAATCTTTAGTTTGTTCCCATCACATTCCAAAGCAGTACAAACATGCAATAATTAAGTGCAAACCTGCTCACACCTAGCTAGTACGTATCAAACCTGAACGTGTTCCCACTATGCAGGTTCTAGTACTAGTGATAGTACTAGGCTATAAAAAGGGGAACTACCTAGCCAAAAATCACTCTACCTTCTTCCTCATAAGAGTCTTTCTTATTCGTCCGTCCTTGCCATGGCCGGAGTGGAGAGCTCTAGGTCGAGAACTACTCGTGGGAAGGGAGCAGCGACCAAGGCCGCGGAAAAAAAGAGAGGGCTCGCCGCCTCACAGAGACCTCGAAAGTTCACTCCCGGGCAGGCGAGGGCTCCTAGGAGAGCCCTAGACGCGGAGGCGAACATGTCGAGTTGATGGTGCTAGAGTCGTTATCCCTCGACGACACGCCCGATCAGCTCAATAAGAAGACGGAGTACATCGACGGCTTGGTGGAGCTGCTGAAGGAGAGCCTCGGCGACATGCCCGCTAAGCTCAATAAGCGGGAGGAGTTGACCGCCGATTTGGTGATCCAGCTGAAGGAGACCATTGCCTCGGGTAAGAAGGCGACCAGTGAAATCCTGCAACTTCAGAGGACAATGCGAAGCTCCGCCACGAGCTCGACCTGCTGAAGGAGGAGAACACCGTATGGAAGAAGCTGCAAGAGAAGAGTAGATCCTCACTGAAGATGTCATCATGGAACAGAAGGAGAAGTTGGCGAAGCTCTACATCGAGCACCTAGCTGTTATCAAGGTACGTAATGCCACCACGGAAGAGATGATGAAGGCCCGCGTCGAGAAATCCCGTGTCATGGATAGAATGAAGAAGATTGCGGAGACGAGCGAGGAGATGAAGGTCATGGTGGCGATGAAGAAGTAGTTAGGACTCCGCGGTCAACTCTTCATGAAGTAGAAAGCAGCACCCAAGACTTGTGTCTGCGTCTTCCTTCCTTTTTTTTGGGGGGGGGGCAATTTTCCATCTTCTTTTGCTCCTCTGTTTTTTATTTTGCTTTGGGTGTTTCACCGGATGTGTCATGTTCTCTACGAGGCACGAATAGAACAATCATAACGATGAGTGGTGCCATGGGATCGCCATGTCGCACTGGGCTGCCGTGTTTCGCGCTCCTCCATCGTACTAGTCCTACTCCATTGGAAAACTTGAGTATACCGCACGGTTCTTTGCTCCTCCTCAGGTTGTCGGCAACATTTATACGAGCAGTCAAATCACAAGGCCCCAACTTCCAGCAATAATGAGTCGTCAAATCACAAAGGCCCTCGCCTCTTGTGAAACCGACCAAGCGAGACTGCCCCAATGTCACATCCCTAGTCAGCGCTTGCATTAGGACTAGATAGAGTGTGCATCATGTTTACTTTCCACAGAAACTTGAAATGGGAATGACAGAAACCCCAGCACCCCTCTTCTAACAACTAGGGTTTAATAAAATCTTTTCCAATGTACCCAAAATGCCCTTCAAAAATGTTCATCATCTTTGCCTTGGTCTTAAACCACTGCCAAAAATGGTGCACAATTTTCTAGGACATCCAAAGGTCTCTGGATTAATTCATATTGTAATTGCATTTGGGCATTTAAATGCTATAAAATATTTTATATGCCCAAATAATCATAAACTAAAATGTTGCATGCTGTTCATATTATATATAGTGGGCATGACTAGTTTTATGATTTATAAAAATGTTCTAGCATTTTTATTTCAACAAAGTTGCAAAAGAAAACAAACAGAAATAAAATAGAAAAGAGAGGAGAGAGAAAGACTTACCTCGCGCCCACTAGCAGGCCCACCTGCCGGCCCAGCCCAGCCACCGCTCCAGCGAGCTGCTTGGCTCGGCCAGGCAGGCAGGTAGGTGCTCGACGCCGGCAGCAGCACGTGCCACGCAGTTGCCCACCGCCCTGCTTCCTCCCCTTGCCGTTCTGCTGGCCTGGATCGACCACCCACTCCTCCCCCGAGCTCGCAGACACGTCTCCTCGTCCCCAGCTCCTCTCCCTCGCTCCCCTGCACCATGGCTGACGCTGCCGTGCCCGCGCCGTCATGATAACCGCGTCCACCATCGTCCCCGTGCTGCGTCACCGTGTCCATTCGCTCCGCCGTCGTTGACTACGTCGAGCAGGCCGAGCCCCGAGCGCTCGCCCGCTCTGGAGTCGCCCCCGACCCCGTCTTCCCCAACTCCAGCCGCTGAGATCGCCATCGCCATCGCCGCCAAGCTCAGCTCCGTCCTTCCCCGAGCCCGCTTCGACGCTTGCTGCAACCGCCGTGAGCCCAGCTACCTCCCCATCCTCTCTGTTAGCTCTCTCCTGCACCGTATGCACTGCACGAAGCTCACCTGCACGCGCCGCCGCGGAGCTCATCGCCGACGAGGCTCCGGCCATCTAACGGCCCGGCCATGATGCCCACTAGCTTCACTGTCTCGCGTAGGTTCTGTAGGACCAATCCACGCGCCTCCAGGAGCACCGCACCGACGAGTTCGTCCTCGCCCGAAGTCCGGCAGCCGCTGGACTCGTCGCCGGCGTCGTTTCAGGCGACCCCGAGGCCAGCCACCACCACTACTCGATGCGGCTCACTCCCAGCTGCCCGTAGGTGTGCTCCGCCGTCGATTTGGTCGCCAGAGCACGTTTTCCGCACCTCACCGCCGCGTCTGGCCTCGCTGGTGGCTAAACGCCGGTGAGTCAACCCCGTTTGACCAAGGGTTTGACCCCCTGGGTCACTGACATGTGGGCCCTGCCTGTTAGTCAAACCTAGGTTAGCGTCTAAACTAATCTTAATCAGTTAGTTAACTAACTGTGACACTGACCAGTGGGTCCCACTGGTCAGGTTTGACCTGGACCGCCCTGTTGACTTGCTGACATCAGCATGATGTCATGCTGACGCAGTAAATGCTTTTCTGGGATTAACTGATTTAAAACAATTCAGGAAATTCCGGAAAATGCTTTAAACTTCAAAAAATCATATAAATTCAACAGTAGCTCAGATGGAAAAGATTTATATATGAAAATTGATCAGAAAAATCCAATCTTTCCAATGGCACTTGTTTCATGCATGTTTGAGCAAGTTAACCTTGCTGTTCACATTAAAACATGATAATGCACTTTAATAAGTAATAGTTTGGGTATAAATTTGAATCTTTGATTCAAATAGGCTCAAACCCTTATGTTTATAGTTGCATTAGCCGAAAAAACATTCATCTTGCCATATCATGAGCATGCATCATATTGTTGCATTTGTTTGCTTATTGATTGTTTTGTCGGTGTTCTCTGTGGTAGGTCCTGCTCCCGAGGATACTTCTGCGTATCCAACTGAAGAGTTGTACCGGACAACCAATCTGTCAGGCAAGACACCATTGATCATTCCGATACAAACCCATCTTCTCGCTCCTGCTCTCTTTTACTACATTAAGGCAACACCGTGTGAACTGCTACTTGCTGCGGTAGTTGAACCCCATTCCTTTGCATGACCTGTCATTGCCACAGTAAATAGTTGAAACCCACTAGCATGTGTAGGAGTTGATTGAGCCATGTGATGTGTGTTCCACCATGCTATTTGTTTATGTTGCCTGCTATGCTTAGAGTTGTGTCAGGTCTGGTTCATCTGGGTGATGGATCAGAGTGAAATGATCATGCTCGATAAAGAGAGGGAAGCATGGAACATGTTTGGTAAAGGTATCGATGAAAGGCCATGTAGGAGTACATGGTGGGTTGTTTCATTGGAACCGTCCATAGGACCCAAGATCTGTATGTGTGGTTCAAGTTACAGCTACTACCACACATTGGGCCCTGAAATATGACCCCGCTCGACTTATTGATTGCCCTTGTTCTCTGTCCAAGAGTTGCAACTAGTTTCTGGTGTTTGTAGTTTACTGGTGGTCGTGCACAGCGCTGACCCTCGTGGTGGGCTGTGATGCGGCAGGTACGTGGCATGGTGTACCGGTCGCCCGTTTGGTGACTCGGGAACCCTGTACACATCGTTTGGGGCCGTGAGCGACACCCCGGCCGGATCTCCCCACGGATGGAACCCAAATAGGCGATAAACCTGGACGAGAGCTTTGAGTGGTTGGTTAGGTCGTGGTCTACACCCACGTCGGCTTTCGCTTGAAGTCTGCCGAGCACATGTCGTGTGCAGTCGCTAAGTGGTGGAAACATGTGTGAAGAAGTACACTCCTGCAGGGTTACCAATATATTCGAATAGCCGTTGTTCGCGGTACGGACTACTTGGTTGCTCTTACAGTTCATAGACAAGTTGATGGATACTACTAAAAGCCTCAAGACAAGTGTGAGTGCCGTGGATGGCCTTCCGTAGGATGACGGAAGAGGATCCACGGTGGTGTATTGTTGTGGTGAGTAGAGGACTCGTGTACGTAGTCTTATCTTGCAATCTGCTGAGAGTCGTAGTATAGGTTAGCCAAGAGTCAAAGCTGGCTTGCTGCTATGAACTCCACTACCCTTGTTGATAATGATGCATGTATGATAGGTTCTGTTGTAAGACTTGCTGAGTACCTTTGTACTCATGTTTGCTTAAAAACTGTTGCAGAGGAGAACCCTGCCCCTTCTGATGGGTTTTACATAGACGTTGACGTCGACGAGTAGCTTGCTACCCAGACGGAGATCCTGATCTTGTGAAGGGCCTTGTAGATAGTCAGGCTACACCAAGCCTATTTTATTTCCAAGTTGTCTGTACTCAGACATGTTAGCTTCCGCTTGTGCTTGTATGATTGTATGACTTGAGTGTTGGGTCATGTGACCCCTACCTGTATGGATATGTTATGTATGGCTCTTCGGAGCCTCTTATATAAAGTACTTTGAGTCATAGAGTTATGTTGTGATGCAATGTTGTATTTGCACATATTGAGCATATTGTGTGTATGATTGAAATGCTTGGTATGTGTGGGATCCGACACCTAGTTGTTTTCCTTTGGTAGCCTATCTTACAAGGAAATGCCTCCTAGTGCCTCCACTGAGCCTTGGTAGCTTGCTACTGCTCGGAACACGTAGGCTGGCCGGCATGTGTCATTCTTCGTTCCTCTGTCTGTCCCTTAGGGGAAATGTCACGCGTTGTTCCTTTAAGTCCATGTAGCTTGCTACGACTTGGGTTCATACGTTGATGACCGACACGTTCGTTGCTGGGTCATGGATGCCTATCTCTGTAATTTAATGCCACTTTTGGTTTACAACTAGCCATGTCGGCCCGGGTTCTCTGTCATATGGATGCTAGTGACACTGTCATATACGTGTGCCAAAATGTGCAAACGGTCCCGGGCCAGGTAAGGTGGCACCTGTGGGGATACCGTGCGTGAGGCCGCAAAGTTATATGACGTGTTACAAGCTAGATCGGTGTGACTTAGGATCGGGGTCCTGACTGCGTTGGCATGAGAGCCGGACTGCCTGTAGGTTTCTCAAGCCAAACTGGTCGATGTTGAGTCTAGAAAAATTCTTAGTTATATGTAGGGGAATTGATTGTGGAAGGGAACGTAAGGCTCTTTTTACTTCTTTTCCTTATGCACTTCTGATCTGAGTCAGCCTATTCTTTCTACAGGGGTTTAGGACTAGGCCTCTCATCCTTACTAGGTTCACGTGTTACTAATCCGTAGACTCTTTGGATTGTTGGTTTCAAGCCTCACTTCAGTTTCTACCCTTCTAGTATGATGATTAGTTGGACCCGGAACCTTGATATGATGTTGTTGAGTGGCTATGCTATCATTTGTATGATGTCTCAAAATCCTTTTTGAGCATTTACAGTTGTTATGCTGCCCGATTTCTTCCAGACTTTCTAATGCCTTTGCATTATTTCGTGTTTCAGATGTCTGGTCGCACACCTCACCAGGTGGTCCGTTTGACTCGGTGCATTAATGTGCCAGGTCACACGGCCATGCTAGTCCATGTGTTGACTGAGACCGGCTACCATTGGTATCCTGAGTACACTATGGAGGAACAATACCACGATTTCAACCAGAGTCAGTATTTCTGCACCGTCCGGATATACCCCTCATATCCCGGAGCTACCGACCCCATCCATTTGTCTTATGGACTCAGGGTTACCATCGAGATAGCAGTGCAGGATGCTGCTTACTCGATGATGACCATCATCCGGGCTAGGCATGCCCTGCTGCTGAACACTGAGTTCTGTTACATGCCAGCCTCACTTCCTGGAGAGGAAGGCTACTACACTAGTCTGTATATTGATGCCGCTCATGAGGAGCCACTGCTTCAGACTACTACTAAGATGCTGGAGGATAGGGACCGTGAGGTCCGTGCCATCCGGATGGAGCTTTATAACACTCGAGCCGCCCACTAGACTACTTTGACACGGCGTGCACCTGCCGTGCACGCGGGATATCTGGACATGCGGGATTTATACCCCGTGCGGACTCGTCTGCCTGATCGTATGGATTGGCGTGGCGTTGGGGGTATTACACCTCCACGTGGGCGTCGGTTACCACTAGCATCGGGACCGAGACCGCATCCATGTCTCTATGGTCCACAGCCTTCGAGTGCTCGAGAGTTTCAAGATCCACCTGTTCCACTTCCAGGCTACGGTGGTGATCTTTACGAAGATTACTACGGGAGTGTCTGAACTAGACCGTGGCAGTAGTAGTATCATAGTAGTTGTATTTCCACAGTCCTGCGCATCTTTTGGAATATGACTTAGCTTGTACTGAGTTCCGGAGGCGAAGTTAAGTAATGTATATGAGCTTGGGATGCCCTTGATGAGATGTTTTGTCTTTCACCGCAGTTGTACTCTAGCCTGGGCTTGTACTAAACCATGTATGGTGTGTATGACCACTAGTGTATATATGGCAGTTTCTATATTACCACGTCGTACGGATGAACATCTCTGCATTCTGTGTCATCCATTACATTCGGCACTCCTTTGCCAAGTTTTGCCATCCTTGTCTAAACCGTTGTTTTGTTTTCCTAGGATGGTCAACACTCGCAGCACTCTTGCTGCTGAGGAGGAGGGTGAGGCTAGTGGGGCTAGAGATGAGAATCTGCCCCAACCACCCTCCTTGGCTGAAGTTATGCTCGAAGCAGAAAGGAACAAGAGAGAGACCAACCGTCTGCTGGAACGCATAGAGCAGAACACTGGGTTTCGTCAGAGGAATGACGTGGTGTCAATCAATGACTTTATCAAGATGTGCCCACCGAAGTTTCATCATTCCACTGAACCTCTGGATGCGGATGACTGGCTTTGCAGTATCACCCACAAGCTACACTCTGCCCGTGTGGCCGAAGCTGACAAGGTTACCTACGCCGCCTACCATCTTGAGGGCCCTGCCAGCCTCTGGTGGGAAAACTTTGAGGCTATGCGTCCTGCTGGCCAAATCACTACTTGGGCTTAGTTCAGTGAGGAATTCCATGAACATCACATTCCGGAAGGTCTCATGAATCGCAAGCGGGAGGAATTCTGCAATTTCACCCAGGGCCGGTTAACCGTGGATGGTTATAGTCGTGAGTTTGGCAACTTGGCACGCTATGCTCCCGAGGAAGTGTCCACTGATGCCAAGAAGCAGGCGAGGTTCCGCAAGGGACTCAGCCCTGAACTTCGTCGAGACCTACGTCTGCAGGAGTGCACCTCCTTCCAGAAGTTGGCGAACAAAGCTATCAGTGCTGAGATGGGCCCGACTGATTTCAAAGCCACACGCAAGCATCCTCGTGACTTCGGTTCCTCTTCCGGCTCTGGCTCTCACAAGCGCCGTGATGCAGGGTGGAACCCTAATCAGCGGATCTTTCACGTTTGGAGGTTGGCACACGATGAACACGGGGAAAACACGAAGAAAGATGGGGAAAACACAAGAGAGAACACTCAAATCAACACGGAAGCAATCACACAAGTGCTAGATTCGCGATACAAGGTCGAGATACATGATCCAAAGTCAACAACGGTGATACAGATAGTCTTCTCCCGGAGGAGGTCTTGGAATCCCGTGGGATCTTCCCGTTAGGGGTCTTGAATCCAGAGGTGGATCTTCTCCGTAGAGGCGCACCGGTCTCGTGGGAGAAATCCACACAAGTGTCAAATGAGCTAAAACCACAGCTAACCCTAAACGGAAAGAGGAGAGGAGTATATATAGTCTACGGGGCGAATGGGTACATGGGCCTCGGCCCAGAGGATGCGCGCAGGCATTTTCAGGAGCCGGACGTCCGGGTGGCGGGCCGGCTGTCCGGGGCTTCGCGGGTCGCCGGATGTCCGGGGCGGTGGCCCGGATGTCCGGGCGGGAGGAGCCGAGCCTCGGGTGCTCTCTGGACAGGAGCGCCGGATTTCCGGGCCCGAGGCCGGATGTCCGGGCCCTGTGGTTGGCCTTCTGTAGAGAGATGTCCAGGGGCCGGATGTCCGGGCCAGGGGGCCGGATGTCCGGGTCCTGGAGCTGCTTTCCGGTCTTCTCGTTGCATCAGCTCGTCCATGACCTTGGGGACTTGTCCATCTTCAAGCTCTTCTCCGAAGTGGTCTCCTTCACACCTGAGCACACAAAGCACACTCGCTTGAGGTAGCAACCATGTCTCGCAAGATTCATAAGGAAGTAGGGCTAGGAGTGACGTCACCTCGGTCTCGAAAGCTCTAGTACGGGCACGTGTCATCGGTCCTTGAGGCACTTGAGGGGGTGAAGGAGGGTCCATGGGGATGGCCCTAGGATACACCGTATCATCTCCCCTCCCTTGGGAAAGATCCGACCTCGGATCGAAATCTTCATCACCATGGAAAGGAGAGAGGTCCTTGATGTTGAAAGTATCGCTCACGGAGTACTTGTCTCGTGGGATGTCGATCTTGTAGGCGTTGTCGTTGTAGCGTGCTAGCACCTTGAAGGGTCCGTCGGCGTGAGGTAGAAGCTTGGACTTGCGCTCGAGTGGGAAGCGGTCCTTGCGAAGGTGAAGCCAAACAAGATCTCCCGGTTGGAACACCATCGGTGCCTTGTTGACGTTGAGCTTGGTGGCGCGACGGTGGACTTGTCGCTCGATCATCGCCCTTGTGTCTTCGTGCACCTTCTTGAGATAAGTTGCCCTTGCACTTGCGTCCATGTTCGTGCGCTCTTGGAGAGGAAGCGGTAGGATGTCCAAAGGTGACAATGGGTTGAAGCCGTAGACGATCTCGAAGGGGGACTTGCCGGTTGTGGAGTGTCTTGCGCGGTTGTAGGCGAACTCGGCGATTGGTAAGCAATGCTCCCATTCCCGGATGTTCCTCTTGATCAACACACGAAGAAGAGTGGATAGCGTGCGGTTCGTCACCTCCGTCTGACCGTCCGGTTGTGGATGGTACGCCGAAGAAAATAGAAGCTTGATTCCGAGCTTGGCACATAGTGTTTTCCAAAAGTAACTCAGGAACTTGACGTCCCGGTCAGAGACGATCGTTTTGGGCACGCCGTGTAGACGAAGTATCTCCCTGCAAAAGAGAGTTGCAACATGTGAAGCATCGTCGATCTTGTTACAAGGAATGAAATGAGCCATTTTGGAGAACCTATCTACCACGACAAACACGGAATCTTTGCCATTTTGAGTCCTAGGCAAACCAAGTATGAAATCCATGCTTATGTCTTCCCATGGGTGATATGGAATAGGAAGAGGCATATAAAGACCATAAGATTGCGCTTTGGACTTAGCTTTGCGGCATGTAGAACAACGGTTGGTGAAGCGTGAGACGTCACGAAGCATCTTGGGCCAAAAATAGTTCTTAGAGAGTGTAGCAAACGTCTTGTCTCGTCCAAAGTGTCCCATGAGTCCTCCTCCATGCGATTCCTGCAAAAGGAGCAAACGAAGCGAAGACTCGGGAATGCAAAGTTTGTTAGCTCTCATAAGATATCCATCTTTGATGTAGTAATGCTCCCAAGAAGTGTGAGTCAAGCATTTAGCATAGGCATTTGCAAAGAAAGGATCATGCTTATATAAATCTTTAATATGCTCAAAGCCAATCACATTCAACTCAAGTTGTGTAACAAGCATGCATTTGCGGGAAAGCGCGTCCGCCACAACATTTTCTTTGCCCTTGATGTATTTGATGACATAGGGAAAAGACTCAATGAACTCACTCCATTTAGCATGACGCTTGTTCAACTTGGTTTGACCTTTGAGATACTTGAGTGTGATACGGTGTATCCTAGGGCCATCACCATGGACCCTCCTTCACCCCCTCAAGTGCCTCAAGGACCGATGACACGTGCTCGTGCTAGAGCTTTTGAGACCGAGGTGACGTCACTCCTAGCCCAACTCCCTTATGAATCTTGCGAGACATGGTTGCTACCTCAAGCGAGTGTGCTTTGTGTGCTCAGGTGTGAAGGAGACCACTTCGGAGAAGAGCTTGAAGATGGACAAGTCCCCAAGGCCACGGACGAGCTGATGCATCGAGAAGGGCAGAAGAGAGCTCCAGGACCCGGACATCCGGCCCCCTGGCCCGGACATCCGGCCCCTGGGCAGTCACCTACAGAAGGCCAACAGCAGCCGAGGCTACAGGGCCCGGACATCCGGCCAGGGCCCGGACATCCGGCCAGGCACGGCCCGGACATCCGGCCCCGCGCCCGGAAATCCGGCGCCTCTGTCCAGAGAGCACCCGAGGCGCGTCCTCCCCCGGCCGGACATCCGGGCCCCCCGCCCCGGACATCCGGCGACCCATGAAGCCCCGGACATCCGGGCCGTAGCCCGGACATCCGGCCCCTGATCTGCCTGCGTGCAGCCCCTGGGCCGAGGCCCATGTACCCATTCGCCCCGTAGACTATATATACTCCTCTCCTCTTTCCGTTTAGGGTTAGCTGTGGTTTTAGCTCATTTGACACTTGTGTGGATTTCTCCCACGAGACCGGTGCGCCTCTACGGAGAAGATCCACCTCTGGATTCAAGACCCCTAACGGGAAGATCCCACGGGATTCCAAGACCTCCTCCGGGAGAAGACTATCTGTATCACCGTTGTTGACTTTGGATCATGTATCTCGACCTTGTATCGCGAATCTAGCACTTGTGTGATTGCTTCCGTGTTGATTTGAGTGTTCTCTCTTGTGTTTTCCCCATCTTTCTCCGTGTTTTCCCCGTGTTCATCGTGTGCCAACCTCCAAACGTGAAAGATCCGCTGATTAGGGTTCCACCCTATATCACGTCACGAAGCATCTTGGGCCAAAAATAGTTCTTAGAGAGTGTAGCAAACGTTTTGTCTCGTCCAAAGTGTCCCATGAGTCCTCCTCCATGCGATTCCTGCAAAAGGAGCAAACGAAGCGAAGACTCGGGAATGCAAAGTTTGTTAGCTCTCATAAGATATCCATCTTTGATGTAGTAATGCTCCCAAGAAGTGTGAGTCAAGCATTTAGCATAGGCATTTGCAAAGAAAGGATCATGCTCATATAAATCTTTAATATGCTCAAAGCCAATCACATTCAACTCAAGTTGTGTTACAAGCATGCATTTGCGGGAAAGCGCGTCCGCCACAACATTTTCTTTGCCCTTGATGTATTTGATGACATAGGGAAAAGACTCAATGAACTCACTCCATTTAGCATGACGCTTGTTCAACTTGGTTTGACCTTTGAGATACTTGAGTGTCTCATGGTCCGTATGAAGAATGAATTCATGAGGTCTAAGATAGTGTTCCCAAACACGTAGAACTCTCACCAAGGCATAAAGCTCTTTATCATAGATGGGGTAGTTAAGGTGCGCTCCCGATAGCTTTTCGCTAAAGTACGCAATTGGGCGCTTTTCTTGCATTAGCACGCCACCTATGCCGGTACCACTAGCATCACAATGAATCTCAAACGGTTTGTCAAAGTTTGGTAGGGCTAGAAGTGGTGCGTGCGTGAGCAAGCTCTTAAGCTCATTGAACGCGGTGTCTTGCGAAGGACCCCAAATGAAGGGTGCGTTCTTCTTGCTCAAAGCGTGTAGAGGCATAGCAATGGTGCTAAAATCCTTCACAAAACGTCGATAGAAACCGGCTAGACCAAGGAAACTACGCACTTGCATAAGATTCTTTGGTTGAGGCCAAGTTTTAATTGCTTCAATTTTAGTTTCATCAACGTGAACACCTTGAGAAGATACGACAAATCCTAGAAAGACAACCTTGTCAACGCCAAAAGTGCATTTTTCCATATTAGCATACAATTGTTGTTTGCGAAGTGCTTGCAAAACTAGTTGTACATGGTCAACATGTTCTTCAAGCGACTTGCTAAACACAAGAATGTCATCAAAGTAAACCACAACAAAGACACCTATGTAGGGTCTAAGAACAAAGTGCATAAGACGCACAAAAGTGCCGGGTGCTTCCGATAAGCCCATTGGCATGACAAGCCACTCATATAACCCAAACTTGGTTTTGAAAGCAGTTTTCCACTCATCACCCTCTTGAATTCGAATTTGGTAGTAACCACTTTTAAGATCAATTTTTGAAAAGATGGTGGCACCACAAAGTTCATCAAGCATGTCATCTAAGCGAGGAATAGGGTGACGATATCTAACGGTTATAGCATTTATCGGACGGCAATCGGAACACATGCGAAAAGTTCCGTCTTTCTTAGGCACGAGAATAACGGGAACGGCACAAGGGCTTAGACTTTCACGTACATGACCCTTGTCGATGAGATTTTGCACTTGCCGTTGTATCTCCTTCGTTTCCTCGGGGTTGACGCGGTACGGAGCTTTGTTTGGAAGTGGAGCACCGGGTACGAGGTCGATGCGGTGTTCTATCCCTCGAAGTGGAGGTAGACCCGGTGGTAGCTCATCCGGAAAGACGTCCGAGAATTCCTGCAACAATTTAGACAACACCAAAGGTGGAGGTGGTGAAGTGTTAGCAGGTTTGGCTTCCCCTTTGCATAGAAGCACAAGGTGGAAGACGCTCGATGGGTTCTCACACACTTCTCTCATCTCACGTTTGGTAGCAAATAGCACTAGTTGCTTCTTGTCGCTCATCGTGGAGTCGCTCATATTTGGCTTGTGGCTCTCGCTCTCTTTTTGGTGGCTCGCTCTCTCACCATTCTCTCCACGATGGGTAGTAGGTAAAAGCTTGTCGGCGGCTACTTGACTTGGGGTCATAGGTCGGAGCACGAATTCCTTGCCCTTCATCTTGAAGTGATAGTGATTCGTCCGTCCATTGTGTGTGACTCCACGATCATATTGCCATGGTCGTCCAAGAATAAGGTGGCACACGGACATGGGTATCACATCACACTCAAGAGTGTCCTCGTAAGCGCCAATCTTGAAAGAGACTTGCACGGTGTGCTCTACTCGAAGAATTCCGGCGTCGTTGAGCCATTGGACCTTGTAGGGGTGAGGATGCTTCGTCTTGACCAAATGAAGCTTGTCGCATAGCTCTTCGCTTGCCAAGTTGTGGCAACTTCCGCCATCGATGATAACCTTGACGGCGCGTCCATTGATGCCGGCCTTCGTATGGAAAATGTGACAACGTTGGTCTTCATCTTGTTGATGTTGGAGTGTCAAGACTTTGGAGACAACAAGGTTGGGGCTTGAGTCATTGTCGCAAAACACTTGATTGTCTTCTTCTTCATTGACTTGGCGATGCCTTGCGACATGCTCAAGTGCTTCCATCTCATCATCGCTCATGGAGTCATATGATCCGTCGTCGTTGATGATCATGGTGCGAACGGTCTTGCACTCAAATGACTTGTGGCCTCGTCCTTGGCACTTGAAGCATTTGATTGAGCTCGTCTTGTTGTTATCTTCGGTTGGAGGTGTGGTTGAGGAAGCTCTTGGCTTGAAGTTGTTGGTAGAAGGTTGACGACTCGAGGTAGTCGCATTCTTGTAGCTTGACTTGTCACCGAAGTTTGTAGAAGGCTTGATAGAGGTAGGAGGAGTAGCCGAAGTCGTTGAAGCTTGGTTATAGGAGCCGAAGTTCTTGGAGTTGAACTTGGAGTACTTGTAGTCTTCTTGAACTTGTCGCTCCGCTTTGGTTGCTTGATGTACTAGCTCGAGGAGATTGTTGTATGGTTGGAAGTCCGCAATCTTCTTAATGGAATAGTTGAGTCCATTCAAGAATCTCGCCATTGTTTGCTCTTCATCTTCCATGATGTTTGCTCTTATCATAGCAATCTCCATCTCCTTGTAGTACTCTTCAACGGACTTGGTACCCTGCTTGAGGAGTTGTAGCTTCTTGAACAAGTCTCGGTTGTAGTGTGTAGGCACGAAGCGTGCTCTCATCACTTCCTTCATTTGAGCCCAAGTGGTGATAGGAGGTTCGCCTTTGGCTTCTCTTCTCTCTATGATTTGCTCCCACCAAATGAGAACATAGTCTTGGAACTCAAGTGATGCCATAGCGATCTTCTTCTCTTCATCGAAGTTGTGAAGGCGAAAGATCTTGTCAACTTTCAATGCCCATGAGAGGTAGTCTTCGGGATCAATGCTTCCGGAAAACTTTGGCATGGTGAACTTGAGCTTGCCATAGCGATGCTCGTCGTTGTTTCCTTGTCGATTGGGAGGATGATCTCGGTTTTGGCGGTTTGCCATATCTTGTTGCTCTTGTTGAGGAAGATGTTCTTGTTGGGGTTGTTGCTCTTGCCGCGCGTGAGGAGGAGCTTCTTCTTGCCTTCTTGCTTGATGGCGCCGTTCTTGCATCTCATCTCGAAGGAAATCCTCTTCTTGACGAGTGTGTCGATTGCGGGCGGCCACATTGCGGTGTGCATCTTGTAAAGCACATTGCGCCTCCATAGCTTGAGCGTCACGACGTTGTTGTGCTTGGCGGTTAGCCTCGGCATCTTGTTCTTCTTGATATTGACGAGCTCGCTCTTGTTGTTGTCGGCGTAGTCGTTGCCGTTCTTGTGCTTGCTCAAGTGTAGCTTGGTTGTGACGACGTCGATTTTCTTGTTCGTCGAATAGCTCTTGGGAACTCTTGTCATGTAGAGGTTGCCGATGTTCATGTCGAGCTTGACGTGCGGCTTGACGAAGAGTGTTTGACGTAGGTGTACTTGAGTCTTGCGTTGAGTCGGTATGTCGACTTGAGCGGCTTCGTCGATGAGATGATGTTGAGGAAGAACGTCGGTTGATGATCAATGTCCGTAGCTCATTGTATTGAGTAGACATGTTGGTGTTGATGAGGTCGATTTGCTCCTTGGTAGTTTGTTGGAATTGTCGCGCGTCCTCGGCAACTTGACCAATGTACTCTCGCATAGCTTCACTCTCTTGATGTAGAGCTCGTTGGACACCGAATAGATGTAGTTTGGTGACGTAGTTGTTCGCTTCTTGAGGGTCATCGAAGATCGGGTTGGTAGATGAACTTGGCCTATCCATCATCACAAGCAAGTAAGTGAGTGGAGAAAGGAGAAGACAATATCAATGTACCTTAACCGAGGTTGAAAATGGATCAATGATCACTCAACAATGTAACCCGGAAATAGCACTATTGGTATCACTTCGTGTCGATTCTCACACCTACACAAGTAAAGCTTTGAGAGGAGCTCGGTTAGGATGTGGCACAAATTCAATGCAATCGTCAAAATGACTCAAAGATGTTGAAAATGGTTCACAGATTTGCTCATGCAACAAGTAGATCACTAGCAAAGAGTAGCACACGGAACACACGCACGGATAGATAAATGTGATTGTGCAACCAAGGATGAGCGAAAAATGTGGTAAACCACGGAAAATGCTCGTGTTGCACAACGCTAGAGAGACGCTAACCGATTGCTTAATAGGCGGATACGCACTTGTGCACGACCTATATGGGCAAAACGTAACGACTATCTATCACAAGTATGCTATGAGTGTATGATGTGCCGATGCTTGAGCACAAGATGATGTTGCTATGTTGTATGATCTCTTTGGATGCAAGGCGTATGATGCTATAGTTTCTTTGCTTGGATTGGCTCTTTTGCTTAAAAGCTTTTGAGCTCTTTCTTTGGGCACATATGTATGCTTGTCGTATCAAGGTAGCTATTGTGTATGCGGAGCACTCTTGTGGCACACGGGGATATGCAATATACCAAGATGATGTGGTATGCAATATATATGAGTATCACTAATGTGCACAAGTGTCGTGGCCCGGCAATACTCAAATGGCTAGTCTCAATGGGAAAGCTACGCAAAGATGGTTCATAGGGTGACAATGCAATTGCAAGATAGAATGATCGAAGTGTCGTCGATGTTACCGTCCTTGCCGAAGTTGAGCGGTGGTGTCGTCGAAGTCTTGCCGTCCCAAGGTAGCCTAAACATCCAAGGAAACGGTGAAACCACAACTCAAGTATCCACGGCAAATGGGGACAAATTTTCAAAACTCGAAACGGTGAAGCGATGGTGGTTGTTGCGGAAGATTGGTGGAGGTTTGCGGAAGGATGGGTGGATCACCGAACGAAGAGGCGGCGGAGGTTTGCGAGGTGGGGTGTGTTGGGGGAAAATGGCTGCGGGAGGCCGGATGTCCGGGCCAGGAGCCGGATGTCCGGGCCGGGCCGGATGTCCGGGGCACGAGCCGGATGTCCGGGGTGCCCGAGCCAGCAAGAACACGGTGCAAAAAGGGGGGTTGCGGGGCAAAAATTCGGTGGATTTTTCGGATGAAATTTGGGGAAAAGTGGAGGAAAAGCTAGATCCACACGTGGCACAGCAAATCCATGGAACAAATTCAACAAAATCTTGCCAAATCAACAGATCACAGAAAATTTTTGGGGCTCTTTTTGTGGGGCAATTTTCGAAATTAGGAAGAACACGACAAAAACAGGCTAGAAAACAAAGTGTGGGGCTCCAAAATCGTGAGAAACCTTTGCTCTAGATACCATAATGATGCAGGGTGGAACCCTAATCAGCGGATCTTTCACGTTTGGAGGTTGGCACACGATGAACACGGGGAAAACACGAAGAAAGATGGGGAAAACACAAGAGAGAACACTCAAATCAACACGGAAGCAATCACACAAGTGCTAGATTCGCGATACAAGGTCGAGATACATGATCCAAAGTCAACAACGGTGATACAGATGGTCTTCTCCCGGAGGAGGTCTTGGAATCCCGTGGGATCTTCCCGTTAGGGGTCTTGAATCCAGAGGTGGATCTTCTCCGTAGAGGCGCACCGGTCTCGTGGGAGAAATCCACACAAGTGTCAAATGAGCTAAAACCACAGCTAACCCTAAACGGAAAGAGGAGAGGAGTATATATAGTCTACGGGGCGAATGGGTACATGGGCCTCGGCCCAGAGGATGCGCGCAGGCATTTTCAGGAGCCGGACGTCCGGGTGGCGGGCCGGATGTCCGGGGCTTCGCGGGTCGCCGGATGTCCGGGGCGGTGGCCCGGATGTCCGGGCGGGAGGAGCCGAGCCTCGGGTGCTCTCTGGACAGGAGCGCCGGATTTCCGGGCCCGAGGCCGGATGTCCGGGCCGTGCTTGGCCGGATGTCCGGGCCCTGGCCGGATGTCCGGGCCCTGTGGTTGGCCTTCTGTAGAGAGATGTCCAGGGGCCGGATGTCCGGGCCAGGGGGCCGGATGTCCGGGTCCTGGAGCTGCTTTCCGGTCTTCTCGTTGCATCAGCTCGTCCATGACCTTGGGGACTTGTCCATCTTCAAGCTCTTCTCCGAAGTGGTCTCCTTCACACCTGAGCACACAAAGCACACTCGCTTGAGGTAGCAACCATGTCTCGCAAGATTCATAAGGAAGTAGGGCTAGGAGTGACGTCACCTCGGTCTCGAAAGCTCTAGTACGGGCACGTGTCATCGGTCCTTGAGGCACTTGAGGGGGTGAAGGAGGGTCCATGGGGATGGCCCTAGGATACACCGTATCATCTGATGCAGGGTGGAACCCTAATCAGCGGATCTTTCACGTTTGGAGGTTGGCACACGATGAACACGGGGAAAACACGGAGAAGGATGGGGAAAACACAAGAGAGAACACTCAAATCAACACGGAAGCAATCACACAAGTGCTAGATTCGCGATACAAGGTCGAGATACATGATCCAAAGTCAACAACGGTGATACAGATAGTCTTCTCCCGGAGGAGGTCTTGGAATCCCGTGGGATCTTCCCGTTAGGGGTCTTGAATCCAGAGGTGGATCTTCTCCGTAGAGGCGCACCGGTCTCGTGGGAGAAATCCACACAAGTGTCAAATGAGCTAAAACCACAGCTAACCCTAAACGGAAAGAGGAGAGGAGTATATATAGTCTACGGGGCGAATGGGTACATGGGCCTCGGCCCAGAGGATGCGCGCAGGCATTTTCAGGAGCCGGACGTCCGGGTGGCGGGCCGGATGTCCGGGGCTTCGCGGGTCGCCGGATGTCCGGGGCGGGGGCCCGGATGTCCGGGCGGGAGGAGCCGAGCCTCGGGTGCTCTCTGGACAGGAGCGCCGGATTTCCGGGCCCGAGGCCGGATGTCCGGGCCGTGCTTGGCCGGATGTCCGGGCCCTGGCCGGATGTCCGGGCCCTGTGGTTGGCCTTCTGTAGAGAGATGCCCAGGGGCCGGATGTCCGGGCCAGGGGGCCGGATGTCCGGGTCCTGGAGCTGCTTTCCGGTCTTCTCGTTGCATCAGCTCGTCCATGACCTTGGGGACTTGTCCATCTTCAAGCTCTTCTCCGAAGTGGTCTCCTTCACACCTGAGCACACAAAGCACACTCGCTTGAGGTAGCAACCATGTCTCGCAAGATTCATAAGGAAGTAGGGCTAGGAGTGACGTCACCTCGGTCTCGAAAGCTCTAGTACGGGCACGTGTCATCGGTCCTTGAGGCACTTGAGGGGGTGAAGGAGGGTCCATGGGGATGGCCCTAGGATACACCGTATCACGCCGTGTGTGGGTTCCTAACACTGCTCTGCCACCCAAGTACACTCCGAGGCCATCCTATGAGGCGCCTCCCCAACTCAATAGTATGCACCTGCCAAGACTTATGGAGGACCACCTGCCAACTTTGCTCCACGCACTGGCACTGTGACATGTTTCAAGTGTGGAGAACCAAGGCACTACATGCGTGAGTGTCCTCAGAACCAGCCAGGAAAGCCCGTTGGCCGTGGTAAGCCAACAGGCAAGGTGAACAATGTCAAGCCAATCCACACTACACGTGGTCTTGTCAACTATGTCTCTGCTGAGGAAGCTTATGAGGATCCTAACATCGTCCTTGGTACGCTTCTTGTTAACTGCCATCCGGCATATGTTCTTTTCGATACTGGAGCATCTCATTCGTTCATATCTGTGAGCCATGCTCGAATGCATAACATGACTTTTTGTGACATGCCCACTTCCATGGTTATTCAAACTCCTCGTTCAAAATGGAAAACCTCTAGGGTAAGCCATGGGAATGAAATTCTTGTCGATAGACTTGTTTTCCTTGCATCACTAATAGCTCTCAAGTCTTCGGACATAAACATCATCTTGGGTATGGACTGGATGACAGCTCATTATGCCAAGATTGATTGCTACACTAGGACTGTTCAACTTACACACCCATCCGGCAAGACAGTCAATGTCTTGACCCGAATGGCTGAGCCTCAGCTCTACTCTCTTAATGCCAGTCCTCTACCAGAACTCAAAGATATCCCAGTAGTCCGTGATTTTCCGGATGTCTTTCCAGAAGAACTGCCAGGTGTTCCACCTGACAGAGATGTCGAGTTCATGATAGATCTTATTCCAGGAACTGTCCCAATCTCTAGGAGACCCTATAAGATGGCACCCCTAGAATTAGCTGAGCTTAAGAAACAACTCGATGAGTCCTTGAAAAAGGGTTTCATCAATCCTAGTTCTTCCCCTTGGTCTTGTCCCGTCCTCTTCGTCAAGAAGAAGGATGGAACGGAACAGATGGTTGTAGATTATCAACCTGTCAACCTGGTCACCATAAAGAACAAGTATCCGCTCCCCAGGATCGACGAACTGTATGATCAGCTCGCTGGATCCTCAGTCTTTTCCAAAATGGATTTGAGGTTGGGCTACCATCTAATCAAAATCAAGAATGGGGACATTCCCAAGACGGCCTTTGTTACTCGTTATGGCCAATACGAGTACACCGTCATGTCCTTCGGGTTAACCAATGCCCCAACCACTTTCTCCCGGCTAATGAATTCTATATTCATGGAGTACTTGGATAAATTCGTCGTGGTATACCTCGATGATATACTCATCTATTCAAAGAACAAGGAAGATCATGACGAGCATCTAAGGCTGGTATTGACGAAACTTCGAGAGCACCGCCTTTATGCCAAATTCTCCAAGTGTGAATTCTGGTTGCCAGAAGTAACCTATCTGGGTCATGTAATCTCTGGTAAGGGTATTGCTGTCAATCCCAAGCGAGTTTAGGTCGTCCTTGATTGGACTCCTCCTGAATCGGTCAAGCAAGTTTGGAGTTTCCTTGGCTTAGCGAGCTATTGCCGATGCTTCGTCGAGAATTTCTCCAAGGTTGCTAAACCTCTAACTGCACTCCTCAAGAAAGATAAAAAGTTCGAGTGGACCCCACAGTGCGAGTCCAGCTTTCAGGAACTGAAAAGACGCCTGACATCTGCACCCGTACTGGTCCACCAGACTTTTCCAAGGACTTTATTATCTACTGCGATGCCTCGCGACAAGGACTAGGTTGCATACTCATGCAAGATCGTCAAGTGATCGCATACGCATCTCGACAGTTGTGTCCACATGAGGATAACTATCCTACACATGATCTAGAGCTTGCAACTGTAGTCCATGCACTCAAAACGTGGCGACATTACCTTCTTGGTAATCGCTGTGAAATATTCACTGATCACCAAAGTCTGAAATACATCTTCACCCAACCGGATTTGAATCTCAGGCAAAGACGTTGGGTTGAGTTGCTCACAGATTACGACTTAGGAATCACTTACACCCCTGGGAAGGCCAATCTCATGGCTGACGCACTAAGTCGTAAGTCTTATTGTAACAACCTGATGTTACAACAAGAGCAACCACTTCTCCACGAGGAATTTCGTAAGCTTAACCTTCACATTGTTCCTCGAGGATTCCTTTCCACCTTGGTGGCGAAACCTACCCTTACGGATCAAATCATAGCTGCCCAGAAGCGTGATAAGGGTATATCCCGACTCCAGGAGAGCATTGCTAGCGGAGCTGCTAGAAGTTTCTCTACGGATGATCGAGGTGTTGTCTTCTTCGAGAACCGCTTAGTGGTTCCCAAGAACCGACATCTACGGCAGCTGATTCTTAAGGAGGCTCATGAATCTCCTCTCACGATTCATCCCGGTAGTACCAAAATGTATCAGGACCTACGCCAGAGGTTCTGGTGGACTAGGATGAAGAGAGAAATCGCTCAGTTCATTGCTAACTGCGACGTTTGTCGTCGAGTCAAAGCAGAGCATCAACGGCCTGCTGGCACCCTTCAACCTTTAGCTATTCCTGAATGGAAATGGGGCAAGATCGGTATGGACTTCATTACCGGGTTTCCCAGGACCAGGAAAGGGAATAATGCTATCCTCGTCATTATCGACCGGCTCTCCAAAGTAGCCCATTTCCTGCCAGTTCGAGAGAGTATAACCGCTAGCCAGCTAGCAGACCTGTATATCGCTCGGATAGTATCTCTTCATGGTGTGCCATTGGAGATTAACTCAGACCGTGGAAGTCTTTTCACTTCACTATTTTGGGAAAGTTTCCAGAATGCTATGGGGACTCATCTCTATTTTAGCACCGCCTTTCATCTTCAGTCAAGTGGTTAAGTGGAACGAGTCAATCAAATTTTGGAGGATATGCTTCGAGCCTCTGTCATCTCTTTCGGTATGGATTGGGAGAAGTGTCTTCCATTCGCCGAATTCGCTTATAACAATAGTTATCAAGCCAGCTTGGGCAAGGCTCCCTTCGAAGTTCTATATGGACGAAGGTGTCGAACGCCTCTTAACTGGTCAGAAACCGGGGAAAGACAGTTCTTTGGTCCCGATATGATCTAGGAAGCAGAAGAGCAAGTTCGCATCGTTCGTGAGAAATTGAGAACAGCCCAGTCTCGCCAGAAGAGCCAATATGATAGTCATCATAAGGCTGTGACTTTTGAAGTCGGCGATAAGGCTTACCTTCGGGTTACTCCTCTTAAGGGAACCCATCGTTGCGGTACCAAAGGCAAATTGGCTCCTCGTTACATCGGTCCTTTTCGCATTCTTGCCAAACGAGGAGAAGTTGCCTACCAATTGGAACTACCTCCACACCTTTCCAGAGTTCATGATGTCTTCCACGTTTCTCAACTTAGGCGTTTCTTCTCGGATCATATACGCGGAGTGGACCACGAAACGCTTGATCTCCAGGACAATATCACATATCGAGAATACCCCGTTCGTATTCTTGATCAAACCAAGCGTACCACACGACGTCGTAATATCAAGTTTCTCAAGGTTCAATGGTCACATCATTCCGAGAGTGAAGCTACTTGGGAAAGGGAGGATCGTCTTCGACTTGAGTACCCCACCCTTTTCCGGAGGAACCCGAATCTCGGGACACGATTCTTTTGAGTGGGGGTGAGTTGTCACATCCCTAGTCAGTGCTTGCATTAGGACTAGCTAGAGTGTGCATCATGTTTACTTTCCACAGAAACTTGAAATGGGAATGACAGAAACCCCAGCACCCCTCTTCTAACAACTAGGTTTAATAAAATCTTTTCCAATGTACCCAAAATGCCCTTCAAAAATGTTCATCATCTTTGCCTTGGTCTTAAACCTCTGCCAAAAATGTTGCACAATTTTCTAGGACATCCAAAGGTCTTTGGATTAATTCATATTGTAATTGCATTTGGGCATTTAAATGCTATAAAATATTTTATGTGCCCAAATAATCATAAACTAAAATGTTCCATGCTGTTCATATTATATACAGTGGGCATGACTAGTTTTATGATTTATAAAAATGTTCTAGCATTTTTATTAATTCAACAAAGTTGCAAAAGAAAACAAACAGAAATAAAATAGAAAAGAGAGGAGAGAGAAAGACTTACCTGGCGCCCACTAGCAGGCCCACCTGCCGGCCCAGCCCAGCCACCGCTCCAGCGAGCTGTTTGGCTCGGCTAGGCAGGCAGGCAGGTGCTCGACGCCGGCAGCAGCGCGCGCCATGCAGCGGCCCGCCGCCCTGCTTCCTCCCCTCGCCGTTCAGCTGGCCTGGATCGACCACCCACTCCTCCCCCGAGCTCGCAAACACGGCTCCTCCTCCCCAGCTCCTCTCCCACGCTCCCCCGCACCATGGCCGACGCTACCGCGCCCGCGCCGTCGTGATAACCGCGTCCACCGTCGTCCCCGTGCTGCGTCACTGTGTCCGTTTGCTCCGCCATCGTCGACTACGTTGAGCAGGCCGAGCCCCAAGCGCTCGCCCGCTCTGGAGTCGCCCCCGACCCCGTCTTCCCCAACTCCGGCCGCTGACATCGCCATCGCCGCCACGCTCAGCTCCGTCCTTCCCCGAGCCCGCTTCGGTGCTTGCTGCAACCGCCGTGAGCCCAGCTACCTCCCCATCCTCTCTGTTAGCTCTCTCCTGCACCGTATGCACTGCACGAAGCTCACCTGCACGTGCCGCCACGGAGCTCATTACCGACGAGGCTCCGGCCATCTAACGGCCCGGCCATCGTGCCCAGTAGCTTCACCGTCTCGTGTAGGTGCTGTAGGACCAATCCACGCGCCTCCAGGAGCACCGCACCGACGAGTTCGTCCATGCCCTAACTCCGGCAGCCGCTGGACTCGTCGCCGGCATCGTTTCCGGCGACCCCGAGGCCAGCCACCACCACCACTCGACGCGGCTCACTCCCAGCTGCCCGTAGGTGTGCTCCGCCGTCGATTTGGTCGCCGGAGCACGTTTTCCGCACCTCACTGCCGCGTCTGGCCTCGCCGGCGGCTAAAGGCCGGTGAGTCAACCCCGTTTGACCAAGGGTTTGACCCCATGGGTCACTGACATGTGGGCCTTGCCTGTTAGTCAAACCTAGGTTAGCGTCTAAACTAATCTTAATTAGTTAGTTAACTAACTGTGACACTAACCAGTGGGTCCCACTGGTTAGGTTTGACCTGGACCGCCCTGTTGACTTGCTGACATCAGCATGATGTCATGCTGACGCAGCAAATGCTTTTTTGGGATTAACTGATTTAAAACAATTCCGGAAATTCCAGAAAATGCTTTAAACTTCAAAAATCATATAAATTCAACAGTAGCTTAGCTGGAAAATATTTATATATGAAACTTGATTAGAAAAATCCAATCTTTCCAATGGCACTGGTTTCATGCATGTTTGAGCAAGTTAACCTTCCTGTTCACATTAAAACATGATAATGCACTTTAATAAATAATAGTTTGGGTATAAATTTGAATCTTTGATTCAAATAGGCTCAAACCCTTCTGTTTATAGTTGCATTAGCCCAAAACACATCCATCTTGCCATATCATGAGCATGCATCATATTGTTGCATTTGTTTGCTTATTGATTGTATCGCCGGTGTTCTCCGTGGTAGGTCCTGCCCCCGAGGATACTTCTCCGTATCCAACTGAAGAGCAGTACCCGACAACCAATCTGCTAGGCAAGCAACCATTGATCATTCCGATACAAACCCATCTTCTCGCTCCTGTTCTCTTTTACTGCATTAAGGCAACAGCGTGTGAACTGCTACTTGCTGCAGTAGTTGAACCCCATTCCTTTGCATGACCTGTCATTGCCACAGTAAATAGTTGAAACCCACTAGCATGTGTAGGAGTTGATTGAGACATGTGATGTGTGTTCCACCATGCTATTTGTTTATGTTACTTGCTATGCTTAGAGTTGTGTTAGGTTTGGTTCATCTGGGTGATGGATCAGAGTGAAATGATCATTCTCGATAAAGAGAGGGAAGCGTGGAACATGTTTGGTAAAGGTATCGATGAAAGGCCATGTAGGAGTACATGGTGGGTTGTTTCATTGGAACCATCCATAGGACCCGAGATCTGTATGTGTGGTTCAAGTTACAGCTACTACCACACATTGGGCCCTGAAATATGACCCCGCTCGACTTATTGACTACCCTTGTTCTCTGTCCACGAGTTGCAACTATTTTCTGGTGTTTGTAGTTTACTGGTGGTCGTGCACAACGCCGACCCTCGGGGTGGGCTGTGATGCGGCCGGTACGTGGCACGGTGTACCGGTCGCCCGTTTGGTGACTCGGGAACCCTGTACACATCGTTTGGGGCTTTGAGCGACACCCCGGCCGGATCTCCCCACTGATGGAACCCAAATAGGCGATAAACCTGGACGAGAGACTTGAGTGGTTGGTTAGGTCGTGGTGTACAACCACGTCGGCTTTCGCTTGAAGTCTGCCGAGAACATGTCATGTGCAGTCGCTAAGTGTTGGAAACATGTGTGAAGAAGTACACCCCTGCAGGGTTACCAATATATTCGAATAGCCGTTGTTCGCGGTACGGACTACTTGGTTGCTCTTACAGTTCATAGACAAGTTGATGGATACTACTAAAAGCCTCAAGACAAGTGTGAGTGCCGTGGATGGCCTTCCGTAGGATGACGGAAGAGGATCCACGGTGGTGTATTGTTGTGGTGAGTAGGGGACTCGTGTACGTAGTCTTATCTTGCAATCTGCTGAGAGTCGTAGTATAGGTTAGCCAAGAGTCAAAGCTGGCTTGCTGCTATGAACTCCACTACCCTTGTTGATAATGATGCATGTATGATAGGTTCTGTTGTAAGACTTGCTGAGTACCTTTGTACTCATGTTTGCTTAATAACTGTTGCAGAGGAGAACCCTGCCCCTTCTGATGGGTTTTACATAGACGTTGATGTCGACGAGTAGCTTGCTACCCAGACGGAGATCCTGAGCTTGTGAAGGGCCTTGTAGATAGTCAGGCTACACCAAGCCTGTTTTATTTCCAAGTTGTCTATACTCAGACATGTTAGCTTCCGCTTGTGCTTGTATGATTGTATGACTTGAGTGTTGGGTCATGTGACCCCTACCTGTATGGATATGTTATGTATGGCTCTTCGGAGCCTCTTAAATAAAGTACTTTGAGTCATAGAGTTCTGTTGTGATGCAATGTTGTATTTGCATATATTGAGCATATTGTGTGTATGATTGAAATGATTGGTATGTGTGGGATCCGACACCTAGTTGTTTTCCTTTGGTAGCCTATCTTACAGGGAAATGCCTCCTAGTGCTTCCACTGAGCCTTGGTAGCTTGCTACTGCTCGGGACACGTAGGCTGGCCGGCATGTGTCCTTCTTCGTTCCTGTGTCTGTCCCTTAGGGGAAATGTCACGCATTGTTCCTTTAAGTCCATGTAGCTTGCTACGACTTGGGTTCATACGTTGATGACCGACACGTTCGTTGCTGGGTCATGGATGCCTGTCTCTGTAATTTAGTGCCACTTTTGGTTTACAACTAGCCATGTCGGCCCGGGTTCTCTGTCATAAGGATGCTAGCGACACTGTCATATACGTGTGCCAAAATGCGCAAACGGTCCCGGGCCAGGTAAGGTGGAACTCGTGGGGATACCATGCGTGAGGCCGCAAAGTGATATGACGTGTTACAAGCTAGATCGGTGTGAGTTAGGATCGGGGTCCTGACACCCAACCTCTAGCCTTTTAAATGTACTTTTGTACAGTAGCGGTATCGATGGATTGCGCCATGGAGCAAAACTAACAAGATGATATTAAAGAAAAAGGTGGTACATATAGAGAGCGCTCGCCGCCAAATTATGCATCTAGTACTATTAAAAAAACTAGTACGTGCTTAGATGGGGTGCATACTAGTATGTACGTACTTAAGAGTTAAAGTAACGAGAAGGAGCATAACATTGTTCTGCCGGGGGCTCAACACAACACACCCCTCAAATAAAACTAAGCACCCTGAAATTAAACTAAGCAACTAATCCGGTAAACACTGCATTAGAACCACCATGAGCAACAACACTTGCACCTTACTCGGACTCCTCGTCCACGGGCTCGACTTCGTCCTTGTACCTCTTCGTCTTGGCCGATACTTCTTTGCTTGAACCGCACACTTGGCTCTCGCTCTTCGTCCAACCCTTGTAGATATTGAAACAAAGATAGGCATCCATTGCAGCGTAGTGGATGTGGTCTCTATCTAGTACATTCCACTGCCATGCAAGATGAAACTTTGGCAAAGGTTTCATCATTTTACCATATGAAGGATCAACCATGGCTTCTACGAGGGTCAGCATTGAAGGCTGATGGGAGGACACCAGCCCATTCTTCTGGAGATCAAAGGGCTGGCCTACAATGAGGCCTATCCGACCCAGAACTCTTCTGTAGTTTGTAAAGTCTACAGTAATGAATTTGACTTTGCAACCCGCGAGGAAGTTCTTAAATTCCTCTCACTCAACGTCGGCATGTCATATGTGGTAGACAAAGCACAAGTTATGCACGCAAACCTGGATCATGACAGGCTTCTTCCTCTCTTCCTCCTTCAGATTGTTCTCTTTTCCTAGGACTGTGGTGTACTCAACATCAAGCCCAGTGACCTTCTCATCACCATTTGAATTTTCATCACCATTTGAATTTTCGAACATGCTTCTGAAGCGATCAAGGCATCATTTCACCGTCGCAGAAGAATGGGTGTAGATGACATCGAACTCATCGTCGGTGATGGTTCTAACCTTGTACTCACCGCCATTCATGGAGATTTGGGACGCCATGGATTTCGGAGGAGGGTTAGGATTAGTGGAACAGTTGTAATGTGAAATTACGGGATGACTAGGAGCGAACTGCCATAATGTTAAAGGACGACCGGGGACGAGTATGAGCGAACTGATAGCGTTTTTCCGATTGTAAGAATGCTGAGTGGGGCGTGCGAATGGCGGGGTAGTGGCTTGCCCGGTGGATAAATGGATTCATGCATAGTACTATGGGGGCCCAATTAGATGTCATGTCTACTTGAAGCCCAATTAAATGGCTTCATGTATCTGCATGTTCGCACGTCAAGCGTCGGGAAGACTACAGGTGATAGGAATCTTTCCATGCTCCCATGATACGGGCTTCTGAGAGCCCTTGGATCTGAGATCAAACGGTTGCCTGGCGTGATTCTACATATGATTGAATATCCTATCCTGGAGGGTTATTCTGCAAATTTTCAGCAACTTAGCATGCGACCATTCAATCTCAGATCCAAGGGCTGTCAGCAGCCCGTAACATGGTCGTGCCTACCACAACTGTTGCCTCGCTCATGCGGTCGCGCCCTTGGAGATTTCCAACGGCTATAAATGAGATTTTTTTGCTACTTCGCATGCATGAAACTACCTCCTCCATCCAGGTGCGTTAGGTTATCTGATGTTAGCATGGCATACATAGTCATCACTTCTCTCTATAATGTTGGCTATAAGAGCATTTTTTCAGTTCTCTTTATCTCTTTCTTCGTAGTATTTATTGCATTTGCCAATTAGTAAGGAGTACAGTACATGGCACCTGTATACCATGGATGTGGTCAGGAATTGGGAGACTCATGCCGGTCGTAGCACCACAGTAATAATGATAATGGCAAGTCAAAGCACCGGGCCCCACATGTCTAGTAGTAACGAGCCTTCAAATCACACAGACCTACGTTTGCAGCAGCCTACTCCCTCATCTTCTTGCCTCTTTGTCGAATCGACTAGGCGGAACTGCCCCGCCTACCGCACGAGAAAAGCCCCGCCCTGTACTTTTAAATATAATTCTGTATCCATGGATTGCGCCATGGAGCAAAGCCTCAAGAAAACAGCGGTACACATGTATAGAACGCGCCCGTCGCGTTCGCGTCGCACCCCAGACGATCGGTCGGTCTGGCACGGCGCTCTTGGAATGGAATGCGCATCATATTGCGTTTGCACACACATGTGGGCCCACAATTGAGAACCAACCACAGGCACACTCCCCGTCCCCGCAAGTCGGCTGAGTTAATAGAAGAGAGAGACGAGCGATAGTACTGGAGTAGTGCTGTAAATACGTCGGTGCCTGGACGATACCCGCACAACACGAGAGATTAGTTTGTCCATGCATGTGAGCAGTCTCTAGAAGACGTCTGGATTGGCTATCGTCTACATATTGTGCAGGCTGTGTTGTATAGGGCTGTAGTTCTGATGAGAAATATAAAAAAAGGTTTCTTGTCATCTCGCAATATTAGGTGTCATGTGCTTCCGATCACTTCGGGTGTTAAAAAACAACAACTGCATTCCTCCAAGGCACCGATCATTGGGGGCACATGCACGAAGACTACTTGGCTGCCATCTAGGTGAAGCGAGCTATGTTAAGGGCCTCTTTGATTCCTAAGATTTTGAAAATGTAGGAATATAAAAGGTATAGGGTTGGAGTGGCACACTCACATGAATCCTATAGGATTTGCAATGAGTGTTTGATGCCACGGGAAAAATAAAGAAACTGTAAAAAGAGATTGGAGTGGTTGTTAGATTTCCTATGAAATGTTGTACAAAAGATTCCATAGGAAAAAATTCTATGGGATCCAATCCTATATAAATCAAATGAACAGCATAGGAAACATTCCTAAGGATTTCAATCCACCAGAAATCCTATAAAATTCCTTTGAATCAAAGGACCTTTAATTAGGACATCTATTGATTGATCCCTTTTCTACGAGTTTGTCTTTAATTTGAGCTTTGATCCTCGTCTAGTTTATCCGTCGGGATTCATGTTGTCTCCCTGGGACAGTGATGTTATGGTTTCTTGTCATGTGGCATTTTTTTGTGTTATATGTTTATCCGGTGCTTCAGATCAAAATGACGACTACTGCGCCTCTAGGGCACGTGCATGAAGACTTCTCAACAGTCATTGACGAGGTCAAGCTGGCGCCTGTAGATAAAAGAAAACTACTCCACTATATAGGCAGGAGCCTCCGCGCATGCTTGCTAGTGTTGCTCTCTTCACACTCTCGCGTCCTCTCCAGATCTAAACAGGACAATGGTGGCCACACTCTCTTTTCGCTCACCGATGGTCATAGATCCGGCCGGATCCCCTCCGCCGAGGAAGGTGAGAAGGTGCAATGTTCACGCCGTCGTCCTCGGCGACGGCTCTTACCCACTGCCGGCGCATCCCGATCAGCGTGCCTTGTCGTTCTCTCCCACACAGTGCTAGCTAGGGAGGGCCTCCGACCCGTTCTTCCTCGCTGTCGTAGTGTGTGCAGGTCCGGCCTCCCACCGTCCAGGCGACCCTCAGGTATAACTTCCTTCGAAACTGGCCTTGCTCTATTGCCCCAGCTTCGACATCGCTGCATTTGTATCTTTTACTATTTCCCAGGCCCCCTCATAGATAGAATCGATCGGCTATTCGAAATCCACCTAATTTTTTACTCTTAATAGGTAAAACTACTTCATGTAGTCGAATCTAGTACTACTTTGATCAAATAGGGAAGAAAGGGGGTGGGGTGGGGGAAGATTTGTTACATGAATCTAGGACTTGGTCGAAAGAGGAAATAATGGGGGCGAAAAGTAGCAGAGACTGGCTATCCGACTGGTCTGTTGGTCTGATAGGGAAATAAAGGGAAACACAATACAAACTCAATATAAATTGATCTATTGGTTGAAAAAGGAAAGAAAGTGGGGACTGGGGGACAAGTCAATAGAGTATGTCCAACGCAAGATTTGCTAGCCTCAGTAAACGAATTTAGAATCCGGCCTTCGCCTCCTCCTTGCGCCGGTGGCCACTCCGGCCCCGGCAGCCACACTCCCCTACCAGCAGCCACTCCGGCGCTCGTGGCCACCCCCAACCTCATCATGGCACCTTTTGCCCTCAACTTTGACCGGGGCAAGAAGTTTCAAGCGGAAATGAAGGCCAAGTTTGGGAACCCAGTGGTGTTCTCTCCGGGCTTTCATCATAAGGAATTCACCATGGTGGTCTCTTTTTGCCGTGCTTTTTTCAGGCTCAATGTGCATACGGTTAGTATCTCTCTTCACGCTATGTTTGGGGGTTATGCACAAGGCTTTCGTGTTCGTTTCTTGTAGGACAGAACCTACAAGTTCTCTGTTGCTTCAAAAGCTGTGGGCTTTGAAATTTACAATGCGGGTAAAATTGTTGAGAAAGAGTTTGAACTAGTCTTTAACCTGTGAAATTTTGGTGGTCCTAATTGGCAACGAGAAGAAGTTCTTTTCTATGATGAGCTTGACAAGGAATGGACCTTGGTGGGCAGAGCCGGCAAGGCCATTGCTCAGCGCCACGGTGATCACCGGAGTTACTCCACGGTGGTCAGAGAAGGTCGATCTGTTTTCGATAGATTATCGGGGCCCATTCAAGAGGGCGCTACTCAAGGCAATAACAAGAACTTATTACTCCTTAATCGTGGTCAAGACAAACCTATGATGGAGCACATCATCGTGCAATGTTCACATGCACGTAACCACGTTAGGTGCCATGCATGCGAAAAAAACGGTCACATAGCCCGTTTCTGCTCTACCCCCAAGTTGCCTGGGCTTTGGCCTTTTATTCGCGTCGGCTCTTTCAAAAGCCCACCTGCTGAGGCGTGGGCCGAAGGCGAGGTGGAGACATGGTTCCGTTGCTGTGGGCCGGTGGCACAAATTCGGCAGGTTCCCTCATTTTCGGAACTGGTAAAGGATTTTTACACAAACTTTCAGCCGAGACCGTTGCTTGCCTCCTCGCATTCCACTACGCCTTCCTTCTCTGCCACCACCTCTGCTCCTTCATTGGCAAGCTCGCCGGCGCTGCCATTGCTGTCGGACAAAGCGATTCCAACTTCCTCGCCTAAGTCAACGATGGCCAACATCCCTATCGACCCCCAGCCTTTCGTCCCACATGGTTTCCGGATACAAGTGATTGAAGGCCGCAATGGGATTTCGCGAGCAATCGTTCCCCATTGTCCTCGCTGACACGAAGAGTGGTTGATTGCCAACATCCACCCGCACCCAAACGAGGTATTCTTCCCTAATGTTCGTGAAGTTCTAGAAGAGTTTCTCCAAGGAGTTCAACAAGTAGGTTTTAGAGAAATTCAGCCCTGCCCCTTTGGGGAGGCTTATGTCAAGTTTGTTCACGTCAGAGACAAAGACAGGCTCGTTCACCAGAGCCCGCATGAGTTTGGGGATGTCTTTATCTCCTTTAACAAACATGACCAAGGTAGAAACTGGCGCATAGTGCAATTTAACAGAGTCTGCTGGTTACTGTTTGTGGGTGTTCCTTTTGACTTCTACAATACTGAAGATATTGCTTCTGCAATCTCCAAATTGGGCAAAATCATAAGCTGGGAGAGAGAGGATGCCCTGAAGGGTAAGATCCTAGTTAAAGCTAGAGTTACTGAGCTAGAGGATATTCCAAAAAGCATTAGATGGTCTGAAGGAGAGCATTTTGAGGAAGAATCATGGACATGCTCTGTTGAAGTTCTGCTTGAAGAAATGCTGGGTGGGGGCCTGCTGATGAGGACCCATTCCCACCTGAGGGTGTAGATCCCCACCGAGTCCCAATGAATGCTAATGATTTCCCAGGGTTTCAACCACTGCCCAATCACAATATCCATGCCCCTAATGATGACTGGGATGCTTGGGATGATCAGGCTGAATAAGAGGATCACTGGGCTTTTCAACACCAGCTCCTGGACCTCCAGAGCAACTCCAAGTGGCAATTCCAGTACTGCCTGAAGATGGTCCCCCCAACAGCAGCATCACTACTACTGTTTCACTCTCTGATGGTCTCCTTTCCCTAACACACTCAACAAGTGAGGAGGTCAACCAGGCTTCTCTTGCTCCTCCAATGGGCCAAGGTCTTCTCAACATTGCTCTAGCATATAATGCTATGGAAGAGGAGGAAGATGTTCAGTTGCAGCAACCCAATGAGGAACAGCCTCTCATTTTAGCCATAGAACCTGCTCAACCAAACCTTAATGAGGATGTTGCAGAGCAAAATGTACTGACAGCTGATATTCCTGCCAATATTTCTGACAATGCAGACCCCAGCTCTGAGCAACAGGCCATTCTTACAGATATCAAGGTAAGGCAGATGTTCCCACTCCACCAATTGGGTCTTCCTCACAAGCAAGCCCCAAAGGTAACTATGGAACTTTTTCACTACCAGGCTCCCCCTCTTTTCTTGAATTTCATTCATTGGCTCAAGAACATGCTATGCAAATCATTGATGGCTCTCACTTAATTTCTGAAGAAGGACTGGACCTTTGGATACTACATTTTGCACCAGCAACCCAAGGAGCAAAGCAAACCTTCAAAATTGAAATTCCAGTAAGTTGGTTCAACTTCATAATCCATTTGCTGTTGACACCTGACAAATTTGGCTGGACTATGCACTTGCTCAAATCTGATATTTGGAAATTGTTGACTGCTAATTGTGAACAAGAAAATACAATGCTCTTTCATAACCCTGATAAGTGTAACACCTCCTAGGCACCAACCTGCAAGGACTTCAATCTTGTGCTAGGCAAGGAAAATGAAGGCATCAGTCCTGCTGCACACTCCTCCACTGGGGCTAGTAGCCCTCTTCAACATGTGTCTCCAAACAAAACTCTGCCACTTGGAGAGGCCATCTCCAGAAAAAGGAGAGACAAAGAACCTCTGGTAGAAACTGAGGTAAGAAGGAGTGATAGAATTAAAAAAGATAATAAAGGATTTAGAAGAAAATCTTGTGATGCAAAATCTTGTCTACCATGCAATGCTTTGCCCCCAATTATCTAGCACTCAGTGGTTAAAAACCTGACCAAGTCTTTTTGTAAGGTTGCTGAGGAGGAGCTTCAGGAGAAGTTGTCTAAGAAACCAAAGAGGAAGGGGCAAGAAGAGGTGGCCCAGGAATCCAAGGCCACTAGGGGCAGAGCCAGCAAAAATTAGTCTGATGATGTATCTTCTATATCAAAATGTATTAGATAACAACATGATCTGTTATCCTCTTTTGGTTCAAGGATGTCACATGTTTGGAGAAATCTGTAAACTCTGCTCAATGATTGCATGCACTGAATGGTATCTTTTGAATGACCACAATGTACTACTGAAAAGACAGTTGTGTTGTTATGCTCTGGGAGTCACTACTGCTTTATCTCATGCTGAGAAAATATTTGACTCACATCGCTGGTTGTTGGGGATTTCCTGGCACTATATATCTGCTAAATGGTGTAACACTATCTCTGAATCAAGATATTTTGCTCTAAATATGTACCTAACTACCATTCTGGCTTGGGGCTGTCACCAGGGGATGGACCCTGTGGATCAATTAATCATCCTACTAGTTTCTAATGAATAACAATAGGACCTAGAATATCTTAAATTGGAATGTGAGAGGTATTAATTCCTCAGACAAATGGCTGGCCATTAGACAAAAAATAGAGGAAAGTGCTGCTGGAATTGTATGCTTATAGGAAGCTAAGAGAGAAGTGTTTGACTTAACTTACATTCATAAATTCTACCCTCAAAGATTCAACAAATTTGAATTCCTACCATCTATTGGGGCCTCAGGGGGTATTCTCACTGCTTGGAATGGATCCTTATTTAATGGAGAACTAGTGTTTCAAAACAAGTTCTCCCTATCAATTGAGTTCACATGTAGATCATCTACTAAAAGTTGGATTCTAACAAACATTTATGGCCCATGCAATCATGAAGAAAAAATTGAGTTCATTGACTGGTTTGGTAATATTCAAATGCCTAATGAAGTGGATTGGATTATCATGGGAGACTTCAACTTCATCAGAACAGCTGAAGACAGAAACAGGCCTGGAGGAGATGTTAATGACATGCTTATGTTCAATGAGGCTATAAGTGAACTGGCCTTAATTGAACTCCCTCTCAAAGGCAGACAGTTCAGCTAGAGCAATATGCAAGCAAACCCTCTCTTAGAAAAACTGGACTGGTTCTTCACCTCTGCTGCTTGGATGACTAGTTACCCAGATACTTTGGCCCTTCCCATGGCCAAACCAATCTTTGACCACCTTCCATGCATGATTAAAATTGGCACAAATATCCCAAAGTCAAAGGTGTTTAGATTTGAAAACTACTGGATTAACCACAACTCTTTTAAACAGGTGGTTGAAACAGCTTGGAATATACCAGTGGGCCATACTGACTGTGCCAAAAAGATCAATGCTAAACTCAAAAATGTCAGAAGAGCTCTTAAGCTATGGTCCAAAAACATTGCCTGCCATAAGAAGCAAATCTCTGACCTGAATGACTATATCTTTCTTTGGGACATGATTGAAGAATACAGAGACCTATCAGTTTATGAAAATAACTGCAGAACTATGCTAAAGGAACATTTGCTAACTGTGCTCAATGATCAGAAGATTTACTGGAAACAGAGAGGTAAAATTAAAGGAGTTAAATTTGGTGATGAGAACACAAAATTCTTCCACACTTCTGCTTCTATTAACCATAGGCACAATAAGATTGCTATGCTATTGAACAAGGACCAAGTGGAAGTAACAGAGCATGATGGCAAGGCTGCAATTCTATGGGAAGCTTTTAAAACAAGATTGGGACAATCTAATGGGCACTCAATGCACTTTGATATGAGAGATCTCTATGAAAACACTATGGATCCACAACAATTCAGTGACCTAGAAAAACCATTCTCCCAAGAAGAAATTGAAGATGTGGTCAAAAAGCTACCTGCAGATAAATCACCAGGGCCAGATGGTTTCAATAATGAGTTTATCAAAAGGTGCTGGCATATTATTAAGGCTGATGTCTTTGAGCTTATCACAGCTTTCCATGCTGAGAAGGTAAATCTTGAGAGCATCAATTCCTCATACATTACTCTAGTTCCAAAAAAAGAAGTACCAGTCTCACCCAATGAATTCAGGCCTATCTCACTGCTAAATAGTGTCCTCAAAATCATCACAAAACGGCTAGCCAATAGATTACAAAAAGTTATTCTACAAATGGTGCATATTAACCAATATGGCTTCCTTAAAGATAGAGTGATCTAGGACTGCCTAGGATGGGCCTATGAATACATTCACCAATGTCATAAATCTAGAGAGGAAATCCTAGTAATCAAATTGGATTTTGAGAAGGCTTTTGATACAATTGAACATGATGCAACTATTGATATATTCAGAGCAAAAGGGTTTGGAGAGAAATGGATTTCTTGGATGCAATCTCTGTTCACAACTGCTTCCTCTGCTGTATTACTGAATGGGGTACCTGGGAAAAAATTTACATAAAAAGAGGAGTAAGACAAGGAGACCCCTACTCTCCTTTGGTTTCTGTACTAGCTGCTGATCTATTGCAATCCATCCTTAACAAAGCAATGAGGTTAAACTTGATCACTCCTCCACTTCAAATCAGGTCATGCCCACATTTACCAATTATACAATATGCAGATGACACTCTGGTGGTTATGCAAGCTGATGCTAGACAATTGTTCTGCTTGAAAGCACTTTTGAATTCTTTTGCCACTGCAACTGGGCTCAGAGTAAATTATGGTAAATCAATCATGGTACCTTTGAACATTTCTGAGGACAGGGTTGATATTTTTACTAACACCTAGCAATGTGCTAGAGGTCAGTTCCCATTTACCTACCTTGGCATGCCCTTGGGGATCTCCAAACCAACTGTGGAACAATGCCTCCCACTAGTGAACATGATTGCAAAAAGAGTGGCTGGTATCTCTACATTCATGACACAAGCTGGTAAACTTCTGCTGGTCAAGTCAGTGATGACATCGTTAGCAATATTCTTTATGTGCTGTCTGGACATACCTGTTACAATCAAAAAACAGATCATCAAATACTTGAGACACTGCCTCTGGAGAGGACCTGATATGGAGGACAAAAGACCTGCTCTAGTAGCATAGAAAACAGTGTGTAGACCCAAAGATCAAGGAGGTCTAGGAGTGCTAGACATCTACACACACAACAAGACACTGCTCATGAAAAACCTACACAAATTTTTCAACAGACATGAAATCCCATGGGTCAATCTTATCTGGGAATCCTACTATAATGATGGGAGATTACCAGGGGGAAGTCCAATAGGATCTTTCTGGTTGAAATCAAATTTAGCTCTCATTGATCAATACAAAGCCATTGCCAGATGTAATGTGGGAGATGGAGTTAGTGTTTTCTTCTGGGAAGACTTATGGAGTCAGGCAATTCTTAAACACCAATTCCCTCACTTGTTCTCTTTTGTCAGAAACCCTCAACTCACTGTAAAGCAAGTACTGCAGACTGAGTACTTACAGGACTTATTTTTTCTCCCTTTCACAACTGAAGCATATGAGGAGTTTCTACAGATGGAAGACATTTGCATTTCCATGAGACAATCAGAGTACTTAGACTCATATGACACTTGGAGCTACATTTGGGGGAATGAACACTACTCCTCCATCAAGGCATATAGAGTTCTAATTGGATACAAGCAGACACCTCCACATTTTAACTGGATCTGGCAGAGCTCATGCCAGCCAAAACATAAAGTGTTTTTCTGGCAACTTCTACATGATAGAATCAACACAAGGAATTTACTCAGAAGAAAGAATTTTGTGATAGAGGATTATAACTGTGCTACTGCTGGATGTCAGCAAGAAGAAACTCTTCATCACCTATTTTGGGGCTACCAATTTATTCAACAATGCTGGGATTTCATCTGTCCAACAAGAACACCAAACTTATCTGTGTTAGAAGCATTCCAAGACCTTAAGGACAAACTGAGATACCCTTTCTACATGGAAATCTTAATACTTGGAGCATGGGCAATCTGGATAACCAGAAACAATAAGGTTTTTGAAAACATCCAACCTTCTTTCCAAGGATGGAAGTTCATTTACTTGGAAGAGTTAAAACTGCTGAAGTTCAGAATGAAGAAAAAGCATGCGAGACAATTTTCTGTTTGGCTCCAAAGCCTCTTGTAAAGCCTTGTGTAAATTTTCTTTTCTTTCTTTCTTTTGGTTCCTTCTAGTTTCTTTTTCTAGCTTTCTTAATCTCTTTCTTTATCCTTAGGCTTATCTCAAGCCTTTCTCAGATACTGTTGGTTGTTTTCCTTTTATAATAATTAAAAATTGCAGTGGGGTTTTACCCTACTGTTTATAGTCTAAAAAGATTTGCTAGCCTCACACAGTATAAGGTGGCTATACTGAACAAAAATGGGACCAACCCAGATATCCTATTTGGATGTTTGTTGCCCCGAGCCCCTCTTATGTAATGCCACTGGTAAAATGTAGCAGTCACACTATTAAAATAAGGACATGTGAAACCAATGTTGTCTTCAATGTAATGCCTCCACTAATATGAATCAGTGGCACTGTTTTTCATGTCTTGCTAAATTTTCCATTAAGATAAGTTGCTTCTTTTCGTTAGAAGTGCAATTGTCCTGGTCCGCATACTCTCCCGTGCCCAAATGTTAGTGTTGCTGGTAAAATGAAGCAATGGCACCATTAAAGTAATGTCATATTTAATGGCTGTCATAGTTAATCCTAATGCCCACACTAATGTCTAGCAATGATGTTGCTTTAGAAATTGCTACTGTCCTTGTAGGATCGCCATTCAGATGAGGAACATGCTTCTTTTCATTTGATGTATGTTTCATCACTTGTTAGTCACCCTCCTTTCCACCTTTTTGTGCAAACAAAGATATACATTTCACGCTTGATCTTAGTTGAACTGCACAAAATGATATCCAAACTATAGTTGAACATTCCAAGAGCTTCAAGACCAACCTTGATGTTGCTCAATTTTATTGCAACTAATGAAGAAGAAGTTGCTAGCTCATGGGACCAAGTACTTGCTAACTGCATGAGGCAAACATTGCTTCATTTTAGGTGAACTACACAAAAATGTCCCATGAATTGAATCATCCATGTTGGTGACTTGTGTCATCATTTCTATGATGGCATTGACTGCAGATATTCCTTTTTGGTCCGATTGTTTGCCAAAGATCATGCATGTTGACTCTGCTCTTGTGCTACTATTTTGACACTGCCATGATAAATAATTAATGTTATTATTTTGCACCTTAATCTAGTGGCACTATTAATTTGAGGCAATATTTTGGCACCTCTAGTGCCACTGTTTTTTATATCAAAAGAGGGGTTTCCTTCGATTTCATTAAAGAAACCCAACTATAGAGAACCATTACCCGACAACACCTCAGTGTAAACGGGTAGTTATGCAACTACTACTAGAATAGACTAAGTACTTGCAGGAGAGAAGTTCGCCATATAAGCTTGGTAGGTAGGGGGAGCAGCACCAGCTCGACCTGATGGAAATATACCCTAGAGGCAATAATAAAATGGTTATTATTATATTTCCTTAACCATGATAAAGGTTTATTATTCATGCTAGAATTGTATTGATCGGAAACTTAAATACATTTGTGGATACAGAAAATAATATCGTATCCCTAGTGAGCCTCTACAAGACTAGCTTGTTGATCAAAGATGGTTAAGGTTTCCTAACCATATACATGAGTTGTCATTTGATAATGGTATCACATCATTAGGAGATCATGTAACTACCGGATACCCTGGGAATACCTTGTGTTCTATCAAACATCACAACGTAACTGGGTGATCATAAAAATGCTCTACAGGTATCTCCGAAGGTGTCTGTTGGGTTGGCATAGATCGAGACTGAGTTTTGCCACTTCGTGGGATGGAGAGGTATCTCTGGGCCCTGTCGGTAATACAACATCACAAGAAGCTTGCAAGCAAAGTGACTAAGGAGTTAGTTACAATATGATGTATTACGTAACGAGTAAAGAGACTTGTCGGTAACGAGAATGAACCAGGTATAGAGATACCGATGAACGAATCTCGGGCAAGTAACATACCGACATACAAAGGGAATTACGTATGTTGTCATAAAGGTTCAACCGATAAAAGATCTTAGTGGAATATGTAGGAATCAATATGGGCATCAAGGTCCTGCTATTGGTTATTGACCGGAGAGGTGTCTCGGTCATGACTACATAATTCCCGAACCCGCAGGGTTGCACGCTTAACGTTCGTTGATGCAAGAGTAGTATTGGGATATTTGATGGGTGGTAACCAAATGTTGTTTGGAGTCCTGGATGAGATCCCGGACATCACGAGGAGTCTTAGAATGGTCGAGAGGTAAAGATTTATATATGGGATGTCATATTTTTGGTTTCAGAAAAAGGTGTAGTTTTTTGGTATTATACCGGGAAGCTTCTAGAAGGTTCCGGAGGGGTCCGCAAGTCCAAAAGTCCGTAGGTCCGCTAGTGTGGGCTGCGGGAGGGACCCTGGCCTTATTGGGCTAGGCGCACCAAGTCCCCAAAAGCCCATGTGGCTAGAGAAGGCAAAAAAGGAAGGAGTCCTAGTAGGAATAGGATTGGACTTGGAGTCCAAGTCCTCTCCCCCTTAGCTGTGCCCTAGGGCTTGGAGTGGCTGTTTTCCATGCCCCTCCACCTATATATAGAGGGGAGGGGCACCCCAAGAGGACACACCAATCCCTTGGTCCCCCTCTCTCTCCCATTACTCTGTATTTCCACCGCCTCGTCCCCACAACCCTTAGCGAATTGTTGTCGGTGCTCCACCACCACCATCACCGCCACGCCGTCATGTTAGTTGTGACCCCATATACATATCCTCTCTTGATTGATAGATCAAGGAGGATACATCATCGAGACGCACGTGTGCTTAACTCGGAGGTGCCGTCCGTTCGGCACTATATCGGTTGGATCATGATTGGATCCCGAAGAGTACGAATACATCAACCGCGGGATAAACGCTTCCGCTTAGCGATCTACAAGGGTATGTAGATTCTCTCCCCCTCTCGTAGCTATGCATCTCCATGGATAGATCTTGTGTGTGCGTAGGAATTTTTTGTTTTCCATGCAACGTTCCCCAACAGTAGCATCATGAGCCAGGTCTATGTGTAGATGATATGCATGAGTAGAACACAAAGAGTAGTGGGCGGTGATCTTCATACTTCTTACCACCAACGTCTTATTTTGATTCGGCGGCATTGTAAGATGAAGCGGCCCAGACCAACCTTACATGTCCATGTACATGAGATTGGTTCCACCGACAGACATGGAACTTGTTTTGCATAAAGGTGGCTGGCGGGTGTTTGTTTCTCCTACTTTAGTTGAATCAAATTTGAATATGACCGGTCCTTGTTGAAGGTTAAAATATCAAACTTGATAAATCACCGTTGTGATTTTGTGCCGTAGGTAAGAACGGTTCTTACTAGAAGCCCGTAGCAGCCACGTAAAACTTTCAACAACAAAGTAGAGGATGTATAACTTGTTTTTGCAGGGCATGTTGTGATGTGATATGGTCAAGACATGATGGGTTATACGTTATTTGTATGAGATGATCATGTTTTGTAATATCGACAACCAGCAGGAGCCTTATGGTTGTCTCTTACTGATTGTATGAAATGCAAGCGCCATGTCATTACTTTACTTTATCGCTATGAGTTAGCAATAGTTGTAGAAGCAATAGTTGGCGAGACAACCACGACGCAATGATGGAGATCAAGGTGTCGATCCATTGACGATGAAGATGATGATGATGCTTTGGAGATGGAGATCAAAAGCACAAGATGACGATGGCCATATCATGTCACACATTTTGATTGCATGTGATTTTTATCCTTTATGCATCTTATTTTGCTTAGAACGGCGATATCATTATAAGATGATACCTTCACTAAATTTCAAGATAAAAGTGTTCTCCTCGAGTATGCACCATTTCTACAGTTCGTCGTTTTGAGACACCACATGATGATCGGGTGTGATAGACTGTACGTTCACATACAACGGGTGTAAGACAGTTTTATACACGCAGAATACCTGGGTTAAACTTGACGAGCCTAGCATGTAGAGACGTGGCCTCGGAACACTAGAGACCGAAAGGTCGAACATGAGTCATATAGTAGATATGATCAACATAGAGATGTTCACCATTGATGACTATCCCATCTCACGTGATGATGGGACATGGGTTAGTTGATTTGGATCATGTATCACTTAAATAACCTGAAGGGTGTTAATTTAAGTGAGAGTTCATTAGTAATGTGATTAATTGAACTTAATTTATCATGAACTTAGTCCTGATAGTATTTCCATATCTATGTTGTAGATCAATAGCTCGCAATTTAGCTCCCCTGTTTTTGATACGGTCCTAGAGAAAACTAAGTTGAAACATGATGGTAGCAATAATGCGTACTAGGTCTGTGATCAGAGGTTTATCCTCATTGCTACATAGAAGTATTGTGTCCTTGATGTACTGCTAGGTGACAGACCTATTGCAGGAGCAGATGTAGACGTTATGCATGTTTGGCAAGCTCGATATGATGACTACTTAATAGTTTAGTGGGCCATGCTTTACGGCTTAGAACCGGGACTTCAAAAACATTTTGAACGCCATAAAGCATATGAGATGTTCCAAGAGCTGAAATTGGTACTTCAGACTCAAGCCCATGTCAAGAGGTATGAGACCTCTGACAAGTACTTTGCCTACAAGAAGGAGGAGCATACCTCAGCTAGTGAGCATGTGCTCAGAATGTCTGGGTACTACAATCACTTGAATCAAGTGGGAGTTAATATTCCAGATAAGATAGTGATAGACAGGGTTCTCTAGTCACTATCACCAAGCTACTAGAACTTCATGATGAACTATAATATGCAAGGGATGACAAAAGCGATTCCCGAGCTCTTTGCGATGCTGAATCAACGAAGGTAGAAATCAAGAAAGAGCATCAAGTTGATGGTTAACAAGACCACTAGTTTCAAGAAAAAGGACAACGGAAAGAAAGGGAACTTCAAAAAGAATGGCAAGAAAATTGTCACTCCTGTGAAGAAGCCCAAAGCTAGACCTAAGCCTGAAACTGAGTGCTTCTACTTCAAAGGGAATGGTCACTAGAAACGAAACTACCCAAAATATTTGGTGGTTAAGAAGGATGGCAAAGTGAACAAAGGTATATTGGATATACATGTTATTGATGTGTACCTTACTAGTATTCATATTAGCCCCTGGGTATTTGATACTGGTTCAGTTGCTAAGATTAGTAACTCGAAACAGGAGTTGCAGAATAAACATGAACTAGTTAAGAGTGAGGTGACGATCTATGTTGGAAGTGGTTCCAAAATTGATATTATCATCATCGCACACTCCATATACTTTTGGGATTATTGTTGAACCTAAATAAAATGTTATTTGGTGTTTGCACTGAGCATGAACAATTTTGGATCATGTTTATTGCAATATGGTTATTCATTTAAGTCAAAGAATATTTGTTGTTCTGTTTACATGAATAAAACCGTCTATGGTCACACACCAATGTAAATGGTTTATTGAATCTCGATCGTAGTAATACACATATTCATAATATTGATGCCAAAAGATGCAAAGTTGATAATGATAGTGTAACATACTTGTGGCACTGCCGTTTAGGTCATATTGGTGTAAAGCGCATGAAGAAACACCATGTTGATGGACTTTTGGAATCACTTGAATTTGAATCATTTGATACTTGCGAACCATGCCTCATGGGCAAGATGACTAAAACTCCGTTCTCCGGAACACTGGAGCGAGCTAATGACTTATTGGAAATAATACATACCGATGTATGCAGTCCGATGAGTGTTGAAGCACGCGGAGGGTATCATTATTTTCTCATCTTCACACATGATTTCAGTAGGTATGGGCATATCTACTTGATGAAACACAAGTCTGAAACATTTTAAAAGTTTGAAGAATTTCATAGTGAAGTAGAGAATCATCATAACAAGATAATGAAGTTTCTACGATCTGATCACGAAGGCGAATATTTGAGTTACAAGTTTGGCCTTTATTTAAAAATAATGTGGAATAGTTTCACAACTCATGCCACCTGGAACACCACAACGTAATGGTGTGTCCAAACGTCGTAACCATACTCTATTGGATATGGTGCGTTCCATCATGTCTCTCACCGATTTGCCTTTGTCCTTTTGGGGTTATGCATTAGAGACATCTGCATTCACGTTAAATAGGGCACCGTCTAAATCCGTTGAGATGACATTGTCGGTGTCAAAACCGGCAGATATCGGGTAGGGGGTCCCGAACTATGCGTCTTAGGATCGATGGTAATAGGAGACTGGGGACACGATGTTTACCCAGGTTCGGGCCCTCTCGATCGAGGTAATGCCCTACTTCCAGCTTGAATGATCTTGTTGAATATGGGTTACAAGAGTCGATCTACCTCGAGATCGTAATGGCTAAACCCTAGAAGTCTAGCCTCTATGAATGCTATGATTATGTTATCTCTACGGACTAAACCCTCTGGTTTATATATGCACCGGAGGGACCTAGAGTTTGTACATGATCACCTTGCAGAGGAAGGAAAGTATTACACCCAAACTCTAAACTTGCTATCTTACACATAGGGGAGTCCTATCCGGATACGGGAGGTAGTCTTCATTGATAATCTTTATGGCCCACCAGTCCGGCCCATAATGAACAATCCGGCCACCTGAGGACCCCTTAATCCAGGACTCCCTCAGTAGCCCCTGAACCAGTCTTCGATGACAATGAGTTCGGCTTGCGAACTCTCTTCGGCATTGCAAGGCACGTTCTTCCTACCGAACATATTTGAAGCAATATTCCCCTCAAAAAGGTACTATGTCCGGCTCTGCATGGTTAGTACAACCCTTAGCCTCGAAGGCAAGGTATCGAAAAACAGATACTGTGTCTTTACTGACAACTGTTCAGTGAAGCATCACGTCTGTCCCTTTAATATATATTGAACCGTTTTCTTGGCCCTGGTTTCGCATTTTGAGGTATAGCCCCATTGGCACGTCCTGTCAAAACAGAGATCGTGCCCGCTTATTACAGGATCCTTATCAATGTGACGTGAGCATCTTAACCGCGCCTTACGCATGACCTTGTTGGGAACTAGCGAGGTTTACGGCTAGAGTGGGGGCGTTTAGCATTCACCTCTTATAAAAGGACCCAAATCTTTCCCATTATCCCCACGCTTTCCTCAAGCCCTAGTTCTCCAATCTCCCCAGCCCAAGCACCCACATCTCTTGCGCCCTCAATTCTCAACTCCTCCACCACCGCCGCCCCTCCCAGCAATGGCTGGTTCTGGTTCCAAAGGCTAGTTGGAGGCATCCACGGTCACGAAGAAGACCGTGAAGAGCCTCCGGAGCGTGGGCTATCTCGCCGACGATGTGGCGCACTGAGTCCCCGAGAAGGACCAAGTGATTCCCGTCCCTAAGGCGGGTGAGAGGGTTGTATTCCTCTCGCACTTTATCCGGGGCTGGGATTTCCTCTCCACCCCTTTGTACGGGGCCTCTTATTTTTCTACGGGCTAGATTTCCATGATCTAGCCTCGAACTCAATCCTCCACATATCCGCTTTTATAGTGGTGTGTGAGGTGTTCCTCCGCGTCCCCCCATACTTCAGCCTATGGCTCAAAACCTTCAATGTGAAGCCGAAGGTGGTTAACGAGCAGCACGCAGAGTGCGGAGGGGCCATGGTGAGCAAGCTCCCCAATGCCACATGGCCAAAGGGGGCCTTTGTGGAAACGAACAAGATTTGACAGCAGGAGCAATTTTACATCACTGAGTCCTGCGACACCAAGTGGGTGGCAGCGCCCGCATTTTGATCTAGACCCCCGGAGAGGCTAACCTCCTGGACCAACAAGAGTCTGGATTGGGGGTCTCAGGTGGAGGTACTGGCGCTCCAAAGCCGCATCTCTGGCATGATCTCCCAGGGCACCCAACTCACAAACGTGGTTCAGGTAATGCTCGCCCGTCTCATCCTTCCCTGCCAACGCCGGGACTCCTATATATGGGAGTTCAATCTAGAAGGGTCCCAGCCCTTGAAGCATCTCTTAGGCACTTTGCACGAAGACACTTGGAAGGACCTCTTTAAGGCCCAGAAGGGGTGGCCGGCAGAGATAGAGGACAGGGGCTTCAGTACCGCCCTTACAGCATCAGAGGTAATTAAAATTTCTGCCGAATACATACTCCATCCATGCTCTAATTATAACAGCAGTTAGAGTTTCTGCGTTCTATCCAGGCTTGGATGAAAAAGGCAGAGCGGATCAAGTGTCCGGCTCCCCTACCAGAGGACCCAGAGATGCCTCAGGTGACGGTGATGTTGGTCCCGGCGCCGATGAAGAAGACGAAGAAGAAGGGAAAGGAGGTCAAGAGCGACCCCCGCCCTATAGGCCCCGCGGACACAAGGTCCGAGGAGACCAGCTCCCACCTCCCTCCAGAAGAAGGAGAGGTGGAAGAAGAGCAAGAAGATGACTCCCCCATCCTTACAAAGGGGAGGAAGAGAACGGCCCCTGCTGATGCAGGCAAGGCCGTGCCCACGAAGAAGTTGAATCTTCCTGATAGTTCGGACTCATCGTCCGAACACAGCTATCGAGTTCAGCCCAGGATCAAGCCCATGGCTGAATCGTAAGTATTTAAACTGCATATGTTCGGATAATTTCTTCTCTTCGGCATCTAATATTTATTTTGCCTTTATATAGTCCTCTGCACGACATCCCCGTGGCTTCACTATCATCGGGGAACTCTCTACCATCTGGAGAGACAGAGACTGATGCACCTCTGCAGGGCTCATCGCCCATTGTGGGGGATACCGAGGTATCCTCTCTACAAACTCCCCCTATTCCAGCAGGTGGGAGTAGGGTGGACGAAAGGGCGGACGAGGTTAATCCCTCGGCCGTGGTCGACCAAGGGGGAGCGATCCCCATGGTGACCGAAGACGGGGGGCCCAAACAATCCGGGCCCCCGCCAAACACTATTTCGGAGTCCAGTGCGGCTCCGGAATCGAGATACAAGCCCCCCATAATGGGGGAGGGAGCAACTGCTCTTACGGTGCCTGCCGTCAATCCGGAGGCTCCAAATACTCTGGAGGGAGCACTTCAAAGTGCTTCCACCGTAGAAGAACACCGCACTCTGATGAGTGCGGTCATGGAGAAATTCAGTCCGTCAAAGGCGTACTGAACAAAGCTTTCGAAAGCCTACTAACATGCTTTGTGGTATGCGACGTAATGTTCAAAGAGAACTTTTTATTTTAGATATATACATAAAGCCAGTAGCCCCCGATGCTTTGTTTGATTCTAAACAGAATCAGACGAAGCATCCATGTTATAGCATGTGATAGAGCTGAACTGTGTACCTTGTGTTTAAACAGGTGATACGTCCATTTTGCATCATGCTTATAAGTTGATATTTATTGCATTATGGGCTGTTCATACATGTTTTATCACAACACTTATGCCTTTTCTCTCTTATTTTACAAGGTTTACATGAAGAGGGAGAATGCCGACAGCTGGAATTCTGGGCTGGAAAAGGAGCAAACTCTGGAAACCTATTCTGCACAACTCCAAAAGCCCTAAAACTCAACAGAACATCATTTCGGAAAATATAAAAAATATCTGGCAAAAGAAACGAACGAGAGGGGCCACCGGCTGTCCTCGAGGGTGGGGGGCGCACCCTCCTTCCCAGGGCGCACTGCCCTGCCTCGTGGGCCAGTCGGCAGGCCCCCGGTGCCCATCTTCTCCTATATGAGGTGTTTTGACCTGGAAAAAATCATAAGGAGGCTTTCGGGACCAGATGCGCCGTCTCGAGGCGGAAACTAACCTAGGGCTCCGGCAGAGCTGTTCTGCCGGGGATACTTCCCTCCGGGAGGGGGAAATCATCACCGCCGTCATCACCAACAACTCTCCCATCTTGGGGAGGGCTATCTTCATCAACATCTTAACCAGCACCATCTCCTCTCAAACCCTAGTTCATCTCTTGTATCCAATCTTTGTACCCAAACCTCAAATTGGTACGTGTGGGTTGCTAGTAGTGTTGATTACTCCTTGTAGTTGATGCTAGTTGGTTTATTTGGTGGAAGATCATATGTTCAGATCCATTATGCATAATAATACCCCTCTGATCATGAACGATATTATGTCTTGTGAGTAGTTACTTTTGTTTCTGCGGACATGTGAGAAGTCTTGCTATTAGTAGTCATGTGAGTTTGGTCTTCGTTCGATATTTTGATGAGATGTATGTTGTCTCTCCTCTAGTGGTGTCATGTGAATGTCGACTACATGACACTTCACCATTATTTGGGCCTAGAGGAAGGCATTGGGAAGTAATAAGTACATGATGGGTTGCTAGAGTGACAGAAGCTTAAACCCTAGTTTATGCGTTGCTTCGTAAGGGGCTGATTTGGATCCATATGTTTCAAGCTATGGTTAGGTTTACCTTAATACTTCTTTTGTAGTTACGGATGCTTGCATTAGAGGTTAATCATAGGTGGGAGGCTTGTCCAAGTAAGGGCAGCACCCAAGCACCGGTCCACCCACATGCCAAATTATCAAAGTACCGAACGCGAATCATACGATCGTGATGAAAACAAGCTTGACGATATTTCCCATGTGTCCTCGGGAGCGCTTTACTTATATAAGAGTTTGTCCAGGCTTGTCCTTTGCTACAAAAAGGATTGGGCCACCTTGCTGCACCTTATTTACTTTTACCTTTTGTCACCTGCTACCAACTATCTTATCACAAAACTATCTGTTACCTATAATTTCAGTGCTTGCAGAAAATACCTTACTGAAAACTGTCTATCATTACCTTATGCTCCTCGTTGAGTTCGACACTCTTACTTATCGAAAGGACTATGATAGATCCCCTACACTTGTGGGTCATTCACACTCTTTTCTGGCGCTGTTGCCGGGGAGTGAAGCGCCTTTGGTAAGTGGAATTTGGTAAGGAAAAATTTATATAGTGTGCTGAAATTTATTGTCACTTGTTACTATGGCTCAAAATACTTTGTGGGGCTTGTTCAGGGTATCTTCACCCCGACCAGAAAAGAAAGGAGTTGCTCCTCAACCTACTGCACATATTGAATATTTTTGCTTTGAGATTCCTTTGGGTATGATAGAGAAGCTGCTTGAAAATCCCTTTACAGGAGACGGAACACTGCATCCCGATTTACATCTAATCTATGTGGATGAAGTTTGTGGATTGTTTAAGCTTTCAGGTATGCCTGAGGATGTTATCAAGAAGAAGGTCTTCCCTTTATCTTTGAAGGGAGATGCATTGACATGGTTTAGGCTATGCAATGATATGGGATCATGGAACTATAATCGTCTGAAGTTGGAATTTCATCAGAAGTTCTACCCTATGCACCAGGTTCATCGTGATCGCAATTATATTTATAATTTCTGGCCCCGCGAAGGAGAAAGCATCGCTCAAGCTTGGGGGAGGCTTAAGTCAATGTTATATTCATGCCCCAATCATGAGCTCTCAAGAAAAATGATTATTCAATATTTTTATGCTTGGCTTTCTCATAATAATCGCTCCATGCTCGATACTTCTTGTTTTGGCTCTTATATGATGAAGACTATTGACTTCAAATGGGATTTATTGGAAAGAATTAAACGCAACTCTGAAGATTGGGATCTCAATGAAGGTAAGGAGTCAGCTATGACCCCTAAGTTTGATTGTGTTAAAGCTTTTATGGATACCGATGTTTTCCGTGAGTTTAGCAGTAAATATGGACTTGGCTCTGAGATAGTAGCTTCTTTCTATGAATCCTTTGCTACTCATGTTGATCTCCCCAAGGAGAAGTGGTTTAAATACCATCCCCCTATTGAGGTAAAAGTGGTTGAACCTATTAAAGTTGAAGAAAAGACTATCACTTATAATGTTGATCCTATTGTTCCTACAGCTTATATTGAGAAACCACCTTTCCCAGTTAGGATAAAGGATCATGCTCAAGCTTCAACTGTAGTTCGTAAGAGTAATACTAGAACACCTACACCCTCTGAGAAAATTAAAGTTGAACCTAGTGTTGCTATGGTTAAAGATCTCTTGGTAGAAGATTTAGATGGGCATGTTATTTACCTCCAAGAAGAGTCTGCTAGAATAGCCAAACCCAATGCTAGGAATAAACATAAACCTATTGTAGGCTTGCCTGTTATCTCTGTTAAGATAGGAGATCATTCCTATCATGGTTTATGTGATGTAGGTGCTAGTGTGAGTATTATCCCTCATGATTTGTATAACGAAATTATGCATGATATTGCACCTGTTGAATTAGAAGGGATTTATGTTACTATTAAGCTTGCTAATAGAGATACTATTTCACCAGTTGGGATTGTTAGAGATATTGAAGTCTTGTGTGGGAAGGTTAAATAACCTGCTGATTTTCTTGTTCTTAGTTCCCCACAAGATGCATTTTGTCCCATTATATTTGGTAGACCCTTCTTGAATACTATTAATGCCAAGATAGACTACGTGAAAGATATTGTTACTGTTGGATTAGGGGATATGTCTCATGATTTTAACTTTGCTAAATTCCGTAGACAACCCCTTGAAAAGGCATCACCCAGTAAGGATGAAATTATTGGTCTTGCTTCTATTGCCATGCCACCTAATGATCCTTTAGAACAATACTTGCTAGACCATGAAAATGATATGCATATGAATGAGAGAAGGGAAATAGATGAAATATTCTTTAAATAGGGACCCGTATTGAAAAACAACTTGCCTGTTGAAATCCTAGGGGATCCTCCTCCACCCAAGGGTGATCCCGTGTTTGAACTTAAACCTTTGCCTGCGAATCTTACGTATGTTTATCTTGATGAAAAGAAGATATATCTTGTTATTATTAGTGCTAACCTTTCAGAGCAGGAAGAAGAAAAATTATTGAAAACTCTGAAGAAGCATCATGCTGCTATTGGATATACTCTGGATGATCTTATGGGCATTAGTCCCACTATATGCCAACACAAGATAAAATTGGAAGAAAATGCTAAACCAGTTATTGATCATCAGCGACGGTTAAATCCCAAGATGAAAGAAGTGGTAAGAAAGGAAATACTAAAGCTTCTAGAGGCAGGTATTATCTATCCAGTTGCTGATAGCCAGTGGGTAAGTCCTATCCATTGTGTTCCTAAGAAAGAAGGTATGCGTGTTGTCCCTAATGATAAAGATGAATTGATCCCGCAAAGAATAGTTACAGGTTATAGGATGCTAATTGATTTCCGTAAGTTAAATAAAGCTACTAAGAAAGATCATTACCCCTTGCTATTTATTGATCAAGTGCTAGAAAGATTATCCAAACATACTCATTTCTGCTTTCTAGATGGTTATTCTGGTTTCTCAAATACCTGTGTCAAAAGGGGATCAAGAAAAGACCACTTTTACTTGTCCTTTCGGTACCTTTGCTTATAGACGTATTCCTTTTGGTTTATGTAATGCACCTTCTACCTTTCAAAGATGCATGATGGCTATATTGTCTGATTTTTGTGAAAATATTGTTGAGGTGTTCATGGATGATTTCTTCGTTTACGGAACTTCTTTTGATGATTGCTTAAGCAACCTTGATCGAGTTTTGTAGAGATGTGAAGACACTAATCTAGTCTTGAATTGGGAGAAGTGCCACTTTATGGTTAATGAAGGCATTGTCTTGGGACATAAAATTTCTGAAAGATGTATTGAAGTTGACAAAGCTAAAGTTGATGCTATTGAAAAGATGCCATGCCCTAAGGATATCAAAGGTATACGAAGTTTCCTTGGTCATGCCGGGTTTTATAGGAGGTTCATAAAGGACTTCTCCAAAATCTCCAGGCCTCTGACTAATCTCTTACAAAAAGATATTCCTTTTGTCTTTGATGATGATTGTCTAGAAGCATTTGAAATACTTAAGAAAGCATTGATCTCTGCACCTATTGTCCAGCCTCCTAACTGGAATTTACCCTTTGAGATTATGTACGATGCTAGTGATTATGCTGTAGGAGTTGTTCTAGGGCAAAGAGTTGATAAGAAATTGAATGTTATCCAGTATGCTAGTAAAACTCTAGATAGTGCCCAAAGAAATTATGCTACCACTGAGAAAGAATTTTTAGCTGTTATGTTTGCTTGTGATAAGTTTAGACCCTATATTGTTGATTCTAAAGTAACTATTCACACTGATCATGCTGCTATCAAATACCTTATGGAAAAGAAAGATGCTAAACCTAGACTTATCAGATGGGTTCTCTTGCTGCAAGAATTTGACTTGCACATTATTGATAGAAAGGGAGCTGAGAACCCCGTAGCAGATAACTTGTCTAGGTTAGAGAATATACTTGATGACCCATAACCTATTCATGATTGTCGGTGTACTAAGGTAGAGGTACCTCAGTACCCCAACTTGTGCACGGGCAGTTGCAGCTTCCCGCGGCAGGGTTTACCACGTGCTCGCCGGAGACCTTCCTACTCCATGTCAGACCATTCAAAAACAAAGTATACAAGACAGAAAATCGAGATCTTGCCAGGAAGACTAGAAGATTACATCATAGAAGACACGCCTCGCCGCTATATGCGTCCCGGCGAGGGCCCGGGGAGCGACAAACTTCAGAGCCCGGCAAGCTCCCGGGCCCGGCAAGGTCAAGACCCCGGCAAGGTGCTTGCCGGGAGAGTTGCGCTGTGTGCCCGCGCTCCAGCTCATCGGCCCACGCGTCGCCCTGGGGCCATTCCAGGGACGCGTGGCGGATGGCTGCGCAGCCTGGGGGACACGGTGGCACTCCACGGTGGTGAAGCCATCGCCGTGGCGAACGGAGACGCAAGGGCGGGAGCTTTTGGGGTCGACGGCGACGGGCATTAAATACCCTTGTCCCCCACTGTCAAAGTAGGTAGCGACCACTGTTCGCGCACTGTAGCTCCACTATTCCCGCACTGTTACAACTACCACCTCTTTTACATTTTTACCCCTTTCTCTTACGTTGACACCTGTCGGTGACCCCTTGCACTATAAAAGGAGGCCCATGCACAACGTAGAGGGGGTTCGGAACCTAGATCGCTCATACGCTCGGTGTAGCTGGTTCTTCAAGCTCCCGAGCTCTCCAACTCAATACAAACTAAGCAGGAGTAGGGTTTTACGCGTCCACCGCGGCCCGAACCTGGATAAACTGCCCGCGTGCTCGCTACGATCTGCTCTTCGTGCTCCCTCCGCCCTCTTACCGCACAAACAAGGGGCTCCGGTCCCATAGGTGTTCGTGGCGGACAGTTTCCCCCGACATCTTTGGCGCGCTAGGTAGGGGGCGTCGAGGTTGTGCGAATCTGATCCGGCGTTCACGCGGGCGCATTCTTCATCAACCTCTCCAGTTTCATCAGTAACTTCATCAGCAACAGCACCATGGCCCCGAAGAAGAAGGCTTCGGAGGTCGGAGGCCCGTCTGCGTCTCACCCGCCGCCGCCAGAGCCAACGGTGGGCGGGGGAGGCGCCGTCGGAAGGGTGGTCGCCGGCGAGGACACTCGCGGCGCCACCAAATCCAAGGACAGGACGGACGACCGAGCCTCGGTCTCCGTGGACGCGCCGCGTCCATCTCAGCACACGACAACCCAGCAGCGCCATACCACAGGAGGTGGTATCCGCTTGCTGGGGCAAGGACAAACCGGAGGCTCACGGGACGCCCCGGACCACCGTCCGGGCACAAGCAAAGCGAAGGCGCCGGGGCGGGACCCTGCTCCTTCTAACGCTGTTAGGAGTCCGAGCATATCCCGCTCCTCGCACCGCTCGCCCCCGTTCCCCTCCACTCCAGCAGAAGCGCTCGCAAGGGCGCAACTGCTCCTCGATTTCTCTCCAGCGGCAGACAAGGCCGAAGAATGGAGGGCCACCATCCAGAGCCTGATCGCCTTCGCCAACAATGACTCTCCACAGCAGCCGGTGACCTCACGGCTGCGGCAAGCTGAGAAGACGAAGGCCGACGGCGACAAGACCGCCGGGGGTGCGACAACCGTACACTCCCCGCCACAGAAGCAGAAGACGCCGCCCCGCCGGAACAACGCCGACGACGGCTCCACGGCGTCGTCGGATCCGCGGGCTCGTCGGGACCAGCGCCAGGTCCTCGACGACCGGCGACAAGAAGACGCTCGAACAACAATTGAGCGCCGCCGAGAAGCCCGGCGACAATCAGACCAGAGGGCTGGGAACGCTGTCGACGCACGCGCGCCCGGTGAGCCAGGCGACTTGCCGTACGCGGCAGGCTGCCCTGCGTTCACCCGCGAGCTGCGCCGCGTCCAGTGGCCCAGCATGAAGAATTTCAAGCCCGACGTACCGGAGAAGTACGACGGCAAGACGCACCCCTCAGAATTCCTCAGCGTTTACACCATCGCGGTGCAAGCTGCCGGGGGGCGCGATGAGAAGATCTTGGCAAACTACTTCCCGCTCGTGCTTAAGCCGAACGTTCGTTCCTGGCTTATGCACTTGCCGGAAGGCTCCATTTCTTCTTGGGCAGACCTTTGCCATCAGTTTGTTGGCGCCTTCACCGGCGGCCACAAACCCCACGGCCAGGAGAGCGATCTCCACATTTTGGCCCAGAAGGAAGGAGAGCCCCTGCGCAAGTACATCCTACGCTTCAGCCGTGTGCAACACAACATCCCTGATGTCCACCCTGCCGCGGTTATCAGCGCGTTCCACCAGAACGTGCGTAACCGCCGCATGCGTGAAGAAATGGCGATGACCAAGATTCGGGATGTCAGCGAGCTCTATGCTCTGGCTGATAAGTGCGCACGCGCGGAAGAGGGGAGGAGACTCCCCGGGGAGGATGCTGGCGCAGGAGGAAGCGACAGCGACGACGCCGCCCCGGCAAAGAAGGGCCGGCGGCGGAACAACCGAAGGAAAAACAAGAAGGAAGTGCTTGCCGTCGAGAAGTCCGGCAAGGAGGCTCCCGCCAAGCAAACACAGGCTGGCGGCTCCGGCAAGGAGCCTGCCCCTGTAGCGGCACCCGACAAGCAGGACGGCTTCGACAAGCAGTACTGCAAGATCCACCGCACCAAGGGCCACGACCTATCCAACTGCAAGCGCGTCGAGTACCTCGTCGAGCAGCAGAAAGCTGAGTACGAGAGGCGTGACAAGGAGAAGGCCCAAGGTGGCGGGGGAGAACCAAGCAAGAAGCGGCCGTTCAATGGCCGGGGAGGACACCGCGGCAAGGCCAAGCAGCGGCAAGGTGATCGACCTCCCCGGGGCCGCGACAAGGATGAAGAGGACGACGACGAAGACATGGAGGATGAGGATAACAGCGAGCAGGAGTTCCAGAAGGCCACGGAGGTCCTGTGCGTCGACGGTGGCGCCTCTCTGCACACCTCCCACCGCCAGCTCAAACAGTGGGTGCACGAGGTGAATGCAGCGGAGCCGCCCGTGGAGTCGCGCAGGCTCCTCAAATGGTCCAGCACGCCCATCATTTTTGATCTTGAGGATCACCCTGACCGCACCACTGCGGTCGGGTGCTTGCCGATGCTGGTATCTCCCACCATCCGCAACCTCAAGGTCACCAAAATGTTGGTTGACGGCGGGGCCGGGCTGAACTTGATCTCCTCTGCTGTGATCAAGAAACTCCAAATCCCAGATGGCGAGCTCGAAGAGACCGGTTCTTTCCAAGGAATCAACCCGGGAAGGAGCAAGCCCAAGGGGAAGATCACTCTGCCGGTGACCTTTGGCGGGGAGCTCAACTTCAGAACTGAGCGCATCACTTTCGACGTCGCCGATATTCCATTGCCATACAATGGAATACTCGGCCGTCCTGCCCTCGCCAAGTTCATGGCAGCTTCCCATTATGCCTACAACGTACTCAAGATGCCGGGGCCGATAAGCGTCATCATTGTCCATGGCGACAAGAAAGATGCGCTTGTCTGCGCCGACAAGATCTACCGGGATGCAGCAGCTGCGGCAGAAAAGGACACACTTGCCGCTGAAGCTCCCGGGGGGAAGAAGACAAAGACCAAGTCCGGCAAGTGCTCTGGGGCCCACTCCGGCAACCGCACCTCTTCGGAGTGCTGCGCTGCCGTCGAGGACGTTCCATCGAGCTCCACCGGCAAGTGTAAGAAGGGAATGGCCGCTCCTCCGGCAACCAAGAAGGTGTCCGCCAAGGAGGACGGCACTGGTGGTACCTTCACCATCAGTGCCACGCTTGACAGCAAATAGGAAAGCGCGCTCGTTGCCTTCCTGCGGGCGAATGTCGATGTGTTTGCCTGGCAACCATCTGACATCCCCGGTGTTCCCAGGAAGGTAATTGAGCACAAGCTTGCTGTCTGTCCTCATGCGCGGCCCATCAAGCAAAAAGTGAGAAAGCAAGCCGTGGAGCGCCAAGAATTCATCAACGAAGAGATCAAGAAGCTAGAGGCAGCAGGCCTAGTTAGAGGTGTGATCCATCCAACGTGGTTAGCGAACCCAGTCGTCGTGCGCAAGGCCAACGGGAAGTGGAGACTGTGTATAGACTTCACCGATGTGAATAAAGCATGTCCCAAGGATCCATTCCCTTTGCCGCACATTGACCAGATCGTTGACTCCACTGCCGGATGTGAGCTACTCTCTTTTCTTGATGCATATTCAGGCTACCACCAGATCTTTATGGCCAAAGAGGATGAAGAGAAGACTGCATTTATCACTCCTTGTGGCACTTATTGCTTCATACGCATGCCATTTGGACTGAAGAATGCAGGATCAACATTTGCAAGGGTAGTGTACACTGCTTTCGAGCCACAGATCCACAGAAATGTAGAGGCTTACATGGATGACATCGTGGTGAAGAGTAAGAGCAAGGAAACCCTGATCCAAGATTTGGAAGAAACATTTCAGAACCTGCGCAGGATACAGCTCAAGTTGAACCCCGAGAAGTGCGTCTTCGGAGTCCCCTCCGGCAAGCTTCTCGGGTTCTTTGTGTCACAGAGGGGGATTAAAGCAAACCCCGATAAGATTAAAGCCATTGAGCAGATCGAGGCCCCGAAGCGCGTCAAGGATGTCAGAAGGCTTGCAGGTTGTGTGGCTGCCCTCAGTAGGTTCATTTCGAAATCTGCAGAACGCGCCCTGCCTTTCTTCAAAATCTTGAAGAAGGCAGGTCCCATGAAGTGGACTCTGGAAGCGGAGGCACCGCTGCAAGATTTGAAACGGTACCTATCCTCCACTCCAATCCTTGTCGCACCTAGACCACAGGAAAAGTTGTTGCTATACCTAGCGGCAACCAACCAGGTGGTTAGTGCTGCGTTAGTAGCGGAGAGGGAGCCCGACGAGGAGGCTACACCACCGGCAAGCGAGTCCAGTGACAAGCAGGGGGCTGCTCCGACAAGCTCTGGCCCCGACAAGGACAGCTCTGCGCAGGAACAGGAAGAAGTGCGGAAGAAGATGGTGCAGCGCCCAGTGTATTTTGTAAGTTCCCTTCTACAGGGAGCTAGATCAAGATACTCTGGTGTGCAGAAGTTGCTTTTCGGCCTCCTCATGGCCTCGAGAAAGCTGCGCCATTACTTCCAGGCACACGAGATAACAGTGGTCACTCGCTTTCCGCTGAAGAGGATATTGCACAACCCAGAAGCAACAGGCAGGATCGTTGAGTGGGCACTGGAGCTGTCGAGCTTTGGGCTCAAATTTGAAAGTACTTCAACCATACAGAGCCGAGCTTTGGCAGAATTCATAGCTGAGTGGACCCCAACGCCCGATGAAGAAGTCCAAGAAACAAGTGCACCCGTACAAGAAGCGACAAGTGAATGGGTAATGTATTTTGATGGTGCCTTCTCGCTGCAAGGCGCCGGTGCTGGCGTGGTACTCATCGCGCCCACCGGAGAGCACCTCAAATATGTTATCCAGATGCACTTTCCCAGGGAGCAAGCGACAAACAACACTGCTGAATATGAAGGCTTGCTTGCCGGCCTCAGGATTGCGGCCGAACTTGGGATCAGAAAGCTGATTGTACGAGGAGATTCTCAGTTGGTGGTCCGGCAAGTCAACAAGAGTTATCAGAGCCCTTTGATGGAAGCTTATGTAGATGAAGTGAGGAAGCTTGAGGAGCACTTTGAAGGTCTGCAAATGGAGCATGTCCCGAGAGCTCAGAATGAAATAGCAGATGGCCTTTCAAAGTGTGCCTCGATGAAGTTACCTGTGGAACCAGGGACCTTCTTGCTCAAGCTAACTCAACCATCCGTTACGCCATCAATTGGGCAGTCGAAGAAGAGAAAATTGGTCTCTGGCGACTACTTGCCGGCGGATTTCCCTGAAACCGCCGCCAAGGTCCCCAAGATCGACGACCAGAATGCTGAGGAACAGTTTGCTCCTGCAGATCCTCGGGTCTGTGCAGTTGAAGCAAGCGTTCCCGACAAGCCTCGCCCCGGCGAGCTTGCCGGGGGACCTTCAGCTCCGGCAGAGCCAGAGGTTCTTGCCGTAGAAGCAGAGATCCCTGTAGCGGCCCTCATGCCTTTAGTCCTTGCCGTTGAGCCCCAAGCACCGGCATGGGCGCAGCAGATCGTCCGTTTTCTGCAAACTGGAGAACTTCCCGACGAACCAGAAGAAATAGAGAAGATAACCAGGCAGTCAAGTATGTACCAGTTCGTGGATAACGAGCTGTACAAAAGAAGGCTCAATGGTGTCAGATTGAAGTGCATCTCCAGAGAAGAAGGACAGAAGCTGTTGGCGGAAATACACGGAGGCATATGCGGCCACCACATTGGCGCAAGGGCGCTTGCCGGGAAAGCTTTCCGGCAAGGGTTCTTTTGGCAAGAAGCCCTCCAAGATGCGACTGCACTAGTAACCAAGTGTGAAGCGTGCCAGTTCCATGCAAAGCAGATTCATCAACCAGCTCAAGCTCTCCAAACAATTCCTTTGTCCTGGCCCTTCTCGGTCTGGGGGCTCGATATCCTCGGCCCCTTCCCCCGAGCCGTCGGGGGCTTTGAGTACTTGTACGTTGCAATCGACAAGTTCACAAAGTGGCCAGAAGTGGAGCCAGTGAGAAAGGTGACAGCACAGTCGGCAGTCAAGTTTTTCAGGTCGATTGTTTGTCGTTTCGGGATCCCAAACAGGATCATCACCGACAACGGTACACAATTCACTAGTCGCACCTTCATGCAGTACGCCCAAGACCTTGGCGCCAAGGTCTGTTTCGCTTCTGTTGCTCACCCGAGGAGCAACGGTCAAGCGGAGAGGGCCAATGCTGAAGTGCTGCGCGGACTCAAGACAAGGACCTTTGACAGGCTGCACAAGGGCGGAAGAAATTGGATAGAGGAGCTACCGGCGGCTCTTTGGTCAATCAGAACGACACCAAGTCGAGCCACCGGACAGACACCCTTTGCTCTAGTCTATGGAGCAGAGGCAGTTCTCCCCACGGAACTCGTATACGGATCTCCTCGAGTGCTCGCTTATGATGAGCTCGAGCAAGAGCAAATGCGACAAGATGATGCATTGCTCCTCGAGGAGGGACGTCTCCAGGCTGCTGTACGAGCTGCTCGATACCAGCAAGCCTTGCGCCGCTATCATAGCCGCAAGGTCAAGGCCAGGAGTCTCGAGGAAGGCGACCTTGTTCTTCGGCGTGTTCAGTCCGCCAAGAATTCCAACAAGTTGACGCCGAAGTGGGAAGGCCCTTATCGGGTGAGACAAGTCACGAGGCCCGGCGCTGTCCGCCTCGAGACCGAAGAAGGCTTACCGGTGAGCAACTCCTGGAACATAGAGCATCTTCGCAAGTTTCACCCATAAGGCGCGGTTGCCGTGATCCGCTCCGGCAACCACCTTTTGTACAAGCTTTGCCGCTGTTGCATGTAACCCTTTGTACAAAGCCGGGCGCAGACCCCGTGCATCAGTAAAGATTTTGTGTTTTGCACTATTTGCCTTTTGCATGTTTTTCCCCGCTGTTTACATGCGTTATTTGGCATCTTATGCAACATACACATCCGGTAAGCATTAGAACGCCGAAAGGCCATGTACTTGTTTCCCTCTTCTTTTCCTTTGCCTCTTAAGCAGAACGAACATTCCTCGCGCACAAGTTTGCCGGGGGGAAGGAGATGGAAGAGGAACCAAGTGCTGTTCAAGAAAGAGAAGCCTTACCGAGAAGCAAGCGACATATGAAAGCTAATTTATTAGAATTTGACCAGTTCAAATTTTTAAATTTTAGTTGTCTTCCTTGAACAATCACACTTTGTATGGGAAACATGTACGCGGAGGAACCTACCCGTAGCTAGTCGCACCCTTGCCTTGTTTTCGAGTACGCTCAACGACTTAAGTGAGCTGCGACAAGTGTCGCGCCCTTGCTTCGTTTTCGAGTTCGCTCAGAAAGCTAAGTGCGTCGCGACTAGCCGCCGCAAGGTTGCTTGCCGGTGAGACCTTGGCCAGCAGGCTGCTCAGAGTCCAGCACTCAGCGCTCGCGGCAAGGGACCCTTGCCGGCAAGCTCCCCGGGAGCGTAGGGTGAAAAGCATACAAAGTAAATGACCAAGACAAGGAAGATAACATTGCACTGATTGATCAAAATAAGATAAATATCTTACAAAAGATAACTTGTCCCAATGGATTAATGAGTTCATAACACCCTATGCAGCAACAAAAAAGAGATAAAGATAAAGGAGGCCTAATCTACGCGGTCGCCCTCGATCCTGGAGATCTTGTTCACCTTGGCGATGATGTGGGCGACCTGTTCCTTCAGCGCCTCCATGTTCGCGTCGGCCGGCAAGCTACGGAGAACGTTGGCGAGGTTTATGCCGGGATTGCGGTATACAATCTTCGTCAGCACACGCTCCAGGGTTCCCGTGCAGAGCAGGCGCGACTCCTCGGCCAGCTGCGCGGGAATCTTCTTCCGAAGATTCGGAAGAGCCGGCGCGATTCCCCTGAAGAAGAGGCTGAGCTTGGCGCTGTGGGGGAGGTTCGGATTCGGAGAGTAGATGAGATGGTCGACTTTCAGCGCCAGCAGCTCCTGGTCGATGTTGGACGCAGAAGATACCAAGTACTCGGTCCATACCTCAACGGTACGGCGGAAGTTCTCGGCCGCTTTGTTGGCGCTGTCCACCAAGGTTCGCTCCTTGCGGAGCTCCTCCTTCAACTTGGTCTCCCGATCCCGGACGGCGTCAAGCGAGTTCTTCAGTGTAGAAACCTTCAGCTCCAGGTCCTCGATGGAGTCCTTGGCGGCCTTCAGCTCGTCGCCCTTCTCAGAAAGACGCACCTGGAGTTCCGAGTTGGTGTGGGCGTCCTTCTCGCGCTCTATGTTGAGCGCGGCGACCCTCTCCACGCTCGCCTTCAGCGACTCCTCCAGCTGCGCGACCTTGGCGGCAAGCTCCTCCTTGGCGGTCTCCGCGGCAGCCGCGGCGGCTTTCGCCTCCTTCAGCTCCCCGCCAAGGGCTTGCTCCGGAGCGACAAGGTCTTCCTCGTGGGATCGAGGTTGACCTTCCGCTGGGCGAGCTCTCCTTCTCGCCGGGACAGCTCCACCCCGGCGAGCCGCTGCTGCTCTTCGGCCTCGGCCTTCTCCAGCAACCACTCTTGGTATTCCCCGGCGAGCCGCTCGCGCTCCTCCGCCACCTCGCGGAGGGCAGCCTGGTTGGCGGCGCTGAGCTCCGCCGCGCGCTTCTCCATCTCCGCGGCGGCCTTGGCGGCAAGGGCCTCCCAAGAAGCCAGCTTCGCCTGCCTGGCCCGGTAAAGGGCCAGGAGTTGGTGAAGCAGCTTCTCCTCCTCGGGCCCGTCGCTCCCGCCGGGCGCCTCGACAATCTTCAAGCCCGCGGAGGCGAGGACCTCCCCATCAAAGGCCTCGCCCTCCGCGGGAGCTCGCGACGAAGAACCCCACGGCACCTGGATGAATACGCCGTTGGGGGCTTCAAGGTAGTAGCCGGCCTGCTCCTTTCCGGCGGAGGGGTCGGCGGCCGGCGCAGCACTTGATGCTCCCGCCGCCTCCGGGCCGGCGGTGCGGTCGCCGTCCTCCTCCCCGGCCGCTGCGTCCGCAGCCGGAGCGGTCTCTTGCGCGGCCGGCTCGGCGGCTCCCGCCGTGTCCTCGGCGACAGGGGCGTCGCCGCCGCCGCCCTGCGCGCCCTCCTCCTCGATGATGATGACCTCCGTCTTCATCTGCTCGGGGGAGGAGGATCTAGAAGAAGAAGAAGAAGCAAAAGAAGCTCAGGCAAATATCCAAAAAGAGACAATGCCAAGAAGACAAAGTTGCAAGACCTACCTTGGCGGACGTCGTCAGCGGCGAGCTCCCTCGCCAGGGAGCTCTGCCTTGGCGGAGTGGCCACCCTCGCCGGGCTGCTCGCCGTTGGCGGGGTACTCGCCCTTGGCGGAGTACCCGCCCTTGGCGGAGCGCTCTCCCTTGCCGGGGAGTTCGGCCTTGGCGGGGACGGCGGGGCCTGCGGCTCCTCGGGGGCGACCTCCGGACGCTCCTGCGGCTGTGGCTCCACCTCTGCACAAGTCAAGACAAAATAATCAGGATATTAGCACAAGGACAGATGCTCAAGCGCACCCGACAAATGGAAGTACGGAACCCAGACTTACGCTGGGGGCTGCGCTGGGGGCTGCGCTGGGGGCTGCTCCTCGGAGCAGCGCTCGGGTCCGGCAAGCTTGGCTCCGGCACGTCCCCAGTCGCCGCGGCGGGCGAGTCGTCCGCGACCTCGACCACGGGCACCTTGGCTTTCTTTGCCACTCGCTCCGCCAAGGTCCTGAAATCAAAGCAAAAAAAAACAAGATTAGCATCAACGATAATCAAGACGAAATTTGAGAAGATGAAGGATGTCGAGTTCTTACTCCTGCTCCTCCTCGTCGTCGTCGCTCAAGGCGGAGAAGTCAAACTCCACCTGGGGCGCGTCTGCGCGAGGAGCGGGAGGCGAAGACTCCCTCGGGCGCTTGGCGGTCCCTGGGGCTGGGGGCTGCGAAGACCCAGCCCCTGTGGTAGCCGGGGCCCGGGGAGCGGGCGGAGCCGCCGCTCCGCTCCGTGAAGACTCCTGTCCGCTCGGCGCCGACTTGCGAGGCGCCTCTGCCGTGGCTGGTGCGCCGGTCGCCCCCAGCGCAGCTTGGCTCCCCCGGGGAGCTCGCGCTGCCCGGCGAGCTGGTTGTTGCCGGGGCGCCTGCGCCCTCGCCCCCGTCGCCGTCTTGCGGAGACGCTTTAGTGGAGACCGCCTAGGGCTTGCCCGGGGCGGGGAGGTCTCCAACGACGAGGAGATGTCGTCGGCGTAGAGCTCCGTAGACCCGCCGGAGTCCTCGGTGGCCTCGGCGTCCTCCTCCTCCTCCTCCCCGGCAGGCTTGCTGGGCCCGGCGTCCTGCGCCGCGGCCTCCTTCCCTCCGGCGCCTCCGCTCCTTCCGGCGCCTCCGCTCCCTGCGGCGCCCCTGTTCCCTCCGGCGGCGTTGCCTCTCGCCGCGGCCTCCGTCTGGATCCCAATGATCCCGGAGTGCCTCAAGGATGGGACTCCGGCGAGCTCGTCGGGAGGCAGCTTCAGTAGCCTGTGGATATCCGCCTCCTCCGCTTGGCAGGACGCCTCCGCAGCATCTGCCTCGTCGGGCGTGTAGCCGAACTCTCCCGCCGCTGCGGCTGCAGCGGCCTCTTCAACCCGAGAAGCGATGTACGATATCTCCTGGTCAGTGGTGTCCCGTGTCAGCTCCCGGGTCTCGTTCTTGTTCTTCGCCACCTCCACCAGGTTGTCGAAGAAGCTGAGGATGTCTGATGGCGTGGGCGGAATCCATGTGCGGTCCACGCCGTGCGAATCACACGCGGGCATCATGGCGCGAAGAGGATCACAGGCTGTGCTGTTGCAGAGGGGCACCACTCCCCGGGGCCCCCTGAACCATTCCGGGTGGGCCGGGTCGTGCTTAAACAGCTCCCGGACCATCTCCTTCAGCTCCAGCGACGTGAAGTTAAAGTTGAGCCCGGGTCGCAACCTCATGATATCCGCCGAGTTGCCGTACTCCCAGGCCGGCCTTTTCCTGTCTTGGAGAGGGGCGATGCGGCGGCGGAGGAAGTCTGTGCCTACTTCTGCGACAGACAACCTAGCTATCCGGAGACGGAGAATCCTAATGAGGGCGACGTCGAGCTTCTTGTCGTCCGAATCCAGCTCGCTCCAGTCCCTGCCGCGCACGATAGGCGTTGTGCGCGGCGCGGTGAAGGATTGTGGCTGGTCCTCGACGATCCAACACCATTCCGCACGCCATTCCTCCCACTTGCCGCGGAGCTCCCCCGGCAAGTAGGACTCCTTCTTGTTCAGACGAAAAACCCAAGATATTCCTCCGGAGAGGGGGGCGCCGGCCTCTGCTCTAGGGGTGAAGAAGTGCCTAAACAACGCTACGTTTGGGTGTATTCCTATATAGTTTTCGCACATGTGTGCGAAAACCGCCATTGTGAGGATGGCGTTGGGGGTGAAGTCAAGAAGATGGAGGCCGTAGGTGTGCATTATGTCACAGAAGAAATCAGAAAAAGGAGGGCAAAGACCGCAGTGGAAGAAGGCTGCGAAGAAGTAGTACCCGCCGGGGTAGTTGTCCTTGGCAGCGGCCGGATAAGCTCGAGTGCGGGGGTGCGCCTTGGTTCCCTTGGACCAGAACAAGTAATACTTGTTCCAGAGCTCCCGCGCGCTGAGCCTCGGCGGGAAGACGAGGTTCCGCTTCCGATACGCGGTAAGCCTCGCCGCTTGCTCCGATTTTTCCTTCTTGGCCTTCTCCGCCTTCGCCTTCTCGGTCTTCGGGGCCATGGCGGGGGCGGCGGAGGAAGGAGGACGAAGAGCCCGGCGGCGGCGGAGGTGCGGAGGAGGAGCGCAAAGGGGATCTCTGGAGGAGGAAGAAGATGCAATGAAAGCGTAAGGAGGGGAACCGCTCCTGCTTCCTCTGCTTTTATGGGGAAGTGGGGGGCGTTTCGCTCTTTCCATTAAAAGAACGTGGGCACGTCCCATCCCACGACGCCGCAATCGACGCGTGCCGTTACGGGGGGATGCGGCAGATGCGGAAGTGGATTTGGCGCGCTGTGGGCCGCGTGTGCCCGTGCACTGTTTTGGGCCTGGCCCAACAGCGCTCGGCACCGTGTGTGGCCCAGGCCCGGGGGCTCCTGTCGGTGTACTAAGGTAGAGGTACCTTAGTACCCCAACTTGTGCACGGGCAGTTGCAGCTTCCCGCGGCAGGGTTTACCACGTGCTCGCCGGAGACCTTCCTACTCCATGTCAGACCATTCAAAAACAAAGTATACAAGACAGAAAATCGAGATCCCGGCAAGCGGAGCTTGCCGGGAAGGCCGCTCCAGGCTCAAGGTTACTTCACTCACGCAAGGCCCTGGCAAGAGGAGCTTGCCAGGAAGACTAGAAGATTACATCATAGAAGACACGCCTCGGCGCTATATGCGTCCCGGCGAGGGCCCGGGGAGCGACAAACTTCAGAGCCCGGCAAGCTCCCGGGCCCGGTAAGGTCAAGACCCCGGCAAGGTGCTTGCCGGGAGAGTTGCGCTGTGTGCCCGCGCTCCAGCTCATCGGCCCACGCGTCGCCCTGGGGCCATTCCATGGACGCGTGGCGGATGGCTGTGCAGCCTGGGGGACACGGTGGCACTCCACGGTGGTGAAGCCATCGCCGTGGCGAACGGAGACGCAAGGGCGGGAGCTTTTGGGGTCGACGGCGACGGGCATTAAATACCCTTGTCCCCCACTGTCAAAGTAGGTAGCGACCACTGTTCGCGCACTGTAGCTCCACTATTCCCGCACTGTTACAACTACCACCTCTTTTACATTTTTACCCCTTTCTCTTACGTTGACACCTGTCGGTGACCCCTTGCACTATAAAAGGAGGCCCATGCACAACGTAGAGGGGGTTCGGAACCTAGATCGCTCATACGCTCGGTGTAGCTGGTTCTTCAAGCTCCCGAGCTCTCCAACTCAATACAAACTAAGCAGGAGTAGGGTTTTACGCGTCCACCGCGGCCCGAACCTGGGTAAACTGCCCGCGTGCTCGCTACGATCTGCTCTTCGTGCTCCCTCCGCCCTCTTACCGCACAAACAAGGGGCTCCGGTCCCATAGGTGTTCGTGGCGGACAGTTTCCCCCGACAATGATAGCTTTCCTGATGAACAACTAGCTGTCATAAGTACTTCTCGTACTGCTCCATGGTATGCTGATTATGCTAATTACATTGTTGCTAAGTTTATACCTCCTAGCTTCACATACCAGCAAAATAAAAAGTTCTTCTATGATTTGAGAAATTACTTCTGGGATGACCCACATCTTTATAAAGAAGGAGTAGATGGTATTATTAGACGTTGTGTACCTGAGCATGAACAGGAACAAATCCTACGCAAGTGCCACTCCGAAGCCTATGGAGGACACCATGCGGGGGACAGAACTGCACACAAGGTATTGCAATCCGGTTTTTATTGGCCTACTCTCTTCAAGGATGCTCGTAAGTTTGTCCTATCTTGTGATGAATGTCAAAGAATTGGTAATATTAGTAGACTTCAAGAAATGCCTATGAATTATTCACTTGTTATTGAACCATTTGATGTTTGGGGCTTTGATTATATGGGACATTTTCCTGCCTCTAATGGGTACACACATATTTTAGTTGCTGTTGATAACGTTACTAAATGGGTAGAAGCTATTCCAACTAGTAGTGATGATCATAACACCTCTATTAAGATGCTTAAAGAAGTTATATTTCTGAGGGTTGGAGTCCCTAGATATCTGATGACTGATGGTGGTTCACACTTTATTCATGGTCCTTTCCGTAAGATGCTTGCTAAGTATGATGTCAACCATAGAATAGCATCCCCCTATCACCCACAGACTAGTGGTAAAGTAGAACTTAGTAATAGGGAGTTGAAATTAATCTTGCAAAAGACAGTTAATAGGTCTAGAAAGAATTGGTCCAGGAAACTAGATGATGCATTATGGGCCAATAGAACTGCATACAAAACACAGGTATGTTTCCATATAAGATGGTATAGGGAAAATCATGTCACTTACCTCTTGAGCTAGAACATAAGGCATATTGGGCTATTAAAGAGCTCAACTATGATTTCAAACTTGTCGGTGAGAAGAGGCTATTTGACATTAGCTGCCTTGATGAGTGGAGAACCCAGGCCTATGAGAATGCCAAACTTTTTAAAGAAAAAGTTAAAAGATGGCATGACAAAAGGATACAAAAGCGTGAGTTTAACGTATGTGATTATGTCTTGCTATTCAACTCTCTTTAAGATTTTTTGCAGGAAAACTTCTCTCCAAGTGGGAAGGACCTTACATTATCGAGGAGGTCTATCGTTCCGGTGCCATAGAAATCAACAACTTCGAAGGCACAAATCCGAAGGTGGTGAACGGTCAAAGAATCAAACATTATATCTCAGGTAATCCTATAAATGTTGAAACCAATGTTATTGAAACTGTAACCCCGGAGGAATACATAAGGGACACTTTCCAGAACAATTCAGCCTCCGAAAAGGAGGAGGCATGTGATACGGTAAGTAAACCGACTCCAAAACAGTTCTAAAGGCAATTTTTCTCCGTTTTGGAATATTTAGAAAAATAGAAAAATAAACCGCAGTCCGGAAGAGACACGAGGCGTCCTCGAGGGTGGAGGGCGCGCCCCCTGCCTCGAGGACACCCCGTGTGTACCCTAGACTCCGTTTTCTTGTGGGTTACTCCTTTTGGTCAGGAAAAATTCATTATATATACTCTCGAAGCTTTTGACCTCTGTATCACGCAAAAATCCTCTGTTCTTGTTTCGAGTTGTTCCTGTCACAGATAAAGCAGCATGTCTTCCCAGGATTCAGAGGGAGAAAGCTATGTGGCTGATACCCTTGCTAACCCTAAAGTCTATGGGGATTAGGAGCATTATGGTTGGACCACGGAAGAAGAAGAAGATCATGATGCAAAGAAGAAGGACTGGACTAGCTCAGATGAAGACAAAGTCCCACTACCTCAACCTGGAGACATGTACGTGCAGTTCAAAAAGTCAAGCCTCCCAGACAGAGTAAAGAAACCTAAGATCGAATTTATCCCTTTTAACCTCTTGCAGGAGAACAAGCAGGCACTATGCAAGAAGATATTATATCTTAAGCAAGAGATCAATGATCTAAAGGAGCAAAATTCTTCCCTTAAGCGTAAGCTGAGGAAGAAGTCTCCATCATCACCAACCCCGAAGAAGGAGACATAATCATATGGGTATGGTCACTCCCCTTGGCAACTACCAAGCTTGGGGGAGTGACCCCGGTATCGTATCACCATCACTCCTATCTTTACTATTTTACTTAGTTCGATCTTTTTGGTAGTATCTTGATCTATTAGAATACAGTTAGCATGATCTAGTTGTGAGCTTTTTGCTTTTTGAGCTTTATCCTTTGTAATTGAGTCCGTGAGCTATATAATAAAGATTAGAGTTGAGTCAAGGGCTTGATTTCCTCACTTGGGTCATGATAAAAAGAAAGAAAACATAAAGAGTATCAAAGAGATCATATTGATCTTATGGGAAGTAATGACTTCACATACAAGAGTATGATAAATAAAAGTTGTTGGGAGGTGACAAACATAGTTTTGGTCATCGTTGCAATCAATAGGAAGTAATAAAGAGGAGAGGCTGCACATACAAATATACTATCTTGGACATCTTTTATGATTGTGAGCACTCATTAAAGTATGATATGCTGAAGAGTTGATGTTGGACAAGGAAGACAACATAATGGGTTATGTCTTCTTATATTCGAAATAAAGTATATTGTCATGGATCATCCAACATGTTGAGCTTGCCTTTCCCCCTCATGCTAGCCAAAACTCCTCGCACTAAGTAGAGATACTACTTGTGCTTCCATATATCCTTAAACCCAGTTTTGCCATGAGAGTCCACCATACCTACCTATGGATTGAGAAAGATCCTTCCAAGTAAGTTGTCATGTTGCAAATTCGCTAAAATATGTATGATTTATTAGTGTGCGAGAAATTAGCTTTATATGATCTTGTGATATGGAAGTAATAAAAGCGATGGACTACATAATAAAGGTCCTTATCACAAGTGGCAACATAAAGCGAAGTTCTTCTATGCTAAGACTTTGTGCATCCAACCATAAAAACACATGACAACCTCTGCTTCCCTCTGTGAAGGGCCTATCTATTATTCCTGTCTTATAAGTGTCAAGGTGAGACCCACCTCTCCTTTTAACATTTTATCCTTTGGCAAGCACATTGTGTTGGAAAGATCCAGACATATATACCCACTTGGATGTAAGTTTTCATTATCTATTACTGTTGAAATTACCCTTGAGGTAAAAGGTTGGGAGGCAATCCCCTATCTTTCTCTGTGTCCGATTAAAACTCCATAAACATAAGTATTGCGTGAGTGTGAGCAATTGTGAAAGACTATATGATAGTTGAGTATGTAGGCTTGCTGAAAAGCTCTTATATTGACTCTTTCCGATATTACGATAAATTGCAATTTCTTCAGTGACCGAAATCAAAGTTTGTTAGTTTCCAATGAAGTTTATGATTCATACTTGATATTGCGGATGAATTGTTACTTAAGCATAAGAATCATATGACTATATTTATATAAGTTGTTGTTATGAGAATGATCATGATGCCCTCATGTCTGCATTTTGCTTTTATCAACACCTCTATCTCTAAACATGTGGACATATTTTTCGATATCGGCTTTCGCTTGAGGACAAGCGAGGTCTAAGCTTGGGGGAGTTGATACGTCCATTTTGCACCATGCTTATAAGTTGATATTTATTGCATTATGGGCTGTTCATACATGTTTTGTCACAATACTTATGTCTTTTCTCTTTTATTTTACAAGGTTTACATGAAGAGGGATAATGCCGATAGCTGGAATTCCAGGCTGGAAAAGGAGCAAACTCTGGAAACCTATTCTGCACAACTCCCAAAGCCCTGAAACTAAACAGAACATCGTTCCGGAAAATATAAAAAATATCTGGCGAAAGAAACCCACTAGAGGGGCCACCGGCTGTCCTCGAGGGTGGGGGCGCGCGGGCGCGCCCCCTGCTTCGTGGGCCAGCCGGCAGGCCCCCGGTGCCCATCTTCTCCTATATGAGGTGTTTTGACCTAGAAAAAATCATAAGGAGGCTTTCGGGACCAGACGCCGCCGTCTCGAGGCGGAACCGAGGCGAAAACTAATCTAGGGTTCCGGGAGAGCTGTTCTGCCAGGGATACTTCCCTCTGGGAGGGGGAAATCATCACCGCCGTCATCACCAACAACTCTCCCATCTTGTGGAGGGCTATCTTCATCAACATCTTCGCCAACACCATCTCCTCTCAAACCCTAGTCCATCTCTTGTATCCAATCTTTGTACCCAAACCTCAGATTGGTACCTGTGGGTTGCTAGTAGTGTTGATTACTCCTTGTAGTTGATGCTAGTTGGTTTATTTGGTGGAAGATCCTATGTTCAGATCCATTATGCATATTAATACCCCTCTGATCATGAACAATATTATGTCTTGTGAGTAGTTACTTTTGTTCCTGAGGACATGGGAGAAGTCTTGCTATTAGTAGTCATGTGAGATTGGTCTTCATTAGATATTTTGATGAGATGTATGTTGTCTCTCCTCTAGTGGTGTCATGTGAATATCTACTACATGACACTTCACCATTATTTGGGCCTAGAGGAAGGCATTGGGAAGTAATAGGTGGATGATGGGTTGCTAGAGTGACAGAAGCTTAAACCCTAGTTTATGTGTTGCTTCGTAAGGGGCTGATTTGGATCCATATGTTTCAGGCTATGGTTAGGTTTACCTTAATACTTCTTTTGTAGTTGCAGATGCTTGCATTAGAGGTTAATCATAAGTGGGAGGCTTGTCCAAGTAAGGGCAGCACCCAAGCACCGGTCCACCCACATGCCAAATTATCAAAGTACCGAACGCGAATCATACGATCGTGATGAAAACTAGCTTGACGATAATTCCCATGTGTCCTCGGGAGCGCTTTACTTATATAAGAGTTTGTCCAGGCTTGTCCTTTGCTACAAAAAGGATTGCGCCACCTTGTTGCACCTTATTTACTTTTACCTTTTGTCACTTGCTACCAACTATCTTATCACAAAACTATCTGTTACCTATAATTTCAGTGCTTGCAGAAAATACCTTACTGAAAACTGCCTATCATTTCCTTCTGTTCCTCGTTGGGTTCGACACTCTTACTTATCGAAAGGACTATGATAGATCCCCTACACTTGTGGGTCATCAACAGGCTTCTCTAGTTACGGCTTCTGCCCGAGCCGCAGAGGTTTCCGAGTTAAATCGGAAACTTACACTAGCTGACGAAGAGCTCGTCTGCATCGACAAGCGTTTTGATGAAACGCAAGGTATGCGGGTTTAAGAATTTGAAATTTTAACACACTATGTGTGTGAGTGTGAGCTAATTTGTGTTATATGTTCTTGCGAAACAGCTGACGGTGCTATGGTTGAGGCTCTGAAGAGCCATCTTGCGATGGCCAATGAAAAGGCAAGAGCGAGTAAGGCAGTCGCTGATAAAGCGGCTGCCGACCTGGAGTCCGAGAAGGACCTGTCTCAACAGCACGAGGCTCGGGTGACCGAAGTCAAAGTCGAGCTGCAAGATCCTATTCACAAATGCGATGCATCAAAGCAGACGAATTCCGAACAAGCATCTGAACTCACTGCGGCAGTTAATGCTGCCAAGGAGGCACAGACGGAGTCACGCAGCGCTAAGGAAGAGATAAAACAAGCGCGTCAAATAGCAGCTGGTAAGGTTTTTCTCTTGCAGAGCATCTTCGGACGTCAGAGGTATCTTGGGCTGACATGATTGTGGAGTTCTCCAGGCGTGTTTGCGGATGTCCCAAGGAGCACCGCCGATGCCGCCCAATACTTTCGAGCCCAGGTGGGGAACAACACGTAGACAACTTTGTTCTTGTAGACACGTGTTGGGCTGCTACCTCTTGAGCTTGCGTTGTATTCCCTCAAAGAGGAAAGGGAGATGCAGCACAGTAGCGTAAGTATTTCCCTCAGTTTTTGAGAACCAAGGTATCAATCTAGTATGAGACCACGCGCCAGTCCCTCGCACCTGCACAAACAAATAAGAACTTCGCAGCCAACGCGATAAGGGGTTGTCAATCCCTTTATGATAACTTACGATAGTGAGATCTGATAGAGATGATAATTATATTTTTGGTATTTTTGGTATAGAAACAGAAAGTAAAGAAAGCAAATAAACAACGGCGGCAGAAATTGGCTAATTGACGGGAAAGTAATACAATAAAGATAGACCCGGGGGCCATAGTTTTTTCTAGTGGCTTCTCTCATGATAGCGATATTCTAAGGCGGGTAAACAAATTACTATCGAGCAATTGATAGAAAAGCGAATAATTATGAGACTATCTAGGCATGATCATTGTATATAGGCATCACGTCCGAGACAAGTAGACCGAAACAATTCTGCATCTACTACTATTACTCCACACATCGACCATTATCCAGCATGCATCTACGATATTGAGTTCATAAGAACGGAGTAATGCCTTAAGCAAGATGACATGATGTAGAGGGATAAACTCAAGCAATATGATGAAAACCCCATCTTTTTATCCTCGATGGCAACAATACAATACTTGCCTTGATGGCCCTACCGTCACTGGGAAAGGACACCGCAAGATTGAACCCAAAGCCAAGCACTTCTCCCATTGCAAGAACTATAGATCTAGTAGGCCAAACCAAACCAATATTTTGAAGAGACTTGCAAGGATATTATGAGCACACATAAAAAGTTCAGATAAGAACCAAATATCTTTCATAGATAACCTTGATCATAAACCCACGATTCATCGGATCTCGACAAACACACCACAAAAAGAGATTACATCAAATAGATCTCCTCGAAGACCAAGGAGAACTTTGTATTGAGATCCGGAGAGAGAGAAGAAGCCATCTAGATACTAGCTATGGACCCGAAGGTCTGAGGTAAACTACTCACAACTCATGGTCAGGGCGATGATGATGATGATGAAGGCCTCCGTGATGGATCCCCCTCCCGGAACAGGCTCCAAGATGGGATCTCCACAGGAACACCAGCTACGGCGGTGGAATTAGGGTTTTCTCTCTGCGTCTGGAGTTTCTAGGGTACGTAGGCATATATAGGAAGAAGGGGGGCACCGGGGGCCACATGGGCTGCCCTCGAGGCAGGGGGTGCGCCCCCCACCCTCGAGGGTGGCCCCTCTGTCCCCTGGCTTGGCCCCGAAGTCTTTCGTGCATGATTTCCTCCAAAAATATCTCTCGCAAAGGTTTCATTCCGTTTGGACTCCGTTTGATATTCCTTTTCTGCAAAACCCTGAAATAGGCAAAAAAACAGCAATCTGGGCCGGGCCTTTGGGTTAGTAGGTTAGTCCCAAAAATGATATAAAAGTGAATGATAAAGCCTATTAAACATCCAAGACTTCATAAATAATAGCATGGAACAATAAAAAATTATAGATACGTTGGAGACGTATCAAGCATCCCCAAGCTTAATTCCTGGTCGTCCTCGAGTAGGTAAATGATAAAGAAAGAATTTTTTGATGTGGAATGCTAACCAATATAGTTTTCAATGTAATTCTCTTAATTGTGGCATGAATGTTCAGATCGGAAAGATTCTAGACAAAAGTCTATATTGACATAAGAAATAACAATACTTCAAGCAATACTAACAAAGCAATCATGTCTTCTCAAAATACTATGGCTAAAGGAAGTTATCCCTACAAAATCTTATAGTGTAGGCTATGCTCCCTTATTATCACACTAAATATTCATATCATGCACAACCCCGATTTCAGCCAAGCATTTGTTTTCATGCTCTATCTTTTCAAACCTTTCAACTTTCACGCAATAGATGAGCGTGAGCCATGGATATAGCACTATGGGTGGAATAGAGGTGGTTGTGGAGAAGACAAAAAGAGGGAGATAGTCTCACATCGACTAGGCGTATTAATGGGCTATGGAGATGCCCATCAATAGATATCAATGTGAGTGAGTAGGGATTGCCATGCAACGAATGCACTAGAGCTAAATATGAATGAATGCTCAACAAAAGAAACTAGTGGGTGTGCATCTAACTTGCTTGCTCACGAAGACCTAGGGCATTTGAGGAAGCCCATCGTTGGAATATACAAGCCAAGTTCTATAATGAAAATTCCCACTAGTATATGAAAGTGACTAAGCACGAGACTCTCTACAATGAAGAACATGGTGCTACTTTGAAGCACAAGTGTGGAAAAAGATAGTAGCAATTGTCCCTTTTTCTTTTCTTTTCTTTTTCTTTTTTTTCTTCTTTTTTGGGGCCTTTTTTTCTTTGGCCTTTTTTTTCTTTCTTTTTTGCGGAGGTGCTTTATAGATTCAACCTTTCCTCCCATGGGACAATGCTCTAAAAATGATGATCATCACACTTTCATTACAACACAATATTACAACTCGATACTACAACAACAAAGTATGACTCCATATGAATGCCTCCGGTGGTGTACTGACATGTGCATTGAAACAAGAGTGACATGTATGATAAATTATGCATGGTGGCCTTGCCACAAATACGATGTCAACTACATGATCATGCATGGAAATATGACAATATGATGTGTGTCATATGAACGGAACGATGGAAAGTTGCATGGCAATATATCTCGTAATGGCTATGGAAATGCCATGATAGGTAGGTATGGTGGCTGTTTTGAGGAACAATATGGTGGCTGTTTTGAGGAAGGATATATATTGGATTTATGTCATCGGCGAAAGTTGCGCAGTACAAGAGAGGCTAGCAATGGTGGAAGGGTGAGAGTGCGTATAATACATGGACTCAACATTAGTCATAAGAACTCATATACTTATTCCAAAAATCTACGAGTCATCAAAACAAAGCGATCAATGCATGCTCTTGGGGGGGGGGGGG
>LR738710.1:484138066-484261295 GCA_902687465.1 Secale cereale | reverse complement strand
GGGGGGGGTTGGTAGGACTTAACCATCGCGCGCCCCCGACCTCCACACAAAGGTTGACACTCTACAAATACCTCATGCTTTAACTTAGTCACATAACGGTTCACCATACGTGCATGCTACGGGAATCACTAATCTTAACACAAGTATTTCTCAATTTCATAATAACTCCACTAGCATGACTCTAATATCACTATCCTCATGTCTCAAAACAATTATCAAGCATCCAACATCTCTTTCTATTCAATGCACTTGGTGTGATTTTTTTTTACTACATTGACATTGGATGTTTATCATGTGAAGACTAGTTTCTTTAGCCTAGACACTTTACCATTCTGTTTCAATAGACTCTCAAATAGATCTAAGTGAAGCATGAGATTTCAACAATTTCTACAAAATATTATCACCACCATGCTCTAAAAGATATAAGTGAAACACTAGAGCAAAAACTATTCAACTCAAAAGATATAAGTGAAGCACATAGAGTGTTCTAACAATTTCTAGGCCATATTTAATTCTCTCAAATAGGTGTGTCCAGCAAGGATGATTGTGGCAAACTAACAAGCAAAGACTCAAATTATACGAGACGCTCCAATCAAAACACATAGCATGTTGCGAATAAAAATATAGCTCCAAGTATAGTTACCAATGGATGAAGACGAAAGAGGGGATGCCTTCCCGGGGCATCCCCAAGCTTAGGCTTTTGATTATATTGAATTTACTTGGGGTGCCATGGGAATCCCCAAGCTTATGCCTTTTCTACTCCTTGTTCCATAGTCCATCAAAGCAATACTCAAAACTTGAAAACTTCACAACACAAAACTTAGACAAAAATTCTCGTGAGCTCCGTTAGTAAGAGAAAGCAAACCACCACTCAAAAGTACAACAAGGAATTCATTATTTGTTTATATTTGTGTTAAACCTACTGTACTCCAAGTTCTCTATGGTTCATATCCTCTAATATTACTCACAGATGCATCGGAATAAGCAAACAACACATGAAAAACAGAATCTGTCAAAAACAGAACAGTCTGTAGTAATCTGCTGGGTTCGCCTACTTCTGGAACTCCAAAAAATTCAAACTAAATTGTTAAATTTGTGCAATTTGTCTACCAATCAGAATCAAGAAGAATCAAATAAAAATCACGCTCCAGTAAAATTTGAAGACTACTTTAGCAAGCGCTAACGATTCTGTTTTTCACAGCAAGATCATATAAACTTCACACAAGTCTTACCAAAGGTTCTACCTGGCACAAACACTAAACAAAACATGAAAACACATCTAATCAGAGGCTAGATGCAATATTTATTCCCTAACAGAAAAAAAAGAAAAAAACATAAAATTGGGTTGCCTCCCAACAAGCGCTATCATTTTACGCCCCTAGCTAGGCACGATACAAGATAGATCTAGGTATTACCATCCTTGGAAGGCAATCCATAAGTGGCTCTCATGATATATTCATATGGTAATTTGATTTTATTTCTAGGAAGGTGTTCCATGCCTTTCCTTAATGGAAATTGGAATCTAATATTTCCTTCCTTCATAACAATAATTGCACCAATCGTTCTAAGGAAAGGTCTACGAGTGCCGTGAATGAACCTTCGGTTCTTCCCAAGAACAAGGAGACACGAACTAAATAACTCGTATCAGGCTACGGGAATAGTGAACGGGAAGAAGGAACTAGTGAGGCTTTCGTTGGTCAAACAATATGTCGGTGTACTAAGGTAGGGGTACCTCAGTACCCCAACTTGTGCACGGGCAGTAGCAGCTTCCCGCGGCAGGGCCTACCACGTGCTTGCCGGAGACCTTTCTGCTCCATATAAAGCCATTCAAAAACGAAGTATACAAGACAGAAGATCGAGGCCCCGGCAAGTGGAGCTTGCCGGGAAGGCCGTCCCAGGCTCAAGATTACCTCACTAGCACAAGACCCTGGCAAGAGGAGCTTGCCAGGAAGACCAGAAGACTGTATCTAGAAGACATGCCTCGGCGCAGCATGCGCCCCGGCAGGGCCCGGAGAGCGACAAGCTTCAGAGCCCGACAAGCTTCCGGGCCCGGCAAGGTCAAGGCCCCGCAAGGTGCTTGCCGGGGAGAGTTACGCTGTGTGCCCGCGCTCCAGCTCATCGAACCACGCGTCGCCCTGGGGCCATTCCAGGGACGCGTGGCGGATGGCTGTGCAGCCTGGGGGACACGGTGGCACTACACGGTGACGAAGCCATCGCCGTGGCAAACGGAGACACAAGGGCGGGCGCTTTTGGGGTCGACGGTGACGGGCATTTAATGCTCTTGTCCCCCACTGTCAAAGTAGGTGATGACCACTGTTCATGCACTGTTCATCCACTGTTCCCGCACTGTTACAACTACCACTAAACTTACATTTTTACCCTTTCTCCTACGTTGACACCTGTCGGTGACCCCTTGAGCTATAAAAGGAGGCCCATGCACAACGTAGAAGGGGTTCGGAACCTAGATCGCTCATTCGCTCGGTGTAGCTAGTTCTTCAAGCTCCTGAACTGTCCAACTCAATACAAACTAAGTAGGAGTAGGGTTTTACGCGTCCGTCGCGGCCCGAACCTGGGTAAACTGCCCGCGTGCTCTCCACGATCTGCTCTTTGTGCTCCCTCCGCTCCCTTACCGTACGAACAAGGGGCTCCGGTCCCATAGGTGCTCGTGGTGGACAGTTTCCCCCGACATCTTTGGCGCGCCAGGTAGGGGGCGTCGAGGTTGTGCGAACCTGATCCGGCGTTCACGCGGGCGCATTCTTCATCAACCTCTCCAGCTACATCATCTTCATCAGCAACAACAGCATGGCCCCGAAGAAGAAGGCTTCGGAGGTCGGAGGCCCGTCTGCGTCTGTTCCACCGCCACCTGAGCCGACGGTGGGTGGAGGAGACGCCGGCGAGGAGATTCGCGGCGCCACCAAATCCAAGGACAAGACGGACGACCGAGCCTTGGTCTCCGTGGATGCGCCACGTCCATCTCAGCAAACGACAACCCAGCAGCGTCGTGGTACAGGAGGTACCATCCGCTTGCTGGGGCAAGGGCAAACCGGAGGTTCGCGGGATGCTCCGGACCACCGTCCGGGCACGAGCAAGGTGTGGTCACCGGGGCGGGAAACTGCTCCTTCTAACCCCGTTAGGAGTCCGAGCATATCCCGCTCCTCGCACCGCTCGCCCCCGCTTCCCTCCTCTCCAGCAGAAGCGCTCGCGAGAGCGCAACTGCTCCTCGATTTCCCTCCAGCGGCAGACAAGGCCGAAGACTGGAGGGCAACCATTCAGAGCCTGATCGCCTTCGCCAATAACGACACGCCACAGCAGCCGGCGACGTCGCGGCCGCGGCAAGTCGAGAAGACGAAGGCCGACGGCAACAAGACCGCCGGGGGTGCGACCACCGTGCACTCCCCGCCGCGGAAGCAGAAGACGCCGCCCCGCCGGATCAACGTCGACGACGACCCCACGGCGTCGTCGGATCCGCGGGCTCGTCGGGACCAGCGCCAAGTCCTTGACGAGCGGCGACAAGAAGACGCTCGGACGACGATCGAGCGCCGCCGAGAAGCTCGGCGGCAATCAGATCAGCGGGCTGGGACCGCTGTCGATACGCACGCGCCCAGTGAACCAGGCGACTTGCCGTACGCGGCAGGTTGCCCTGCGTTTACCCGTGAGCTGCGGCGCGTCCATTGGCCCAGCATGAAGAACTTCAAGCCCGACGTACCTGAGAAGTACGATGGCAAGACGCACCCCTCAGAATTCCTCAGCATTTACACCATCGCGGTGCAGGCTGCCGGGGGGCGCGACGAGAAGATACTGGTGAATTACTTACCGCTGGTGCTTAAACCAAACGTCCGTTCTTGGCTTATGCACCTGCCGGAAGGCTCCATTTCTTCTTGGGTGGACCTTTGTCACCAGTTTGTTGGCGCCTTCACGGGCGGCCACAAACCCCACGGCCAGGAGAGTGATCTCCACATCTTGGCCCAGAAGGAAGGAGAACCTCTGCGCAAGTACATCCAGCGCTTCAGTCGCGTGCAGCACAACATCCCCGAAGTCCACCCTGCTGCGGTTATCAGCGCGTTCCACCAGAACGTGCGTAACCGCCGCATGCGTGAGGAAATGGCCATGACCAAGATACGGGATGTCAGCGAGCTCTATGCTCTAGCTGATAAGTGCGCACGCGCCGAAGAGGGGAGGAGACTCCCCGGGGAGGATGCTGGCGCAGGTGGAAGCGACAGCGAGGATGCCGCCCCGGCAAAGAAGAGCCGGCGGCGGAACAATAGAAGAAAGAACAAGAAGGAAGTGCTTGCCGTCGAGAAGTCCGGCAAGGAGGCTTCGGCCAAGCAAACACAGGCTAGCGGCTCCGGCAAGGAGCCTGCCCCTGTAGCGGCAGCCGACAAGCAGGACGGCTCTGACAAGCAATACTGCAAGATCCACCGCACCAAGGGCCACGACCTCTCCAACTGCAAACGCGTCGAGTACCTCGTCGAGCAGCAGAAAGCTGAGTACGAGCGGCGCGACAAGGAGAAGGCCCAAGGTGGCGGAGGAGAGCCAAGCAAGAAGCGGCCGTTCAATGGCCGGGGAGGACGCCGCGGCAAGGCCAAGCAGCGGCAAGGTGACCGACCTCCCCGGGGCCGCGACAAGGATGAAGAAGACGACGACGATGACATGGAGGAAGAAGATAACAGCGAGCAGGAGTTCCAGAAGGCCACGGAAGTCCTGTGCGTCGACGGTGGCGCCTCTCTGCACACTTCCCACCGCAAACTCAAGCAGTGGGTGCGGGAAGTGAATGCAGCAGAGCCGCCCGTGGAGTCGCGCAGGCTCCTCAAATGGTCCAGCACGCCCATCATTTTCGATCTTGAGGATCACCCTGACCGCACCACCGCGGTCGGGTGCTTGCCGATGTTGGTCTCACCAACCATCCGCAACCTCAAGGTCACCAAAATGTTGGTTGACGACGGGGCCAGCCTGAACTTGATCTCCTCGGCTGTGATCAAGAAACTCCAAATCCCAGCCGGCGAGCTCGAAGAGACCGGTTCGTTCCAAGGAATAAACCCGGGGAGGAGCAAGCCCAAGGGGAAGATTACTTTGCCGGTGACCTTTGGCGGGGAGCTCAACTTCAGAACCGAGCGCATCACATTCGACGTCGTCGATATCCCATTACCATATAATGGGATACTCGGCCGTCCCGCCCTCGCCAAGTTCATGGCAGCTTCCCACTACGCCTATAATGTACTCAAAATGCCGGGGCCGATAAGCGTCATCACTGTCCATGGCGACAAGAAAGATGCGCTTGTCTGCGCCGACAAGATATACCGGGACGCAGCAGCCGCTGCGGAGAAGGACACACTTGCCGCTGAAGCTCCCGGGGGGAAGAAGACCAAGACCAAGTCCGGCAAATGCTCTGGGGCCCACTCCGGCAAGCGCACCTCTTCGGAGTGCTGCGCTGCCGTCAAGGACGTTCCATCGAGCTCCACCGGCAAGTGCAAGAAGGGGATGGCTGCTCCACCGGCAACCAAGAAGGTGTCCGCCAAGGAGGACGGCACTGGTGGTACCTTCACCATCAGTGCCACACTTGACAGCAAATAGGAAAGCGCGCTCGTTGCCTTCCTGCGGGCGAATGTCGATGTGTTTGCCTGGCAACCATCTGACATCCCCGGTGTTCCCAGGAAGGTAATTGAGCACAAGCTTGCTGTTTGTCCTCATGCGCGGCCCGTCAAGCAGAAGGTCAGGAAGCAAGCCGTGGAGCGCCAAGAATTTATTGCCGAAGAGATCAAGAAACTAGAAGCAGCGGGCCTAGTTAGAGGCGTGATCCATCCGACGTGGTTAGCAAACCCAGTCGTCGTGCGTAAGGCCAACGGGAAGTGGAGGCTGTGTATAGACTTCACCGATGTGAATAAAGCATGCCCTAAGGATCCATTTCCCTTGCTGCGCATCGACCAGATTGTTGACTCCACTGCTGGATGTGAGCTGCTCTCTTTCCTTGATGCATATTCAGGCTACCACCAGATTTTCATGGCCAAGGAAGATGAAGAGAAGACTGCATTTATCACTCCATGTGGCACTTATTGCTTCATACGCATGCCATTTGGGCTGAAGAATGCAGGCTCAACCTTTGCAAGGGTAGTGCACACTGCTTTTGAGCCACAGATCCACAGAAATGTAGAGGCTTACATGGATGATATCGTGGTGAAGAGCAAGAGCAAGGATACCCTGATCCAAGATTTGGAAGAGACATTTGAGAACCTGCGCAAGATCCAGCTTAAGTTGAACCCCGAGAAGTGTGTCTTTGGAGTCCCCTCCGGCAAGCTTCTCGGGTTCTTTGTGTCACAAAGGGGGATTGAAGCCAACCCCGACAAGATTAAAGCCATCGAGCAGATAGAAGCCCCGAAGCGCGTCAAGGACGTAAGGAGACTTGCAGGGTGTGTGGCTGCCCTCAGTAGGTTCATTTCGAAGTCTGCAGAACGCGCCCTACCTTTCTTCAAGATCTTGAAGAAGGCAGGTCCTATGAAATGGACTCCGGAAGCGGAGGCAGCGCTGCAGGACTTGAAACGGTACCTATCCTCCACTCCAAATACTTGTCGCACCTAAACCACAGGAGAAGTTGCTGCTGTACCTAGCGGCAACCAACCAGGTGGTTAGTGCTGCGTTAGTAGCGGAGAGGGAGGCCGACGAGGAGTCAGCACCACCGGCAAGCGAATCCAGCGACAAGCAGGGGGCTCCTCCGACAAGCTCTGGCCCCGACAAGGACGACTCTGCGCAGGAACGAGAAGAAGTGCGGAAGAAGATGGTGCAGCGCCCAGTGTATTTTGTAAGTTCCCTCTTGCAGGGGGCTAGATCAAGATACTCTGGGGTGCAGAAGTTGCTTTTCGCTCATGGCCTCGAGAAAGCTGCGCCATTACTTCCAAGCACATGAGATAACAGTGGTCACTCGCTTTCCGCTGAAGAGGATATTGCACAATCCGGAAGCAACAGGCAGGATCGTCGAGTGGGCACTGGAGCTGTCAAGCTTTGGACTCAAGTTTGAAAGTACTTCAACCATACAGGGCAGAGCTTTGGCAGAATTCATAGCTGAATGGACCCCAACGCCCGATGAGGAAGTTCCAGAAACAAGTGTACCCGTACAAGAAGCGACAAGTGAATGGGTAATGTACTTTGATGGTGCCTTCTCGTTGCAAGGCGCTGGAGCCGGTGTGGTACTCATAGCACCCACCGAAGAACACCTCAAGTATGTCATCCAGATGCACTTTCCCAGGGAACAAGCGACAAACAATACTGCTGAGTATGAAGGCTTGCTTGCCGGCCTCAGGATTGCGGCCGAACTTGGGATCAGGAAGCTGATTGTCCGGGGAGATTCTCAGTTGGTGGTCCGACAAGTTAACAAGAGTTACCAGAGTCCTTTGATGGAAGCTTATGTAGATGAAGTGAGGAAACTTGAAGAGCACTTTGAAGGTCTGCAAATGGAGCACGTTCCAAGAGCTCAGAATGACATTGCAGATGGCCTTTAAAAGTGTGCTGCGATGAAGTTACCTGTGGAACCAGGGACCTTCCTGCTCAAGCTGACTCAGCCATCCGTTACACCATCAATTGGGCAGCCCAAGAAGAGAAAGTTGGTCTCCGGCGACTACTTGCCGGCGGACCTTCCCGAGGCCGCCGCCAAGGTCCCTAAGATCAACGATCAGAACGCTGAAGAACAGTTTGCTCCTGCAGATCTTCGGATCTGTACAGTTGAAGCAAGTGTTCCCGACAAGCCTCGCCCCGGCGAGCTTGCCGGGGGACCATCAGCTCCGGCAGAACCGGAGGTTTTTGCCGTAGAAGCTGAGGTTCCCGCAGCGGCCCTCGTGCCTTTAGGCCTTGCCGTTGAGCCTCAGGCTCCAGCATGGGCGCAGCAGATCGTCCGTTTTCTGCAAACTGGAGAACTTCCCGACGACCCAGAAGAGATAGAGAAGATAACCAGGCAGTCAAGTATGTACCAGTTCATGGATAACGAACTGTACAGAAGAAGACTCAATGGTGTCAGGTTGAAGTGCATCTCCAGGGAAGATGGACGAAAGCTGTTGGCAGAAATACATGGAGGCATATGTGGCCACCACATTGGCGCAAGGGCACTTGCCGGGAAGGCGTTCCGGCAAGGGTTTTTCTGGCCAGAAGCACTCCAAAACGCAACTGCACAAGTAACCAAGTGTGAAGCGTGCCAGTTCCATGCCAAGCAAATTCATCAGCCAGCTCAAGCTCTCCAGACGATCCCTTTGTCCTGGCCCTTCTCGGTCTGGGGGCTCGATATCCTCTGCCCCTTCCCCCGTGCTGTCGGGGGCTTTGAGTACTTGTACGTTGCAATCGACAAGTTCACAAAGTGGCCAGAAGTGGAACCAGTGAGAAAGGTGACAGCACAGTCAGCAGTCAGGTTCTTCAGGTCGATTGTCTGCCGTTTCGGGATCCCTAACAGGATCATCACCGACAACGGTACACAATTTACTAGTCGCACCTTCATGCAGTACGTCCAAGACCTTGGCGCCAAGGTCTGTTTCGCTTCTGTTGCTCACCCGAGGAGCAACGGTCAAGCGGAGAGGGCAAATGCTGAAGTGCTGCGCGGACTCAAGACAAGGACCTTCGACAGGCTGAGCAAGTGCGGAAGAAACTGGATAGAGGAGCTACCGGCGGCTCTTTGGTCAATCAGAACGACACCAAGTCGAGCCACCGGACAGACACCCTTTGCCCTAGTCTATGGGGCAGAGGCAGTTCTCCCCACGGAACTCGTATACGGATCTCCTCGAGTGCTCGCTTATGATGAGCTCAAGCAAGAGCAACTGCGACAAGATGATGCATTGCTCCTTGAGGAGGAACGTCTCCAGGCTGCTGTACGAGCTGCTCGATACCAGCAAGCCTTGCGCCGCTATCATAGCCGCAAGGTTAAGGCCAGGAGTCTCGAGGAAGGCGACCTTGTTCTTCGGCGTGTTCAGTCCGCCAAGAATTCCAACAAGTTGACGCCGAAGTGGGAAGGCCCTTATCGGGTGAGACAAGTCACAAGGCCCGGAGCTGTCCGCCTTGAGACCGAAGAAGGCTTACCGGTGAGCAACTCCTGGAACATAGAGCATCTTCGCAAGTTTCACCCATAAGGCGCGGTTGCCGTGATCCGCTCCGGCAACCACCCTTTTTGTACAAGCCTTGCCGCTGTTGCATGTAACCCTTTGTACAAAGCCGGGCACAGATCCCGTGCATCAGTAAAGCTTTTGTGTTTTGCGCTATTTGCCTTTTCCATGCTTTTCTTCGCTATTTGCATGCATTATTTGGCATCTTGTGCAACACACGTATCCGACAAGCATTAGCACGCTGAAAGGCCATATACTTGTTTCCCTCTTCTTTTTTCTTTCCCTCTTAAGCAGAAGGAACGTTCCTCGCGCACAAGTTTGCCGGGGGGGAAGGAGATGGAGGACGAACCAAGTGCTGTTCAAGAAAGAGAAGCTTGCCGGAGAACGCACAGATTATGAAAGCTAAGTTACCAGAATTTGAGCAGTTCAAATTTTTAAATTTTTAGTTATCTTCCTTGAACAACCACACTTTGTATGGAAAACCTGTGCGCGGAGGAACCTACCCGTGGCTAGCCGCACCCTTATCTTGTTTTCGAGTACGCTCAACGACTTAAGTGAGCTGCGACAAGTGTCGCGCCCTTGCTTCGTTTTCGAGTTCACTCAGCAAGCTAAGTGCGTTGCGACTAGTTGTGGCAAGGTTGCTTGCCGGTAAGACCTTGGCCAGCAGGCTGCTCGGAGTCCAATACTCAGTGCTCGCGGCAAGGGCCCCTTGCCGGCAAGTTCCCTAGAAGCGTAGGGTTGGAAACATACAGAGTAAAGGACCGAAGCAAGGAAGATAGCACCGCATCAATTGATCAAAATAAGATAATATATTACAAGGGATAACTTGTCGCAATGACTAATAGGTTTGTGTCCATGGCACACTTTGCAGCAAAAGAGATAAAGAAAAGGAAGAGGCCTAATCTACGCGGTCGCCTTCGACCCTGGAGATCTTATTCACCTTGGCGATGATGTGGGCGACCTGCGCCTTCAGCGCCTCCATATCCGCGTCGGCCGGCAAGCTGCGGAGAACGTTGACGAGGTTTATACCAGGATTGCGGTACACTATCTTCGTCAGAACGCGCTCCAAGGTTCCCGCGCAGAGCTGGCGTGACTCCTCGGCCAGTTGTGCGGGGAGCTTCTTCTGAAGATTTGCAAGAGCCGGCGCGATCCCTCTGAAGAAGAGACTGAGCTTGGCGCTGTGGGGGAGGTTTGGATCCGGAGAGTATATGAGATGCCCAACCCTCAGCGCCATCAGCTCCTTGTCGATGCTAGCTGCAGAAGCCACCAGATCTTCAGTCCATACCTTGACGGTCTGGCGGAAGTTGTTGGCTGCTGTAGTGGCACTCTCCACCAAGCCTCGCTCCTTACAGAGCTCGTCCTTCAGCTTGGTTTCGCGGTCCCGGACAGCGTCAAGAGAGTCCTTCAGCGTGGAAACCTTCAGCTCTAGATCTGCAATCGAGTCCTTGGCGGCCTTCAGCTCGTCGCCTTGCTTGGAAAGGCGCACCTGGAGTTCGGAGTTAGTGTGGGCGTCCTTCTCGCGCTCTATGTTGAGCGCGGTGACCCTCTCCGTGCTCGCCCTCAGGAATTCCTCCAGCTGCGCAACCTTGGCCTCGAGGTCCTTCTTGGCGGTCTCCGCGGTGGCTGCAGCGGCCTTTGCTTCCTTCAGTTCCCCGCCAAGGGCCTGTTCCCGGGCGGTAAGGTCTTCCTCGTGAGCGTCGAGGTTGATCTTCCGCTGGGTGAGCTCTCCTTCTCGCCGGGACAACGCTTCTACGGCGAGTCGCTGCTACTCCTCGGCCTCGGCCTTCTCCAGGAGCCACTCCTGGTACTCTCTGGCGAGCCTCTCGCGCTCCTCCGCCACGTCGCGGAGGGCCGCCTGGTTGGCGGCGCGGAGATCCGCAGCGCGTTTCTCCATATCAGCTGCAGCCTTGGCGGTGAGGGCCTCCCGAGACTCAAGCTTCGCCTGCCTGGCCCGGTAAAGGGCCAGGAGCCGGTGGAGCAACTTCTCCTCCTCGGGCTCGTCGCTCCCGCCAGGCGCCTCGACAATCTTCAGCCCCGCGGAGGCGAGGACCTCTCCATCAAAGGCCTCTCCCTCCGCGGGGGCGCGCGACGAGGATCCCCACGGCACTTGGATGAAGACGCCGTTGGGAGCCTCGAGGTAGAAGCCCGACTGCTCCTTTCCGACGGAGGGGTCGGCGGCCGGCGCAGCACTCGATGCTCCTGCCGCCTCCGGGCCGGCAGTGCGGTCGCCGTCCCCCTCGGCCGTAGCGTCTGCGGTTGGGGCTGTCTCCTCCACGGCGCGCTCGTCGGCTCCCGCCCTGCTATCAGTAGCAGCGGCGTTGCCGTCGCCGCCGCCCGCCTCCTCCTCGACGACGACCTCCGTCTCCATCTGCTCTGGGGGAGGAGGATCTAGAAGAAGAAGAAAAAGAAGAAGTTCAAGCAAATATCCAAAAAAGACGAATCCAAGAAGACAAGATTACAAAACTTACCTTGGCGGACTTCGTCGACGACAGGCTCCCTCGCCGGGGAGCTCTCCCTTGGCGGGGTGGCCGCCCTCGCCGGGCTGCTCGCCCTTGGCGGGGTACTCGCCCTTGGCGGAGTACCCGCCCTTGGCGGAGCGCTCTCCCTCGCCGGGGAGTTCGTCCTTGGCGGGGACGGCGGGGCCTGGGGCTCCCTGGGAGTGGTCTCCGGGCGCCCCTGTGGCTGCGGCTCCACCTCTGCACAAGACAATCAAGACAAAACAAAAACAGCAAGATGTCAGTACAAGACAAAATCCTCAAGCGCGCCCGACGAGTGGAAAGATCAAGCCCAGACTTATGCTAGGGGCTGCGCTGGGGGCTGCTCCTCGGAGCAGCGCTTGGGTCCGGCAAGCTCGTCGCCGGCGCGTCCCCTGTCGCCGCGACGGGCGAGTCGTCCTCGACCTCCACGACGGGAACCTTGGCCTTCTTCGCTACTCGCTGGGCCAGGGTCCTGAAATCAAAGCAAGAAGAAATATCAGAATCATCAACAAAAGAAAGAATCAAGACAAAATTAAAGAAGATACAAAACTTCAAGTCCTTACTCCTGTTCCTCGTCGTCATCGTCGTCGCTCAAGGCGGAGAAGTCGAACGCCACCTGAGGCGCGTCCGCGCGAGAAGCAGGAGGAGAAGGCTCCCTCGGGCGCTTGGCGGTCCCCGGGGCTGGGGGCTGCGAAGACCCGGCCCCTGTGGGCGTCGAGGCCCGGGGAGCAGGCGGAGCAGCCGCTCCGCCCTGAGAAGGCCCTCCTCCACTTGGCGCTGACGTGCGGGGCGCCTCCGCCGTAGCCTGTGTGCGGGGCGCCTCCGCCGCGGTTGGTGCGCCGGGCGCTCCCGTCGCGGCTTTGCTCCCCCGGGTAGCTCGCGCCGCCCGGCGAGCTGGTTGTTGTCGGGGCGCCTGTGCCCTCGTCGCCGTCGTCGCCTTGCGGAGGCGCTTCAGCGGAGATCGTCTGGGACTCGCCCGAGGCGGGGAGGTCTCCGATGACGAAGAGGCGTCGTCGTTGAGCCCCAGGGATCCACCGGAGTCTTCGCCGGCCCCGGCGTCCTCCTCCTCCTCCTCCTCGGCCGGCTCGCTGGGCCCAGCACCCTGCCCTGCGGCCGTGCTCCCTCCGGCACCTCCGCTCCCTCCGGCGCCTCCGCTCCCTCCAGCGCCTCTGCTTCCTCCGGCAACGTCGCCCCTCGCGGCGGCCTCGGTCACGATCCCGGGGATCCCGGCATACCTCAGAGAGGGGACCCCGGCGAGCTCGTCGGGCGGAAGCTTGAGCAGCCTGCGGATCTCCGCCTCCTCTGCTTGGCACGACGCTTCCGCAGCCTCTGCCTCTTCAACTGTGAACCCGAACTCCCCCGCCGCTGCGGCAGCGGCGGCCTCTTCTACCCGAGAAGCTATATAAGCAATCTCCCGATCAGTGGTGTCCCGGGTGAGCCCCTTGATCTCCTCCTTGTTCTTTGGCACCTCCACCAAGTTGTCGAAGAAGCTCATGATGGCATCTGGCTTGGGCACTATCCATGTTGGATCTACGCCGTGCGAGTCGCATGCGGGCATCATCGCGCGCAAGGGGTCCCGGGCCGTGCTGTTGCATAGGGGCACCACTCCCCGGGGAGCTCTAAACCACTCTGGGTGGGCCGGGTCGTGCTTAAAAAGCTCCCGGACCATCCCCTTCAGCTCCAGCGACGTGAAGTTGAAGTTTAGCCCTGGGCGCAGTCTCATAATGTCCGCCGCGTTGCCGTACTCCCATGCTGGCCTCTTCCTCTCCTGTAGAGGGGCAATGCGGCGGCGGAGGAAGTCTGCTCCTACCTCTCCGATGGTCAACTTGGCTACCCGGAGACGAAGAATTCTGACAAGGGCGACGTTGAGCTTGATGTCGTCCGAGTCCAGGTCGCTCCAGTCCCTGCCGCGCACTATGGCAGTTGTGCGCGGCGCGGTGAAGGGCTGCGGCTCGTCCTCTACTATCCAACACCAATCCGCGCGCCACTCCTCCCACTTGCCGCGGAGCTCCCCTTGCAGATAGGACTCCTTCTTGTTCAAGTGGAAGACCCAAGAGATTCCCCCGGAGAGGGGAGCGCCGGCCTCTACTCTAGGCGTAAAGAAATGCCTAAACAGTGCTACATTTGGATAGATCCCAATATAGTTTTCGCACAGATGTGCGAAAACCGCCATCGTGAGGATGGCGTTGGGGGTGAAGTCTAGAAGGTGGAGGTTGTAGGTGTTCATGATATCATAGAATAATTCAGAGAAGGGAGGACAAAGGCCGCAGTGGAAGAAAACAGCAAAGAAGAAATACCCGCCGGGGTATATGTCCTTGGCGGCGGCGGGATAAGCTCTGGTCCGAGGATGCGCCTTGGTCTCCTTGGCCCAGAACAAGTAGTACTTGTTCCAGAGCTCCCGCGCGCTGAGCCTTGGCGCGAAGACGACATTCCTCTTCCGCAGAAGAGCGAGCCTCGCCACCTGCTTGGATTTCTCCTTCTTGGTTTTCTCCGCCTTCGCCTTCTCAGTCTTCGGGGCCATGGCGGAGGCGGCGAGGGAAGGGGGATGAAGAGTCCGGCGGCGCCGCAGATGCGGGAGATGGCGGAGGAGGTGTGGAGTCGGAGCGCAAAAGGGGAATTTCTGGAGATAGAAGAAGCAATGAAGAGGAAGTAAGGTAACGGCCCCTGCTTCCTCTGCTTTTAAGGGGGAAGTGGGGGACGCTCCGCATTTCCCATTAAAGAACGTGGCCACGTTCCCTCCCACGACGCCGCAATCGACGCGTGCCGTTACGGAGGGACGCGGCGGATGCGGAAGGGGATTCGGCGTGCCGTGGGCCGCGCGTGCCCGTGCACTGTTTTGGGCCTGGCCCAACAGCGCTCGGCACCGTGTGTGGCCCAGGCCCGGGGGCTCCTATCGGTGTACTAAGGTAGGGGTACCTCAGTACCCCAACTTGTGCACGGGCAGTAGCAGCTTCCCGCGGCAGGGCCTACCACGTGCTTGCCGGAGACCTTTCTGCTCCATATAAAGCCATTCAAAAACGAAGTATACAAGATAGAAGATCGAGGCCCCGGCAAGTGGAGCTTGCCGGGAAGGCCATCCCAGGCTCAAGATTACCTCACTAGCACAAGACCCTGGCAAGAGGAGCTTGCCAGGAAGACCAGAAGACTGTATCTAGAAGACATGCCTCGGCGCAGCATGCGCCCCGGCAGGGCCCGGGGAGCGACAAGCTTCAGAGCCCGACAAGCTTCCGGGCCCGGCAAGGTCAAGGCCCCGGCAAGGTGCTTGCCGGGGAGAGTTACGCTGTGTGCCCGCGCTCCAGCTCATCGAACCACGCATCGCCCTGGGGCCATTCCAGGGACGCGTGGCGGATGGCTGTGCAGCCTGGGGGACACGGTGGCACTACACGGTGACGAAGCCATCGCCGTGGCAAACAGAGACACAAGGGCGGGCGCTTTTGGGGTCGACGGTGACGGGCATTTAATGCTCTTGTCCCCCACTGTCAAAGTAGGTGATGACCACTGTTCATGCACTGTTCATCCACTGTTCCCGCACTGTTACAACTACCACTAAAGTTACATTTTTACCCTTTCTCCTACGTTGACACCTGTCGGTGACCCCTTGAGCTATAAAAGGAGGCCCATGCACAACGTAGAAGGGGTTCGGAACCTAGATCGCTCATTCGCTCGGTGTAGCTAGTTCTTCAAGCTCCCGAACTCTCCAACTCAATACAAACTAAGCAGGAGTAGGGTTTTACGCGTCCGTCGCGGCCCGAACCTGGGTAAACTGCCCGCGTGCTCTCCACGATCTGCTCTTTGTTCTCCCTCCGCTCCCTTACCGTACGAACAAGGGGCTCCGGTCCCATAGGTGCTCGTGGTGGACAGTTTCCCCCGACACAATATGCCCTCCTCACTTGAGGAGAGTGAAGGTCATGACTTATTGAATAATAGGACATGAAGGATTGCAATCTATATCAAGAACAATGAAATCTACGGGCACATAATTCCTATTGGCAACAATAAGAACATCATTAATTCTTCCCATAGGTTTCTTAATAGTGGAATCTGCAAGATGCAAATTTATAGAACAATCATCAAGCTCATGGAACCCTAGCAAATCACAAAAAGTTTTTGGAATAGTGGAGACACGTGCACCCAAATCACACAAAGCATAGAATTCATGATCTTTTATTTTTATTTTGATAGTAGGTTCCCATTCATCATAAAGCTTTCTAGGTGTAGAAACTTCCAACTCAAGTTTTCCTTCATAAGATTGCATCAAAGCATCAACTATATGTTTAGTGAAATCTTTATTTTGACTACAAGCATGCGGAGAATTTAGTACGGATTGCAACAAAGAAATACAATCAATCAAAGAGCAATTATCATAATTGAATCCCTTGAAATCCAAAGTAGTGGGTTCATCACTATGCAAAGTTTTAGTCTCTTCAATCCCACTTTTAGCAATTTTAGCATCAAGATCTAAACACTCCGAATCATTGGGACACCTTAAAGCAAAATCATCTCCAATCCTATTCTCATCAAGATTAATACTAGAAAACAAGGATCTAATAGGAGACACATCAATAACTTTCAGATCTTCATCTTTATTTCCACAATAACTAGAGGAACATGATTTAATATAATCTTCTCTTTTAGCACGCATTCTAGCGGTTCTTTCTTTGCATTCATCAATGGAAATTCGCATGGCTTTGAGAGACTCATTGATATCATGCTTAGGTGGGATAGATCAAAGTTTCAAAGAATCAACATCAAGAGTAATTCTATCCACACTTCTAGCCAATTCATCAACTTTAAGCAATTTTTCTTCAAGCATAGCATTGAAATTCTTTTGCGAGATCATAAACTCCTTAACACTAGTTTCAAATTCAGAAGGCATCTTTCCATAAGAGTTGTTGTAGGAATTTCCAAAATTATTAGAGGAATTACTAGGAAAAGGCCTAGGATTAAAATTACCTCTATAAGCATTGTTACCAAAATTATTCCTACCAACAAAATTCACATCCGAAGATTCATTGTTATTCTCAATCAAAGTGGACAAAGGCATATCATTAGGATCGGAAGAAACACTCTTAGCAGCAAACAATTTCATAAGTTCATCCATCTTTCCACTCAAAACACTAATTTCTTCGATAGCATGCACTTTTTTACTAGTACATCTTTCGATGTGACATTGAGAATAATTAACCATAATATTATCTAGGAGTTTGGTAGCTTCTCCTAAGGTAGTTTCCATGAAAGTGCCTCCGGCGGCCGAATCTAAAAGATTTCTAGAAGCAAAATTCAAGCCAGCATAAAAGTTCTGAATAATCATTCATAGATTCAAACCATGTGTAGGGAAATTACGTATCGTTAATTTCAGTATCTCCCAAGCTTGTGCAACATGCTCATGATCTAGTTGCTTAAAATTCATAATATCATTTCTAAGAGAGATGATTTTAGCAGGAGGGAAATACTTAGAGAGAAAAGCATCTTTGCACTTATTCCACGAATCAATACTATTTCTAGGCAAAGAGGAAAACCAAGTTTTAGCACGATCTCTAAGTGAAAACGGAAATGACTTTAATATAACAATATCGTTATCCGTATCCCTTTTCTTTTGCATATCACACAAATCAACAAAGTTGTTTAGATGGGTAGTGGCATCTTCACTAGGAAGGCCGGAGAATTGATATTTCATGACAAGATTAAACAAAGCAGCATTGATCTCACAAGATTCAGCATCGGTAATAGGAGCAATCGGAGTGCTAATAAAATCATTGTTGTTGGTATTGGAAAGGTCACAGAATTTGGTATTGTTTTGAGCCATAGTGACAAGCAAGCAATCCAACACACACAAGCAAACAAGAAGCAAGCGAACGAAAAACAACGGCGGAAGAAGGGCAAATAAAACGGCAAAGGTGAAGTGGGGGAGAGGAAAATGAGAGGCAAATAAATGTAATGCGAAGGATAAGGGTTTGTGATAGGTACTTGGTACATGACTTTTGCATAAGCCTCCCCGGCAACGGCGCCATAAATTCTTCTTGCTACCTCTTGAGCTTGCGTTGTATTCCCTCGAAGAGGAAAGGGAGATGCAGCACAGTAGCGTAAGTATGTCCCTCGCACCTGCACAAACAAATAAGAACTTCGTAACCAACATGATAAGGGGTTGTCAATCCCTTTACGGTCACTTACGATAGTGAGATCTGATAGAGTTGATAATTATATTTTTGGTATTTTTGGTATAGAAACAGAAAGTAAAGAAAGCAAATAAACAACGGCGGCAGAAATTGGCTAGTTGACGGGAAAGTAATATGATAAAGATAGACCCGGGGGGCATAGTTTTCTCTAGTGGCTTGTCTCATGATAGCGATATTCTACGGCGGGTAAACAAATTACTGTCGAGCAATTGATAGAAAAGCAAATAATTATGAGACTATCTAGGTATGATCATTGTATATAGGCATCACGCCCGAGACAAGTAGACCGAAACGATTCTGCATCTACTACTATTACTCCACACATCGACCGCTATCCAGCATGCATCTAGTGTATTGAGTTCATAAGAACAGAGTAACGCCTTAAGCAAGATGACATGATGTAGAGGGATAAACTCAAGCAATATGATGAAAACCCCATCTTTTTATCCTCGATGGCAACAATACAATACATGCCTTGCTGCCCCTACTGTCACTGGGAAAGGACACCGCAAGATTGAACCCAAAGCCAAGCACTTCTCCCATTGCAAGAACTATAGATCTAGTAGGCCGAACCAAACCAATAATTCGAAGAGACTTGCAAGGATATTAGGAGCACACATAAAAAGTTCAGAGAAGAACCAAATATCTTTCATAGATAACCTTGATCATAAACCCACAATTCATCGGATCTCGACAAACACACCACAAAAAGAGATTACATCGAATAGATCTCCTCGAAGACCGAGGAGAACTTTGTATTGAGATCCGAAGAGAGAGAAGAAGCCATCTAGATACTAGCTATGGACCCGAATGTCTGAGGTAAACTACTCACAACTCATGGTGAGGGCGATGATGATGATGATGAAGGCCTCCGTAATGGATCCCCCTCCCGGAACAGGCTCCAAGATGGGATCTCCACGGGAACAGCAGCTACGGCGGTGGAATTAGGGTTTTCTCTCTGCGTCCGGAAATTCTGGGGTACGTAGGTATATATAGGAAGAAGGGGGAACCGGAGGCCACACGGGTTGCCCTCGAGGTAGGGGGCGCGCCCTCGGAAGGGGGGCGCGCCCCCCACCCTCGGGGGTGGCTCCTCTGTCCCCTGGCTTGGCCCCGAAGTCTTTCGTGCGTGATTTCCTCCAAAAATATCTCTCGCGAAGGTTTCATTCCATTTGGACTCCGTTTGATATTCCTTTTCTACAAAACCCTGAAATAGGCAAAAAACAGCAATCTGGACTGGGCCTTTGGGTTAGTAGGTTAGTCCCAAAAATGACATAAAAGTGAATGATAAAGCCCATTAAACATCTAAAACTTCATAAATAATAGCATGGAACAATAAAAAATTATAGATACGTTGGAGACGTATCATGGGCCTCCAAGATCAGGGTTTTGTAGGACTGTAGCAATTTTTCCTCAAGTGGATGACCTAAGGTTTATCCATCCGTAGGAGGTGTAGGAAGATGGTCTCTCTCAATCAACCTTGCAACCAAATAATAAAAAGTCTCTTGTGGCCCCAACACACCAAATGCAATGGTAAATTGTATAGGTGCACTAGTTCGGCGAAGAGATGGTGAAACAAGTTTAGTATGGATAGTAGATATTGATTTTTGTAGTGCGAACAATAAAAAAACAGCAAGGTAGCAAGCATGAAAAGTGAGCACAAACGGTATTTCAATGATGAAAAACAAGGCCTAGGGTCCATACTTTCGCTAGTGCAGTCTCTCAACAATGCTAATATAATTGGATCATATAACCACCCCTCAAAGGGTGATCAAGAATCACTCCAAAGTTCCTATCTAGCGGAGAACATAAGAAGAAATTGTTGCTCGGGTACGAAACCACCTCAAAGTTATTCTTTCCGATCAAGCTTTCCAAGAGTTCGTACTAAAGTAACACAAAGTTACCCTTTCCGATCGATCTATCCAAGAGTTCGTACTAGAATAACACAAGGTTATGTTTTCCGATCGATCTTTCAAGAGTTCGTACTAAGATAACACAAAGTTATCCTTCCCGATCGATCTATCAAGAGTTTGTACTAAGATAACACTAAAACATATTCAAAGAGTGCCCCAAGATTTCTACCGGAGAAACAAAGACAAGAACATCCATCAACCCCTATGCATAGATTACCCCAATGTCACTTCGAGCATCCGCAAGTTCAGTGCCAAAACATATATCAAGTGGATCAATATGATACCCCATTGTCACCATGAGTATTCAATTGCAAGACATATATCAAGTGTTCTCAAATCCATAAAAGTATTCAATCTAAAGAAATCTCAAAGGAAAACTCGATTCATCACAAGATAGAGAGGGGAAAACACCATATGATCTGACTATATTAACAAAGCCCCCGATACATCAAGATTGTGCATCTCAAGAAAACGAGAGAGAGAGAGAGAGAGAGAGAGAGAGAGAGAGAGAGAGATACAACACATAACTACTAGTACATACCCTCAGCCCCGAGGGTGGACTACTCCCTCCTCATCATGGTGGCCGTCGGGATGATGAAGATGGCCACCGGTGATGAGTTCCCCCTCTCGCAGAGTACCGAAAAGGGTCTAGATTGGTTTTCAGTGGTTACGGAGGCCTTCGGCAGCGAAACTTCTGATCTAGGTCTACCCCCGAGGGTTTCGGAATATTTCTGAATTTATAGGGTAAAGAGGCGGTGCGGGAGGCCACCGAGGTGGGGACAACCCACCTAGGCGCGCCAAGGGGGGGCCTGGCGCGCCCTGGTGGGTAGTGCCCCCCTCGGGGCACCCCCAGGTGCAACTTCAGCCCATTGGGTGTCTTCTGGCCCATAAAAAATCTCCAAAAAGTTTCGCGGTGTTTGGACTCCGTTTGATATTGATTTCCTGTGATGTAAAAAACATGCAAAAAATAGTAACTCGCACTTGGCACTATGTCAATAGGTTAGTACCAAAAAATGATATAAAATGATTGTAAAACATCCAAGAATGGTAATATAACAACACAGAACAATCAAAAATTACAGATACATTGGAGACGTATCAGCATCCCCAAGCTTAATTCTGCTCGGCCTCGAGTAGTAAAATGATAAAAACAGAATTTTTGATGTGGAATGGTGCCTATCATGTCATATCATATTCTTTTCTTTATAGCATGGACATTTGGAATTTTGTATGGTTCAAAGCAATAGTCTAGTTTTGACATGAGATTTAAAGACTCAAACATATCAACAAGCAACCATGTCTTTCAGAATATCAAATGCTAAAGAACGTTATCCCTATAAAATCATATAGTCTTGTTATCCCGTGTCTTCCCAGCTCAAAGTATAAATCATGTACTACCCCGGTGTCAGCCAAGCAATTTGTTCATACTTTTTAACGTGCTTCAGCATTTTCAACGCTCGCGCAATACATGAGCGCAAGCCATGGATATAGCAATATAGGTGGAATAGAATGCGATGGTAGTAGACAAAAGAAGGGAAGAAAGTCTCACATCAACTAGGCGAACTAATGGACTATGGAGATGCCCATCAATCGATATCAATGTGAGGAGTAAGGATCTGTAGAGGTGCTAGAGCTCAGAGCTTAAACTGAGAGATAAATTAATTTGGGAGGTATACTTTTCTCACCAACGAAAATGACTCAAGGTTCCTAACACTTTCCATGCTAGATATATGATAGGAGGTTCCCAAACATAAAATAAAGTTTATTCATTTTCCACCAAACTTTCACAAGCCATGGCTAGCCGAATCCACGGTTGCCTTCCGTACCAACACTTTCCAAGGAATTTATTATTTGACAACATAAAGTAAACTCGGTGTTCATTTTGGGACTGGGCATCCCTAATACCTTTGCCTTACTCTCGTGCAAAGACAAGTGAATAAGCACTCATCATGAGAATAACACATCTAGCATGGAAACTATTGGCCACCCGTCACCGCCTCGCGAGCGGTACGGGCACACAAAAGGGAAATTTATTTTTAAAATTAGAGATGGCACATACAAATTTGCTTAGAGCGGCAAGGGAATACCGCATATAGGTAGGTATGGTGGATGTTTTCAGGAAGATATAATAAAGTTTATGCACCAGCGAAAAATTGTGCGGTACAAGAGAGGCTAGAAATTATGAAAGGGTGAGAGTGTGTATAATCCATGGACTCACATTAGTCATAGAAAACTCATATACTTATTGTAAAAGTTCATTAGCCCTCGAAGCAAAGTAATACTACGTATGCTCCTAGGGGGGAGGTTGGTAGGAGTTAATCATCGCGTGCGCCCAACCTTCACACAAAGATAGGACAACCAAGGATAAATCGTGCTCCAACTTCCCGGCATAAGGAGAGACTATACGTGCATCCTTCAGTTACTCATCAACACGACTCACATATTACATCATCATGTCTCAAAACTATTATAAGGATTCAAGTTTATTTTGTCCAATGATCTTCATGGAAGTTTTTATTATATCCTTCTTGGATATCTATCACTTTGGGACTAATTTTCATGTGTTGCTTTTGATAAGCTCAAACAAATATAAGTGAAGAACATGAACATAATATTTTATTCTCTCAAATTAATCTAAGTGAAGCAAGATAGAATTTCTTGAAAAATACTAAAGCACACCGTGCTCAAAAAGATATAAGTGAAGCACTAGAGGAACGGCGCCAGAAAAGAGCTTCGTTGACGGGATGTGAATGCCGCTTATCTAGCTTTTCCGGCAACTATTTGGGGGCTATATTTTAATTAAAAAAAACTTTCAGACCTAAGTATTTTATTAAAACAGCAAACAAACAAAATAAAATTACATTTCAAGAATAGCACATCTCATGTGAAGAAGCAAAAACTTAGGATCAACCGATACTAACCGATAATTGTTGATGAAGAAAGGTGGGATGCCTATCGGGGCAGCCCCAAGCATAGATGCTTGAGACGTCTTGAAATATTATCTTGGGGTGCCTTGGGCATCCCCAAGATTGAGGAATTGTGTCTTCTTCATTCCTCTTATATCACGATTCTCTTAAATCTCAAAAGCTTCATCCACACAAAACTCAACAAGAACTCATGAGATAAGTTAGTATAAACCAATGCAAAACCTTATCATCCTCTAATTTAGAAAATCACTAAAATTATTATTCAACATTGCATACTAAATGCCTCTGCATATTTAATACTCCTATCCTCAAATAGAATCATTAAACACACAAACATATGCAAACAATGCAAACATAACAGCAATTTGTCAAAATAGTACAGTCTGTAAAGAGTGGAATTGTTCTCATACTTCCCTAGCCCTAAAAATTCTGATAATTACCACGTCATAGATAACTTATTCGTGCTAACTTTGTAAAAAAATCAAGATTTTATCACGTTCTGACTATCCATAAGAATTCAGACAATGAAAGAAAACTTTTTGTTTTCAAACAGCAACATATAGACTTGCAAAATAAGCATGGTAAAGGCAATCCTTGACACTTCTATTGAAATAAAAGATACAAAACATTATTCTAAATACCAGCAAGCAAATCCTAACAAAATAAAATGACGCTCCAAGCAAAACTCATATCATGTGACAAAAAAAAATATAGCTTCAAGTGAGGTTACCGATAATGTTGGAGACGAAAGAGGGGATGCATTCCGGGGCATCCCCAAGCTTAGTTTCTTGGGTGTTCCTTGAATATTTCCTTGGGGTGCCTTGGGCATCCCCAAGCTTAGGGTCTTGTTGCTCCTTATTCTCCTCATATCGATATCTCACCTAAAACTTGAAAACTTCAATCACACAAAATCTAACAGAACTTCGTGAGATGGGTTAGTATGATAAAACAAATCATTCACTTTGGGTACTGTCAAAGACAAGATTCATAATTGTTCTCACACAATGCCTACTGTAGCGTATCATTCCTACAATTTATATTTATCAATATAAGCCATAGAATCTAGAAAACAAGCAAACTATGCATTGAAAATAGAATCTGTTAAAAATAGAACAGTTTGTAATGATTTGAACATTCACCATACTTCTGCAACTCTAAAAATTCTGAAACAATAGGACCACGTGAGCCATTTGTATATTAATCTTCTGCAAAAAGAATCAACTCAAAAACACTCTTCTGTTAAAAATGAGAATTTTTCTCGTGAGCGCAAAAGTTTCTGTTTTTCAGCAAGATCAAACTACTATCACCCAACATGATCCCAAGACATTGTTTGGCACTTTATTGAAACAAAAGCTACAAAACATGATTACTACAGTAGCATAATCATGTTAACACACAAAAACAGTAGGTATAAGTGTTGGGTTGTCTCTCAACAAGCGCTTCTCTTTAATGTCTTTTAGCTAGGCATGATGATTTCAATGATGCACACATAAAAGATATGAATTGAAACATGCAAGAGAGCATCATGAATCACATAGCAAGCACATTTAAGCCTAACCCACTTCCTATGCATAGGGATTTTGTGAGCAACCAATTTATGGGAGCAAGAATCAACTAGCATAGGAAGGCAAAACAAGCAAAACTTCAAAACTTTGAACACATGGAGAGGAAACTTTATATTATTGCAATGCCTACAAGCATATGGTCCTCTGTCATAATAATTTTCAGTAGCATCATGAATGTATACAACAATATATCCATCACATAAAGCATTCTTTCCATGATGGATAAGCATTGAAATTTTGCTACTCTCCACATAAGCAAATTTATTCTCATGAATAGTGGTGGGAGCAAATTCAACAAAATAACTATCATGGGATTGAAAATTAAAATCATGATGACAATTTTCATGTTCATCATTATTCAATTTAGCATACATGTCATCACCATAATCATCATAGATAGCAACTTTGTTATCACAGTCAATTGAAACATCCTTCAAAGTAGTGGATTCATCACTAAATAAAGTCATGACCTCTCCAAATCCACTTTTGTCAATATAATCATCATAAATTTGAGGCATGATTTCATTATAACAAATTTCCACATCAAATCTTGAGGGGCTAAAAATATCATCTTCATCAAACATAGCATCCCCAAGCTTATGGCTTTGCATGTCATTAGCATCATGGATATTCAAAGAATTCATACTAACAACATTGCAATCATGCTCATCATTCAAATATTATGTGCCAAACCTTTTATTGACTTCTTCCTCTAACAATAGAGCATAATTTTCCGATCCATCATTTTCAAAAAAGATATTATAAAGATGATCAATAATATGATGCAACCTCAATTTCATTTTTTATAGTTTTCTTTACAAAACCAAACTAGTGATAAAACAAGAAACTAAAAGATACGATTGCAAGATCTAAATATATACCTTCAAGCACTCACCTCCCCGGCAACGGCGCCATAAAAGAGCTTGATGTCTACTACGCAACTTTATTCTTGTAGACACGTGTTGGGCCTCCAAGCGCAGAGTTTTGTAGGACAGTAGCACTTTTCCCTGAAATGGATGACCTAAGGTTTATCAATCCGTAGGAGGTGTAGGATGAAGATGGTCTCTCTCAGGAAACCCTGCAACCAAATAATAAAAATTCTCTTGTGTCCCCAACACACCAAATACAATGGTAAATTGTATAGGTGCACTAGTTCGACGAAGAGATGGTGAAACAATTGTATTATGGATAGTAGATATTGATTTTTGTAGCACGAACAATAAGAAACAGCAAGGTAGCAAGTATCAAAAGTGTGCACAAATGGTATTGCAATGATTGAAAACAAGGCCTAGGGTCCGTACTTTCGCTAGTGCAATCTCTCAACAATGCTAATATATTTGGATCATATAACCACCCCTCGAAGTGTGGTGAAGAATCACTCCAAAGTTCCTATCTAGCGGAGAACATAAGAAGAAATTGTTGGTGGGGTACGAAACCACCTCAAAGTTATTCTTTCTGATCAATCTTTCCAAGAGTTCATACTAAAGTAACACAAAGTTACCCTTTCCGATCGATCTATCCAAGAGTTCATATTAGAATAACACAAGGTTATCTTTTCCGATCGATCTTTCAAGAGTTTGTACTAAGATAACACAAAGTTATCCTTCCCGATCGATCTATCAAGAGTTCGTACTAAGATAACACCAAAACATATTCAAAGAGTGCCCCAAGATTTCTACCGGAGAAACAAAGACAAGAATGTGCATCAACCCCTATGCATAGATTACCCCAATGACACTTTGGGAATCCGCAAGTTGAGTGCCAAAACATATATCAAGTGGATCAATATGATACCCCATTGTCACCACAAGTATTCAACTGCAAGACATATATCAAGTGTTCTCAAATCCATACAAGTATTCAATCCAAAGAAATCTCAAAGGGAAAAGTCAATTCATTACAAGATAGAGAGGGGAAAACACCATATGATCCGACTATATTAACAAAACCCCCGATACATCAAGATTGTGCATCTCAAGAAAATGAGAGAGAGAGAGAGAGAGAGATACAACACATAGCTACTCGTACATACCCTTAGCCCCGAGGGTGGACTACTCCCTCCTCATCATGGTGGCCGCCGGGATGATCAAGATGGCCATTGGTGATGATTTCCCCCTCCGGCGGAGTACAAGAAAGGTTCTATATTGGTTTTATATGGCTACAGAGGCCTGCGGTGGCGGAGCTTCTGATCTAGGTATACTCCCAAGGGTTTTGGAATATTTGTGAATTTATAGGGTAAAGAGGCAGTGCAGGAGGCCACCGAGGTGGACACAACCCACCCCGGTGCGCTAGGGGGGCCTGGCGCGCCCTGGTCGGTTGTGCCCCCCTCGGGGCACCCCCCTGGTGCAGCTTCAGCCAATTGGTTGTCTTCTGGCCCATAAAAATCTCTAAAAAGTTTCGCGCTGTTTGGACTCCGTTTGATATTGATTTCCTGCGATGTAAAAAACATGCAGAAACAACAACTAGCACTTGGAACTATGTCAATAGGTTAGTACGAAAAATGATATAAAATGTCTATAAAATGATTATAAAACATCCAAGAATGGTAATATAATAGCATGAAACAATCAAAAATTATAGATACCACTGTTCAAAAAATCTTCCGATTCAGCGATTTATCATCCGATTTATCGCTACTCTTGGGGTGACCCATAAGATTATGCCTTATCTGCACCATTTATCATTTGGGACGATTTATCGCAATGACTAGCGATTTATCGAGAATCTATCGATTAATCAGGCCTGTTCATAGCACTATGTTTGCAAAAAAAGTATGTTCATTCGTGTTTTGTGGACCTTGTTATGCGATATGTATTGTTTTCCTATTTTGTTCGTCATTATACAAGGATTCAAAGGCTAGGTATCAAGGTAACACTTCTGTCCAAAAAATTTTGGTGTTGAATATAGAATATTTTAGTGTTGGGAACCCGAGATTTGCGAAAAATGGCCGATTAATAGTCGATCGATAAAATCGACTAATCGGCCGATATCCGATTAATCTCCAATCCATAGCTGACCGAGACGATAACGATAACCGATATCCTCAATATTGATAGATACGTTGGAGACGTATCAAGAAGTTGTTTTGGTCGCAGTTCCTTGCGCCAAACCATTCGGTGCCCCTCAATGACCAAATGAAGCAGTTGGTTGAGCTGCACAACATGGTGAGTACGGCCATTAAGGACTTGATAGTCCGGCTAGGGCTCGCTGATCGAATCCCAAGTAGTTACTTTGGATTAGTGAAGAAGCTCGTCGAAGCAAGTCCGCGGGTTGACGCTATTGAGCGCTCGGCCTGCATAGAGGGTGCTCGGATGGCCTTTGCCCGCGTGACGGTGCATTGGACGAAGATGAAGGCCACGGAGATAGCATCTGTTGGTCCCCCAGAATGCAAGGATCACCGCAAGCCAGAAAGGTACTTTGACGATGTCCTAGAAGGAGCACGCCTTGTAGAGGGCCAGTGCTCAAAGGATATAATCTTTGAGTGATTGTATTCGGGTTGTAAGGACTAAGCCTATGTGCCGATGTATATAAATTTTGCGCTTCTATATTTATGAGCGACATTTCCCTCCTATGCGGCTGTTTATTTATATTTTAGAAGGTTCCAGTCGTCGGCTTTAGCCCCCATGTAAATATTACAGGGGTGTTCGGTAACATGCATAAACACTCTTTATCCAACGTCTTGGTCCGTATAGGAGGTATGTGCGGAGCAAACCAGGCAATCTGACTATGCGGCTTTATTGCTTTCACTTAGCCATAGGAGCTTGACTAGTGGGGCTAAGTACTAGCCCCAGGTGCATATAAGGCTTTTCGAACTATAGTGCCTATTTAACGCGGCTGGGCGAAGATCAGCCCCTCGTATAAAATTAAGTGGATCGCTATCGATCGTAGTAGACACTAGGTCACCGAATCGCTTGACCGGCCCTCGCCTTATCATGACAGTCAGTTTTCGGCTTTCTCTACTGAGGTACTTGATCGGACGAACCGGAAGTACAATCGCAGTAGTTCTCCCTTTACTACCTTAGCCGAACAATGCGAAATGTAAGGTGGCAAGCACAGGAGCCGAGCAACCCAACTATAGACCAAAGACATGATTCGGAGCCAATGCATATAATGCAATATCCGGGACGCCAAATAGTTCCCTATAGGTGTTCGGAATTTTTGGAGGCGTGCCAGGCTTAGTACAGCCCCTGGTATTAAGTCCATGTATTAAGAAATATGCGGCGATCTGACTTGGGGGAGGAGAAGACAGATGGTAAAATAGAATAAACTACAAGCGAATTGGAGCCAAACTGCTTCTTTTATATACCGTTTAATACGGTAGGCCGTGAGGTTACAAATGACGCTGATAACAGCCTCGAGCATTTGACATGCCAAAAAGTAGAAGAAAATAAAGGAGAAGAAAAAGGTTTACACAGATCCTTAATCTAAAAAAAGATATTTCAACACGTGGCCCTGCTGCATGTCTGCGCCTTTTTTCTCCTTGGTAATATGTCCTTGAGAAGGATAATTATGATGGCCGCCTGTAAAAAATAAAAAGAATATCATGTACGGCCGTAAGCAATGTAGGTTCTTTCAAACGAACCTGGAAAAGAAGATGTATTTTAGAGTTCGAATAGGGTCAAGCCGAACTATGGACTATTTGTATGATGTGTGCCCCCAGCGCTGCCCAAGGTATTTCAAGGGCATAATTGTGTACGCGAGGTACCTATGCTACCACCTAATGGGGCAGTCGATACGGGCACAACTTCTAATCGAGCTCAGGTTCTTCTGAGCTGCCGCGTTGTAGTGTGGACTGGACATGTTTATCCGTGTATGTGGTCTTGACGACCGATGAACTATCCGGCATGAATAAGCCGCTTTGAACCTCGGCCGCTAGGGCCGCAGTGTCTTCCTCCGTATGGAGGAAGCGCTCCATGTTTCCATTGACCGTGATGATGCCGCGTGGTCCAGGCATTTTGAGCTTTAAGTAGGCATAATGTGGGACTGCATTAAAGCGGGCGAAGGACGTTCTTCCGAGTAGTGCGTGATAGACACTTCGGAACGGAGCGATGTCCAAGATTAACTCTTCATTTTGGTATTTATTGGTGGAGCCGAATACGGCTTCCAATGTTAATGAACCCGTGCAGCGGGCTTCTACGCCTGGTACCACTCCTTTAAAGGTAGTGCTGCTTGGCTTAATTCTTGACAGGTCTTTCCCCATCTTGTGGACAGTGTCTTGGTATATCATATTGAGACTGCTGCCGTCGTCCATAAGGACTCGGGTAACATGGTATCCGTCAATTACAGGGTCGAGCACTAAGGTCACCGAACCTCCATGACTGATACTGCATGCATGATTCCTATGATCAAAGGTGATCGGACAAGCCGGCCATGGATTGAATTTTGGGGCGACGGGCTCGATGGCATTTACGTCCCGGAGTGCGCACATGCGCTCCCTATAGGGGATATGGGTGACGTAGATCATGTTCACGGTTTTCACCTCCAGCGGAAATTTCTTCTGTCCTCCCGTGTTCGGTTGGCGAGGTTCATCCTCATCTTCGCTTTGAGGTCCTTTTCCCTTATGTTCGGTGTTTAGCTTGCAGCCTGCTTAAAGACCCAACAGTTATGGTTGGTATGATTTGTAGGTTTATTAGGGGTGCCATGGATCTGGCAGGACCTGCCTAGTATTTTTTCCAAGCTGGATGGACTATCTCTGTTGCCTTTAAGTGACTTCTTTCGTTGATCGATCCTAGAGCCACTAAATCCGGCGTTTACCATCGTGTCATCTGCGCTTCTAGTATTGTTTCGATGCTTGTTTTTGTTGCACTGTGGGTTGCCATTGCCATCACAGGTGTTGTTGCTGCTATGAGCCAGCCAACTTTCCTCGCCCGCACAAAAGCGGGTCATGAGTGTAGTTAGGGCTGCCATTGTTCTCGGCTTCTCTTGGCCGAGGTGTCTAGCCAGCCATTCATCCCAGACGCTGTGTTTGAATGCCGCTAAGGCTTCGGTGTCCGGACAGTCTACAATTTGGTTCTTTTTAGTTAAGAACCGGTTCCAAAGCTTATGGGCTGACTCCCTGGGTTGCTGGATTATATGACTTAAATCAACAGTATCCGAGGGCCAGACATAAGTCCCCTGAAAGTTTGCCCGAAAAGCAGCCTCAAGTTCTTCCCAGCTTCCAATAGAGTTTTCTAGGAGGCTGCTTAACTAGTGTCGAGCTAGTCCTTTCAGCTTGAGATGTAAGTATTTGATAGCATGGAGATCATCTCCATGAGCCATGTGTATGTGAAAAATAAATTCTTGTATCCATACAGCGGGGTCCATTGTTCCATCGTACACCTCGATGTTTACGGGTTTAAACCCTTCTGGAAATTCATCATCCATCACCTCATCGGTTATGCACTGAGGGTGTGAAGCACCCCTGTATTTTGCGATATCGTGGCGTAGTTCGGGCGGTATTGGTGTTTGGTGTTGGCTCAGAACTGGAATGTGACCGGTCTCTTTGGCTTGATAGCCGTCGCCCCGTGTGTGGGTACATTCCCTCGGTCCGTAGATTGATCTGGTAGGGCCAGCCTTTTTATTCAGGTCCTGACGTAGGCCGTACTTATGGGCCTGAGCCGATGTATCCTTTCCTTTACGGTGAGGAGGTGCGGGCTTGTGTACGGCGTTGCTGGCCGCTTTGTTCCGTCCACGGGGTGGTCGGTCCGGTTGATCGGACTGATCATACTTCAGCAGAATTGGCGCTGGGGCCTCATCATCAAATTGGGGCAGCAGTTTGCGCTTAGGATAGCTCTTTTCTTGGCCCTTATGGCCGTATCACTCTTCAGCATCTAGCACATCGTTCCATCTCTCGTTGAGCGTATTCTGTTCGGCTCTAAGCCGCTGCTGCTGCCTCTTCAGGCTCCTTGCAGTGGCAGTGAGTTGTTGTTGAAAATGCTTCTGTTCGAGTGGTTCTTCCGGGACGATGTATTCTTCGTCTCACAGGCTGATGTCCTCTTCGGAGATAGGTTGATAATTGCTATCATCTGCGTCGCTATGATTGGTTGGTGGTTCTTTTGGACTGTGTTCGCCATCCTCTCGTTTGTCCCGCTCTACCGCTGGTTCTATGGGACCATCGGCTTGTTCCGGATCGTCATTGTCTTCAGTGACAGTGTTACTCTCTTTCCCTTTACGGGGTCAAGATCGACGCTTTTGACACCTGTGTTTGGGAGGTTCACCGACGGGCTTGTCCTGTTCTGGATTGGTATCACCGTCGCCCTCCTTCCCGTTGGGTGTGTCCACCATGTATACATCATAAGTAGAAGTAGCCGTCCATCACACGATTGCAGGCGGATTTGTACTTAGATCGGCTTTGGCATCGTGGTCCATCCTGTCGATGTCTTCGGAAGCGTAATCTAATAGATTGTTTAAGTCTTTGACCGTGGCTAACAAGTGGGTGGTGGGTGGTGAGGGAGTCCTGGATCGAGGGGTACTCATGTGGCCGGATGACTCGTGGTTTGCCAGACTGGTGGGCCGTGAACATCATTGTTGAAGATCGTCTCTCGTATCCGGATAGGACTCTTGTATGCGTATAACGGCAGGTTTTAGGTTCAGGTGTAATCTTTCCTTCCTCTGCAAGTTGGTTATGTACAAACCCTAGGGCCCTCCGGTGCATATATAAACTGGAGGGTTTAGTCCTTAGAGGCTGAACAACAATAGAATCATAGGCTAGACTTTTAGGGTTTAGCCATTATGATCTCGAGGTACATCAACTCTTGTAATCATATTCATTAAGATCAATCTAGTAGGAAGTAGGGTATTACCTCGATCGAGAGGGCCTGAACCTGGGTTAACATCTTGTCCCCAGTCTCCTGTTACCATCGATCCTCAGACGCATAGTTCGGGACGCCCTACCCGAGATCCTCCAGTTTTGACACCGACATTGGCGCTTTTATTGAGAGTTCAACTATGTCGTCGACCGAAGGACTGATGGATTGCCTCATCAACAACGACGGCACTACCGCTGAGGGGACTTTTCATCTCGGCCAACTTTTTGTGTTTGGCGGCTTCACGCTCCGTGCCAACATAGAAGGCCACCTCGAGCAGGTTGAGAGCTACGCCCCTGGCCATCAGGTTAGGTTTGGAAGCTTGAACCACGTTGCTGATATCCGCGGAGACTTGATCTTTGATGGATTCGAGCCCACGGCGATCGCTCCATGCCACCACGATGAACATGACCTAAATCTGTCATCGGACCACCTCCAGGGGATAGCACCTGTAACCGCTTTGGCCCAAGATCTGGAGCGGATCGCGCCACCCGAGGACGAGAAGCTCAACCCCGCCACGGAAGCCGCAAACTTAGCGGCGCTGGAGCCGCATGATGACCCACAAATGTAGGGGATCTATCGTAGTCGATAGGCAGTTTCAGTAAGGTATTTTCTGCAAGCACTGAAATTATAGGTAACATATAGTTTTGTGATAAGATAATTGATAGCAAGTGACAAAAGGTAAAAGTAAATAAGGTGCAGCAAGGTGGCCCAATCCTTTTTGTAGCTAAGGACAAGCCTGGACAAACTCTTATATAAAGGAAAGTGCTCCCGAGGGCACATGGGAATTATCGTCAAGCTAGTTTTCATCACGATCATCTGATTCGCGTTCGGTACTTTGATAATTTGGTATGTGGGTGGACCGGTGCTTGGGTGCTGTCCTTACTTGGACAAGCCTCCCACTTATGATTAACCTCTAATGCAAGCATCCGCAACTACAAAAGAAGTATTAAGGTAAACCTAGCCATAGCATGAAACATATGGATCCAAATCAGCCCCTTACGAAGCAACACATAAACTAGGGTTTAAGCTTCTGTCACTCTAGCAACCCATCATCTACTTATTACTTCCCAATGCCTTCCTCTAGGCCCATATAATGGTGAAATGTCATGTAGTCGATGTTCACATGACACCACTAGAGGAGAGACAACATACATCTCATCAAAATATCGAACGAAGACCAAATTCACATGACTACTGATACGTCTCAAACGTATCTACTTTTCCAAACACTTTTGCTATTGTTTTGACCTCATTCTTGCATGATTTGAACTAAACTAACCCGAACTGACGCTGTTTTCAGCAGAGCTGTCTGTATGGTTTTATTGTGTGCAGGAAAACGGATTTTTAGGTGTCTCAGAAAATTCCACGAAAAATCACAGAAAATCCACGCACCGGAAGGAACCTTGTGCCAGAAGATGGACCAGAGGGCAACCAGGGGGGGCCCAGGCGCCCTGGTGGCGCGGCCCCACCCCTGGCCGCCGCGCCAGGCCGCCTGGGTGGGTCCCACCTCCCCTGGTGCCCTACTTTGACCTGTATTTAGCCCGTGACGAGAAAACCCGAGATTAGGAGTTGTTTTCCCAGGTTTCGTCGCGGAGCCGCCGCCACCCTCTGTTCTTCTTCGGGAGGGCTAATCTGGAGGCTGATTTGGCCTCCGGAGAGGGGAGATTGTCGCCATCGTCATCATCATCACCACTCCATCCTCCCTCCATGACTTCTCCTTCCATGTGTGAGTAATTCCCTACTGTAGGCAAAGGGGATGGTAGGGATTGGATGAGTTAGATCATGTAATAGTTTATCAGATCGTTGGGGGCATGTTGCCTATCATCTACTATGGTGTTTATCATCTTTGCTTCAACTTGTTACTCTTAATGCTTGTCACTTAGGGCCCGAGTGCCATGATTTCAGATATGAACCATATGTGTTTGCATGAATATATTTGTGTTCTTGATCCTATCTATGAGTTGTTTGCACCTATTACGATCCGGAACCGGCGATCCCAAAAGTGACAGCTTGGGACACCAAAGGGGATGCTCCATAGTTTGAGGATTACATGTATCCATTGAGTTTATTGCTTTGTTCCGGTGCTCTTTGACAGGAGCACCTTAATCTCCATAAGTTCCTTTTGGCCCCGTTCGTAGCGGGATGGTAGGACAAAAGATGTTGTGCGAGTTCTTATTGCAAGCACGTACAACTACCTATGGGATACATGCCTAATGTTTGATATTTGCCTAGATGATCATTACTTTTCCATGTGCCTTGCCCCAATTTAGATTCATGATATATCTCATCCATGCAGCGCCCAACCATCCATCTCCCTAGCCTACAGTGTTTTAAATCCTGCTGGTTACTAGTTGCTACTTTTGCTATTTACTTTTGTTGTTTACTTTTACTATCACCACCATCACTATCATATCACCGTTACCACTTATCTCTTGTTGCAAGTAAGTATATTTCAGGTGCGGTTGAATTGACAACTCAACTGTCAAAGCTTATAAATACTCTTTGGCTCCCCGTGTGTCGAATCAATAAATTGGGTTATTCTTACCCACGAAGACTATCTCGATCCCTTACGGTTGAGGGTTATCAAGTACCGTTTTCTGGCGCCGTTGCCGGGGAGCATAGCAATATTTACAAGTCAACTTGAAGTATCCTACCTGCTGCACTCCATCCGCTATGGGTAAGAAAGGAGACCCCCAAGGTTCCGATCTTACTATCCACTACAAGAAGAGGTACTGTTCTAAACACTAGTGCTACACTTGATTCACCTTCTGTTATGAGTAAGTTTGCCTCACCGCCACCACATGATGCTCCTACTGAATCTGCTACTATGTCTGATACTTTTGATGATGCTTCTACTACTCTTGATGATATTAGTTCACTTGGTTATGCTCTTGAGAAACAGATCGCTGCTGCTGCAAAAAAATCTGGAATTGAAATTCCTGTTACTCCCTACCCTATTGGTGGAACTTATGATTATCCTGATTTAAGTAAACTCAAGGAGAGACTCCTTGATGATGATTACATTATGCTTGATGATGATTTATGCAGGGAACTGACAGAGTTTGCCGGCTCTGACCCTGAAGCTATTAAGAAGCTGCTTGAAAAACACTCTTTGAAGAACAAGACCGTTCCTGATCCTGAATTTGCTACATCCCCTATATGCATCGATGATCCTGATTATGATTTCTCTGTTGATCTTTCACTTATACCTATGGTTGAAGCTGACCCCTTTTATGGCAGAGAAAATGATGATGTTATTGCACACCTGACCAAACTCACTGAGTTGGGTGGCTTGTTTACCACGGATGAGAAGAAACGAAACTTTTATGTTACTAAGCTTCTTCCTTTCTCTTTGAAGGAAGGTGCTAAAACATGGTATGATTCACTCCCATGTGGTTCCATTAAGAGTCCTCAAGACTTACCTCACTCTTTTGTTGATAAGTACTTTCTTGCTCATATGCAACATGCTGCTTTACAAAGAATTTATAACTTTAAACAGTTGCAGGATGATGATGGCTTCTCGCCCCTCATTGGTTACCCCAAGTGGAAGGTTTGAGATGCAGTGTAGCGGTAGTTTTCCCTTGGCAAAGATACCAAGGATCGAATCCCCTGAGACTCCGAGGGTCAACAAGAAGGTGTCAACTGCTAGCGGCGCAACTTAGCGATTGACAGGACCTGCACACAAATACAAATAACTTTGCTCCCAATGAGTATAGAGAGGTTGTCAATCCCTCCGGCCTTGTCGTTTACAAAGGATCAAACGCAAGAGATAATAGTGATATGTATGACTGCAACTAGTAAGTAAGAACAGAAAGTAAATAGCAGATGTGATTAGTGATGGTAATATGGACCGGGGTCCCATGATGTTCACTAGTGATGTCTCTCTCCCAAAAGACGATAAAACAGCTAAGCGAGGTAAACGAATTACAGCTGGGCAATTGACAGGATTATGTGCGCAAACCAATGCTAACTATGCTGCAAGAAAGGTAGAGGCTCAAAAGCATGGGAGGTACGCCAAGGCAAGTAGACCGAAATCCATCTGCATCTACTACTAATCATCCACCTTGAGATATCTATCCAGAACATCTCGCTGGTATTAAGTTGCGAGTCCCACCCATAGTGTAAACTCAAAGCAACAGACAACTGCATTAAAAGAACTTTGCGTAAAGTAAACAATCCTTGCACCCGCAAGTACAAGCACTGTTGTTTTCCCCCTTGTGGCAACAGCACATCCCCTAGACTCATGTTTCTGTCACTCAAGCTAGTCATCGAGGGGCATGAACCCACAATCAAGCATAACGTTCCCTCTTGGAGTTACTACCTACTACTTGGCCAAAGCAATAAACAGCAACGGAGAACATGCAAGAATTACTCAAGAACATAAATATAAAAGAGGTGAATCAAATATATTACTCACACACAATCTGAACATAATCTCATAATCCATCGGATCCCAGCAAACTCATCATAGCAACAACATAAGGATTACATATGTGCCTCGATCATGTAGGGCAGCTCACGAGGTCTAATCGGTAAAGAACAAAGAGGGGAGGAGAACATCACACAGCTACTGGTCATGGACCCATGGTCCAAGGGAGACTACTCACAACTCATCCGGGAGGCGTCCATGGTGGTGGAGAGGCTCCCGGTGGTGATCCTCCCCTCCGGCAGGGTGCCGGGAAGAGTTCTCCTGGTGCTCCCGATCTTGGAAGCGCGGCGGTGGCGGAACAGAGATGAGATCGCGAAAAAGGGTTCCGTCCTCGAGGGTTTCGGGACGCGGTGTAAATATATGCCAAAGGGGGGCGTCAGAGGAGGCCAGGGGGGCCCAGGCGCCTTGGCGGAGGGGCCAGGAGGGGGGCCGCGCCCTCTGGCCACCTGGAGCCCCTATGGGCCCCCTCTGGCCCTACTTTGGCCGCATGGAAGCTTCCGGAACGCTGATTTTTTATATATTTTCCCGGAATTTTTCTGGCAATTTACGTAATGGGAAAACCTGAAATACAAAAACTGCAGAAAACAGAAACTGGCACTGGGGTGCACTGAGTTAATAGGTTAGTCCAAATATGATCAAAAATGTATGGAAGTGCATAAATATCATAGCAATATCACACAAAAGAGGCATGGAGCAAGCAGAAATTATAGATACGTTTTGGACGTATCAACATCCCCAAGCTTAATTCCTGCTCGTCCTCGAGTAGGTAAATGATAAAAAGCATAATTTCTGTGGTGACATGCTATTAACCATATAAGAACTTTTCACACTCACATGACAAATGCTTACTGAGACAATGAATCTTTAGTAATTAAGTTGCCTCATGAGAATATCACAAAGAACTGAGAGTTTTACAATATGATACTGAAACACTCAATAGATTTGTAGTGAGCATGGTGTGTAAACATGACAAAGTGGTACCTCGCTTGCCCCCTTTAGTGAAGCAAAACATAAATGCAGGGGCACCTCCAAAGTTTAAGTGACGACTAGATACAATGATTTCAGAACAAACGATATCATAATTATGCAGAAGACAATGGTACTTTGGGACAATGCACATTACACTCAGAATGACAATCATGCTCTCAATAGTTGGTGCTTTAAAGAAAGAAGGTGGAGACTCTCGAACCGTGGCTTTTGATGGCAAGGTTGAAAACCCGTGGTCGGAAACAAAAACTAAACATGTACCAGAGCTCTTGGTTTTTAAAAACAGAGGTAATAATTATTTTTTTTAGAGATGCATATTTCGTCAACGAATGCTAGCAGATAACTCAATTACTTCTCGAGCTGGACAAGTTTCGAGGAACGGCTCCCGCGCAAGGACGATCACATCCTCTTAATCACCTTTGTTTATCACTGCCAAAGTTTTCTGATTTCTCATGAACAAAGCGTGAAGGAGGGTTTGTTTGTTGTATATTTTTTAATGAGCCGGGCAAACTCTTTGCCAGTTCCTCCTCGTATTAGGGGTTTGCACATTATACATGCAATCCCGGGGTGAAGCTTGTCCAACTTAAAAAGATCATGAATTAACTACTACTTCCTCATGAGCTAAAACAGAGGCACAAAAGAGAAATGTTTTTTTGAATAATTTCGAGATGGTACATGAAAGTATTCGTTAGGAATGGTAGGTAAATACCATGTATAGGAAGGTATGGTGGACTCATATGGCATAACTGGTTTAAAGGATTTTGGATGCACAAGCAGTCAGTCCGCTTAGTACAGGCGAAGGTTAGCAAAAGACTAGGAGCGACCAACTAAGAGAGCAATGACGGTCATAATCATGCAGAGCGACAAAGCAACATTGAATCGGGCATGGAAGTTATATCGCTACTCAGAAATTAAAGATCATCAAGGCTTGATAGACTTTCTTTACAGTCTTAAATATGCGTGAGCATATGCCAAGTCAATCAAAATAAATTCTTGGAGGAAGATATCACTAAACCATACCACATCATAGGCAAACAAATCATGTTGGTACTTCAATAACACATTAAGAACCCCCCAGCTATTTGAGACTAACCATAAAAAAACATGAACTACTAAGCACCATTATGCACATAGCATTTTTATCATAGACATATCAACCAGTGCAACAGAAGCCAACTCTCTTAACAAGATAAGCATGATAACTAAAGAGAGTTCCAGCAACCAACTAAACAAAAGCTCTTTAAAAAGTAAAGCATGAAAACTAAGAGCTAAACATGACAGTACCTATTGAAAGACAAAGAACACACACAGCAAAGATAGACATGAAAATTATATGTTGTGTTCTAGGTTGACGTGGAGCGTGTTTCTCTCCCACACAAAGAAAGATGGGTTCCAACTCGTTATGAACAGCAAGCAAAGCTAAAGAAAAACTAAAAAGGAAACTAAAAGCAAGACACTCCAAGCATAGCTCATAACACATGAAGTGATAAAAATATAGTGGAACGAAAGACGAACTGATAATTGTTGATGGAGAAGGGGATCACGAGGGCATCCCCAAGCTTAGACACTTGAGTCTTCTTGAATATTTCTTGGGGGTGCATGGGGGCATCCCCAAGCTTGAGCGTTTCACACTCCTGAATCTTTTTATCATCTTCCCTCACACACTTGAAAACTCCCTTCATACATAACTCATCATAATCTGATTAGCGAGGTTAGTACCCATAATAAAATAATTTTTCCTTGATGGAGATAAGGATAATCTTGAAGGTCTACTGTTTCTCAAGATTGCCAAAAGGTTTTTGCAAAGAAAAAAAAGCAAGCTCAAGGTTTGCAAAACGAAGGAAAGGCAAAACAGGACATAATCTGTGAAAAACAGACCAGCAGGTAGTAAATAATTTTTTCGGGGCACTTCTGCAACTCAAATCAAAAAACTCAGAACAGACGCCCGAAAGCCAATTGTATAGAGCACGCTGTAGAAAAAATTCAGACCGAAAAGATGATCTGGTGATTTTATACGAATTTTTCTGTCCAAGGACAGAATCTGTTTCCTGGACAGCACGTCACAACTTCTGAACTTTCTTGCAATCAGAGGCTAAACTTGGCACAAAGCTGAAAAGTAAAGATACAATGATGATGCTACTGTAGTAACAAACATCAAGACACAACAAAAGCAAAAATAAAATTTTATTCATTGTGGGCTGCCTCCCAAAAGCGCTTTCTTTTATGCCTTTAAGCTAGGCATAATGCAAAGAGATCAAGTTTTATCAAGAGTAAAAGAATAGCTAGCCCATATAACGGACTCAAAAGGTAACTTAATCTTCTTTCTAGGGAAGTGTTCCATCCCTTTCTTGATAGGAAATTGGAATTTTATATTCCCCTCTTTCATGTCAATGATGGCACCAACGGTGCGAAGAAAAGGACGTCCCAAAATAATTGGACAAGAAGGTTCACATTCAATATCCATAATAGTAAAATCAACGGGAACATAATTGTCATTGACAATGATAAGAACATCATCGATCCTCCCCAAGGGTTTCTTTATGGAAGAATCAACAAGACGAACAGTAAAAGAACAAGAATCAAAAGGTTTCAATTTAAGCATATCATATATTCTTTTGGGCATAACGGAGGTACTAGCTCCAACATCACATAAAGCATAGCAAGAGAAGTTATTCAACTTAATTTTAATCATAGGATCCCAACCATCTTCTAGCTTTCTAGGTATGGAGGCTTCTACCCTAAGTTTCTCCTCCCTAGCTTTGATGAGAGCATTAAGTGTGCTAGTGCGGGGATCTCTAGACATCTTGTGAAGGAAATCAATAACTTCGGTAAGGGTGCAATTATCAAAATCAAGGTCACTACTATCAAGTAAAGTGGTAGTGGTGTCCTTTAGGCTCACTTGTTTGGTAGTTTCTATGGTCATAGCATCACCATTAATAGGTCCAATGGGACCAGGAGTGCATTGGGTGCTAAGAGTTTGGATATCCTCAACAACTTGGATAGTAGCAACAGTGTGGTGGGTAGGAAGGTTCTTAATTCTATCTTCTTCCTCCTTTAGGGGTGCAACCACTTCGGGTTTAGCTGCCATTTGGTTTATCAAAGTGGCTTGTGTGTGGGACATCTTGGAAACTTGGGTCTTAGTGATAGTGAGCCTAGTCTGGAGGTTAGAAATCTCAATATTTAGGCTCTCTAGTTGTCTACTAATGTCTTGCAAGATAGCAGTATGGTCATTTAATTGCCTCGAGAAGGTTTTGTTTTGTTCATATTGGGTGTGCATGTAGTTCTTAGTGGCCTTCTCTATTTCTAGAAGTTTCTCATAACCAAGCATGTCTCTATCTCTTTGGGTGGAGTTCTTGGTGCTAGGATAAGCATTGTTGTTCCCATAGGAATTAGAGGGGAACGATCTAGGATTGCTACCAAAATTGCTCCTATAAGCATTGTTATTGAAATTGTTTCTAGAGATAAAGTTCACATCTACTTGTTCTTGAGCAATCAAAGAATTTAAAGGAACATCACGAGGACCAATAGAAGATTGCTTGGAAAGTAGAGACATGATCAAGTCAACTTTTTCATTTAGGGAGGAAATCTCCTCGACAGAGTTTACCTTCCTACCTATTGGAGCGCGTTCGGTGTGCCATTGGGAATAATTGGTCATCATCTCATCGAGAAGCTTCGTGGCAGAACCAAGTGTAGTTGACATAAAGGTTCCTCCCGCGGCCGAATCTAACAAGTTCCGCGAGGTAAAGTTCAAGCATGCATAAAAAGTTTGGATAACCATCCAAGTAGTCAAACCATGAGTAGGGCAGTTCTTGACAAGAGATTTCATGCGTTCCCAAGCTTGGGCAACGTGTTCATTATCCAATTGTTTGAAATTCATTATGTTATGCCTTAGTTGGATAATTTTAGCAGGTGGATAGTACTTTCCAATAAAGGCATCCTTGCACTTGTCCCAAGAATCTATGCTATTTCTAGGCAAAGACTGAAACCAAATTTTAGCTCCTCCTCTCAAGGAGAAAGGAAAAAGCTTAAGCTTAACAATATTACCATCTATTTCTTGGTACTTTTGCATATCACAGAGTTCAACAAAATTGTTTAAGTGTAAAGTAGCATCATCTCCAGCACCGGAGAATTGATCTTTCATAACTAGGTTCAGTAAAGCAGGTTTAATTTCATAAGAAGGTGCTGAAGTGGCAGGTGTAGTAATAGGTGTGCAGATAAAGTCATCGTTGTTATGACTAATGAAGTCACACAACTTGGTGTTCTCGGTGGAACCCATAGCAGCAACAAGTAAGATAACTATTTTTGTGATTTTTGATAGAAGACACTAAAGCAAAAACTGAAAGGTAAACTAACAAGACTAAAAAGCAAAGGTAAAAGATAGCGTGCAACTCCCCTATCTTGAAGAGTGGAGTCCCCGGCGACGGCGCCAGAAAACTTTGCTTGATGGCTTCTCGCCCCTCGTTGGTTACCCCAAGTGGAAGGTTTGAGATGCAGTGTACCGGTAGTTTTCCCTTGGCAAAGATACCAAGGATCGAATCCCCTGAGACTCCGAGGGTCAACAAGAAGGTGTCAACTGCTAGCGGCGCAACTTAGCGATTGACAGGACCTGCACACAAATACAAATAACTTTGCTCCCAACGAGTACAGAGAGGTTGTCAATCCCTCCGGCCTTGTCGTTTACAAAGGATCAAACGCAAGACATAATAGTGATAGGTATGACTGCAACTAGTAAGTAAGAACATAAAGTAAATAGCGGATGTGATCAGTGATGGTAATATGGACCGGGGTCCCATGATGTTCACTAGTGATGTCTCTCTCCCAAAAGACGATAAAATAGCTAAGCGAGGTAAACGAATTATAGCTGGGCAATTGAGATGATTATGTGCGCAAACCAATGCTAACTATGCTGCAAGAAAGGTAGAGGCTCAAAAGCATGGGCGGTACGCCAAGGCAAGTAGACCGAAATCCATCTGCATCTACTACTAATCATCCACCTTGAGATATCTATCCAGAACATCTCGCTGGTATTAAGTTGCGAGTCCCACCCATAGTGTAAACTCAAAGCAACAGACAACTGCATTAAAAGAACTTTGCGTAAAGTAAACAATCCTTGCACCCGCAAGTACAAGCACCGTTGTTTTCCCCCTTGTGGCAACAGCACATCCCCTAGACTCATGTTTCTGTCACTCAAGCTAGTCATCAAGGGGCATGAACCCACAATCAAGCATAACGTTCCCTCTTGGAGTTACTACCTACTACTTGGCCAAAGCAATAAACAGCAACGGAGAACATGCAAGAATTACTCAAGAACATAAATATAAAAGAGGTGAATCAAATATATTACTCACACACAATCTGAACATAATCTCATAATCCATCGGATCCCAGCAAACTCATCATAGCAACAGCATAAGGATTACATATGTGCCTCGATCATGTAGGGCAGCTCACGAGGTCTAATCGGTGAAGAACAAAGAGGGGAGGAGAACATCACATAGCTACTGGTCATGGACCCATGGTCCAAGGGAGACTACTCACAACTCATCCGAGAGGCGTCCATGGTGGTGGAGAGGCTCCCGGTGGTGATCCTCCCCTCCGGCAGGGTGCCGAGAAGAGTTCTCCTGGTGCTCCCGATCTTGGAAGCGCAGCGGCGGCGGAACAGAGATGAGATCGCGAAAAAGGGTTCCGTCCTCGAGGGTTTCGGGACGCGGTGTAAATATATGCCAAAGGGGGGCGTCAGAGGAGGCCAGGGGGCCCAGGCGCCCTGGCGGCGCGGCCAGGAGGGGGGCCACGCCCTCTGGCCGCCTGGAGCCCCTGTGGGCCCCCTATGGCCCTACTTTGGCTGCATGGAAGCTTCCGGAACGCTGATTTTTTATATATTTTTCCTGGAATTTTTTTGGCAATTTACGTAATGGGAAAACCTGAAATACAAAAACAGCAGAAAACAGAAACTGGCACTGGGGTGCACTGAGTTAATAGGTTAGTCCAAATATGATCAAAAGTGTATGGAAGTGCATAAATATCATAGCAATATCACACAAAAGAGGCATGGAGCAAGCAGAAATTATAGATACGTTTTGGACGTATCAGATGAGCACCTCCCTAAAGCTTGGGGGAGGTACTGTGGTCTGATTCGGGCTAGACCAGGACATGGAGTTCCTAAGAATGAATTAATCGATATATTTTATGCTGGTCTAACTGATGAATCCAGCTCCTATTTGGACAGTTGTGCTGGTTGTGTTTTCAGGAAAAGAACACCGGACGATGCAGAGGATTTGATGGGAAGGATTGCCAAAAACCTTGAAGATTGGTCCGTCCCCGAACCGCCTCCACCACCAAAGAAGAGGGGCATGTTTGTTCTAAGCCCCGAAGATATGCGAGAAGCAAAGAAGTCTATTAAAGAGAAGGGTATTAAAACTGAAGACGTGAAGAATCTACCCCCTATTGAGAAGTTGTGTGAGCCTACCACTCACCCTCCTATGGTAGAGGTACACTCTTTTTTAGATTTCAACGCAAGTGACATCCCTCATGGTAAGCCTCCTGATCAATGTTTAGATGAGTTTGATAATTTTATTATGAAACAAAATCATTTTAATGAGAGGATACAAAGTCAATTGCATGATAATTCCCTTGCTATCAAAAGCTTGCTTGATGTTCTAGGTAGAACAGTTAATGATGTTAAATGTCTTGTGAAGCATTTTCATATGGTTCAAACTCAGCTTGAACAAATTTCTAATGTGCAAAAAGATTGCTTGCTAACAATGCCAAACAAGACGATTTGCAGGCCTTCGGGATTAAGACCCGAGGAGGAACTAGCACTCAAGATCCTCTCTATCCAGAGGGGCATCCGAGGAGAATCGAGCAAGATTCTCAAATGCAGGAAGAAGAAATTGTTGGCTCTCCAAAGAAGAAGAAGAAGAAACATAAGGAGGCTGACAATTCCAATGATCCTATTACAGATGAAGAGCCAGCTGTTGATCCCAACAGTGTATCTATCTCCGATGCTGAGACTGAAGACGGTGCCGAACCTAAAGGTAAGGATAATGAGAAGAATGATCCGCTTGAAGTTCAAGAAGAAGAAGCACCTGACAAACGTAAGAGGTACACTAGAGAAGACTTCGTCGCAAGAAGACATGGGAAGGAAAGAGAACCATGGATACAGAAACCCATGCCCTTTCCAGGTAAGTCTATCAAATCTAAAGAAGAAGAGCATTACAATAAGTTTTGTGAGTGGATTAAACCTCTTTTTCTTCAAATCCCTTTGACTGATGCTATTAAGTTACCTCCCTATTCAAAATATATGAAAGATATTGTCACTAATAAAAGAAAAGTTCCTAATGAAGCAATATCTACTATGCTTGCTAACTACTCTTTCAGTGGCAAGATTCCTGAGAAGCTTGGTGATCCAGGTATACCCACCATTCCTTGCTCCATAAAGAATAATTATGTCAAAACTGCTTTATGTGATCTTAGAGCAGGAGTGAGTGTTATGCCTCTCTCTCTTTACAAGAGGCTTTGTTTAGAGAAACTAATTCCTACAGATATCTCTCTTCAGATGGTTGACAAGTCAACCGTCGTTCCGATAGGTATTTGTGAGGATGTCCCTGTAGAAGTTGCTAATTGATTGATCCTTACTGATTTTGTTGTGCTTGACATGCCCGAGGATGGGAGCATGTCCATTATTCTTGGTAGACCTTTTCTTAACACCGCAGGTGCTATTATTGATTGCAATAAAGGGAAGGTTACCTTCAATGTGAATGATAAAGAACACACGGTGTATTTTCCAAAGAAGACCGACAGGAGGCATGGCCTCAACTCTATAGAAAATATCGAGACCGTGAAGATTGGAGAATGGGACTGTCCACTACATGTGCACCACAAATACAAAACTATTATGGTGGGGACAATGTCCATTAAAGTAAAGGTGCAATGATCATTTCATAAGAGGTGAGACTTTTTGCTCTATATATCGCATGTTTGTTGGTAAGACTTGATCAACCTTACTAATGAACATGTTTTATATAGATAAAAAGTTGAGCTTGTTATGTTTTCATTTGTTTTAGTTTTTGTTCTCCTTGCTGTACCAAGTGTTTATGTTTTGAAGCTTCACAATACTAATCACTGCTTTAAGTTTTCAGAAAGTCTTGCAGCCTTTTTGAACTTCGAAAAAAATTCAACAGTGAAGTTTTCAGAAAAATTCCAGAAAAATAAAAATAAAAATTTCCATGCCGGGAATGACCCAGAGGCACCTAGGGCCAACCAGGGGGACCCACCAGTGGCCCAGGCGGCCAGCTGGCGCGGCCTGCCCCCTGGCCGCGCCCACAGGGCGCCTGGGGCCCACAAGCCCCCCCTCCAGGTAAGTCTTCTTCCTCCCTCTCTCTTTCTCTCCAGAAACATGAGTTATGCACTTGTTCTTGCGTTCTTACTGCTCTTGGAGGCGATTCTTCGATCTCTCTCTACAACCTATCATTTGAGCTGAGATTTTGAACAAATACTCCCTGGTATGTAATTCCTCCACCCCTCCAATTAGATTTCTGATTGGTGGCTTCATTTGTGAGTATTTAGTAGTTCTTGGTGCTGTGTAGATGAGCTTGCATGCATGTGTAGAAATTTATTTTCCAAGTTTTGATGCAAGTTTATGCCTTAGGTAAGTGAGTTGAGTAGTTTGCCTTAACCCACATTGTTTAAATCCTTGTTTTTGTAATTTGCCAAAAATTTCAGAAATGAGTTTGTTAGGAAGGGCAAAGGGGTGGCTTGAGAAGAAGAGGCCCACGCACTCCGATCGAGTTACTAGAGCCGCAGCTTCACCCACGACTGCTAGGGTGAGCTACAATGAAGATCATGTGCCCCTAGAGTTGTTGGAAGACACAAGTCCAGCATGTGCTATGATGTTTCCATGTGATGAATTCCTTGAAGCTGCGGGAATCAAGGATGAGTTTTATAATCTTTGTGCTAATGCAGGTCTGACACGGCTCGTCACGTGCCGTTTTATTCAGTATCAAAAACTCACCTCCGGTTTCATTAACAGTTTTAGATATAACCCTGATACTGGTGCTATTAATTTTAAAATTTACAATGATCTTATCACCATGCCCTTGGGAAAGTTTTGTGAAATAATAGGTGTGCCAAACGTTGGGCGGACGGCTAAGATGACCTCTCAGCCCTCCGAGCTGAAAACCGTCTTCAACTCTCTCTGCAGCATGGGTACGAGGGATATTCATCGGTCAAAAATCTCCAGCATCTTATTCCCTCACCTCAGGTATTTTGCATATTATGTTGCTAGAGGGGTATTAGCTCGTGACAACACGAGCAGCATTTCTGCGCCGGATATTGCTATCCTGGCAACCGCCCTTTCAAGGAGGTTTGATTATAATATGGGTGCCTTAATTGCTCGACGCCTTGCTATGAACGGTAACAGGGGAGATTTATTTGGTGGCGTTTATGCCACACTTATCTTAGAACATCTTAAAGGCACCCCACACCCTGATGATAAGCCTTTTACTTATTTAAGTTTTGATCTTGCTGCTATGAAAAGGCATAAGTTTGTTACCATGACTTCTGAGCTTGATAATCTTGTTTATATCTTGCGTTTCGGAACTACCGCGGAACGCGAGATCCGTCTACCTGCACCTCTTTTGTTTGATTTTTCTCGCGGGAACGGATGGTCCTTTGATGTTATCCAGTTCGATGAGTTCATGGCCCAGCATCAGTTTCATAACCCCATGGAGGGGGTTGTGCCCGACGAGGAGGAGCACGGTGAGTTACCACCTTTTCAGGGGGAGACCGTCACCTAGTTTGGTGAAGGGTCTTCCTCTGCTTGGAGTACGGACCCTTCCTCGTGGGAGGATCCGAGGAGTTCGGTGTACGCGCCGGAATCCTTCTACGACCCTTGGACTCACCATCATTCCCCCGGAGCAGGAGGCTCCTGGGGGCAGTAGCTACTACCAACTTAGGCCAAAAGCCTAAGATTGGGGGAGTACGTGCCCTTCTCACTTTTCCATTGTATTATCCGTTTTATTCGCTTTGATCTTTTCGAGGTTTTTGCCCGTTCTTCTTTATTTCTTTCTTTGCAAAAACAACAAAAAGATTTTCTCTTTCTTTTGCTTTCGTTCAACCTTTGAAATAATCCAAAAAGATTTCCTTTCTCTCTTTAGTTTGCTTTGTTTTCAGAGTTCAGCTCAAGTCCGTGATGGCATTTAATTATATTTCCTACGTTCGATCGTGCAAGTGACGAAGCAGTAATGACGAAGATCGACTGAAGGGAAGCAACAAAGGAAAACCGGTATGAACTCTTCTTGTTTCTACTTTTGTACATATGCCTGTACTTATGATCTAGAGACCAGCTTGTAGCGACATAGTGCTATGTTTACAATGCTCTCCCAGTGGTTCATACTTTCCTTGTGGCTAGTCTCGAATAGCTAGAGTATATAATGTGTTATTGAAATGACTTACATGCATTGCACTGTTTTGTTTACTAAGGTGGTATTTCCCTTTGGAGAATTCTTGGATTGACTTGGCACATGTTTACACATGTTTAGGACTTAAAAGTCTGCTCTGCCTTGATGATCTTTGAGTTTCAGAATAGTTATATCACTTTCATGCCTGATTCAATGTTGCTTTGTCGCTCTGCATGATTATGACCGTTATTGTTCTCTAGTTGGTCGCTTCCCAGTCTTTTGCTAACCTCCACCTGTACTAAGCGGACGGACTGCTTGTGCATCCAAAATCCTTTAAACCAGTTATGCCATATGAGTCCACCATACCTTCCTATACATGGTATTTACTTGCCATTCCTAACGAAGACTTTCGTGTACCATCTCGAAATTAATCAAAAGCATTTCTCTTTTGTGCCTCTGTTTTAGCTCATGAGGAAGTAGTAGTTAATTCATGATCTTTTTAAGTTGGACAAGTTTCACCCCGGGATTGCATGTCTAATCTGCAAACCCCTAATACGAGAAGGAACTGGCATAGAGTGCGCCTGGCTCATAAAAGATAATACAACAAACAAACCCTCCTTCATGCTTTGTTCATGAGAAGTCAGAAAACTTTGGCAGTGATAAACAAAGGAGATTAAGGGGATGTGATCGTCCCCGTGCGGGAGCCGTTCCTCGAAACCTGTCTAGCTCAAGAAGTAATTGGGTTATCTACTAGCATTCGTTGACGAAATATGCACCTCTCAAAAATATTTTTACCTCTGTTTTCAAAACCAAGAGCTCTGGTACATGTTTAGTCTTTGTTACCAACCATGGGTTTTCAACCTCGCCATCAAATTCCACGGTTCGAGAGTCTCCACCTTCTTTCTTCAAAGCACCAACTAGGAGAGCATAATTGTCATTCTGAGTGTAATGTGCATTGTCCCAAAGTATTACATTGTTTTCTGCATGCTTGTGATATTATTTATTCTGAAATTCTTAGTTCTAGTCTCCTTTAAAACTCTGGAGGAGTTTCTGCATTTATGTCTTGCTTCACTCATGGAGGCTAGCGAGATACCACTCTAATATGCTCAAGCTATGTGCAATGTAATCTTGCCTTGATTTTCATTAAGTATATTATTTACTCTTGGTTATTTGTGATTGGTCACTTGAAAGAAAGATTGCTCAGTGCATTGTCCTCATAGCATTGTTTCAATACTTGCTAGACTCTTTTCGTAGTACATGCTTATATACATCTAATGAAGCAAAAGAGTTTGTCAAAGTTTTCTTTGTCGCGTTCAGTTCGTTGAACTGAATTTCTTGAGGCCAAGCAATATGCTAAGCTTGGGGGAGTTGATACGTCTCAAACGTATCTACTTTTCCAAACACTTTTGCTATTGTTTTGACCTCATTCTTGCATGATTTGAACTAAACTAACCCGGACTGACGCTGTTTTCAGCAGAGCTGCCTGTATGGTTTTATTGTGTGCAGGAAAACGGATTTTTAGGTGTCTCAGAAAATTCCACGAAAAATCACAGAAAATCCACGCACCCGAAGGAACCTTGTGCCAGAAGATGGACCAGAGGGCAACCAGGGGGGCCCATGCGCCCTGGTGGCGCGGCCCCACCCCTGGCCGCCGCGCCAGGCTGCCTGGGCGGGTCCCACCTCCCCTGGTGCCCTACTTTGACCCGTATTTAGCCCGTGACGAGAAAACCCGAGATTAGGAGTTGTTTTCCCAGTTTTCGTCGCGGAGCCGCCGCCACCCTCTGTTCTTCTTCGGGAGGGCTAATCTGGAGGCTGATTTGGCCTCCGGAGAGGGGAGATTGTCGCCATCGTCATCATCATCACCACTCCATCCTCCCTCCATGAATTCTCCTTCCATGTGTGAGTAATTCCCTGCTGTAGGCAAAGGGGATGGTAGGGATTGGATGAGTTAGATCATGTAATAGTTTATCAGATCATTGGGGGCATGTTGCCTATCATCTACTATGGTGTTTATCATCTTTGCTTCAACTTGTTACTCTTAATGCTTGTCACTTAGGGCCCGAGTGCCATGATTTCAGATCTGAACCATATGTGTTTGCATGAATATATTTGTGTTCTTGATCCTATCTATGAGTTGTTTGCACCTATTACGGTCCGGAACCGGCAATCCCAAAAGTGACAGCTTGGGACACCAAAGGGGATGGTCCATAGTTTTAGGATTACATGTATCCATTGAGTTTATTGCTTTGTTCCGGTGCTCTTTGACAGGAGCACCTTAATCTCCATAAGTTCCTTTTGGCCCCGTTCGTAGCGGGATGGTAGGACAAAAGATGTTGTGCAAGTTCTTATTGCAAGCACGTACAACTACCTATGGGATACATGCCTAATGTTTGATATTTGCCTAGATGATCATTACTTTTCCATGTGCCTTGCCCCAATTTAGATTCATGATATATCTCATCCATGCAGCGCCCAACCATCCATCTCCCTAGCCTACAGTGTTTTAAATCCTGCTGGTTACTAGTTGCTACTTTTGCTATTTACTTTTGCTGTTTACTTTTACTATCACCACCATCACTATCATATCACCGTTACCACTTATCTCTTGTTGCAAGTAAGTATATTTCAGGTGCGGTTGAATTGACAACTCAACTGTCAAAGCTTATAAATACTCTTTGGCTCCCCGTGTGTCGAATCAATAAATTGGGTTATTCTTACCCGCGAAGACTATCTCGATCCCTTACGGTTGAGGGTTATCAACTACTAATAGCAAGACTTCTCCCATGTCCACAGGAACAAAGGTAACTACTCACAAGACAGAATATAGTTCATGATCAGAGGGGTATTAATATGCACAATGGATCTAAACAAATGATCTTCCACCAAGTAAACCAACTAGCATCAACTACAAGGAATAATCAACACTACTAGCAACCCACAGGTACCAATCTGAGGTTTGGGTACGAAGATTGGATACAAGAGATGAACTAGGGTTTGAGAGGAGATGGTGCTGGTGAAGATGTTGATGAAGATAGCCCTCCCCAAGGTGGGATAGTTGTTGGTGATGACGGCGGTGACGATTTCCCCCTCCCGGAGGGGAGTATCCCTGGCAGAACAGCTCTGCCGGAGCCCTAGATTGGTTTCCACCTCGGTTCCGCCTCGAGACGGTGGCGTCTGGTCCCGAAAGCCTCCTTATGATTTATTCCAGGTCAAAACACCACATATAGGAGACGATGGGCATCGGGGGGCCCACGAGATAGGGGGGCGCGCCCCCCACCCTCGTGGACAGCCGGTGGCCCCCCTCGTGATCTCTTTCGCCAGATATTTTTTATATTTTTTGGAACGTAGTTCTGTAGTGTTTCTGGGCTTTTGGAGTTGTGCAGAATAGGTTTCCAGAAGTTGCTCCTATTCCAGCCCAGAATTCCAGCTGCCGGCTTTCTCCATCTTCATGCAAACCTTGTAAAATAAGAGAGAAAAGGCATAAGTTTGTGACATAACATGTAATAACAGCCCATAATGCAATAAATATCAACATATAAGCATGATGAAAAATGGACGTATCAACTCCCCCAAGCTTAGATCTCGCTTGTCCTCAAGTGAAAGCCGAGATCGAAAAATATGTCCACATGTTTTAGAGATAGAGGTCTCGATAAAAATAAAATACGGACATGAGGGCATCATGATCATTCTTATAACAGCAACATATATATATATTGTCATATGATTCTTATGCTAAAGTAACAATTCATCCACAATATCAAGCATGAATCATAAACTTCATTGAAAACTAACAAACTTTGATCTCGGTCATTGAAGCAATTGCAATTTATCGTAACATCGGAAAGAGTCAATATAAGAGCTTTTCAGCATGCCTACATAATCAACTATCATATAGTCTTTCACAATTGCTCACACTCATGCAATACTTATGTTTATAGAGTTTTAATCGGACACAGAGAAAGATAGGGGCTTATGGTGTTGCCTCCCAACCTTTTACCTCAAGGGTAATGTCAACAGTAATAAATCATGAAAATTTACATCCAAGTGGGTATATATGTCAGGATCTTTCCAACACAATGTGCTTGCCAAAGGATAAAATGTAAAAGAGAAAGGTGAATTTCACCTTGACTCTTATAAGGCAAGAATAATAGATAGGCCCTTCGCAGAGGGAAGCAGAGGTTGTCATGAGTTTCTATGGTTGGATGCACAAAGTCCTAGCACAGAAGAACGTCACTTTATATTGCCACTTGTGATAAGGACCTTTATTATGCAGTCAGTCGCTTTTATTACTTCCATATCACAAGATCATATAAAGCTAATTTTCTCCGCACTAATAAATCATACATATTTTAGAGAGTTTGCAACATGACAACTTACTTGGAAGGATTTTTCTCAATCCATAGGTAGGTATGGTGGACTCTCATGGCAAAACTGGGTTTAAGGATGTATGGAAGCACAAGTAGTATCTCTACTTAGTGCGAGGAGTTTTGGCTAGCATGAGGGGGACAGGCAAGATCAACATGTTGGATGATCCATGATAATATACTTTATTTCGGATATAGGAAAACATAACCCATTATGTTGTCTTCCTTGTCCAACATCAACTCTTTAGCACGTCATATTTTAAGGAGTGCTCACAATCATAAAAGATGTCCAAGATAGTATATTTGTATGTGAAGCCTCTCTTCTTTTATTACTTCCTATTAATTGCAATGATGACCAAAACTATGTTTGTCAACTGCCAACAACTTTTATTTATCATACTCTTATATGTGAAGTCATTACTTCCCATAAGATCGATATGATCTCTTGGATACTCTTTATGTTTTCTTTCTTTTTATCATGACCAAAGTGAGGAAATCAAGCCCTTGACTCAACACTAATCTTAATTATATAGCTCACGGACTCGATTACAAAGGGTAAAGATCATAAGGCAAAAGCTCACAACTATATCATACTAACTTTATTCTACTAGATCAAGATACTACCGAAATGATCGAACTAAGAAAACGGTAAAGATAGGAGTGATGGTGATACGATACCGGGGTCACTCCCCCAAGCTTGGTAGTTGCCAAGGGGAGTGCCCATACCCATATGATTATGTCTCCTTCTTCGGGGGTGGTGATGATGGCTTCTTCCTCAGCTTACGCTTAAGGACAAAAATTTTCTCCTTTAGATCATTGATCTCTTGCTCAAGATTTAATATTTTCTTGCATAGTGCCTGCTTGTTTTCCTGCAAGAGGTTAAAAGGGTTAAAATCGACCTTAGGTTTCTTTACTCTGTCGAGGAGGCTTGACTTTTTGAACTCCACATGCATATCCCCCGGTTGAGTTAGTGGGACTTCTTCTTCGTCTGAGCTAGTCCAATCCTTCCCCTTGGGATCGTGGTCCCCTTCTTCCTCCGTGGTCCAACCATAATGCTCCCAGTCCCCATAGACCTTAGGGTCAGCAAGGTAATCAGCTATATAGCTTTTTCCCTCCGAATCGTAGGACGACATGTTGCTTTTATCTGTGACAGAAACAGCTCGAAATGAAAACAGAGAATTTTTGCGTGATACAGAGGTCAAAACCTTCGGGAGTATATATAATGAATTTTTACGGACCAGAAGGAATAACATACAAGAAATCGGAGTCCGGGAGGCACACGAGCTGCCCACGAGGCAGGGGGGCGCGCCCAGGGAAGGAGGGCGCGCCCTCCACCCTCGTGGACGGCTCGTGTCTCTTCCGGACTGCTACTTATTTTTCTATTTTTCTAAATATTCCAAAACAGAGAAAATTTGACTTTAGAACTGTTTTGGAGTCGGTTTACTTATCGTATCACATACCTCTTCCTTTTCGGAGGCTGAATCGTTATGGAAAGTGTCCCTTATGTATTCCTCCGGGGTTATGGTTTCAATAACATTGGTTTCAACATTTATGGGATTACCTGAGATATAATGTTTGACTCTTTCATCGTTCACCACCTTTGGATTTGTGCCTTCGAAGTTATTGATTTTTATGGCACCGGAATGATAGACCTTGATACGTCTCCAACGTATCTATAATTTTTGATTGTTCCATGCTATTATTTATGATGTTTTGGATGTTTAATGGGCTTTGTCATACACTTTTATATTGTTTTTTGGGACTAACCTTCTAACCCAAAGGCCCAGTCCAGATTGTTATTTTTTGCCTGTTTCAGGGTTTTACAGAAAAGAGATATCAAACGGAGTCCAAACGGAATGAAACCTTCGGTGGAGATATTTTTTGAGAAAATCACGCACGGGAGACTTGAGAACCATGGAATAGGGCTTACGTTGTGCCCACGAGGGTGGGGGCGCCCCTCCTAGGGCACGCACCCTGCCTCGTGGGTCCCACGTACGGCCCCTGGTGCCCTCCTTCCTCCTATATATACCTACGTACCCCGAAACCATCAGAACAACAGAGAAAAGCCTAGTTCCACCGCCGCAACCTTCTGTTTCCGTGAGATCCCATCTTGGAGCCTGTTTCGGAGCTCCGCCAGAGGGGGATCTTCCACGGAGTGCTTCTACATCATCATCATCGCCTCAGCATGAGTTGTGAGTAGTTTAGCACAGACCTTCGGGTCCATCGCTAGTATCTAGATGGCTTGTTCTCTCTCTCTTTGGATCTCAATACAAAGATCTGCTTGCTCTTCTAGGAGATCTATTCGATGTAATCTCTTTTTACGGTGTGTTTGTCGAGATCCGATGAATTGTGGGTTTATGATCAAGATTATCTATGAGAAATATTTGGTTCTTCTCTGAACTCTTTATGTATGATTATAATATCCTTGCAAGTCTCTTCGAATTATTGGTTTGGTTTGGCCTACTAGATCTATAGTTCTTGCAATGGGAGAAGTGCTTGGCTTTGGGTTCGATCTTGCGGTGTCCTTTCCCAGTGACAGTAGGGGCAGCAAGGTACGTATTGTATTGTTGCAATCGAGGATAAAAAGATGGCATATTGCTTGATTTTATCCCTCTACATCATGTCATCTTGCTTAAAGCATTACTCTATTCTTATGAACTTAATACTCTAGATGCATGCTGGATAGCGGTCAATGTGTGGAGTAATAGTAGTAGATGCATAATCGTTTTGGTCTACTTGTATTGGACGTGATGCCTATATATAATGATCATGCCTAGATAGTCTCATAATTATTCGCTTTTCTATCAATTGCTTGACAGTAATTTGTTTACCCGTCGTAGAATATCACTATCATGAGAGAAGCCACTAGAGAACACTATGGCCCCAGGGTTTATTCTCAACATATCAATCTACACTATGGCACCATTTTTACTTTCTGTTCTTATAACCAAAAATACCAAAAATATCAAACTATCATCTCTATCAGATCTCACTTTCGTAAGTGTCGTAAAGGGATTGACAACCCCTTATCACATTGGTTGCGAAGTTCTTATTTGTTTGTGCAGGTGCGAGGGACTCGCGGGTGGTCTCCTACTGGATTGATACCTTGGTTCTCAAAAACTGAGGGAAATACTTACGCTATTGTGCTGCATCTCTCTTTCCTCTTCGAGGGAATACAACGCAAGCTTGAGAAGTAGCAAAGAGAATTTCTGGCGCCGTTGCCGGGGAGGCTTACGCAAAAGTCATATACCAAGTACCTATCACAAACCCTTATCCTTCGCATTACATTTTTTGCCTCTCGTTTTCCTCTCCCCCACTTCACCCTTGCTGTTTTATTTGCCCTTCTTCTGTCGTGTGTTTATCGTTCGCTTGCCTCTTGTTTGCTTGGGTTGCTATGTGCCCTCAATTAGCTTGCATATTTGCTTGCTAAAGTATGAATCCTCATCCACTTGCTAATCTCTTTAAGAGATCCAATTATGTTGAACCTATTGCTAGTGAGCTGCGTGCACTAGATTATCTTTATGGGGTTTTGCTTGAAATTTATGAATCTGAAAATTGTGAGGAATTGTTAAAAGAGAAAGTGATTCATGATAGCTTGTTAAATAAAAAGCATGATTGCAATGATTTTATTGTAAATTCTATTAATGTCAATTGTGTTAATGACATGCAAAACCCTAAGCTTGGGGATGCTTATTTTTCTATGCCCACTACTTGTTGCAATGATCATTATTGGGGTGATGATTCTTACGATCTTGAAAATTTATTTAAACCCCATCATGAATATGAGATTGATAATAATGTTTGCCATAATATTGAAAGTGGATTTGAAAGAGTGTCAACTTTTGATCCCACTATTTTGAAAGAGTGTCAAGTTCGCATGCATGTGGATCGTGTTGAGAATATGTTATGTGATAGCTATATTGTTGAATTTGCTTATGATCCTACATGCAATTATTATGAGAGAGTAAAATATGGTTGTAGAAATTTTCATGCTACTAAATTACCTCCCGTTATGTTGAGATTGCTATTGTTTCTTTCTTCTTCCTTGCATAGGCTAGATCTTGCTTGTCTTGCTAATTTGTTTTCCTATAAAATGCCTATGCACACGAAGTATGTTAGACTTAGATGTGATTTTCACATGCTATATGATGCTCTATTTGTGCTTCAATTCTTATCTTTCATGTGAGCATCATTGATTTCTCAAGCCTATCTTAATGGCTATAAAAAAAGAGCTTGTTGGGAGGCAACCCAATTTTATTTTATTTTTTGCTTCTGTTTAGGAATAAATATTGCATCTAGCTTCTGTTTAGATGTGGTTTTGTGTTTTGTTTAGTGTTTGTGCCAAGTAGAACCTTTTGGAAGACTTGTGTGAAGTTTATGTGATCTCGCTGTGAAAAACAGAATCGTTAGCGCTCACTAGAATGGTCATCAGATTTTACTGGAGCGTGCTATTTAGTTGATTCTTTTTGCAGATGATTAATAGACAAATTCCTCACGTTTACCAATTTAGTGTGAATTTTTTGGAGTAACAGAAGTATGCGAAACCTGCAGATTACTACAGACTATTCTGTTTTTGACAGATTCTGTTTTTCGTGTGTTGTTTACTTATTTCAATTCATCTATGAGCAATATTGGGAAGTATGAACCATAGAGAAGTTGAAATACAGTAGGTTTAACACCAATATAAACAAAGAATGAATTCATTGCAGCACCTTTGAGTAGTGGTTTGCTTTCTTATACTAACGGAGTTCACGAGATTTTTGTCTAAGTTTTGTGTTGTGAAGTTTTCAAGTTTTGAGTATTGCTTTGATGGACTATGGAACAAAGAGTAGCAAGGACCTAAGTTTGGAGATGCCCAAGGCACCCCAAGTAAAATTCAAGGACAACCAAAAGCCTAAGCTTGGGGATGCCCCGGGAAGGCATCCCCTCTTTCGTCTTCATCTATCGGTAACTATACTCGGAGCTATATTTTTATTCACCACATGATATGTGTTTTACTTGGAGCGTCATGTATAATTTGAGTCTTTGCTTGTTAGTTTGCCACAATTATCCTTGCTAGACACACCTATTTGAGAGAGTTAAATATGTCCTAGGAATTGATAGAACACTCTATGTGCTTCACTTATATCTTTTGAGTTGAATACTTTTGCTCTATGTAAGTGCATCTAGTGCCCCTTAGTGATTTTGGTGTATTGAAGACTTATAGGTTAAGTGACTAATGTGTTTATGAGTGTACACAGGTCTATAAGTCTATGAGGAGTTTTGATATTTACAGAGAAAGTCGACCCCTAAAAATGAAGTTGTTCGACTGAAGACTTTGGATTTTTGAAGACTTTCTGAAGACTTTGAAAGTGAAGAAATTGGTGTGACCCTGAAGACTTCGTATTCATTTGAGGAACATGAAGCGTGAAGACTTTTATTTTTATAGTTTCATTTTCTCTTTATTGAGTCATAGGAAACACCTTACTATTAAAGGGGGTCGAGGAAATACTAAGGAAAAATTTCCATGTGATGCTCAACTCAAAATCCTACACCTACCAATCCCTTCGAGTGAAGCCATTGGAAATCTCATACAGTACAGTCATATTCTTCAGTGACAGAGACGAAGTTCTTCTGGTCTCTTAGGAATTTGTTCTGACTAAGTAGTTAGGAATTCGCCAGTGCGGATTACCTACACAGTGAGGAACATGATAGCCCTGAGGAATTTGATACTCAAATTTCCGACCGTTGTTGTGCTACGTGCCAGCTGTCCCAAAATATCTACCTACCTAACGGTCATATCATTAAAGGGCATTTATGTCTTATCATGTCGGGCTGCTCCCTAGGCTATAAATAGCCACCCCCTACAACCACTAGCTGGTTGGCTGCTCCACGAAAAACTGACACTTGTCTTAAGAGCAACCCATCCTCCGAGGACTTTGAGCGAAAATCATCAAGTGAGAAAAAACCCAAAACCTTCAAACCCCAAAGTGATTGAGCATCACTGAAGAGATTGATCCTGAGTGGATCCGATGCTTGTTACCTTTGAAGACTGTGCTTCTTCCAGACGGTTAGGCGCCATGGTCTAGAGCATCCAAGAGGAATTGTGGATCGCCGAGTGACCTAGTCTGTGAAGGTTCGGAAGTCACCTGAAGACTTACCACGAGTTATTGGGCGAGGTCTGTGTGACCTTAGCTCAAGGGGAATACGGTGAGGACTTAGTGTCTTGGACTGTGTGTCCATGACTAGGTGTCCGTGACTGTGTGTCCTCAGGTTTAAATACCTATCCACCATAACCAGATGTACAATTGAGACAACAGTTGGAACTGGTCTAACAAATCATTGACTTCACCAAGCTTACTGATTCTATTTCCTCAACTCTTTCATTTCCTCATATCTGTGTTGTGTGATTGTTCATATTTGTTTGAAGACTTTGACTGAAGACTTTCTCAATTTCCTCAGTTCAATTTCTTTAGTCTGTTTGTCTTCGTTCTGTGTTATCCCGTGATTACGCTTTCTGTACTGTGTGTTTGTCTTCATTTCTTCATGATGACCATGCTTGTATTCTGTTATGTTTACTTCTGAGTACTTATTCCGCTGCAAGTAGTTCTTTGCTAAGGAATTTCCTCAACAGCAAATTCCTTAGTGAGGAATTCATAAAAAATCGCCTATTCACCCCCCTCTAGTCGATATAACGCACTTTCAATTGGTATCAGAGCTAGGTACTCCCTTGTTCTGTGTGATTTTGGTTTAACCGCCTAGAGTTTTAGTTATGTCGACCGCAGGTATGATCAAGGTCTCAGCTGGGTGTCCTACCTTCGATGGGACGGACTACCCCTACTGGAAGAACAAGATGCGAATGCATCTTGAGGCAATTGATAATGATCTCTGGTATGTTGTGGAAAATGGTGTTCCCTCGTTATCACCTTCTCTGAATGCTGCTGATGTGAAGAGATTCAAGCAACTCGATTCTCTAGCAAAGAATATCATTTGTGGCCATCTGAGTAAAGGACAGTATGGAAGAGTGAGTGCTTTGGAAACTGCTAAGCTTATCTGGGATAGGATGTCCAAAGTCAACGAAGGAGTCTCAACATAGCGTGACTCTCGAGTTGATGTTCTTCGCAATCTCTTCAACCGTTTCAAAAGACTTGACAATGAAAATGTTTAGCAAACCTTCGATCGTCTTACTAACATCTCAAATGAACTTCAAGCACTTGGTGCTACTGACATCATCGACCATGAAGTGGTGAAGAAATTGCTGAGATCGCTTGATTCCTCATTTGATACTCTGGCTTTGATGATTCAAGAGCGTGGTAATTACAAGTCACTTGATCCCGCTGATATCCTCGAAAGGCTAAACACTCATGACCTCCAGCTTGCTGAAAAGAGAGATCTCTATGGTCCGAGCTATGGCAGATCACGTGCCCTGAAGGCCAAGGTCATCTCTGAATCTGAAAGTGAAGATTCCAGTAGTAGCCTTGGTGATCCTGAAGAACTGAGCCAGGAGCTAGCATTGCTCGTGAAGAAATTCCAAAGGTTCTCAAGACGTAGTCGCTTTGGGAAGTTCACTAAGAGAAATGATTCCTCATCCAGTGACTACAACAAAAGGCTATGTCACAAATGCAAGAAGCCTGGTCACTACATTCAAGATTGTCCTCGGTGGGAAAAGGAATCCAAAAAGAAGAAATACAAGGATTACAGTTCTGATGATGCAAAGAAGAAGAAGAAATCGTCAAAATCTTCATCATGAAAATCCTCAAAGTCTTCATTTCACAAGAAGAACAACTCCAAAAAGGCTCGGGCATTCATTGGCAAGGAAATGGACTCTGAAGCTGAATTTGAGGATCACGAGGAAGAGGAGGAATCTGAGGAATCTGAATCTGGTGTGGCAAGTCTAGCTCTTGCTACTGCATTTGTCAGCAAGTCTATCTTCAACACTGAAGAAAATGATTTCACCAACAAGGCTGATGAAGACAATGATGACTATGCTCCTACCTATTGCTTCATGGCAAAGGGTGCCAAGGTACTCAAATATCCCTCGTCTAAATCTAGTGAGGATGAATCTGATGAAAACCTTAAGCCCAGCTATTCTAAACTTGCTAAAATTGCTGTGCAACAACAAAAGGCTCTTGATAAGGTTCAAAACATGCTAGATAAAGGTGATGATATGTTGGGTGAAGAAATAGATCGATCTAAAATCTTGACTGAAATTCAGAGACTTCAGTCCAAGTATGATAACCTTCAAGGTCATCATAACACTCTCTTGTCTGATCATGAGAAGCTTTCTTATGAATTTCTTCAAAGAAAGCAAGATCTTAAAAAGCTAAGAGTGAGTTATGATGATCTTCAGAAGGAGCGTGATTCATTACTTGCTCAACAAATCGGTGCTCCTCAGGAAGAATTCATTCCTCCATGCTTGAAATGCATTGAACGAGAAACTGCTAATTCTTCACCTGAATGTTCAAATGCTACAAATTCTTCAACAGTCTCTGCTATCACTAATTCCTCATCTGAGGACATTGCTAGTATCACTGACAATGTAGGGCTGAAGGAATTGTACATGACAGGCATGTACAAAAGCCTCAAAGGGCATCAGACTCTTTGTGATGTGCTTAAAAAGCAGATCCTCAACAGGAACCCTAGGAAAGAGGGAATTGCCTTTGAGAGGAAACTTAATGTTGATGGTTCATATTGGAAGCCTGAGCAGTACCCCAAAACATCATGGGTTGCTGCAAAGGGACCTCCAGTTGATCCATCCAATTTATCTAGATTTACATGTGAATCTCCTCATTCTTCTGATGAGTCATTTGACTCTAACTATAAACTATTCAAAAATCAGAATGGTGAAGTATTTGCTAGATATGTTGGAACTAACTGCAGGAATGGTCCCCCTATGAAGAAAATCTGGGTCCCAAAGAGGCACCTTGAAAATCGTCAAGTGAATGTCCTCATGACACCTCGTGTGAGGAATAGGAACCCCAGATCCAATTCTTCATATGTATCAAAATCTTTAGATGGAGTAAAATCCTCATACGGACCAAATTCCTCATATGGATCCAATTCCTCAAAATGATCAAAGTCCACATATGAATATCATCATGCTAACAACTCTATTTCGCAGGGAAGAGCTAAGGGCTATGAATATGAGCATTATTCTTCTAATCATTATGTTCATAAGTCCTCGAAGAATTACTCTGCTTATTCATATGCTTATCCTAACTCCTTTTATGTGAAACGAAATGGGCTGGCATCTATGCCACCTTTCTCTTATGGAGCTCGTAGAGTGATGAACTCCTTGCCACCCCTTCAGATGTGGGTGGTGAAGAAAAAGAACTAATCTCTTCTGCAGGGTCAGGTCTCCAAACGTGCTCAAACGTCTGAAGAATTTGCTGGAGACCTGAAAAATGCCTGAAAGGACATAGGCTAATCACGAAGAAATGAACTCTCATTTCTCACGTCCTCATACTGCTTTATCTGTTGCATTGCTTGATGAAACTGATCTGATGACTTGATGTCATATTCTTCACTTGAAGAAGTATATGAGTTTGTAAGCTGCACTAATTCATCTGCAGGATGATCAACCCAAAGCCACTGAGTGGGTCCTTCATAGTGGATGTACAAATCACATGACTGGTGACAAGAATCTCTTGATGGATGCTCCCGTATCACCATCTCATCTGAAGCACATCATCTTCGCTGACAAAGGCAAAAGTCAGGTAATGGGTCTAGGTAAGGTTGTGATCACTAGGGATCGACACATGGACAAAGTAATGCTTGTCGAGTCCTTAGGATACAACCTCATGTCTGTCTCAATGATTTGCGATCTGGATATGGTTGTTGTTTTTGGCAAACATCGTTGTGTTGTGATCATGGAATCTGACAACTCCATAGTCTTCGAAGGCTTTAGGAGAGGAGACTTGTATATTGTTGATTTCTCTACAGGACCTCAACCAGCTGTGTGTCTACTTGCAAAAGCTTTAGAAGGCTGGCTATGGCATTGACGACTTGGTCATGCAGGCATGAGGAATTTGCACACACCTGCGACGAAGAAGCATGTCATTGGCATTGAGAATGTCAAATTCCTCAAGGATCACTTATGCGGTGCCTATGAATCTGGAAAGATGACCAAGGCCAAGCATCCAGCAAAGACTATCATGACTACTACTCGACCATTTTAATTGCTTCACATGGATATCTTCGGTCCTAATCATTATTCTGCAGTTTCAAATTATGCTTCTGTATATGGCTTTGTTATTGTTGATGATTACTCTCGATATACATGGGTACACATTGTTACTTACAAACATGAAGTGCAGGAAGTCTTCAAACAATTTTCCTCGAGGGCTTCAACCAACTTTGGTGTGAAGATCAAGCACATCAGAAGTGACAATGGAACTGAGTTCAAGAACTCTGGTCTCGATGACTATCTTGATGAACTTGGTATTACACATGAGCTATCTACTCCTTATACTCCTCAACAGAATGGCGTCGTGGAGCGCACGAACAAGACTCTTGCTGAGATGTCTCGCACTATGCTTGATGAATACAAAATGCCTCATCATTTCTGGATTGATGCAATTGATATTGCGTGTCACATCATCTATAGAGTATATCTTCACAGATTCTTCAAGAAGACTGCCTATGAACTCCTCACTGACAAGAAACCCAATGTGAGTTATTTCGAAGTCTTCGGTGCTAAATCTTGGATTAGAGATCCTCGTCACAACTCAAAATTTGCACCGAAAGCACATGAAGGGTTTATGCTTGGTTACGGAAAGGACTCGCACACCTACAGAGTCTTCAACAACGTTCTTCACAAGGTTGTTGAAACTGTAGATGTGCGGTTTGATGAAACTAATGGCTCGCAAAGAGAGCACCTGCCTACTGTGATAGATGAACCAGCACCTGAGGAAACTATCAAATTCAAGGCTACTGAGGATGTCATTCCTACCGAAGAATCTGCTGAAGAATTCATTCCAGAACCTGAAGAACGTCGAGCTAATGCACCTGAGGAAAATGCTAAAGAAAATGGTGCTGAAGAAAATGCTGATCAAATTACTCGACGACAACAAGCTCATCCTCTCGTTGCGAAAGAAGTGCAGATTGAGAAAATCATCAGCGACATCAATATATCAGGTCCTCTAACAAACTCAAAAGCTTCACATTTATCTAACTTTTGTGGGCACTTTGCTTTTGTCTCTATCACAGAGCCCACTAAGGTAGATGAAGCATTTCTGGAGCCTGAATGGATTCAAGCTATGCAAGAACAGTTACATTAGTTCGAGCTCAACAGCGTCTGGGAACTGGTCAAACGTCTAGATCCTCGCAAGCATAATATCATCGGCACAAAGTGGATCTACCGCAACCAGCAAGATGAAAATAGCCTTGTGGTAAGGAATAAGGCACGACTTGTAGCTCAAGGCTACACACAGGTTGAAGGAATTGATTTCGATGAAACTTTTGCACCTGTTGCTAGACTTGAGGCTATTCGCATATTACTTGCTTATGCTAACCATCATGATATTATTCTCTATCAAATGGATGTGAAAAGTGCATTCCTCAATGGTAAGCTTGAGGAATAAGTATATGTTGCTCAACCCCCAGGTATTAAAGATCCAAATAATCCTGACAAAGTCTTCAAACTCAATAAGGCTCTCTATGGCCTCAAGGAGGCCCCTCGGGCTTGGTATGATACTTTGAAGGAATTCCTCATGAAGAAAGGCTTCAAACCCGGTTCACTTGATCCTACACTTTTCACTAAATCTTTTGATGGTGAATTATTTGTGCGCCAAATATATGTTGATGATATTATCTTTGGCTGTACTGACCAACACTATAGTGATGAATTTGCCTATATGATGAGTGAAGAATATCAAATTTCTATGATGGGAGAGTTGAAATTCTTCTTAGGTCTTCAAATTTGTCAACAACGCAATGTCATATTCATATCTCAGGACAAATACCTCAAAGATGTACTGAGGAAATTCGGCATGCACGATTGCAAAGGCATCAAAATTCCTATGCCCACAAATGGCCATCTGTGCACTAATGAAAATGGTATTGACTTCGATCATACCACTCCATGATTGGTTCTTTATTGTACTTATGTGCATCTAGGCCAGATATAATGCTTAGTGTTTGCATGTGTCCCCGATTTCAAGCTGCACCGAAGGAATCACACCATAAGGCTGTGAAACATATTCTTCGATATCTAGCTCACACAACAACACTTGGATTATGGTACCCCAAGGGCTCGGCTTTTGATCTCATTGGATATTCAGACTCTGACTATACTGGTGATCGTGTGGACCACAAATCAACATCTGGTACATGTCATTTCCTTGGAAGATCTTTGGTCTGTTGGTCCTCGAACAAAGAGAACTGCGTATCACTATCTATTACTGAAGCTGAGTATATTGCTACTAGCTCTTGCTGTGCTCAATTGTTATGGATGAACCAAACTCTCAAGGACTATGGCGTCAACGTGAAGAATGTGCCTCTCTTTTGTGACAATGAGAGTGCCATCAAGATTGCTCACAACCCAGTTCAGCACTCGAAGACAAAGCACATTCGGATTCATCATCATTTTCTTCATGATCATGTGTTGAAGGGCGACATTTCTATTGAACATGTGAAGATTGGAGGACAACTAGCCGATATCTTCACAAAGCTCTTGGATGAGAAGAGATTTAGCAAGTTGCGGTGTGAGCTAAATATCTTAGAATCTTCGAATGTTCTTTGAATTGGACACTCATCCTAACACTTATGCAAAATTGATAACTTAGATGTGCAACACATGAAAAAATTGTTTTTCTTCAATCAATGAAGAATAACGCTCTAAGTGTGAAGAAATTAATGAAGAATTTGATTCTCAGAACCCTACGACAGTTGTACGCGGTGTCTGAAATCATCATTCTTATATGGTGGGTCACGCCACCACAAGAGTTGAAAATCTTCAAACTCAGTATTTGAAATTCCTCAGTTGTTCATATTCTTCAACTTTGCATTGTCTTCACTATTTCCGTCTCTGTTCTTCATATATATATATGAGTTTATGTCCTCTACAACGTTCACTTATTGCTATTTCTTCACGTTGCCTCTTTCTACTAAGTGAATGTGATCGGACCCTCCCCCCTCTATGCTAAACTCAACCCATTCCATTCACAAATTCTTCATATGCGTTCTATTTGAAACTTGTTCAAAATCTTCACTGTGTCCTTGTCAGGTGAAGAAATTGCGAACGCAACGTTAAAACTTATCCTTTACAAACTTTTCGGTTTTGCCGCTCAAATCATTCTGCATCCCACGACAATACTTATCTATTCACCCACGATCTCACACGATCTCCACTACACAGTACGTGGGTGGCACATGTCGTGCGAATGAGAAGGGTCAGGGGCACGTTTGTCCAAATTCTTCGGGCGAACGGTTTTTCGTCTCAGCTATAAATACCCCTCCCCTTCCCTCACTTCACTTTTTACTCCGCTCGTTCTCACTCTCCCGCTCGAGCTTCTCCAACCCAAGCGCCGCCGCTACTCCATCGTCGCCGGTGATGAAGAGCTTCACTGCCTAGACCTCGTCACCATCGTACTCGCGCCGGACGCGGACTTCTTCACTCTGCCGCCGCCGTAGCTGTCTTCCTCTGCCAAGTTAGGGCGTGGAAGATCTGCACAGACGAACTTCACTTCTCCAACTCACAGTTGTCATGTTCTTCATCCAGGGTAATTAAAAGTTACTTTTACTACCCTCTTTGATTCAAACATTTTCTTCAAAATTCTCAAAAGGTGTTTTTCTTCGTCAAATCTTCACACACTAAACACCTCACATATCATCTGTTCTTGATTTGATTTCTCTAAGCTATGATTTTCTTCCAGATTCCTCAATTGTGTGGATTTTCAATCTACACAACTCTGGAACCTAAGACAAAGAATGCTTAGTCAAATTCTTCAAGACACATCTGGTCAAATACCTCAACCTTGTTCTTTTTACAGAACTTTCTGAGAACTCATATGACCTCTCCAAATTCCTCGCAACTATACTCTGTTCATAGGTACTCATGTCCGCTGCTGAATCACTAGGTTCTCATCAACTTAACTGATTTTCAGCGTTCCTCGAAGAAAAGTTGCACACTTCTCCAAAGAATTTATTTGTTCAAATTCTTCGTCTGAAGAAAAGGGCTGACGGAAAGAAGCCACATAAAGGACGAAAGAGGCTAGAGGTCAACACTGCTTTTGAACTACCTGAAGACATTTACGCTGACTATTGCACTCCTGATGAGGCAAACTTCGTAAAAGAGGACAAGAATCGGCGCAAAGTGCGCATACAAAGAATAGAGAGGAGATGGGCACATGAGTGGAGGGAGTACAGATATGTCACTCACAAATACATTAAGAAATTCGCACTCAATCCTCCCTGCCCAAGACCTCCACTGGCACATGGCCAAGTTGCTGATCCCACTAGCGCAAAACGTGGTGAAGACTTTCCTGAAGAATGGGCTAAGCGCCAGGCCAAGTTGGCCAGACAAGCAAAAGAAGCAGTGAGGAAATTCAATGAAGGCTCTGCTGCTCCTGCCTCTGCTGAGGCTTCTGCTTCCAAGCCTAAAAAGGCCATGGCTAAGAAGCCTGCCCACAAGCCAAGTGCTTCTTCCTCAGCAATTCCCTCATGGCTAGTTTCTTCCAAGCCCTCATGGCATATTCCTCAGACTGCTCCTGCTGCTCCAAAGTCCTCAGCTCCTCCGCAAAAGTCTTCAGATGTTGCAACAAAGTCATCTGCTCCAATGCATCTTGCCACATGTCAGAGAACTGTGGGCATATCCATTGCCTCAGGAGCCTCTGCAAGCTCCTCAGCTGCCCCAAGTTCCTCAACGATACCAAGTTCCTCAGCTGATCCCTCGCTGTGGAAGAAGAAGACAACTACTGGATGAGGCTCTCGCCCAAGTCCTCATAAGAAACAAGTTGCTTTCTAAGTGCCGTCTGATGACGAAGCTGATGATGAAGAACTGGTTCAAATCATCAGAGACAGGCAAGAAAAGGCCGCTAGAGCCAAAGGAAGCGAAGTACCACTGCTGTTGGATCCCAAGGTGATCCTTGATTTCATTGATCTCTGGCATAAGGACCCAAACACTCCTATGCCCGACTTCAACTTGACTCCTGGCCAAAGTCATATGCTCATAGGCGAAGAAAAATGGAAGTTTGAACAGGCCAGGCAGACCAAGAAAGCGCAGTACAAGAAGGAGCGCTTCCTTAAGAAAAATGTTGTCAACATGACAACTGAAGAATTAGTCAAGATTCAGGGTGAAATCAAAACCCTCAGTGATGAATTTGAAGCATATCGTGCTGACTGGTTGGGCGCCAAAGTCAGATTTGTAAATTTGACCAAAGGTTTTTCTTCAAGTGCTGCTCGTAAGACACACATTGAAATTCCTCAGGCTGAAGCATCTGGTCAGTCTGCTGAAGGACATGCCAGCACCGCTGAAGAACATCAGGCTGCTGAAGAAAATCCCAGGGCTGATGACCCCACTCCAACCGCTGTAGAAATTGCCAAGGCAACCTCTAGTGTTGCGCCTGAAGAAAGTGTCAGGCCAGCTGAAGCTCCAAAGGCTGTGCCTGAAGATCGTGAAGAAGTCAGGACAACTGCATCAGTTCTGTCTGAAGAAATTGAACCAGATTCCTCTGCTGCTCCTGCGCCCACTCCAACTCCAATCCTTCCATCTGCATTAAATGTGAAGAAGACAAAGGCTGCAGATCATGCAGCTGTGAAGAAAAGGAAGGCATCAGCTTCTTCAGGCTCTTCAGCTCCGAAGAAAATGATGCTCTTGACAAGCTCAACTGAGAATCCAATTGATGTCGTTCCAATTTCATCTATGCCATCAAAGGACCTTGTTCTTTTTTATGAAGAGTATGTGATTCCAAGTGAATCGGATGAAGACATTCCCTCTACTGCTTCCTCAGAGCAGACGGATGAAGAAATTGAAGTGGATACTATCCCTTCAACCCAAATCATCTCCTCGCCTATGCCTCAGTTTACTGCTGAAGAGGCCGACGTTGAGGAATTGGAAGAACAAGACTCGGACGTGGACATTGGGAATGCCACTCCTTTGATGACTAATGAATTCTGGGATAGTCAGCATCCCAACTCCCCTTTGTTCACACCGCTCATCCCACACAATCTGTTCATGAAGACATTCCAGCCACTAGTGCTGAAGAAACTGCTGATGCTGCTGAATCGATGAAGACTGCCACTGAAGAGGAACCAGAAATTCCTCGGACTAAACAACTTAAGATTACGAATCCAGAGGTTGTGATGCAATTGACTGATACTCCTCAACCCAAGCCAAAGGATCCTTTCTCAAGGAAGCAATCTTTCAAGAAGGTTGATTTCTTCGGCGAGCATGTGTTCCTCACTGATTTCAATCCCTATGACTCTGCTCGCAGAAGGAAGAGGCGTTTCTGGACTGCCAGTCAAGCAATTTTCTATTCCTCAGTGCTTTACAACAAAGACAAAGTCTTCGATCATCAGCATATTCCTCACGTGGATATGGAATCTCTGCCATGTTTTGTGCCTAGTGTTCTTCACGACGCTGGACTGTTGGGTTTTTGCACTGATATATGCGATTGGAATGAAGAACTGATTCTCCAATTTTATGCAACCCTGCACATCACAGGAAATTCAGAAGATGTGAATTCATGGTTGCTAGACTGGATATCTGAAAACACTCACTACAAAGCTCCAGCCTCTGAATTGCTTCAGGCTCTGCCTCTCAGTCCTCCAAATGAAGCAGCACGTTGCATGTATGAAGAAACTGAACTCACTGATCACTACATGCAAGTGCTTATGAAGCCCTTGAAGCCAGGTCAAGCACCACAGACCAAATTCCTCGTGAAGGAATTGATGTTTCTGCCTCGGACTATTTATCGCATTTTGACGAAGACATTGAGACCAATCGAGGGCCACGACTCGAATGATGAAGAAGTCATTGGCATCATGAAGAATCTGCTGTTCAACATCATCCATGGCGTTCCCGTCAACTTCCATGATTTCTTCATGAGGACAATGGCAAATGTTGCACTGTCCCCTTTCATCCTGAAGCCTTATGCTCCATGGATTATGAGATTCATCAGGACAAGGTCTTCAGTGAATTACAAAGCTGACACTCTCAATCATTGCAGCTGCTTCCCCCCAGTTGAAGTCCTCAAAAGGACATTTTCCTCAACTGATGACAAAGGCAAGGCCACTGCTGTTTTTGATGAAGGCACTCGTCCATTGGATGGTCAGTTTCGCAAAGCTGCATCTTATTCCACCAATGTTGACTCTGCCACTCATGACTCTGCCGCCAACGCTCCCAAGCAAAATCCTCAAGGCACAGCTCCCAGGGTGATGACTGATTGTGAGCTTCTCCTTGGTCTTCATCAGAAGGTTGATCGCAAACACAAATGGGTCAAGCGTCAGTTTGGTTCAATTCTTCACAACATGACCTCTACACATAATGTAGTGAAGAAAAACCATTACTACCTTCATGAAATCCTCAACTGCACCTGGGCTATTCTGTCTCATCTCTATGGCGAAGAAGATCTGAAGAAAATGGGTCTCAAGGATGACTTTGACTGGTCTGCTCCTCCTCCGAAGAAATACAAGAAGGTCAAAGTTCCTCCCTTGGTGGCCAGCTCCTATTCTTCATCACGCGAGACCGACGAGTATGAAGACTTGGACAACACTGTGGCAGGCCCTACTTCAACCATCAACCCCAACAACGCTGACGCTCCTTCATCATCTTGAGATTCTTCAGGGGCGTTAGTCCTCAGTTTCGATCCTTTTGGTCATTCGATGACAAAGGGGGAGATATTTGAGTTAGTCTTCAAGCGGGTCTATATATATGGGCATTTTTTTGCTAAGTTACAACTCTCGTTCTTCTGATGACTTTGTGGATCGAGTTGTAAACTTAAACTCTATGGCGACCTGATACTTTTGTTGTGGTGTTTTCTGCATGCTTATTCCTCATTAATGGTATGCACGCATGCTGAATTACATCATTCACCATATTTCATCATGCATTTCAAATTCTTCATATTATATGTCAAATGCATGTATGAATTACAAGATATAGGGGGAGATCTCCATGATTCTACTCTTCAAGTGTGCATTGCTTCAAAAGTAAATTCCTCACTATGCACATCTTCAGGGGGAGTTCTTCTATATCTTGCAATCAAATTCCTCAACATCAGTATTTACACTTCATATGTTTATCCCGGTTGAAAACGTAACCTATATTGTAATCAATCACCAAAAGGGGGAGATTGTAAGTGCATCTAGTGCCCCTTAGTGATTTTGGTGTATTGAAGACTTATAGGTTAAGTGACTAATGTGTTTATGAGTGTACACAGGTCTATAAGTCTATGAGGAGTTTTGATATTTACAAAGAAAGTCGACCCATAAAAATGAAGTTCTTCGACTGAAGACTTTGGATTTCTCAAGACTTTGAAAGTGAAGAAATTGGTGTGACCCTGAAGACTTGGTATTCATTTGAGGAACATGAAGCGTGAAGACTTTTGTTTTTATAGTTTCATTTTCTCTTTCTTGAGTCATAGGAAACACCGTACTGTTAAAGGTGGTCGAGGAAATAGTAAGGAAAAATTTCCATGTGATGCTCAACTCAAAATCCTACACCTACCAATCCCTTCGAGTGAAGTCATTGGAAATCTCATATAGTTCAGTCATATTCTTTAGTGACAGAGACGAAGTTCTTCTGGTCTCTGAGGAATTTGTTCTGACTGAGGAGTTGGAATTCGCCAGTGCGGATTACCTACACAGTGAGGAACATGATAGCCCTGAGGAATTTGATACTCAAATTTCCGACCGTTGTTGTGCTACCTGCCAGCTGTCCCAAAATATCTACCTACCTAACGGTCATATCATTAAAGGTCATTTATGTCTTATCATGTCGGGCTGCTCCCTAGGCTATAAATAGCCACCCCCTACAACCACTAGCTGGTTGGCTGCTCCGCGAAAAACTAGCACTTGTCTTAAGAGCAACCCATCCTCCGAGGACTTTGAGCGAAAATCATCAAGTGAGGAAAAACCCGAAACCAAACCCAAAACCTTCAAACCCAAAAGTGATTGAGCATCACTGAAGAGATTGATCCTGAGTGGATCCGATGCTTGTTACCTTTGAAGACTGTGCTTCTTCCAGACGGTTAGGCGTCATGGTCTAGAGCATCCAAGAGGAATTGTGGATCGCCGAGTGACCTAGTCTGTGAAGGTTCGGAAGTCACCTGAAGACTTACCACGAGTGATTGGGCGAGGTCTGTGTGACCTTAGCTCAAGGGGAATACGGTGAGGGCTTGGTGTCTTGGACTGTGTGTCCTTGACTAGGTGTCCGGGACTGTGTGTCCTCAGGTTTAAATACCTATCCACCCTAACCAGATGTACAATTGAGACAACAGTTGGAACTGGTCTAACAAATCATTGACTTCACCAAGCTTACTGATTCTATTTCCTCAACCCTTTCATTTCCTCATATCTATGTTGTGTGCTTGTTCATATCTGTTTGAAGACTTTGACTAAAGACTTTCTCAATTTCCTCAGTTCAATTTCTTCAGTATGTTTGTCTTCGTTCTGTGTTATCATGTGATTACGCTTTCTATACTCTGTGTTTGTCTTCATTTATTCATGATGAACATGCTTGTATTATGTTATCTTTACTTCTGAGTACTTATTCCGCTGCAAGTAGTTCTTCGCTAAGGAATTTCCTCAACAACAAATTCCTCAGTGAAGAATTCATAAAAATCGCCTATTCACCCCCCCCCCCTCCAGTCGATATAACGCACTTTCACTCTAGTGCTTCACTTATATCTTTTAGAGCATGGTGGTGATTATATTTTGAAGAAGTTGTTGAACTCTCATGCTTCACTTATATCCTTTTGAGAGTCTATTAAAACAGCATGGTAATGTGCTTAGGCTATAAAACTAGTCTTCACATGATAGACATCCAATATCAATGTAGTAAAAACTTTCACACTAAGTGCATTGAATATGATGAGAAGTTGGATGCTTGATAATTATTTTGAGATATGAGGATAGTGATATTAGAGTCATGCTAGTGGAGTTATTAGGAAATTGAGAAATACTTGTGTTAAGGTTAGTGATTCCCGTAGCTGCATGTATGGTGAACCGCTATGTGACGAAGTTAGAGCATGATGTATTTGTAAAGTGTCAACCTTTGTGTGGAGGTCGGGGGCGCGCGGTGGTTAACTCCTACCAACCTCCCACCTAGGAGCATGCGTTGATTGCTTTGTTTTGATGACTCGTAAATTTTTGCAATAAGTATATGAGTTCTTTATGAATTATATTGAGTCCATGGATTATACGCACTCTCACCCTTCCACCATTGCTAGCCTCTCTTGTATCGCGCAACTTTCGCCGGTACCATACACCCACTATATATCCTTCCTCAAAACAGCCACCATATATATTCCTCAAAACAGCCACCATACCTACCTATCATGGCATTTCCATAGCCACTCCGAGATATGTTGCCATGCAACTTTCCACCGTTCCGTTCATATGCCACGCATCACATTGTCATATTGCCATGCATGATCGTGTAGTTGACATCGTATTTGTGGCAAGGCCACCATGCATAATTTTTCATACATGCCACTCTTGATTCATTGCACATCCCGGTACACCGCCGGAGGCATTCATATAGAGTCATACTTTGTTCTAGTATTGAGTTGTAATATCGAGTTGTAATATCGAGTTGTAATGAAAGTGTGATGATCATCATTATTAGAGCATTGTCCCATGTGAGGAAAGGCGAAATCAATAAAGCCCCTCCAAAGAAAAGAAAAAAGAAAAAATGAAAGGCCAAAGAAAAAAAAGAAAGGCCCACAAAAAAGAAGAAAAAAAAGGAAAAAGAGAAAAGAAAAGAAAAAGGGACAATTGCTACTATCTTTTTCCACACTTGTGCTTCAAAGTAGCACCATGTTCTTCATGATAGAGAGTCTCATGTTTAGTCACTTTCATATACTAGTGGGAATTTTCGTTATAGAACTTGGCTTGTGTATTCCAACGATGGCTTCCTCAACTGCCCTAGGTCTTCATGAGCAAGCAAGTTGGATGCACACCCACTAGTTTCTTTTGTTGAGCTTTCATACATTTTTATCTCTAGTGCATCCGTTGCATGGCAATCCCTACTCACTCACATTGATATCTATTGATGGCCATCTCCATAGCCCGTTGATATGCCTAGTTGATGTGAGACTATCTCCCTCCTTTTTGTATTCTCCACAACCGCCTCTCTATTCCACCCATAGTGCTATGTCCATGGCTCACGCTCATGTATTGCGTGAAAGTTGAAAGGTTTGAAAGAATAGAGTATGAAAACAAGTGCTTGGCTGAAATCGGGGTTGTGCATGATATGAATATTTTGTGTGATGAAGAGGCTGCATAGCCAGACTATATGATTTTGTAGGGCTAAATTTCTTTAGCCATAGTATTTTGAGAAGACATGATTGCTTTATTAGTATGCTTGAAGTATTATTATTTCTTATGTCAATATAGAATTTTATCTTAAATCTTTCAGATCTGAAAATTCATGCCACAATTAAGAGAATTACATTGAAAAACTATGTTGGTTAGCATTCCACATCAACAATTCTGTTTTTATCATTTACCTACTCGAGGACGAGCAGGAATTAAGCTTGGGGATGCTTGATACGTCTCCAACATATCTATAATTTTTGATTGTTCCATGCTATTATTTATGATGTTTTTGGAGGATTAATGGGCTTTGGCATACACTTTATATTATTTTTTGGGACTAACCTTCTAACCCAAAGGCCCAGCCCAGACTGCTGTTTTTTGCCTGTTTCAGGGTTTTACAGAAAAGGGATATCAAACGGAGTCCAAACGGAATGAAACCTTCGGGAGAGATATTTTTGGAGAAAATCACGCACGGGAGACGTGAGAATCACGGAGTAGGGCTTACGCGGTGCCCAAGAGGGTGGGGGGGCGCGCCCCTACCTCATGGGTCCCATGTACGGCCCCCAGTGCCCTCCTTCCTCCTATATATACCTACGTACCCCGAAACCATCAGAACAACAGAGAAAACCCTAGTTCCACCGCTGCAACATTCTGTTTCCGTGAGATCCCATCTTCGGGCCTGTTCCGGAGCTCCGCCAGAGGGGGGATCTTCCACGGAGTGCTTCTACATCATCATCATCATCGCCTCACCATGAGTTGTGAGTAGTTTACCACAGACCTTCGGGTCCATAGCTAGTATCTAGATGGCTTCTTCTCTCTCTTTGGATCTCAATACAAATTTCTCCTCGGTCTTCGAGGATATCTATTCGATGTAATCTCTTTTTGCGGTGTGTTTGTCCAGATCCGTTGAATTGTGGGTTTATGATCAAGATTATCTATGAGAAATATTTGGTTCTTCTCTGAACTCTTTATGTATGATTATAATATCCTTGCAAGTCTCTTCGAATTATTGCTTTGGTTTGGCCTACTAGATCTATAGTTCTTGCAGTGGGAGAAGTGCTTGGCTTTGGGTTCAATCTTGCGCTGTCCTTTCCAAGTGACAGTAGGGGCAGCAAGGCATGTATTGTATTGTTGACATCGAGGATAAAAAGATGGGGTTTGTGTCATATTGCTTGAGTTTATCCCTCTAGATCATGTCATCTTGCTTAAGGCGTTACTCTGTTCGTATGAACTCAATACACTAGATGCATAATGGATAGCGGTCGATGTGCGGAGTAATAGTAGTAGATGCAAAATCGTTTCAGTCTACTTGTCTCGGACGTGATGCCTATATATAATGGTCATGCCTAGATAGTCTCATAATTATTTTCTTTTCTATCAATTGCTCGACAGTAATTTGTTTACCCGCCGTAGAATATCGCTATCATGAGAGAAGCCACTAGAGAACACTATGGCCCACGGGTCTATTCTCAACATATCAATCTACAACTACTTTACTTTTTACGCTTTTACTTTTTGTTCTTATAACCAAAAATACCAAAAATATCAAACTATCATCTCTATCAGATCTCACTTTCGAAGTGACCGTAAAGGGATTGACAACCTGTCAGGGATATTACTACCAGGTATAAACCGCCCAGGAGGGGCCGGTTTATGTTATCAAAGATTATTTTATCCAAGGCCCAGTGGAGCATGAAGTAGGAGTTTTCAGCCCAAGAGGTTTAGAGCCCAAGTGTTAGGGCCCATGATTTGTAAACCGTCATACTATGTACTTGGGATGTAAGATAGAAAGAGTAGAGACCGAGGCGGACACGTTTATGAGCCGGCCTCGGGACTCCGTAAACTGGACCGGGCGTCACCTCTTATATAAAGGGATGACCTGGCGACGGTTCAAGGACAGACAACCACAGATCGAGACATAGGCAAAGCGGATTCACTCCCTGGTCATCAAAACTCTAGCAATACACACCAAACTAGACGTAGGCTTTTACCTTCATCGAAGAGGCCGAACTAGTATAAAATCCCTGTGTCCTTTGTCCGTTTTAACCCCTTTAAGCTAACCCGTAGCGATGGCCTCATGACTAAGTCCTTTTGCTAGGACATCTGCCGTGACAAAACCACGACAGTTGGCACCCACTGTGGGGCAGTCGCACGATGGTTTCAAGTTCTTGAAGGGCAGCTTTGAAGGACTCAAGGGGTACGCAGTGGGCCGGATGACTAAGAGTCGTCGCGGCAAGATCTACATTGACGATGCAGGCTGGGGCCACGAGGCCGATTCAGTCGAATACGGGTACCGGGTACCGTTCAATGGCATCCACGTCTTCATCGGCAAGATCGGCGAACCGGGCCCTGAGCCGGACATCTTCCCCAACACCGTCGAGCCGGCTCAGCGTGCGAGACCTGCCCGGATTCGGCCCGCCGTGAAGCATGTCTTCGTTGGAGCGGTGCTTGGAGTACAAACCGAGGACGGATCGGACTCTGGCGGCGAGACTGTTGTCTATTCCGGCGATGAATCTTATTCCGGAGAGACAGAGTCTTTATATCTGCTGCAGGACGGCCGATCTGAGGGCTGTTTCAATGGTGACAGTATTCCGGACACCCTCGATCTGCCAAACCGGGTTGTTGTTTTCATGGCCGGATCACAACCTATGCAGCAGTCCTCAACAACAACGGCGTTAACATCAGACGCGATGGGAGCTAGAGCTGGAGATCCTCCCTCGTCGCCGTCTGACACTTTATCCGTTTTGATCGATATTTTGACAACGTTATTGACAGCAGACGTAGCCCAGGCCAACAAGGAGCAGCATGATGCGGTGGTCGCTCAGGTGAAATGCCGGATTGAACAAGCCAAGTTGGACCTGGCTGCTGAGAAAGCTAGGATGGCTACAAAGTAGGGGGAGCTTGATGCTCTAGCCTATCGACTTATGTTGGATCAGACCGGTTCACATGAGGTAATGATGAGAAGGCAGCGATCTCAATTGCCACCGGTTTACGAGGTGGGGAATCTCTTTAGCACGCCAGGAGCAGGAACCAGTAACCAGCCGGAGATGAACCGGGGAGGAGCGTCGGGCACGGGAGCGTCGGTTCAACCGCTGGTCGTAGAGTCAACCCGCTAGGTTGTACCATCCCAACATGTGCCCACCTTACCTGGTCATTATTCTAATCCGCTGGATAACATAGTCGCCGCCGCTTCACGACTGGCCGCTCTTCCCATTGAAGGAACATCCCCCATAGCAGTGGAGGCGCGATGGGCCAGGGAGTTGTTGGACACGGCATTAACTCAACAGCAAGCTTACTTTCACAGCCGGGAGAGGATTCATTCGACTGCCCGCCCAAGCTGGAGCTATACTAGACGTATGGATGAACCGGCCATATCAGGCAGTGCACGGAGACGTAATCCGCCGACGCAGGATAATTCGGCAGGAGGAGAGGCGAACGCTCAGTACATGGTGGATCAGGCCACGCAGCGCCGGGAGGCCGAGGTAACTGCACAGTACGAAGCCCGCCAGGCGACGCCAGTTCGTCCCACCACCACAGTTGAACCGGGGGTCATGTCCAGTTCTGTGGGCATGCCTTGTCTTATCCCCGCTTTACGGAACGTGAAACTGCCCAAGGATTTCAAAGGACCACGCAAAGTACCCATTTACACAGCGGATCTGGCTCCAGAGGCATGGGTTGAGAGTTATGAGATGGCAATGGAGATGTTGGATGTGGATGATGCAGTGTGCGCTAAGTATTTCACAATGATGCTTGAAGGCACGGCTCGTACTTGGCTGAAGGGTTTACCACCCAATTCCATCGGACCATGGGCCGAGTTGCGGCGCCGGTTTATCAATAACTTCAAGGACACGTGAAAGCAGCCAATGTCTGTTGTCGATTTAGCTGCTTGCATTCAAGGAGAGCAGGAGTCCACAAGCAGTTGGGTGCATCGAGTGTCAGAGATCTCGCATTCCTCCAATAGCATCAACCCAAGCACAGTCGTGGTAACATTGGAGGGCAATTGCCGGTTTGAACCCTTGCGATTAAAGTTGGGACGGCTTAAACGTGACTGCAATGACATGGGGACACTCATGGGCGCTTTAGTGAAGTATGGAGACTCTGATAACACCAAACATCCAGACGCTGATGGAGACAAGTCAGGGAAGGCGAGCAAGAATGGTAAACCGCCGCAGCCCAACCCGGCGAATCAAGGATACAACGGTAAGCGCAAGGCGGATGGTAATTCGGACTTTGTGGCCAACACCAACGCTCAGGAGGATGGGCAGCGCCGCAAGGGTAGACCGCATCCACGTAATGGGAGGCCACCTATTAATCTGGAATGCCAGTTAAACGTGCCTTGCCCAAAGCACGAAACACTAGAAAATCCAGCTATGCATCTCTGGAAAGACTGCTTTATTATGCAGGAATTCATGAACCGGACTAGGTATGATCACGGGCCCCCCGGTGGATCAGGCCCTAGCTTCCAAGGTTCGGGTTATCAAGGTGGTGGCTCCGTTCAGGATACCAAGGTAATAACAGCAACCACAATGGGCACCATCAGCATAACCGGCAGCATGGTCAGGGCGGATATAACAATCAGGGAAATCAACCGCGTCAACAGCAGCAGCAATCCGGATATCAGAATAATCCGAAGGAGCTGAGCAGTGGGCAGTATCATGTCTTCACCACAATCTTATGCAAGCGTGATTAGAAAGTTCTAAAGAGGGCGGTACATTCTGTTGAACCGGCATTACCACGTTTCCTGTGTTGGTCGGAGCAGCCCATTGTGTGGAGCAGAGAGGATCATCCACCCCGGGTTGATAATCCGGGTCACCTGGCTCTAGTTGTAGCACCACAGGTGGGTGGCTACAAGTTCACCAAAGTGCTTATGGACGGAGGCAGCAGCATCAACATTCTGTATTACGAGACTTTCCGGCGTATGGGACTGACAGATAAGAAGCTTCGACAGTCCAATACAGTGTTTCATGGGGTGGTGCCCGGTAAATCGGCCTATCCAGTTGACAAGATCAATCTAGAGGTTACCTTTGGAGATGAACATGACTCTAGGTTAGAGACCGTGACCTTTGAGGTGGTAAATATCAAGAGCCCATACCACGCCTTATTTGGGCGGCCGGTTTACGCCAAATTCATGGCTAGGCCGTGTTATGTTTATCTACAACATTCATGGCTAGGCCGTGTTATGTTTATCTACAACTCAAGATGCCGGGCCACAAGGGAACCATTACGGTCCATGGGAGTCGCAATATTGCATTGGAATGCGAGGAAGGTGACGCAGCTTATGCTGAAGCGGTTTGTGCAACCGAGGAGCTGAAGTTTTATAAGGACAATGTTGATCCGGCAGATATGTCTCCGCTGAAGAAACCAACCACAGAGCATGATCCGGCTTTGAAGTTTAAATCAGCGGAAGAGACCAAGCAGGTGGACTTTGTTCTTGGCGATTCATCCAAGCAGTTCACTATCAGTGCTAACCTAGATCCAAAATAGGAAAGCGCGCTCATCAAGTTCATCCGTGAGAACCGGGACATCTTTGCATGGAAGCCTTCTGATATGCCAGGTGTACCGAGGGAACTCGCTGAGCACAATCTCAATATTGATCCTAAGTTTAAACCGGTCAAGCAATATCTACGCCACTTTAATGAAGAGAGGCGCAAGGCTATTGGAGAAGAACTGGTAAGACTCTTAGCCGCAGGCTTTATAGTTGAGGTGTTTCATCCGGAGTGGTTGGCTAATCCGGTGCTGGTACTTCAAAAAAATGGCACTTGGAGAATGTGTGTTGATTACACAGATCTAAACAAAGTTTGCCCAACTGATCCCTTTTCCCTCCCCCGTATTGATCAGATCATTGATGCTACGACAGGATGTGAGTGACTAAGTTTTTTGGATGCATACTCAGGTTATCATCAAATCAAGATGGCAGTTAAGGACCAGGAGAAGACGGCCTTCATAACTCGCTTTGGAGCCTTCTGCTATGTATCTATGCCATTTGGGCTTAAGAGTGCACAGGCAACCTACCAGCGTTGTGTGCATATTTGCCTTCATGGACAGATTGGGTGGAATGTTCATGCATATGTGGATGACATTGTGGTTAAATCCAGGAAGGAGGAGTCGCTAACAGCAGATTTGAAAGAAACCTTCGACAATCTCCGGGTCTATAAAATGATGCTTAATCTGGAGAAGTGCGTTTTTGGTGTTCCGGCAGGCAAGCTCCTGGGGTTCTTAGTATCAAACATGGGAATCGAAGCTAATCCGGAGAAGATCAAGGCGATTACATCCCTGGCTAAACCGGCGTGCATCAATGATGTCCAATGTGTGGCGGGCCGTATTGCAGCGCTTAGCCAGTTTATCAGCCGTTTGGGGGAGAAGGCTATCCCGCTTTATTAGATGATGAAAAATACATACCGCTTCGTCTGGAGTGATGCTGCTGATGCTGCATTTGAGGACCTGAAGAGGCAATTGGCAGAGCCACCAGTCCTTGCTGCCCCAGTTGACAATGAGCCGCTGTTGTTATACGTGGCTGCTAACGCTCGTGCAGTAAGCGTTGCCATTGTGGTAGAGCGCAAGGAGGCAGGCAAAGAATATCCGGTTCAGCAGCCGGTTTACTACATCAGTAAGTTGCTCATTGAATCAAAACAGAGATGCCCGCATTGGTAGAAACTGGTGTATGGAGTGTTCATGGTGAACCGGAAGCTAAAGCACTATTTTCAAGGCCATCCAATCACTGTTGTCAGTTCAACTCCATTGGGGGATATAATCCAGAATAGAGAGGCTACTGGTCGAGTTGCAAAGTGGGCCATTGAGCTTAGCCCACACGGATTGAAGTATGTGCCCCGTACTGCGATAAAATCTCAGGCATTGGTGGATTTCATCAACGATTGGACAGAGTTGCAAGCACCTGAGGAGAAGCCGGATCACACATATTGCACTATTCACTTTGACGGATCAAGGCAATTGTAGGGCTCGGGGGCTGGAGTCATGTTAACTTCCCCATGAGGTGATAAGTTCTGTTATGTCCTCCGTTTAATGTTCCCTTGCACTAAAAATGCTGCTGAGTATGAGGCTCTCCTCCATGGTCTGCGGATGGCCAAGGAGATGAACTTAAGCCGGGTTAAATGCTTTGGCGATTCAGACCTGGTGGCACAGCAAGTATGTGGCAAGTGGGATTCCAAGGATCCAATCATGGCAGCGTATCGAAGAGAGGTGGACACTGTTGCTGGACACTTAAAGGGTTATCAGGTGGATCATATAGGCCGGCGAAAGAATGAAGCGGCTGATGCGTTAAGTCGGCTGGGTTCTCAGCGTAAACCGGTTCCACCCAATACCTTCCTAGATGACTTGCACAATCCGTCGGTGCAGTTAACGTCATAGGAGGATTTGACTGTTCCTGATCCGGAGGCGCAATTGATCGCAGCACTTCATGTCATTCCGGATTGGACGCTTCCTTCCCTAGCATACATGAACCAAGATGAATTACCAGAGGACGAAGTCTTGGCTCGACAGATAATCCGGCGGTCCAAGTCAATGACTATTGTCAATGGATAACTTCATCATCGCAGCGTTTCTGGAGCGTTTCAGCGGTGTGTATCACCAGAGGAAGGCTGTGATATTCTCACAGAGATTCCTGAAGGGGATTGTGGTCATCATGCTGGTTCAAAATCTTTGGTGGCTAAAGCTTTTCGTCATGGGTTCTACTGGTTGACGGCTCATGCCGATGCAGAGGACTTGGTCAGAAAATGTGATGCTTGCCAGAAATTCTCACGGCGTGCTCACATACCGGCATAGGAGTTAAGAATGATTCCAATTACTTGGTCGTTTGCGACCTAGGGGCTTGACATGGTTGGACCCTTCAAGAGATCCCAAGATAAGAAGACCCACCTTTTGGTGGCGGTGGACAAGTTTACCAAATGGGTTGAAGCGGAGCCTGTCTGTAAGTGTGATGCAGCAACAGCGGTTCAATTCATCAAAAAGGTGATTTTCCGGTTTGGCTTTCCACACAACATTATAACTGATAATGGCACCAATCTATCCAAGGGGGCTATGGAGGAGTTCTACCCATGAGAGCACATCCGCCTTGATGTGTCATCAGTAGCTCACCCTCAGTCTAATGGCCAAGATGAAAGAGCAAATCAAGAGATCTTGAGAGGCATCAAACCCCGGCTTATGGTTCCTCTGCAAAGAACACCGGGTTGTTGGGTGGAGGACTTGCCTTCTGTACTATGGAGCATCAACACTACACCTAACAGATCCACAGGGTACATGCCTTTCTTCATGGTATATGTAGCTGAAGCGGTCCTCTCTAGTGATATCTGTCATGACTCGCCGCGGGTGGCGGCTTATGTTGAAGCGGACAATGAAAAGGCAAGGCAAGATGCGCTGGACTGGCTGGATGAAGAACGGGACACGACAACAGCTCGATCGGCGATTTATCAGCAAGATCTGCGCCGGTATCATAGTTGCCGGGTTAGAACTAGGACGTTTCAAGAAGGAGATCTGGTGCTTCGGCTCATCCAAGACCAGACAAACATGCACAAGCTATCCCCACCTTGTGAGGGACCCTTTGTGGTCAGCAAGAACCTGCACAACGGATCATACTACCACATCGACGTTCGAGAACATAAGGACTCACGTACGGCAGAGGAGGAGTCCAAGCGGCCGTGGAACATTGCTCTTCTTCGACCTTACTATACTTGAGCCATATGCTCCGCTTTATGTACATATCTTTTGTATATACTATGATCAATATAATAAACCGGCGCCCCCGGTAAACTGGGGTATTAGCCGCATTTTTCATAAGAGTATCACATGGGGGCTTCTTTGGGCAAGGGAGTTCCTATGGCCTCTTAAACTGGCGACCGCATCAAGGCCATCATAAGAGCACAACTCTGGTTGCTTCGGCAATTTCCACATGATGATGAGGGGCAAAAGAGAGTTTTGATGCTTCGCACAACTCAAACATAGGCCCCGACGAGCCATGCTCAAATGCTACCTAGGGGCTCCTGATGCAAGACATCAGCGAGTTGAAAATTCTTGTAGTAAACACGGCTTGGAAGCTTGGTGTATACACCTAAAACCCTGGATTAACCTGCCTACATCAAGTAAGTCATGCCTCCCAGGTAAACCTGGTACGACCCGTCGAACGTACACACAAGTCAATCCTTATGGACCCTGAACTTGGTAACGTTAAATTGACGATCATCAAGTGATTACACAAGTCAAATCTTTATGGGATTTTGAACTTGGTAGCATTTGACATTGATGATTTGGTTAAGGATTGCGGACCATCTTAACAGGCTTTGCAAAAATGGTTAATGACAGTAGCCTGGCAGCTCATAAAAAGCCTCGAATTTGGAGCCTGGCAGCTTGTAAAAAGCCTCGACTACATGGTCTTATTTGCCCAAAAACTTTATTTTTTTATCTTTTTATGTTTTCTCAAATCTTTATCTTCAAGGTCATTGGTGTTTCAACCAAGTCCATTGATTCAAGAGTGGATGACTACAAAGTTGCCACTACATCTGTATTTACAGAGTTATAGTCTGGGTTATAAACACCAGTACTAAATTACAGTTAAACTGGAATTCATTGTAACACGGTTCGGCCTTCATGACGAGCCGACAAATAATCAAGGGAGGCATCAGCACTTACACCTTGGACCGTCCCTGCCGGATTAAGGTTTATTAAGATACACTTAATCACAGGTATGGTACATACTTATATTTTATTCACAATTCAAGTTATCAACTTGGATCATGTGCTTGGGTAGTATGACCCATCCGGCGGTAAATCGTCAGGACATTTTGAACATTGTCTTATGCAGAAACATGTAAAATAAACCGTCGAAGCTTTGCAAGCAGGATATATTTCAGAAGTTGCCAATTAAAGCAATCTCACAAATATAGTATCTCAGCTATCCTATTACGAGGCGCTGGAAGGCCCAAAAGAATATTAGTTTTTCGCAAACTACTGGGATATAAGGTTAGACCGGCGCTGGTTTAAGACTCTGCATCAGCCCATCGTGACGATTGAGGGTCAGCCTGCTCCGGGTCTTCGGTGGCTTCTTCCAGCTGTTGGAAATCAGTGGTGCTCCAGTCAATCTTGGCAAGGGCTCGGAAATAAACTTCGTCATTTATAAGTTCTGACGGATCAATGTCAGGAGCGAAGGTGTGCTTACGGACGGGTGGAATAAGATTCTCAATATCATAGGACGGACGCTCCACCTGTACGTTCTCCATATCATAGCCCGGATGATATCTCGATAAGTCCGCTTCATCAGCAAGTTTACTGGCAAGAGGCCGCATATCCTTGGTTAAAGCGCGAAGATCATCACTGGAGAAGGCTGATCCGTCCTCCTTCATTCTTGGATAACCGTTCATTACCTCAGCCGGATCAAAGTCAGGAACTCACGCCTTGGCTCGGGTTAAAGCCATCAGAGACCCAGCTCTTGCGAATGACTTCTTCACTTCGACAAGACGGGCAGGAAAAATTGACAGTTTCTCCAAAGTACCTTGGATGGTGGTTGGAGCCGGTTTATTGTGGGAGATAGCGCTAATGGCCCTTTGAGCGCCAGAGTAAAGTTGCTCCACCAAAGTGTACGCAGCTTTCAATTTCTTCCGCACATCATCGCCAAGATGAGTGATGCGCCTCCCTGCGTAAGCGTTATGAGTTAAACCGGAACAGTACTGGATTGCAAGGATAAACTTATGTCAAGAGGACTTACCGAAGATGGCGGATGTCATATCATTTATTTGCTGCCTCAACCCGGATAGCTCTTCTGCCACCGGGTTAAGAGCAGCCTCAGCATCAATGGCTCTTTTCTCCAAAGCAGCCTTTTCCACCTCCCAAGCTGACCGCTCCGCTTCAAAGTCCTTCTTTAGCTTTTCCATATTAGTTAATGCAAGTTGAAGCTCATCCTTGACTTTAACAGAAGCAGTCTCTTGGAATTTAGGCTATCCCGGAGTTCAGTTATTTCAGAGGTCCTCTGGTTCAAGTCAGTCTGCCGAAGATAAAATATATCAGTTATTCATGGAGCAATTCAGTCAAAGTCCCAAGCACATAACAAGTTATGCACTTGACACTTGGGGGCTAATGTACATTTGCAGTGAAAGCAGGCACATTTTTTCAGACAAGTCCCAAGCACATAACAAGTTATATACTTGGCACTTGGGGGGCTAATGTGACATCATTCTAAACATAGGAAAAGTCCCAGTTTACCCTCAATGAAGTAAACCGGCCCTTGGGGGCTACACATGCAAGTCAAAGTTCTATATTTGATCTATTGAAGTCCCGGTTTACCCTTGAAGGCTAAACCGGCACTTGGGGGCTACAATGGACTAAAGGTACAGTTACAAAGGCACAATCAGAAATTAAAGATAAAAGAAAAGAAGTTACCTCATAGCATTCCTTCATTAAATTCATCAAGCCGGCTTCATAGTCACGGCTGGTATGCAGCCGGTTTAAGTACCCAGAATGAAGCTCCTGAGCACTGAGCTAAGCATAACTGGACAAGTCGGTGTTTCACTTGCCCTTGTCGTTGTGGAGAAACTCTTCTTTGGCAGTGTGTTGGGCCAAAGCGACATGCTCTCCTGGGGTGGTAAAACCGGTCCCAGTAATCTCAACGTCATCATTTGAAGCAGCAGTTGGCCTAGAAGGATTGACAGTAGTGGGAGTGACGTGAGCGGGACTAGTAGGAGCCGGACTAGCCCGAGCAGGGCTGCCCGGTTCAGCAGCATGCTCCATGGGGTCGTCCTCCGTAGCAGCAAGGTCGTCTCGATCCATAGGAGGAGGATCATCATGAGGAATTTCAACATTATCTTCAAAGGGGTCGGCAAGCTCAGGATCGTCTACCGGTCTAGGAGTGGTATTGTCAACTGCCGGTTTACTCAATTTGGCCTTTTTGCTAGGCTTGGGCATACTTTGAAAGGAGTAAAGAGACAATGAAAATCAGAAGTTAAAGAGGAAAAGTTAACCCGGACGGAGTGAAAGACAACTTACCCGTGAACAGTCTTGAGGACAGGAACTTGTGTGGCGGTTGATTCGCCAGAAGAGGAGAGAGGAGTTTCCTGATAATTCGAGTCAGACGGATTAAGGGGTTGACGAATAAGACCTGCTTTGGGGAAAAGAGCAGTTGGAGTAAGTAAAACCTCAGAACGACGCCTTCGAGCCAGAGTATGCGGTAATCGGGTGGATTCAACCACATGACCACTATGGCGAGTAGTGCGGCGAGCTTCATGTTGCCGCTTCTTCAAAAGAAAGTTTGGATCCAGTTGAGCATAAGGATGAGAAAACTAAAATTTCCGGACTACCCGACGAATTTTTGGTGGCGGTGGTTCTGAGTCGGAGGAAAGAGAGATTACCTCAACATCGCCCGCTTTACTGCCTTCAGCCAGACCCTGGGAATAGTCATTGTTAATAAAAATGTAGGCAAAGGAAAGACTAAAAATTCATAAGGACTAGGTGGCACCTCAGAGGCCGGATCATCTTCCTCCGCATTTGATCCGGATGCGGCAGCGGGTTTCTTCTTGTGCTTCTTCACAGCCAGGGTCTTTTTGCGGGCTGGCTTTGCCGGTTTGTCTTGGGTTTTCCTCTTCCAGAAAGGATCATTTCCCTGTTCAAAGGAATAAAAGCATATTACTAAACCAAAACAGTATAGACGGATTAAAACAAAGCAAAGGGACGGAAGAATTTCTTACCGACGGCGGTTTATTGGTCACGCAGAAGGGTGCCAATCCGGTCTGATTGCACTCTTTTAGAGGTATAATCAGCAATTTCTTGACAGATTCGTTAACATCAGTTTTTGATAGCACTGTATATGTGTGGCGCAAAGGGTCCTTGGGGTTTCCAGTATACTCACACATTAAACCGGAACGCCGGCTTAACGGGAGAATGATCCAAGGAAGCCAGCAGCTGACGAAATCAACTCCTGTCAGTCCGTTGGCTACAAAGGCCCTGAGCTTTGAAAGTTGAGGGGCATATTGAGCTCGCTCCTGGGCACTTAAGCGCTGTGGAAAAGGATGGCTCTCTAGAAGACGGTGGGGGCGATAACCCGGCAGTGGATTTTCCCCTTCTGGTGAAGTGTCTACTCAACAAAACCAAGTTTGATTCCATTCCTTTGGATGGCTGTGGAGAGTAGCGTGAGGAAAACTAACATCTTTCCTCTTCTGAATACTCATTCCGCCAAGTTCAGTATTAGGGCCATCATGAAACTCAGTCCGACGGTTTAAATGGAAGAAGTCCCGGAATAGCTCCACTGTCGGCTCCTCTTGCACATAGGCTTCACAGAAGACATGGAAGTTGCAAATGTTTGATACAGAGTTGGGACCTATGTCTTGGGGATGTAGCTGAAAATTTGCCAACACGTCGCGGAAAAACTTTGACCCTGGAGGGTTAAATCCCCAGGCCAAGTGATCGAAAAAGACAACAATCTCTCCCTCCTTGGGCTCGGGAGGACACTCTTTTCAGGGGGCTCTCCAGTGAAGGACGTCCTTTGGACCTAAAGCGCCAATGGAGGCCATCTTCTCTAAATCGTCCTTAGTGATCCGGGATGGGACCCAGTTGCAGGAGACAAACTGTTTGGCTACGGAAGTCATCTTTTCAAAAGGGAAGGATGAAAATACAATGAAAATCCGGTTTGTGATCTACGCATATTTAAACCGGTATGCTCTATGAAGGTACTGATCTAAATGGCGGTTTAAGTAGGGGCCTAATGGTATCTACCGAATTAAATATCTGGAACAGCTATAAGCATGACGTCTACCGAATTATGAAGTTTGAAAGGTAAGGCGCAGAGCTAAAGTTAAACCGCCAACACATGCAGGTAAGATGCAGGTCTAAAGTGTGGAGAAACAGCTTTTACGCAAGCAGCAGTAAGATATGGATCTACAGCATATGGAAAACTCAAAAATAATTCAAGTTATATTCAACGGAAATAGTGAAGGTCTTTAGTAGAATCAGTCTAAACTAATCGTATTGGAAAGGATAGACTACAATAATGGAGCGGAGTCATGCTAACGGGGGTTGACCTAAAGTTTGAGATCTACGGCTCAACAATGTCTATGGCGAAGAACCGCGACGAACAGGGACTCATCTACGAGCTCGCATGAAACCCTAGAACTGAGATCTACGGTAAGGAAAGAAGTGGACGTACTTGAGGCAATGGAAGCGGAGAGGCACTGGGAAGTTTCTGGACGCGTTCAGGTTGATGCAGCGGCGGGGCTCAACGAAGACGCAGAACTCGACGGACGGCGGCGGAGCTCGAAGCGCAGGGTAACGGAGGAAGAAGAAGAGGCAAGGGGGTAAAGGAGGCGCCCCTCGGCCCTATTTATAAGCCGAAGAGATAAATCGGTAGGCGCGGGAATCGAGGAGCCAAAAAGCGGATATGGACGATATTGTCTCCTCGATCTTTGGAGCTTTAATTGATAAAGGTAAAAAACTGGTACAAGTATTAAATGCGCGGATGGCGTCACAACGGTTTAAGGTGATGTGAGGAGATGACGTCACGCCGGTTTACAAAGCATGTTGAATTGGCGAAAAGGAAGATCCGTACAAGATTTTGAAGATTAACATGAACAGGTTCAAATCAATCTGGGGCCTAATGTCAGGGATATTACTACCAGGTATAAACCGCCCAGGAGGGGCCGGTTTACGTTATCAAAGATTATTTTATCCAAGGCCCAGTGGAGCATGAAGTAGGAGTTTTCAGCCCAAGAGGTTTAGAGCTCAAGTGTTAGGGCCCATGATTTGTAAACCGTCATACTATGTACTTGGGATGTAAGATAGAAAGAGTAGAGACCGAGGCGGACACGTTTATGAGCCGGCCTCGGGACTCTGTAAACTGGACCGGGCGTCACCTCTTATATAAAGGGACGACCCGGTGACGGTTCAAGGACAGACAACCATAGATCGAGACACAGGCAAAGCGGATTTGCTCCCTTGTCATCGAAACTCTAGCAATACACACCAAACTAGACGTAGGCTTTTACCTTCATCGAAGGGACCGAACTAGTATAAAATCCATGTGTCCTTTGTCCGCTTTAACCCCTTTAAGCTAACCCGTAGCCATGGGCTCACGACTAAGTCCTTTTGCTAGGACATCTGCCGTGACAAAACCATGACACAACACATTATCGTGTTGGTTGCGAAGTTCCTATTTGTTTGTGCAGGTGCGAGGGACTCGCACGTGGTCTCCTACTGGATTGATACCTTGGTTCTCAAAAACTGAGTGAAATACTTACGCTACTGTGATGCATCTCCCTTTCCTCTTCGAGGGAATACAACGCAAGCTCGAGAAGTAGCAGACCTCCTCGATAACGTAAGGTCCTTCCCACATCGAGAGAAGTTTTCCTGCAAAAAATCTTAAATGAGAGTTGTATAGCAAACATAATCACCTACTTTAAACTCACACTTTTGTATCCTTTTGTCATGCCATCTTTTAACTTTTTCTTTAAACAACTTGGCATTCTCATAGGCCTGGGTTCTCCATTCATCAAGGCAGCTAATGTCAAATAACTTCTTTTCACCGGCAAGTTTGAAATCATAATTGAGCTCTTTGATAGCCCAATATGCCTCATGTTCTAGCTCAAGATGTAAGTGACAAGCTTTTCCATACACCATCTTATATGGAGACATACCAATAGGATTTTTGTATGCAGTTCTATAGGCCCATAATGCATCATCAAGTTTCTTGGACCAGTTCTACCTAGACCTATTAACTATCTTTTGCAAAATTAATTTCAACTCTCTATTACTTAGTTCTACTTGACCACTAGTCTGTGGGTGATAAGGGGATGCAATTCTATGATTCACATCATATTTAGCAAGCATCTTTTATGAACCTCCTATAAAACCTGGCATGACCAAGGAAACTTTGTATACCTTTGATGTCCTTGGGGCATGGCATTTTTCAATAGCATCAACTTTAGCTTTGTCAACTTCAATACCTCTTTCAGAAATTTTATGTCCCAAGACAATGCCTGCATTAACCATAAAGTGGCACTTCTCCCAATTCAAGAAAAGATTAGTGTCTTCACATCTCTGCAAAACTCGATCAAGGTTGCTTAGGAAATCATCAAAGGAAGTTCCGTAAACGGAAAAGTCATCCATGAAAACCTCAACAATCTTTTCAAAAAAATCAGAGAATATAGCCATCATGCCTCTTTGAAAGGTAGCAGGTGCATTACATAAACCAAAAGGCATACGTCTATAAGCAAAGGTACCGAGAGGACAAGTAAAAGTGGTCTTTTCTTGATCCCCTTTTGACACATGTATTTGAGAGAAACCAGAATAACCATCTAGAAAGCAAAAATGAGTATGTTTGGATAACCTTTCTACCATTTGATCAACAAAAGGCAAATGGTAATTATATTTCTTAGTACCGTTATTTAATTTGCGGAAATTAATTACCATCTATAACCTATAACAATTCTTTGTGGGATCAATTCATCTTTATAATTACGAACAACAGTCATACCTCCCTTCTTAGGGACACAATGGGCAGGACTTACCCACTGGCTATCAGCAATTTGGATAGATAATACCTGCCTCTAGAAGCTTTAGTATTTCCTTCCTTACCACTTCTTTCATCTTAGGGTTTAACCATCGCTGATGATCAATAACCGGTTTAGCATTTTCTTCCAATTTTATCTTATGTTGGCATAAAGTGGGACTAATGCCCTTAAGATCATCCAGAGTATATCCAATAGCAGCACGGTGCTTCTTCAGAGTTTTCAATAGTTTTTCTTATTCCTGCTCTGAAAGGTTAGCTCTAATAATAACATGATATATCTTCTTTTCATCAAGATAAACATACTTAAGATTATCAGGTACATGTTTAAGTTCAAACACGGGATCACTCTTAGGAGGAGGAGAATCCCCTAGGATTTCAACAGGCAAGTTTTTTTTCAATACGGGTCCCTGATTAAAGAATATTTCATATATTTCCCTTCTCTCACTCATATGCATATCATTTTCATGGTCTAGCAAGTATTGTTCTAAAGGATCATTAAAAGGCACAGCAATAGAAGCAAGACCAAAAATATCAGCCTTACTAGGTAGTTCTTTATCAAGGGGTTGTCTACGGAATTTAGGAAAGTTAAAATCATGAGACATATCCCCTAACCCAACAGTAACGATATCTTTCACGCAGTCTATCTTAGCATTAACAGTGTTCAAGAAGGGTCTACCAAATCTAATGGGACAAAATTCATCTTGTGTGGAACTAACAATAAGAAAATCAGCAGGGTATTTAACCTTCCCACACAAGACTTCAACATCTCTAACAATCCCAACTAGTGAAATAGTGTCTCTATTAGCAAGCTTAATAGCAACATCAATCCCTTCTAACTCAACAGGTGCAATATCATGCATAATTTTTCGATATAAGGTAAGAGGGATAATACTCACACTAGCACCTACGTCACATAAACCATGATAGCAATGATCTCCTATCTTAACAGATATAACAGGAAAGCCTACAATAGCTCTACGTTTATTCCTAGCATTGGGTTTGGCTATCCTAGCAGACTCTTCTTGGAGGTAAATAACATGTCCATTTAAATCTTCTACCAATAGATCTTTAACCATAGCAACACTAGGTTCAACTTTAATTTTCTCAGAGGGTGTAGGTGTTCTAGTATTACTCTTACGAACTACAGTTGAATCTTGAGCATGATCCTTTATCCTAACAGGGAAAGGTGGTTTCTCAATATAAGCAGTAGGAATAATAGGATCAACATTATAAGTGATAGTCTTTTCTTCAACTTTAACATGCTCAACTACTTTTACTTCAATAGGGAGATGGTATTTAAACCACTTCTCCTACGGGAGATCAACATGAGTAGCAAATGATTCATAGAAAGAAGCTACTATCTCAGAGTCAAGTCCATATTTAGTGCTAAACTCACGAAAAACATCGGTATCCAAAAAATCTTTAACACAATCAAACTTAGGGGTCATACCTAACTCCTTACGTTCGTCGAGATCCCAATCTTCAGAGTTGTGTTTAATTCTTTCCAATAAATCCCATTTGAATTCAACAGTCTTCATCATAAAAGAGCCAGAACAAGAAGTATCGAGCATGGAGCGATTAGTGAGAGAAAGCCGAGCATAAAAATTTTGAATGATCATTTCTCTTGAGAGCTCATGATTGGGGCATGAATCTAACATTGACTTAAGCCTACGCCAAGCTTGAGCGATGCTTTATCCTTTGCGAGGCCAGAAATTCTAAATATAATTACGATCACGATGAACCTGGTGCATAGGGTAGAACTACTGATGAAATTCCAACTTCAGACGATTATAGTTCCATGATCCAATATCATCACATAGCCTAAACCATGTCAATGCATATCCCTTCAAAGATAAAGGGAAGACCTTATTCTTGATAACATCCTCGGGCATACCTGCAAGCTTAAATAATCCACAAACTTCATCCACATAGATTAGATTTAAATTGGGATGCAGTGTTCCGTCTCCTGTAAAAGGATTTTCAAGCAGTTTCTCTATCATACCCGAAGGAATTTCAAAGCAAACATTTTCAGTAGGTGCAATAGGTTGAAGAGCAACTCTTTGCTCTTTTTGTCGGGGTGAAGATACCCCAAACAAGCCCCTCAAAGGATTATGAGCCATAGTAACAAGTGACAATAAATTTTTAGCACACTATATAAATTTTTCCTTACCAAATTCCACTTACCAAAGGCGCTTCACTCCCCAGAAACGGCACCAGAAAAGAGTCTTGATGACCCACAAGTGTAGGGGATCTATCATAGTCCTTTCGATAAGTTAGAGTGTCGAACCCAACGAGGAGCAGAAGGAAATGATAGGCAGTTTTCAGTAAGGTATTTTCTGCAAGCACTGAAATTATAGGTAACAGATAGTTTTGTGATAAGATAATTGATAGCAAGTGACAAAAGGTAAAAGTAAATAAGGTGCAACAAGGTGGCCCAATCCTTTTTGTAGCAAAGGACAAGCCTGGACAAACTCTTATATAAAGGAAAGCGCTCCCGAGGACACATGGGAATTATCGTCAAGCTAGTTTTCATCACGATCATCTGATTCGCGTTCGATACTTTGATAATTTGGTATGTTGGTGGACCGGTGCTTGGGTGCTGTCTTAACTTGGACAAGCCTCCCACTTATGATTAACCTCTAATGCAAGCATCCGCAACTACAAAAGAAGTATTAAGGTAAACCTAACCATAGCATGAAACATATGGATCCGAATCAGCCCCTTACGAAGCAATGCATAAACTAGGGTTCAAGCTACTGTCACTCTAGCAACCCATCATCTACTTATTACTTCCCAATGCCTTTCTCTAGGCCCAAATAATGGTGAAGTGTCATGTAGTCGACTTTCACATGACACCACTAGAGGAGAGACAACATACATCTCATCAAAATATTGAACGAAGACCAAATTCACATGACTACTAATAGCAAGACTTCTCCCATGTCCGCAGGAACAAAAGTAACTACTCACAAGACATAATATAGTTCATGATCAGAGGGGTATTAATATGCATAATGGATCTGAACATATGATCTTCCACCAAATAAACCAACTAGCATCAACTACAAGGAGTAATCAACACTACTAGCAACCCACACGTACCAATCTGAGGTTTGGGTACAAAGATTGGATACAAGAGATGAACTAGGGTTTGAGAGGAGATGGTGCTGGTGAAGATGTTGATGAAGATAGCCCTCCCCAAGATGGGAGAGTTGTTGGTGATGACGGCGGAGACGATTTCCCCCTCCCGGAGGGAAGTATCCCCGGTAGAACAGCTCCGCCGGAGCCCTAGATTGGTTTCCGCCTCGGTTCCGCCTCGGGACGGCGGCGTCTGGTCCCGAAAGCCTCCTTATGATTTTTTCCAGGTCAAAACACCTGATATAGGAGAAGATGGGCATCGGGGGGCCTTCGGGGGGGGGGCACGAGATAGGGGGGCGCGCCCCCCACCCTCGTGGACAGCCGGAGGGCCCCCTCGTGATCTTCTTTCGCCAGATATTTTGTATATATTCTGGATCATAGTTTGGTGGAGTTTCGGGGCTTTTGGAGTTGTGCAGAATAGGTTTCCAGAAGTTGCTCCTTTTCCAGCCCAGAATTCCAGCTGCCGGCTTTCTCCCTCTTCATGCAAACCTTCTAAAATAAGAGAGAAAAGGCATACGTATTGTGACATAAGGTGTAATAACAGCCCATAATGCAATAAATATCAACATATAAGCACGATGCAAAAATGGACGTATCACCGCACACAGACCCAACCTTTAGCGGGATCTGTGTTACCGGAACTTCGGACTCGTCTCCGGCTATAGGTTCCGAGCCATGTGCATCTACGTCCTTCGAGCCTGATCAGGCGTCTACCATCGAATTCAGCTCCGTAGATATCTTCCGGCACTCACCTTTAGGCGATGTGCTAAACTCATTAAAATCCCTCTCCTTAGCCAGGGACTCACAGCCGAATTATATCCGTTTTGAACTGGAGGCTGATGATGGAGAATTTCGCTTCCCACCCACCACCCACTTGGTAGCCACGATCGTAATCAAACCGATCTACTTGACTACGCTTCCGAAGACTTCAAAGGGATGGACCCCGAAGCTGAAGCTGATCTAGACCAAAACCCGCCCGTAACTAGGCGATGGACCGCTACGTCCTCATACGATATGTATATAGTGGACACACCTAAGGAGAAGGAGGGCGATGGCGAAAATGATCCCACAAAGGATAATCCGGTCGATGAACCTCCCAAGCGTCGGTGTTCGAAGCGCCGAACTAAATCCCGTAAAGGGAAAGATAGCGACAATGTCACTAACGATGGTGATAGTCTGGAGCAAGCCGATGACCCCGCAGATCCAGCGATGGAGCAGGTCGAGCGAGAGGACGGCGAACATAGTCCGAGACCACTGTCTGATGAAAGCGATGCCGAAGACGACATTTATAAACCTGTCTCCGAAGAGGATGTTAGCTTGGGCGATGACGAATACATCATCCCAAAAGAACCCTTAGAATAATAGCGCTTCCATCAGAGACTTATTGCCACCGCAAGAAGCCTGAAAAAGCAGCAAAAGCGGCTTCGAGCCGCACAAGATACGCTCAATGATAGATGGAACGAAGTGCTAGACGCCGAGCAAAAATATGGTTGCAATCGCCAAACAAAAGGCTATCCTAAGCGTAAATTGCTGCCCGAATTCGACGACGAGGCTACTACGCCTATACCGCTGAAGAACAACACCACCGATAAGCCGGACCGACCACCTCATGGACAGGACAGAGTGGCTAGCAACGGCGTACACAAGCCCTCACCCCCTCCTTGTAAAGGAAAGGAGGACGCGGCTCAGGGCCAGAAACACGATCTACGTGAGGACCTGAACAAAAAGGCTGGCAAGACTAGATCCATCTACGGATCAAGGGACTGTGCTCCCGCTCGGGACGGCGGCTATCAAACCAAATATGTCGGTCATATACCAGTTCGGGGTCAATACCGAACATCACAACCGTCGGACTTACGCCATGACATAGTAAAATACAGGGGTGCCGCACTCCCTCTGTGCTTCACCGATGAGGTGCTGGACCACGAATTCCCAGAAATGGTTCAAACCCGTAAATATCGAGGCGTACGATGGAACGACAGATCATGTTGTCTAGATAGAAGACTTTATTCTTCACATCCACATGGCCTGTGGAGATGATCTCCACGCCATCAAATACCTACCCCTCAAGCTGAAAGGACCAGCTCGGCACTGGCTGAACAGCCTCCCCGAAAATTCCAATGGAAGTTGGGAAGAGCTTGAGGATGCTTTTCAGGCCAATTTTCAAGGGACCTATGTCCGGACCCCGGATGCTGAAGATCTAAGTCACATAATCCAGCAACCCGGGGAGTCGGCCCGTAAGCTTTGGAATCGGTTTCTCACTAAGAAGAACCAAATCGTTGATTGTCCGGACGCCGAAGCCTTAGAGGCCTTCAAGCACAGCGTCCGGGATGAATGGCTAGCTAGACACATCGGCCAGGAAAAGCCGAGGACAATGGCTTCCCTAACTACACTCATGACCCATTTTTGCGTGGGCGAGGACAGCATGTTAGCTCGTAGCAGCACCAGCGACCCTGGCACATCTGAAGTCAGGGATGGCAATGGAAAGCCACGACGTAATAAGAACAAATGTCGAAATAATGCTGGAAGCCCAGATGATACAGCGCTAAACGACGGATTCAGTGGCTCCAGACCCGGTCAACAGAAGAAGCAATTTAAAGGCAACAAAGACGGTCCATCTAGCCTGGACAAAATATTAGATAGGCCCTGCCAGATCCATGGGACCCCAGATAAACCTGCGAACCATACCAACCATAGTTGTTGGGTCTTCAAGCAAGCCGGCAAGCACAACGCCGAACACAAGGGAAAGGGGCCTCAGAGCGAAGACGAGGATGAACCTCGCCAGCCGAACACACGGGGACAGAAGAAATTTCCACCACAGATCAAAACAGTGAACATGATCTATGCCACTCATATCCCAAAGAGGGAGCGCAAGCGCGCACTCCGAGATGTCTATGCCGTCGAGCCTGTTGCCCCCAAATTCAACCCATGGTCGGTGTCAGGGATATTACTACCAGGTATAAACCGGCCAGGAGGGTCCGGTTTACGTTATCAAGATTACATTATCCAAGGCCCAGCGGAGCATGAAGTAGAAGATTGCAGCCCAAGAGGTTTAGCGCCCAAGTATTACGGCCCATGATTTGTAAACCGCCGTACTATGTAGCCTGGGACGTAAGATAGAAAGAACAGAGACCGGGGCGGACACGTTTATGAGCCGGCCTCGGGACTCCGTAAACCGGACCGGGCGTCACCTCTTATATAAAGGGACGACCCGGCGACGGTTCAAGATATACGACAACAGCTCGAGACACAAGCAAAGCGGATTCGCTCCCTGGTCATCGAAACCCTAGCAATACACACCAAACTAGACGTAGGCTTTTACCTTCATCGAAGGGGCCGAACTAGTATAAAATCCCTGCGTCCTTTTTCCGCTTTAACCCATTTAAGCTAACCCGTAGTGATGGCCTCACAACTAAGTCCTTTTGCTAGGACATCTGCCGTGCTAAATCCACGACAGTTTCCACCCACCGTGGGGCTATCACACGATGGTTTCGAGTTCTTGAAGGGCCGCTTTGAAGGACTCAAGGGCTACGCAGTGGGCCAGATGACTAAGAGTCGTCGCGGCCGGATCTACATCGACGATGCAGGCTGAGGCCCCGAGGCCGATTCAATCGAATACAGGTATCGGGTCCCCTTCGGCGGCATCCACGTCTTCATCGGCAAGATCGGCGAACCGGGCCCTGAGCCGGACATCTTCCCCAACATCATCGAGCCGGCTCAGCGTGCGAGACCAGCCCGGATTCAGCCAGCCATGAAGCACGTCTTCGTGGGAGCAGTGCATGGAGTTCAAACCGAGGACGGATCGGACTCTGGCAGCGAGACTGTTGTCTATTCCGACGATGAATCTTCTTCCGGAGAGACAGAATCTTTGTATTTGCTGCAGGACAATCGGTCGAAGGGTTGTTCCGAGGGTGACAGTATTCCGGACCCCCTCGATCCGCCAAACCGGGTTGTTGTCTTTATGGCCGGATCACAGTCTATGCAGCAGCCTTCAACAACAGCGGCGTTAACATCAGACATGATGGGGGCTAGAGCAGGAGATCCTCCCCCGTCGCCATCTGATACTTTATCCACCTTGGTTGACGCTTTGACGGCGTTATTGACAGCTGAGGTAACCCAGGCCAACAAGGAGCAGCATGATGCGGAGGTCGCTCAGGTGAAAAGCCGGATCGAACAAGCCAAGTTGGACCTGGCTACTGAGAAAGCTAGGATGGCTACAAAGCAGGCGTAGCTTGATGCTCAGGCCTATCGAGTCATGTTGGATCATACCGCTTCACATGAGTTAATGGTGAGAAGGCAACGATCTCGTCTGCCATCGGTTTATGAGGCAATGAATCTCTTTAGCATGCCAGGAGCAGGAACCAGTAACCAGCCGGAGGTGAACCGAGGAGGAGCACCGGGAACGGGCGCGTCGGTTCAGCCACTGACCGCAGAGCCAAACTACCAAGTTGTGTAGGCCCAACATGTGCCCACCCCTCCTGGTCATTATTCTAATCCGTTGGACAACATAGTTGTCGCGGCTTCACGACTGGTCGCCCTTCCTATTGAAGGAATGTCCCCCATAGCAGTAGAAGCGTGATGGGCCAGGAAGTTGTTGGACACGGCGCTAACTCAACAACAAGCCTATTCCTATAACCGGGAGAGGATTCACTCGACTCCCCGTCCGAGCCGGAGTTATACGAGGCGTCTGGATCAACCGGCTGTTTCAAGCAGCGCACGGAGACGTAATCAGCCGAGGCGGGATAATCCGGCAGGAGGAGAGACGCACGCTCAGGACGTGGTGGATCAGGCCAGGCAGCGCCGGGAGGCCGAGGTAACAGCGCAGTACGAAGCCCGTCAGGCGTTGCCGGTTCATCCCACCACCACAGTTGAACCGGGGGTCATGTCCAGTTCCCTGGGCATGCCATGTCTCATCCCCGCTTTACGGGACGTAAAATTACCCAAGGATTTCAAAGGGCCGCGCAAAGTACTCAACTACACGGCGGATATGGCTCCAGATGCATGGGTTGAGAGTTACGAGATGGCAATGGAGATGCTGGACGTGGATGATGCAGCATGTGCTAAGTATTTCACGATGATGCTCGAGGGCACGGCTCGTACTTGGTTGAAGGGTTTACCGCCTAACTCCATTGGACCTTGGGCTGAATTGCGGCGCCGGTTTATCAACAACTTCAAGGACACGTGCAAGCAGCCGATGTGTGTCGTCGACTTAGCTGCCTGCGTTCAAGGAGAGCAGGAGTCTACAAGCAGTTGGGTGCGTCGAGTGTCAGAAATCTTGCACTCCTCCAATAGCATCAACCCAAGTACATCAGTGGTAACCTTGGAGGGCAACTGCCGGTTTGAACCGTTGCGATTAAAGCTGGGACGACTTAAACGTGATTGCAACGACATGGGGACGCTCATGGGCGCTTTAGTAAAGTACGGAGACTCTGATAACACCATGCATCCAGACGCAGACGGAGAAAAGTCAGGGAAGGCGAGAAAAAACGATAAACCTCCGCAGCCCAATCCAGCGACTCAAGGATACAATGGTAAGCGTAAAGCGGATGGCAACTCAGATTTTGTGGCCAACACTAGCGCTCAGGAGGATGGGCAGCGCCGCAAAGATAGACCGCCCCCACGTAATGGGAGGCCTCCTATTAATCTGGAGCGCCAGTTGAACGTGCCTTGCCCAAAGCACGGTACGTCGGAAAAACCAGCTACGCATCTCTGGGAGGATTGCTTCATCATGCAGGAATTCATCAACCGGAATAGGTATGATCACGGGCTCTCCGACGGATCAGGCCCTGGTTTCCAGGGTCCGGGTTATCAAGGTGGTGGATCCGATTCAGGGTACCACGGTAATAACGGCAACCACAATGGGCACAATCAGCATAACCAGCAGCATGGTCACGGCGGATACAACAATCAGGGGAATCAACAACGTCAGCAGCAGCAACAATCCGGATATCAGAACAATCCGAAGGAGCTAAGCAGTGGGCAGTACCATGTCTTCACCACAAGCTTGTGCAAGCGGGATCAGAAAGTCCTGAAGAGGGCAGTACATTCTGTTGAACCGGCGGTGCCATGTTTTCTGCGTTGGTCGGAATAGCCCATTGTGTGAAGCAGAGAGGATCATCCTCCCCGGGTTGACAATCCGGGTCAGCTGGCTCTAGTGGTAGCACCTCAGGTGGGTGGCTACAAGTTCACCAAAGTGCTTATGGATGGAGGCAGCAGCATCAACATCCTGTATTATGAGACATTCCGGCGTATGGGGCTGACAGATAAAAAGCTTCGACAGTCCAATACAGTGTTTCATGGGGTGATGCCCTGTAAATCGGCCTATCCAGTTGGCAAGATCGATCTAGAAGTTACCTTTGGAGATGAGCATCACTCTAGGTCAGAGACTTTAACCTTTGAGGTGGCAAAGATCAAGAGCCCATACCACGCTTTGTTTGGGCGTCCGGTTTATGCCAAGTTCATGGCTAGGCCGTGTTATGTTTATCTACAGCTCAAGATGCCAGACCACAAGGGAACTATTACGGTCCATGGGAGCTGCAAAATTGCATTGGAGTGCGAGGAAGGTGATGCAGCTTATGCCGAAGCAGTTTGTGCAACTGAGGAGCTGAAGTTCTATAAGGACAATATTGATCTGGCAGATATGTGTCCACTGAAGAAACCAACCACAGAGCATGATCCGGCATTGAAGTTCAAAACAGCTGAAGAGACCAAGCAGGTGGACTTTGTTCCGGGCGATTCATCCAAGCAGTTCACTATCAGTGCTAACCTAGATCCGAAATAGGAAAGCGCACTCATCGAGTTCATCCGTGAGAACCGGGACATCTTTGCATGGAAGCCTTCTGACATGCCAGGTGTGCCAAGGGAACTCGCTGAGCACAATCTTAATATTGATCCTAAGTTTAAACCGGTCAAGCAGTATCTGCGCCGCTTCAATGAAGAGAGGCGCAAGGTTATAGGAGAAGAAGTGGCTAGGCTCTTAGCCGCAGGCTTTATAGTTGAGGTGTTTCATCCAGAATGGTTGGCTAATCCGGTGCTAGTACTTAAGAAAAATGGCACTTGGCGAATGTGTGTTGATTACACAGATCTGAACAAAGTTTGCCCAACTGATCCCTTTGCTCTCCTCCGTATTGATCAGATCATTGATGCTACGGTAGGATGTGAGCAGCTAAGTTTTTTTGGATGCATGCTCAGGTTATCATCAGATTAAGATGGCAGTTAAGGACTAGGAGAAGATGGCCGTCATAACTCCCTTTGGAGCCTTCTGCTATGTATCTATGCCATTCGGGCTCAAGAGTGCCCAGGCGACCTACCAGCGTTGTGTGCAGAATTGCCTTCATGGAGAGATTGGGCGGAATGTTCAGGCATATGTTGATGACATTGTGGTGAAATCCAGGAAGGAGGAGACGCTGATAGAAGATTTGAAGGAAACTTTTGACAATCTTCGGGTCTACAAAATGATGCTTAATCCGGAGAAGTGCATTTTTGGTGTTCCGGCAGGCAAGCTCCTGGGGTTCTTGGTATCAAACAGAGGAATCGAAGCTAATCCGGAGAAGATCAAGGCGATTACATCCCTGGCTAAACCAGCGTGCATCAACGATGTCCAACGCGTTGCGGGCCGTATCGCGGCACTCAGCCGGTTTATTAGCTGTTTGGGGCAGAAGGCTATCCCACTTTATCAGATGATGAAAAAGACAGACCGCTTCGTTTGGAGTGATGTTGCTGGTGCTGCGTTTGAGGACCTGAAGAGGCAATTGGCAGAGCCGCCGGTCCTTGCTGCCCTAGTTGACAATTAGCCGTTGTTGTTATACGTGGCTCCTAATGCCCATGCAGTAAGCGTTGCTGTTGTGGTAGAGCGCAAGGAGGCAGGCAAAGAATATCCGGTTCAGCGGATGGTTTACTACATCAGTGAGGTGCTCATCGAGTCAAAGCAAAGATATCCACATTGGCAGAAACTGGTGTATGGAGTCTTCATGGCAAACCGGAAGCTAAAGCACTATTTTTAGGGCCACCCAATCACCGTTGTTAGTTCTGCTCCGTTAGGGGATATAATCCAGAACAGAGAAGCTACTGGGCGGGTTGCAAAGTGGGCCATTGAGCTTAGCCCACACAGATTAAAGTATGTGCCCCGTACTGCGATAAAATCCCAAGCACTGGTGGATTTCATCAATGATTGGACAGAGTTGCAGGCGCCTGAGGAGAAGCCGGATCACACGTATTGGACTATTCGCTTCGACGGTTCAAGGCAATTGGAGGGCTCGGGGGCTGGAGTCGTGCTAACTTCCTCACGAGGTGATAAGTTCTGTTATGTCCTCCGTTTAATGTTCCCCTGCACTAACAATGCTACTGAGTATGAAGCTCTCCTCCATGGTCTGCGGATGGCCAAGGAAATGAACTTGAGCCGGGTTAAGTGCTTTGGCGATTCAGATCTGGTGGCATAGCAAGTATCTGGCAAGTGGGACTCCAAGGATCCGCTCATGGAAGCATGTCGACGAGAGGTGGACGCTATTGCTGGACACTTCAAGGGTTATTAGGTGGATCACATAGACCGGCGGAAGAATGAAGCGGCCGACGCGTTGAGCCGGCTGGGTTCCCAGCGTAAACCAGTTCCACCTAATACCTTCTTGGATGAGTTGCATAATCCGTCGGTGCAGTTACCTTCAGAGGAGGACTTGGTTGTTCCTGATCCGGAGGCACAATTGGTCCCAGCACTTCATGTCATTCCGGATTGGACGCTCCCTTACCTGGCATACATGAACTGAGGTGAGTTACCAGAGGACGAAGTCGAGGCCCGGCAGATAATCTGGCGGTCTAAGTCAATGACTATTGTCAATGGATAACTTCATCATCGTAGCGTTTCTGGAGCGTTTCAGTGGTGTGTGTCACCAGAAGAAGGCTATGGTATTCTTCGAGAGATTCATGAAGGGGATTGTGGTCATCACGCCGGTTCAAAATCTTTGGTGGCTAAAGCTTTTCGTCATGGGTTCTACTTGTTGATGGCTCATGCTGATGTAGAGGACTTGGTCAGAAAATGTGACGCTTGCCAAAAATTCTCACGGCGTGCTCATATACCAGCGCAGGAGCTGAGGATGATCCCAATTACTTGGACGTTTGCGACTTGGGGGCTTGATATGGTTGGACCCTTCAAAAGATCCCAAGATAAGAAAACCCAACTTTTAGTGGTCGTGGACAAGTTTACCAAATGGGTTGAAGCGGAGCCTATCCGTAAGTGTGATGCAGCAACAGCGGTTCAATTCATTACAAAGGTGATTTTCCGGTTTGGCTTTCCACACAACATTATAACTAATAATGGCACCAATCTATCCAAGGGGGCTATGGAGGAGTTCTGTCAACGAGAGCACATCCGCCTTGATGTATCATTAGTAGCTCACCCTCAGTCTAATGGCCAAGCTGAAAGAGCCAATCAAGAGAACACCGAGTTGTTGGGTGGAGGAATTACCTTCTGTGCTATGGAGCATCAATACTACACCTAACAGGTCTATAGGGTACACGCCTTTCTTCATGGTGTATGGAGCTGAAGCGGTCCTCCCTAGTGATATCCGTCATGACTCGCCGCGGGTGGCGGCTTATGTTGAAGCAGATAATGAGAAAGCAAGGCAAGATGCGTTGGACCGGCTGGATGAAGAATGGGACACGGCAGCAGCCTGATCGGCGATTTATCAGCAAGACCTGCGTCGGTACCACAGTCGCCGGGTTATGACCAAGACATTTCAAGAAGGAGACCTGGTGCTCCGGCTCTTCCAAGACCAGACGGACATGCACAAGTTATCCTCACCTTGGGAGGGACCCGTTGTGGTCAGCAAGAACCTGCACAACGGATCATACTACCTCGTCGACGTTCGAGAGCATAAGGACTCACGTACGGCGGAGGAGGAGACCAAGCGGCCGTGGAACATCACTCTTCTTCGACCTTACTATACTTGAGCCATAGGCTCCCCTTTATGTACAATGTATATATTATGATCAATATAATAATCCGGCGCCCCCCGTAAACTGGGGTATCAGCCATCTTTTCATAAGAGTATCACATGGGGGCTTCCATGGGCAAGGGAGTTTTCTATGGCCTCTTAAACCGGCACCTTCAATAAATCGAGGTATCAGCCGTCTTTTTTGTTCATAAGAGTATCACATGGGGGCTTCTGTGGGCAAGGGAGTTTCCTATGGCCTCTTAAACCGGCGGCCACATCAAGACCATCATAAGAGCACAGCTCTGGTTGCGTCGGCAATTTCATCATGATGATGAGGGGCAAAAGAGAGTTTGATGCCTAGCACAACTCAAACATAGGCCTCGACGAGCAATGCTCAAACGCTACCTGGGGGCTCCAGATGCAAGTTCATCAACGAGTTGAAAAATCTTGTAGTGAACACGGCTTGGAAGCTTGGTGTATACACCTAAAACCCCGGATTAACCTGCCTGCATCAAGTAAATCACGCCGTCCAGGTAAACCTGGTATGACCCGTCGAACGTACACACAAGTCAATCCTTTTGGACCCTGAAATTGGTAACGTTAAATTGACGATCATCAAGTGATTACACAAGTCAAATCTTTATGAGATTTTGAACATTGGTAGCATTTGACATTGATGATTTGGTTAAGGATTGCGGATCATCTTAACAGGCTTTGCTAAAATGGTTAATGACAGTAGCCTGGCAGCTCATAAAAGCATCGAATTTGGAGCCTGGCAGCTCGTAAAAAGCCTCGACTACATGGTCTTATTTGCCCAAAAACTTTATTTTTTCATTTTTTATGTTTTCTTAAATCTTTATCATCAAGGTCATTGGTTTTTCAACCAAGTCCATTGATTCAAGAGTGGATAACTACAAAGTTGCCGCTACATCTGTATTTACAGAGTTATAGTCTGGGTTATAAACACCAGTACTAGTTTATAGTTAAACCGGAGTTCATTGTCACCCGGTTCGGCCTTTATGACGAACCGACAAATAATCAAGGGAGTCATCAGCACTTACGCCTTGAATGGTTTCTGTCGGATTAAGGTTTATTAAGATACACTTAACCGTAGGTATGGTACATGCTTATATTTTATACACAGTTCAAGTTATTAACTTAGATCATGTGTTTGGGCAATATGACCCGTCCGGCGGTAAACCGCTAGGACACTTTGAACTTTGTTTTGTGCAGAAACAGGTAGTATAAATTGGCAAAAGCATTGAAAGCAGGATGTATTTCAGAGGCTGCCAAATCAAAGCAAAATCACAAAAGATAGTGTGGGACAAAGACAGTATCTCAACTACCCTATTACAAGGCACTGAAAGGCCCCAAAGAATATCAGTCTTTCTCAAACTATGGGACATGAAATTAAACCGGTTTAAGACTCCGCATCAGCCCGTCGTGATGATTGAGGGTCAGCCTGCTCCGGGTCTTCGGGGGCTTCCTCCAGCTGTTGGAAATCAGTGGTGCTCTAGTCAATCTTGGCAAGGGCTCGGAAATAAACTTTGTCATTTATAAGTTCTGACGGTTCAATGTCAGGAGCGAAGGTGTGCTTACGAACGGGTGGAATAAGATTTTCAATGTCATAGGATGGACGCTCCACCCGTACGTTCTCCAGATCATAACCCGGGTGGTATCTTGATAAATCTGCTTCATCAGCAAGTTTACTGGCAAGAGGCCGCATATCCTTGGTTAAGGCACGAAGGTCATCGCTGGAGAAAGCTGATCCGTCCTCTTTCATACTTGGATAGCCATTCATTGCCTCAGCAGGATCAAAATCAGGAACCCACGCCTTGGCTCGGGTTAAAGCCATCAGAGACCCAGCTCTTGCGGAGGACTTTTTCACTTCGACAATTCGAGCGAGCAAAATTGATAGTTTCTCCAGAGTACCTTGGATGGTGGTTGGAGCCGGTTTATCTTGGGAGATAGCACTGATGGCCCTTTCCGCGCCGGAGTATAACTGCTCCACCAAAGTGTAAGCAGCCTTCAGTTTCTTCCGCACATCATCCCCAAGATGAGTAATGCGCCTCCCTGCGTACGAATTATGAGTTAAACCGGAGCATTACAAGATAGCAAGGATAAGATTATGTCAACAAGGACTTACCAAAGATTGCAGATGTCATATCATTTATATGCTGCTTTAACCCGGACAGCTCCTCTGTCACCAGGTTAAGTGCATCCTCTGCATCACTGGCTCTCTTCTCCAGTGCAGCCTTTTTCAGTTTCCCAAGTTGACCGCTCCGCTTCAAACTCCTTCTTCAGCTTCTCCATATTAGCTAAAGCAAGGGTAAGCTCTTCCTTGGCTTTAACCGGAGCAGTCTCTTGGAAGGTTAGGATATCCCGGAGTTCAGTTATTTCAGAGGCCCTCCGGTTCAAATCAGTGTGCCAAGGATGAAGTATATCAGATATTCATAAAGCAATTCAAAGTCCCAAGCACATAACATGTTATGCACTTGACACTTGGGGGCTAATGTACATTTGTAGTGAAAGCAGGCAATTTTTCAAACAAGTCCCAAGCACATAACAAGTTATATACTTGGCACTTGGGGGCTATGTGACATCATTCTAAACATAGGAAAAGTCCCAGTTCACCCGCAATGGAGTAAACCGGCCCTTGGGGGCTACACGTGCAAATCAAAGTTATTCTAGTTGATATACTGAAGTCCCGGTTCACCCTTAAAGGCTAAACCGGCACTTGGGGGCTACGATGGACTAAAGGTATAGCTGCAAGGCACAAGCAGAAATGAAAGACAGGAAAGAAATTACCTCATATCGATCTTTCGTTAAATTCACCAAGCCGGCCTCATGGTCACGACTGGTGTATAGCCGGTTTAAGTACCCAGAGTGAAGCTCCTGGGCACTAAGCTGGGCATAATTGGACAGGTTGGTACTCCACTTACCCTTGTCCTTGTGGAGAAGTTCTTCCTTAGCAGTATGTTTGGCCAAGACAACAGGTTCACCTGGGGCGGTAAATCTGGTCCCAGTAATCTCAACGTCATCAGCTGAGGCAGTATTTGGCCCAGAAGGATTGGCATGAATAGGACTAGCAGGGGCCGGACTAGCCCGAGCAGGGCTAGTCCGGACAGGGCTGGCCGGTTCAGCAATGTGCTCCATGGGATCATCCCCCGGAGCAGCAAGGTCTTCTCGATCCATAGGAGGTGGATCGTCATGTGGAATTTCAACGTTTTCTTCCAATGGGTTGGCAAGTTCAGGATCGTCTGCCAGTCCAGAAGTGGTATTATCGTCTGCCGGTTTACTCAATTTTGCATTTTTGCTAGGCTTGGGCATACTGAAAAAAGATTAAAGGGACAATGAAAATCACAAGTCAAAAATGGAAAGATAAACCGGATAAAGTGAAAGACAGCTTATCCGTGAATAGTCTTGAGCACAGGGACTTGTGTGGCGGTTGACTCGCCAGAGGATGAGAGAGGAGTTTCCTGATAATTCGAATCAGATGGTTTAAGAGGTTGACGAATAAGACCCACTTTGGTATGAAGAATAGTTGGAGTAAGTAAAACCTCTGAACGGCGCCTTCAAACCGGAGTGTGAGTCAGTCCGGTGGATTCAACCACATGGCCACTGTGGCGAGTAGTGCGGCGAGCTTCATGTTGCTGTTTCTTCAAAAGAAAGTTCGGATCTAGTTGAGCATATGGATGAGAAAACTGAAACTTCCGGACTACCCGATGAATTTTGGGTGGCAATGGTTCTGAGTCAGAGGAAACAGAGATTACCTCAACATCGCCCGCGTTACTGCCTTCAGCCGGATCCTGGGAAAAGTCATTGTTAATGGAAATGCAGACAAAGGAAAGATTAAAAAGTCATAAGAATAGGTGATACCTTAGAGGCCGGATCATCTTCCTTCGCGTTTGAACCGGATGCAGCAGCGGGTTTCTTCTTATGTTTTTTCACAGCCAGGGTCTTTTTGCGAGATGGCTTCGCCGGTTTGTCCTATAGTTTCCTCTTCCAGAAGGGGTCATTAGCCTGTTTAAAGGAATAAAAGCATATTAAAACAAGCAATATGGATGGATTAAACAAAGTAAAGCGACAGAAGAATCTCTTACCGATGGCAGTTTATTAGTCACGCAGAAGGGCGCTAATCCGGTCTGACTGCACTCTTCCAGAGATATATTCAGCATCTTTTTGGCAGATTCAGTAACTTCCTTCTCTGGAAGCACCATCTATGTATGACGCAGAGGGTCCTTGGGGTTCCCAGTGTATTCGCACATTAAGCCGGATCGCCGGCTTAGTGGGAGTATACTCCAAGAAAGCCAGTAGCGGACGAAGTCAACTCCTGTTAATCCATTGGCTACGAAGGCCCGGAGCTTTGAAAGCTGGGGGCATATTTAGCTCTCTCCTAGGGGCTTAAGCGCTGTGGAAAAGGGTGATCCACTAACAAACGGTGGGAGCGATAACCCCGCATTGGATTTTCCCCTTCTGGTGAAGTATTAACACAGTAGAACCAAGTTTGATTCCATTCCTTGGGATGGCTATGGAGAGTAGCGTGAGGAAAGCTAACATCTTTCCTCTTCTGAATACTCATTCTGCCAATTTCAGTATTTGGGCCATCATGAAACTCAGTCCGACGGTTTAAATGGAAGAAGTGCCGGAATAGCTCTACTTATGGCTCCTCTTGCAGATAGGCTTCAGAGAAGACTTGGAAGTTGCAAATATTTGATATAGAGTTGGGACCTATGTCTTGGGGATGAAGCTGGAAATCTGCCAACACGTCACGAAAAAACTTTGACCCTGGAGGGTTAAAACCATGGGCCAGGTGGTCGAAAAAGACAATAATTTCTCCCTCCTTAGGCTTAGGACGACACTCTTTTCCAGAAGCCCTCCACTGAAGGACATCTTTTGGACCTAAAGCGCCAATGGAGGCCATCTTTTCTAAGTCCTCCTCAGTGATCCGGGAGGGGACCCAGTTGCAAGCAACAAACTGCTTGGCCACGAAAGTCATCTTTTTCAAAGGGAAGGCTGAAAATGCAATAAAGATCCGGTTTACGATCTACACAGATTTAAACCAGCATATTCTATGAAGGTACAAATCTAATGGGCGATTTAAGCAGGGGCCTAATGGTATCTACTGATCCGGAACAACTATAAACATGACGTATACCGGATTATGAAGTTTGAAAGGAAAAAAGTTAAACCGCCAAACACAGGCAGGTGAGACGCAGATCTAAAGCTAAACCGTTGACATAGTCAGATGAGATGCAGATCTAAAAGCGTGGGGAAACAACTTTCACACAAGCAGCGGTAAGATACGGATCTACAGCATATGGAAAACTAAAAAATAAGTCAACATATATTCAGTAAAAACAGTGAAGGTCTCTAGCAGAATCAGTCTGCACTAAGTATATCGGGAAGGATGATTACAATAATGGAGCGGAGTCGCGCTAACGGAGGTTGACCTAAAGTTGAAGATCTATGGCTAAATACTATCTATGGTGAAGAACCGCGAAGAACATGATTCATCTATGAACGCGCAGGAAACCCTAGAACTGGATCTACTGGAAGAAATAAGTGAACGTACCTGAGGCAATGGAAGCGGAAAGGCGCTGGCGAATCTCTGGACGCGTTCAGGTTGATGCAGCGGCCGGCTCGACGGAGACGCAGTACTCGGCGGACGGCGGCGGAGCTCGAGCGTCAGAGGACAAGAGGAAGAAGAGGCAAGGGGGAAGAAGAGATGCCCTTTGGCCCTATTTATAAGCCGAAGGGATAAAACGGGAGGCGCGGGAATCAAGGAGACCAAAAATCGGATATGGATGGTGTTGTCGCCTCGATCTTTGGAGCTTTAATAAGCAAAGGTAATAAAACAGGTACAAGTATTAAATGCGCGGATAGCGTCAAGACGGTTTAAAGTGACCTGAGGAGATGACGTCATGCCGGTTTACAAAGCATGCTGAAGCTGCAGAAAGGAAAATCTGTACAAGACTTTGAAGATTGACATGAACAGGTTCAAATCAATCTAGGGCCTAACGTCAGGGATATTACTACTAGGTATAAACCGGCCAGGAGGGTCCGGTTTACGTTATCAAGATTACATTATCAAAGGCCCAGCGGAGCATGAAGTAGAAGATTGCAGCCCAAGAGGTTTAGAGCCCAAGTATTAGGGCCCATGATTTGTAAACCATCGTACTATGTAGCTTGGGACGTAAGATAGAAAGAACAGAGACCGGGGCGGACACGTTTATGAGCCGGCCTCGGGACTCTGTAAACCGGACCGGGCGTCACCTCTTATATAAAGGGACGACCCGGCGACGGTTCAAGACAGACGACAACAGCTCGAGACACAAGCAAAGCGGATTCGCTCCCTGGTCATCTAAACCCTAGCAATACACACCAAACTAGACATAGGCTTTTACCTTCATCGAAGGGGCCGAACTAATATAAAATCCCTGCGTCCTTTGTCCGCTTTAACCCCTTTAAGCTAACCCGTAGTGATGGCCTCACGCCTAAGTCCTTTTGCTAGGACATCTGCCGTGCTAAATCCATGACAGTCGGCCAGTTTGATCACCTTCGATCGAGGGATCATCCAACTAGTATCCATCATGGGGGTTTGGCTGCCCTAGTGCTCGACCCAATAATCGATTGATACCATCTCACTCGAGTCCTTATGGACGGCTACAGCAGTCTCAATCTGATATACCAGGACACTGTCTGCAAGATGGGAATAGACACGTCGAGAATCAAGCCAAGCAGCACGACCTTTAAAGTAGTGATTCGGGGCGTAGAAGCCCGCTGCACGGGCTCTTTAACATTGGAGGTCGTATTCGGCTCTCTTGATAACTTTTGAAGCGAAGAGCTAATCTTTGACATAGCTCCGTTCCGAAGTCGCTATCATGCACTGCTCAGAAGAATGGCCTTCACCCGCTCTAATGCAGTCTCGCCTTATGCTTATTTCAAGCTCAAAATGCCTGGACCACGTGGCGTCATCACGGTCAATGGAAATATGCAGCGCTCTCTCCGTACGGAGGAGGACACTGCAGCCGAAGTCCAAACCGGCCTATTCAAGCCGAACAGCTCATCGATAGTCAAGACCGCGGACACAACTAAATGTGTCCGACATACGCCTGAGTGCGGCAGCTTAGATGGACCTGAGCTCGATTAGCAGCTACATCCCCACCGACTGCCCCATAAGGCGGTAGCATATGTGCCTCGCATACACAATTATGCCCTTAAAATCCCTTGGGCGGCGCTGGGGGCACACTGCATACAAATAGTCCATAGTTCGGCTCGACCCTATTCGGACTCTAAAATTATCCTTCAAGGTTCATTAAACGAACCATCTTTGTTTACGGCCACACTGGATTCTTTTCCTTTCTAGGTTTTTTCTTTTTCTTTCCTTTTTTTACAGATGGACATCACACTTCCCCCTTCAAGGACACATCACAAAGGGGAAAACGGCGCAGACGTGCAGCAGGGCCCCGCATTAAGGTTTATTTTTTTTAGATTAAGTCCCTGTGTAAACCTGTTTCTCTTTCTGTTTTATACTTTCCTGGCATGTAAAATGTCCAAGGAAGTTATCGGCATTATCTGTAAACATATGACTCGCCGTACTATAATGGGGTATTATAGAAACAGCTTGGTTCACATTATGTTTAGAGTTTTATTCTCTCACCGCATGTGTTCTCTCCCCATGTCAGATTGCCACATGTGCCTTGATAACAGGGTCCATTACCAGGGGCTGTATTCAGCCCGGTATATGTCGAAAATTTCGAACACCTATAGGGAGTGTTCGGCGTCCTGGATATTTGCTTTATATGTATCAGTTCTGAATCATGTCTTGGGCCAATAGTTGGGTTGCCCAGCTCCTGTGCTTACCCCTACGTTCCCAATTGTTCGGCTAGGGTGTAAAGGGAGAACTACTGCGATTGTACTTTTGGCTTGTCCGGTCAAGTACCTCAGTAGAGAAAGCCGAAAACTGACTATCATTATATGCAAGAATCTGGTCTGCGATCTGGTGACTTAGTGTTATACTACGATCAATGGAGATCTACCCCGTGTTATATGAAGGGTTGCTTTTTGCCCAGCCGTGTACAAATGGATACCTTAATTCGGAAATACCATATACGCACCAGGGGCTAGTACCTAGCCCCACTTGTCAAACTCCTATAGCTAAGTGAAAGCAACAACGCCGCATAGTCTGATTGCCTGGTTCACTCCACATACACCTCCTACATGGACCAAGATGTTGGATAAAGAGTTTCTATGCTTATAACCAAACACCCCAGTAACATTTACATGGGGGCTGAAGCCGACGTCTGGAAACTTTCAGAGTTAAATAAACGACCGCACAGGAGGTAAAAGTCGCTCACCTTATAATAGCGCAAAAAGTTATATACATCGGTTCATAAGCTTAAGTCTTTACAACCGGATACAATTACTCAAAGATAATATCTTTGGAGCACTGGCCTTCTACAAGGCGGGCGCCTTCTATGACGTCCTCGAAGTATCTCTCCGGCTTGCGGTGCTCCTTGCCCTCGGGCGGGCCAGTAGTGGCTATGTCTTGTGCCTTCATCATTGCCCAATGCACTTTTACGTGGGCGAAGGCCATACGAGCACCCTCAATGTAGGCCGAACGATTCAACGCGTTGACCCGCAGACTCGCTTCGATGAGCCGCTTCACCAATCCGAAGTAGCTACTTGGGATTGGCTCAGCGGGCCACAACCGGACTATCAAGTCCTTCCTGGCCGAACCCGCCATGTTGTGCAGCTCGACCATCTGCTTCATCTGGTCGTTGAGGTGCACCGGATGTTTTGGCGCATAGAACTGCGCCCAAAACAGCTTCTCTGTGTCGCTCCCCTCCTGGGCTCAGAAGTATTGGGCGGCGTCAGCACTGCTCTTTGGGAGATCAGCAAACACGCCTGGAGAACTCCATAACCGTGTCAGCCCAATGTACTTATGCCCTCCGAAGATGCTTTGTAAGAGAAAACTCTTACCAGATGCTATCTACCATGCCTGCCTGATTTCTTTGCAGACGCTGCGTGACTTGCTTCGCTCCTCCTGGGCAACCTTAACTGTCGCAGTACGGCCTGATGCTTGTTCTGAAGTCTTCTCTTCGAATGCCTCGCATTTGCGAATAGAATCTTTGAGTTCATCTTCGACTTCGGACACCAGAGCCTCGTGATTTTGGCATGCAGACTTTTCGGCCTCTAGATCGGCAACCGCTTTGTCAGCGGTTGCCTTGCTCTCTTCGGCCTCCTTCTTGGGCTTCACGAGTTCGCCCTTGAGAGCCTTGATCTGAGTGGCGCCAACTGTTTAATACAAAATATCATAAAGAGTTTATATTCATACTCAATTAATATTATCAGTCTTCTTGACATCTTGATTTTTCAAATCCGTATACCTTGCGTTTCAGCTAAACGTTGGTTGACGCGGTCGAGGTCCGCGTTGGCCTGCGAAAGCTTCCGACTTAGTTCGGCAACTTCTGCATCTTGTGCAGTTGCTGCAAATAGTGAAGCATGTTCAAATGCAAAAGCATACATTTTAGCTCTATAATATGCTATGTTATGGATACTTCGTCCGATTCTATTCCGAATCACACAAAGTATCAGGGGCTACTGGCTATATATATGCATATAAAACAAATAAAGTTCCATAAAGAACATTACATTGCTTACCTCAAAGCCTATTAGTAGGCTGTTGAAGTCTTCATTCAGTCTGCCTTTGACGCACTGAATCTTCTTCATCACCGCACCCATTACGGTGCGGTGCTCCTCCACGAAGTAAGCACTTTGTAGTGCTCCCTCCAGAGGGTCTGGCGTCTCCGGATTGATAATGTGCGCCGTAGGAACAATGGTATCCTCCCCCGCCTTGGGGGTCTAGTCTTCGGACCCCGGAGCCGCGCGGGGCTCCGGATCAGTATTCGGCGGGGCCTCGAATTGTTTGGGCCCCCTCGTCTTCGGTCTCCATGGGGATTGTTTCCCCATGGTCATCGGCAGCCGAGGTGTTACCCCTAGTCACCTAATCACCCACCCCGCCCACATCTCCTTGAGCAGGAGACGCATGCTGGGAGGACACTTCTGTGTCCCCGCGGGCCACGGGCGATAGAGCTCGGACCGGCGGGTCACTCTCCGTCTCTCTAGACCCCAGAAAGTTCCCCTCCGTTAAGGAGGCGTCGAGGTGTGCATGGGAGGGCTGCAGGTCAGCGGGTGAGAAATACTTAAAAATCATTAATATGCTAATAAACGAAGTGCATCAATAATATGTCCGAACAACTTACGTTTCGGCTAGGGGCTTCTCCCTAGGCTACACAACAAAGTTGTGTTCGGACGATGAGTCCGAACAAGCGGGGAGGTTTAGCCTCCTCCGGGGTGCGGTCTTGCCTACGTCAGTAGGGGCCGCCCTCTTCTTCCCCCTGCCCTGGGCAGGAGACTCTTCTTCTTCATTATCCTCCTCCTCTTCGGAGGAGAGGATGTCAACTCCTCGAACTTCGCGTGCGCAGGGCGGGGGCCGCTCTTGGCCTCCTTGCTCTTTTTCTTGGGCTTCTTTTCCGGCGCCGAAACCAGCATCGCCGTCAGTTGAGGAATGTCTGGGTCTTTTAGCAAATGTGCTAGACACTTAATATGGATTGCCTTCTTCGTCCAGCTCTGTATATCACAGAAAAACTCCAATTCCTATTATCGTTAAAATAAGAGGGGGATATATGTTCGACGAAATTTTTTATTATCTCTTTTGCGGTGAATGCAGTGTTGTAGCTTGCGTCCTCAGTCTCCTTCGGCCACTCCTTCTAGCTCTTGAAGAGATGTTTCCAGATCTCTTTGTGCGAGGAGACAAAGAGATGCTTCAGGGGCCGGTCTCCTGCTGGATCGAACTCCCATAGGGAGGAGTCCTAGCGTTGGCAAGGAAGGACAAGTCGGGCTAGCATTACCTGAACCACGGTTGTGAGTTAGTAGGCCTTGGTGATCAGGCCGTACACACGGCCTTGGACTGCCATCACCTCAGCCTGAGACCCCCAGTTCGGACTCTTATCGGTCCAGGAGGTTAGCCTCTCCGGGGGTCCAGATCTGAAGGCAGGCACCGTTGCCCATTTGGCGTCGCGAGGCTCAGTGATATAAAACCACTCCTGTTGGCAAACCTTGTTCGTCTCTACGAACAACCCCTTTGGCCAAGTTGCATTCGGGAGCTTGCTTATCATAGTGCCTCCACACTCCACGTGTTGCCCGTCCTCCACCTTCAGCTTCACATTAAAGGTCTTGAGCCATAGGCCGAAGTTGGGGGAACGTGGAGGAAAGCTTCACACACCAATATGAAAGCAGAGATGTGAAGGATTGAATTCGGGGCTAGATCATGGAAATCTAGCCCGTAGAAAAACAGTAAACCCTGTACAAAGGGGTGAAGAGGAAATCCTAGCCCCCTAACAAAGTGTGAGAGGAACACGACTCTCTCACCCACCTGCGCGGCGGGAATCACCTAGTCCTGGGCAGGGACTCGGTGCGCGATGTTAGCAGCGAGATAGCCCGCGCTCCGGAGATCCTCCACGGTCTTCTCAGTAACCGTGGAGGCCTCCCACTTGCCCTTGGCGCCGGATCCAGCCATTGCTGGGGAAGGAAGTGGTGGTTGAGGAATGGAGAACTGCGGGCCAAGAGATGAGGATGATGGGGCTAGGTAGATTAGAGAGCTCGGGCTTGAGGAAAGCATGGGGCTGAAGGAAGGGATTGATGTCCTTTTATAACACTGTGAATAAAGAATGTCCCCCACTTTAGCCGCAAACCTTGCCGGTTCCCAAAGCGGTCGTGCGTAATGCGCGGTTTGGATGCTCATGTCACATTGATAAGGATCCCCTAATAAGCGGGCACGATCTCTGTATTCATAAGACGTGCCAAGTGGGGTTATACCTCGAATTGCGAAACTAGGACCAAATAAAACGGTCTGACATGTTAGTGGGATGGACGCGATGCTTCACCAAAAAGTTGTCAGTAAAGACACATTATTTGTTTGCATTCAAATGCCTTGCCTTCGAGGCTAAGGGTTGTACTAACCATGCAGAGCCAGACACAGTACACTTTTTGCAGAAGATATTACCTTGATATGTTCGGAAGAAGGAACCCGCCTTGCAATGCCGAAGACAATACGGAAGCCAAACTCATCGTCATCGAAGATAGGTTCAGGGGCTACTGAGGGAGTCTTGGATCGGGGGGTCCTCATGTGGCCGGATGACTCGTGGTGGGCCGTGAAGATCATTGTTGAAGATCGTCTCACGTATCCGAATAGGACTCATGTATGCGTATAATGGTAGGTTTTAGGTTCGGGTGTAATCTTTCCTTCCTCTGCAAGTTGGTTATGTACAAACCCTAGGGCCCTTTGGTGCATATATAAACTGGAGGGTTTAGTCCGTAGAGGCTGAACAACAACATAATCATAGGCTGGACTTTTAGGGTTTAGCCATTACGATCTCGAGGTAGATCAACTCTTGTAATCATATTCATCAAGATCAATCAAGCAGGAAGTAGGGTATTACGTCGATCGAGAGGGCCTGAACCTGGGTAAACATCGTGTCCCCGGTCTCCTGTTACCATCGATCCTCAGATGCATAGTTCGGGACCCCCTACCCGAGATCCGCCCGTTTTGACACCGACATGCGGGAAGCAAAATTCCATGTCCACAGCCCCCAGTTCGAACTGGGCATAATTCGGTTCGGAATCCTCTGCTAGGGAGAGAGACTTAATTAAGTCCAGCGCTTCCTCTAAGGGCGGGTGCCGGACATCTGTTGAGATATCTGGAGGGCTGAGTTCGGCAGGAGCCGCTCGATCAGGCCCGAAAGATGCAGATCCTGAAGGTTCGGAACTTATGGTCGGAGATAAGTCCGGAGTTCCGGTGGAGGGAATCCAGCTCAAGGCTGGGTTTGTGTGCGGCTCAAGCGCCGTTAGGTCTACAGTGTCCATGGCGGGGTTGATCCTCCCGTCCTCGGGTGAAGCGACCGGCTCAAGATCTAGGGCCAGAGCTGTTGCAAGTGTTACCCCCTGGATGGGATCCGATGAGGGATCTAGGTCATGTTCATCGCGGCGGCAGGGAGCAGCTGCCATGGGTGTGAATCCGTCGAAGATCAAATCTCCGCAGACATCATCAAGGTAGTCTAGGCTTCCAAACCTGATATGATGACCAAGGGCATAGCTCGAGGTGGCCTTCAGTGTTGGCACGAAGCACGAAGCCACCGAACACGAAAAGCTGGCCAGGGAGAAAAACTCTCTCGGCGGTGGCGCCGTCGTTGGTGACGAAGTGAGCCATTAATCCTTCAATCGATGACATAGTGGAACTCTCATTGAAAGCACCAACGTCGGTGTCAAAACCAGCAGATCTCGGGTAGGGGGTACCGAACTATGCGTCTGAGGATCTATGGTAGGAGACTAGAGACACAATGTTTACCCAAGTTCGGGCCCTCTCGATCATGGTAATACCCTACTTCCTGCTTGATTGATCTTGATGAATAGGGGTTACAAGAGTTGATATACGTCAAGATCGTAATGGCTAAACCCTAAAAGTCTAGCCTCTGTGATTGCTATGATTCTGTTGTCTCTATGGACGAAATCCTCCGGTTTATATATGCACCAGAGGGACCTAGGGTTTTTACATGATCACCTTGCAGAGGAAGGAAAGTATTACAACCGAACTCTAAATTTGCTATTTTACACATACGGGAGTCATATCCGCATACGAGAGATAGTCTTCATTGATAATCTTCACGGCCCACCAGTCCGGCCCATAATGAACGATCCAGCCACCTGAGGAACCATTAATCCAGGACTCCCTTAGACACCGTATGAACTATGGTTCGACAAGAAACCAAAGTTGTTGTTTCTTAAAGTTTGGGGTTGCAACGCTTATGTCAAAAGGCTCCAGTCTGATAAGTTCGATCCCAAATCAGAGAAGTGCAATATATTTGTTGCTAAGAATTGGTCGAAGTGAGTGGGAGGAAAGTATAACTTGATGAGGTAATTGTACCTCCTCTCGAATTGGAAAGTAGTTCATCAAAGAAAACCGTTCCCGTGATGTCTACACCAACTATAGAAGAAGCTTATGATGATGATCATGAAACTTTGGATCAAGTTACTACTGAACCTCGAAGGTCCACTAGAACACGTATCGCACCAGAGTGGTACAGTAACCCTGTTCTGGAACTCATGTTGTCAGACAACGGCGAACCTTCAAACTATGAAGAAGCTATTTTGAGCCCAGATTCCGAAAAATGGCTTGAGGCCATGAAATCTGAGATAGGATCCATGTATGAGAACAAAGTGTGGAGTTTGGTGGTGTCGGGGAAACTGATCGCCCATGAACACCTATGGGACCGGAGCCCCTTTTCGGTACGGCAGGGGGCGGAGGATGCACAAAGAGCGGATCAAGGCGAGCACACGAGCAGTTTACCCAAGTCCGGGCCGCACGGATGCGTAAAACCCTACTCCTGCTTTGGTTTGTATTATGTTCTTGCTCAGGAGCGAGGAGAGCTACAGTACACCCTAACCGCTAACTAGACCGAGCGTGGAGAATGATCGATGTTCGGAACCCCCTCTACGTTGCGCATGGGCCTCCTTTTATAGGTCAAAGGGGTCACCGACAGGTGGCAACACATATGAGGGTAAAAATGTAAAAAGGGGTGGTAGTTGGAATAGTGTTCCATACCTAACCCTGACGACAGGGGACAAGGGCATTGAATGCCCGTTGCCGTCGCCCAAACAGTGCAAAAAGTGGCCGTCAGGGGCGCCACCGTCCGCCACGACGGAGGCCTTGTCATCGCTGCTCGCCACCGTGTACCCCAGGCTGCACAGCCTTCCGCCACGTGCGCCCGGGATGGTCCCAGGGCGACACGTGGGTGGATGTGCTGGAGCGCGGGTACTGAGTGGAAGCTTGCCGCGGCAAGCGCCTTGCCGCGGTTGCTATCTTGTCGCTTCTGAGAGCTTGTCGCTCACCGGGTCTTGCCGCGCCGCGTGGCGCGCCGCGGCAAGTTCCTTGAGATGCCTTTGATTGGCCTTCCCGGCAAGCTCCTCTTGCCGAGGTCTTGTGCATTGAGTGGTTTTGTGCCTTGAGTGGTAATCCTGGCAAGCTCCTCTTGCCAGGGTCTTGTCTCTTTGACTTGAATACTTTGTTCTTGAATGGCCCCAAAGGGACCTCAGAGGATCTTGGCGGGCGCTTGGCAAGCCTTGCCGCGGGACGCTACAACTGCTCGTGCACAAGTTCGGGATACTAAGGTACCCCTACTTTAGTACACCGACAGGAGCCCCCGGGCCTGGGCCAGACACGGTGCCGAGCGCTGTTGGGCTAGGCCCAAAACAGTGCACGGGCACGCGCGGCCTGCGGCATGCCGTATCCCATTCCGTATCCACCGCGCCCTCCCTTAACGACACGCGTTTAATGCAGCGTCGTGGGGGAGATCGTGGCATGTTTCTTTAATTGGAAATGCGGAACGTCCGCCCCTTTCCCCCTTATAAGCAGGAGAAATAGGGGAAGTTCGTCCAGCTGCCCGTTGCTTCTTCAATCCTCAGAAACCTCCGCCGCTCCCCTCCTTCCCGAAGGTCGAAAGAGAGCAGTGCTCCGCCCTCCGTCGCCACCAACACCACCAGCACCGTCAACCTCCTTCACCGCCTCCGCCATGGCCCCGAAAGGCGAGAAGGGGAAGACTAAGAAGTCGGTCGAGGCGCTGCAGCTCGCGGCGATGCGGAAGAAGAAGGCGGTCTTCCCGCCAAAGCTTGACGCAGAGGAGCTGAGGGATTCCTTCTACCTTTTCTGGTCGAGGGAGACGAAGGCACATCCGCGCACCAAGGTACTCCCGGCCATCGCCTGCAAGATGTTTCCGAATGGCTACGCATTCTTCGCTCTGTTCTTCTACTACGGGCTCTGCCCGCCCTATTCTGAGTTCTTCTGCGACATAATGAACACCTACGGGTTCCACCTCCTTGATTTCACCCCCAACGTCGTTCTCACCATGGCTGTTTTCGCACATCTGTGCGAAAACTTTGTCAGAGTCTTCCCAAATGTAGCTCTTTTCCGCCATTACTTCACGCCTCGAGTTGAGAGGGGAGAGCCTCTGTCTGGCGGAATCTCTTGGATCTCTAGGACCCACAAGAAGGAAGCATACTTGTTGGGAGAGCTCCGCGGCAAGTGGGATGAGTGGAGAGCCAACTGGTGTTGGATCGTAGAGGATGACCCACAGCACTTTACTGCCCGGCGCCAAACCCCAGTAGTACGCGGCGACGACTGGAGCGACTTGGCACCGGAAGATAGTAAATTGAAGATTGCCACTACCAGGATCCTTCGCCTCAGGCACGCCAAGCTGACCGTAGGCGCAGTTGGAGCAGACTTTCTCCGCCGCCGCATCGCCCCTTGCAGGAGACGAAGAGGCCCGCCTGGGAGTTCGAGAACGCGGCAGACATCATGAGGCTGCGCCCGGGCCTCAATTATAACTTCACTATCCTGGAGCTCAACGCGATGCTCCAGGCGTTGTTCAAGTACGACTCCGACCATCCTGAGTGGTTTACGTTGCCGCAGGGTGTAGTTCCGCTGTGCAACAACTCGTCGCTCAGCGCCATCCGTGGAGCGATGCCGCTGTGCGATTCCCACGGGATCGACCCCACTTGGCAAGAGCCTTCCGACGAAGCTGTGCAGGCGTTCTTCGACAACTTGGTGGAACAGCCAATCGACTCCGACGAGAAGAAAGGCCTCACCCGCGACACCACCGACCAGGAGATGGCATATATTGCCACCAGACTGGAAGAGGCAGCAGCAGCCGCGGCCGCGGGCGAGTTTGGGTACACAGTGGAGGAGGCGGAGGCAGCGGAGGCGACAAGCCTTGCCGAGCAGGAAGAGTTCCTCAAAGCGGAGAAGCTTGCCGGGAAGGTCGCCGAGACAAGTGAGCCCGCCGAGCAGGGCGTCGAATCGAGCGGGCCTGCCGAGCAGGGCGCCGAGTCGAGCGGGCCCGTTGGGGACACGAGCGGCTCACTGGAGATCAGCGACTCCTCTTCCTCGTCCTCAGGCAGCTCGCCGCCACCAGAAGAGCCCCCGGCTCCGCGAAGGCGCCTCCGCAAGGCCGGGGACGTGACGGAGCGGTAGACGGGCATACAGCCGCCGCATCGCGCAACGCGCGCCACTGCGGCAAGCAAGCCTGCCGCGGGAGCACCTCGCGCTCCTGCAACGGCTGGAGGAGGGTCGTCCCGGACCGCAACTTCTGCCCCTGCCACCCCTCGCGCTTCGGCGGCAACCGGAGCGGGGTCTTCTCAGACCACCGTCCCTGCTCCTGCTAAGCGGCCAAGGGAGCCCACTCCTCCGCCTCCTCGCACCGAGACGCGTGTGCCAGATTTTGACTTCTCCGCGCTCAGCTCCGACGAGGAGGAAGAAGAGTAAGTCTTCGCTGTCCTTGTATTTTTTTTGTTGCTTTGTCTTGTATCTCTCTTGCCTAACTCTGAACCTGTTCTCTTTCAGAAATCTGGCCCAGAGGGCAGCGAAGAGGGCCAAGGTCCCGGTGATCGTCATCGAGGACGAGCCCGCCGCGTCAGCAGGGGGCGCGCCCGAGACAAGCTTGCCGGACCCGGCGACTGTTCTTCAGAGCAGCCCCCAGCGCAGCCCCCAGCGTAAGTGGTCCATCTTCTACTGTTGGGCGCGCGTGGGTGCTTCTTCTTTGCTGATATCTTGTTTGTTGACTTGTGTAGAAGCAGAGCAGTAGCATCAGGAGCGCCAAGAGACCGCCCCCGATCCGCATGCTTCGACCACACCGCCAAGGGGAGGCTCTCCAGTAAGGGCGAGTCCTCCGCCAAGGACGGATTCTCCGCCAAGGGCGAACACTTCGCCAAGGGCGAGCACTCCGCCAAGGGCGAGCTCTCCGGCGAGGGACGGTACTAGCGGCCCCCCTCCGGCAGGAGCTACAACCACGCCGCCAAGGGAGAGCTCCCCGGCAAGGAACCTCACCGAGGAGCCGGCCCGCGCAGGTAACCCCTTTGCTTCAGGCTTCCCTTGGCTTTTCTTCTTTCAATTCTTCTTCTCGGATATTTGCTTGACTGCTTGTCTTTTATTTTCCTCCGCCAGACCCGTCTGTAGCCGAGCCAATGGAGACGGAGGTCATTGCTGACGACGCCGCCGTTGTCGAAGAGGCGGTTGGCGCAAACGATTCCGCTGGCGCAGAGGCCGCCGAGGCTGCCGCCGCAGCAGCTGGCGAAGGGGCTGGTGGTCATACTGATGGCCCTGAGGCCGCAGGAGCGCCAGGCGCTACTCCGGCCACCGAGCCCTCTGCCGCTGCCGCAGCCCCCAGCTCCGACGAGGCCGAGCCAAGCGCCTACCTAAAGGCCGGCGACGACGTCTTCATCCAGCTCCCGTGGGCGTCCATGTCCAGGGCGCCAGTCGAGGGAGAGGTCTTCGACGGAGAGGTTCTCGCCTCCGCCGGGCTGAAGCTTGTGGACGCGCCAGGCAGCAGTAGCAGCAGCGAGCCCGAAGAGGAGCGGCTGCTGCGGAAGTTGCTGGCGCTTTATCGTGCCCGGCAAGCCAAGCTGGAGTCCCGTGAGGCTCTGGCCTCCAAGGCGGGAGTTGACTTGGAGAAACGCGCAGAGGAGCTCCGGGCCATCAACCAAGCGGCTCTCCGGTCTTTGGCGGAGGAGCGGGAGCAGCTTGCCGAGGCGCAGCAGGCCTTCATCCTTGAGAAGGCAGAAGTGGAGGAGCAGCAGCGGCTCGTCGCTGAAGAGCTATCCAGGCGAGAAGGCGAGCTGGCGCAGCGGAAGGTCGACCTCGACATCCACGAGGACGAACTCGCCGCGCGCGAGCAGTCGCTTGGCGGAGCTCTCCAAGAAGCGAAGGACGCTGCCGCAACTGCTGAGACTACGAAGAGGGAGTTGGAGACGAGGGTGACGCAGCTGGAGGCCAACCTCAGGACGAGAGGGGAGGAGGTTGCCGCACTCAAGCTCGAGCGAGAGAAGGACGCCCACAGCCACTCCGAGCTGCAGGTCCGCCTCACCGAGAAGGGCAAGGAGCTCGCCGTCGCCAAGGACTCCATCGCCGATCTCGAGCTGAAGCTGGCCACCCTAACCCAGACGCTGGACGGCGCCAAGGAGCGGGAGGCGACCCTGAAAGAAGAGATCAGGGCCGAGAAAGCGCTGCTGGAGAGCGCTGCCATCACCCAAAACGTCTTCAAGGATACCGTGGAGCATTGGACAGAAGGTCTTGTCAATGCTGTCGTGGATATCGACAAGGAGCTGGCGCAGCTGGGGGCGGAATATCTCGGGTACTCCACCGACGAGAACCTCCACCCCAGCGCGAAGCTCACTCTTTTCTTTAGAGGCCTGGCGACGGCCCTCCAGCTACTCCGGGAGAAGATCCCAAAGCAGTTGGCGGACGAGTCGCGCAGGCTCTCCGCGGGCGCCCTCCATAAGGTGTTGATGAAGGTGGCCTTCCGCAATCCAGGCCTCAATCTCACCAACGTCCTTAGGACTTTGCCGCCGGACGCCGACCAAGAGGCGCTCAAGGCCCTTGTCGCACCCATTGTGGACAAGGTGGGTGGCATAAAGAGGGTCGAGGGCGACCGCGCGGACTAGTCTTGTCCATTCTCTTCTTCTCCTTGTCGCTGTTAATCATGTTATGAAAGCAGTCTATTAGAGCTGCGACAAGTTGCTTTGTAATATAACTTTATTTTGGGTAGTCATTGCAACGTTATTTCCTTTACTTGATTCCCTTTTTCTTTGTATGTTTCTACCCTACGCTTTTAGGGAACTTGCCGGCGTAGGCACGTTTGCCGCGAGCGCTGAGTGCGGGACTTCAGCAGCCTACTGGCGGTGCCGTTGCCGACAAGAAACCTTGTCGCAACTAGTCGCAGCACACCTAGGTTGTTGAGCGAACTCGAAAACGAAGTAAGGGCGCGACACTAGTCGCATCACACTTAATTCGTTGAGCGTGCTCGAAACAAAGCAAGGGCGCGGCTAGCCACGAGTTGGTTCCTCTGCGCACAGGTTTTCCATACAAAGTGTGGTCGTTCAAGGAAGATAACTTAAAAATTTAAAAATTTGATTGCTCAAACTTTCGCAACTTAGCTTTTGTGCTGTCTGCTTCCCGGCAAGGCAAGGCTTTCTTGAATGGCGCTTGGTCCATACCACTATCTTCCTCCC
>LR738710.1:484065365-484137981 GCA_902687465.1 Secale cereale | reverse complement strand
CCCCCCCCCCCCCCCCCCCGGGCAAAATTTTGCGCGAGGGAACTTTCTTCTCCTTGAGAAAAAAAAAGATAGAAGAGAGAATACATATATGGAGCCTTTGGGCCCGTTATTGCTTACCGGGGGTAGGTGCTGCACAAAGTGTCAGATAATACATGCAAGAAAAGTAGAAAACACGAAATGACAAAGTTGTGCGGGGCACATAAGCTTTACTGATGCACGGGGTCTGCGCCCGGCTTTGTACAAAGGATTACATGCAACATCGGCAAGACTTGTACAAAAGGTGGTTGCCGGAGCGGATCACGGCAACCGCGCCTTACGGATAAAACTTACGAAGATGCTCGATGTTCCACGAGTTGCTCATCGGAAAGCCATCTTCGGTCTCTAGGCGGACAGCGCCGGGCCTAGTGACTCGTTTCACCCGATAAGGTCCTTCCCACTTCGGCGTCAACTTGTTGGAATTCTTGGCGGACTGAACGCGCCGAAGAACAAGGTCGCCTTCCTCGAGACTTCTGGCTTTAACTTTGCGGCTATGATAACGGCGCAAAGCTTGCTGGTAGCGAGTAGCCCGCACAGCAGCCTGAAGACAGTCTTCCTCAAGGAGCAGCGCGTCATCTTGTTGCAGCTGCTCTTGCTCGAGCTCATCATAAGCGAGCACTCGAGGTGACCCGTATACGAGTTCCATGGGGAGAACTGCCTCTGCTCCATAGACTAGAGCAAAGGGTGTCTGTCCAGTGGCTCGATTTGGCGTCGTCCTGATCGACCAAAGAACCACTGGCAGCTCCTCGATCCAGTTTCTTCTGCACTTATGCAGCCTGTCGAAAGTCCTTGTCTTGAGCCCACGCAGCACTTCAGCATTTGCTCTCTCCGCTTGACCGTTGCTCCTTGGGTGAGCAATAGAAGCGAAGCAGACCTTGGCGCCAAGGTCTTGGACGTACTGCATGAAGGTGCGGCTTGTGAATTGTGTGCCGTTGTCGGTGATGATCCTGTTAGGGATCCCGAAACGACAAACAATCGACCTGAAGAACTTGACTGCTGACTGCGCGCTCACCTTTCTCACTGGTTCCACCTCCGGCCACTTTGTGAACTTGTCGATTGCAACGTACAAGTACTCAAAGCCCCCGGCTGCGCGGGGAAAGGGGCCGAGGATGTCGAGCCCCCAGACCGAAAATGTCCAGGATAAAGGGATCGTCTGGAGAGCTTGAGCTGGCTGATGTATCTGCTTGGAATGGAACTGGCACGCTTCACACTTGGTTACTTGTGCAGTTGCATCCTGGAGGGCTTCTGGCCAAAAGAAACCTTGCCGGAACGCCTTGCCGGCAAGTGCTCTTGCGCCAATGTGATGGCCACATATGCCTCCATGTATCTCTGCCAACAGCTTCTATCCATCTTCCCGGGGAATACACTTCAATTTCACACCGTTGAGTCTTCTTCTGTACAGTGTGCTGTCGACAAACTGGTACATGCTTGACTGCCGGGCTACTCTTTCTGCTTCTTCTTGCTCTTCGGGAAGTTCTCCTGTCTGGAGGAAACGGACAATCTGCTGCGCCCATGCTGGAGCTTGCGGCTCGACAGCAAGGACTAAAGGCACATCTGCTGCTGCGGGAACGTCCGCTTCTACGGCAAGAACCTGCGTCTCAGCCGGAGCTTGACTTTCCCTGGCAAGTTTGCCGGAGCAAAACTTGTCGGGAGCGTCTGCTTCAACTGTACAAACCCTAGGGCTTGCAGGAGCAGACTGCCCCTCAGCATTGTTTGTGTTGATTTTGGGGACTTTCTTGGTGGCGGCTTCAGGAAGCTCTGCCGGAAAATAGTCACCGGAAACCAACTTCCTCTTCTTGATCTGTCCAACTGATGTTGTTACGGATGGTTGAGTCAGCTTGAGCACGAAGATCCCTGGTTCCACAGGTAACTTAAGTGCAGCTCACTTTGACAGGCCGTCGGCGATGCCGTTTTGAGCTCTTGGAACATGCTCCATCTGTAGGCCGTCAAAGTGTTGTTCAAGCTTTCTCACTACGTCGACGTAGGCTTCCATCAACGGACTCTGGTAGTTCTTGTTTACTTGGCGGACGACAAGCTGCGAGTCACCCCTTACAATAAGCTTCTTGATCCCAAGGTCTGCCGCGATCCTGAGACCGGCAAGCAAACCTTCATACTCTGCAGTATTGTTTGTCACTTGCTCCTTGGGAAAGTGCATCTGGACTACGTACTTGATGTGCTCTCCGGTGGGTGCGACAAGCAGCACGCCGGCACTGGCGCCTTGCAGCGAGAAGGCACCGTCAAAGTACATTATCCACTCTTTGCTCGCTTCCTTGACGGGGATGCTCGTCTCTGGAATCTCCACATCTGGCATTGGCGTCCACTCTGCTATAAACTCTGCCAATGCTCTGCTTTCGGTAGTGGAAGTGCTTTTAAACTTGAGGCCAAAGCTTGACAGTTCTAGTGCCCACTCAACAATCCTGCCTGTTGCTTCTGGATTTTGTAGTATCCTTTTCAGTGGAAAGCGAGTGACCACTGTTATCTCATGTGCTTGGAAGTAATGGCGCAGCTTTCTCGAGGCCATGAGAAGGCCGAAAAGCAACTTCTGCACACCAGAGTACCTTGACCTAGCCCCCTGCAGAAGGGAGCTGACAAAGTAAACTGGGCGCTGCACCATTTTCTTCCGTATCTCCTCTTGCATCTGCGCAGATCCATCCTTGCCGGGACCAGAGCTTGTCGGGGAAGCCCCCTGCTTGTCGCTGGATATGTTTTCCATGGTTGCTGGCTCATCGTCTGCTTCTCTCTTCGCTACTAGCGCAGCACTAACCACTTGATTGGTTGCCGCTAGGTACAGCAGCAACTTCTCTTGTGGTTTAGGTGCGACAAGTATTGGAGTAGAGGAAAGGTACCTCTTCAAGTCTTGCAGCGCAGCCTCCGCTTCCGGAGTCCATTTCATTGGACCTGCCTTTTTCAAAATTTTGAAAAACGGCAGGGCGCGCTCGGCTGACTTAGAGATAAACCTGCTAAGAGCAGACACGCAACCGGCAAGTCTTCGCACATCCTTGACGCGCTTGGGTGCTTCGATCTGCTCGATGGCCTTGATCTTGTCGGGATTGGCTTCAATCCCCCTCTGAGATACAAAGAACCCGAGAAGCTTGCCGGAAGGGACTCCAAACACAGACTTCTCGGGGTTGAGCTTGAGCTAGATCTTGCGCAGATTTGCAAAGGTCTCATCTAAATCTTGAACTAGGATAGCACTGTCCTTGCTTTTAACCACTATGTCATCCATGTATGCTTCTACATTCCGGTGGATCTGTGGCTCAAAAGCTGTATGGACCACCCTTGCAAATGTTGAACCAGCATTCTTCAAACCAAAAGGCATCCGTATGAAACAGTAAGTGCCACATGGAGTAATGAATGCGGTCTTCTCCTCATCTTCTTCAGCCATGAAGATCTGATGGTATCCTGAGTATGCATCAAGAAATGAAAGCAGATCACATACAGCCGTGGAGTCAACAATCTGGTCAATGCACGGCAAGGGAAATGGGTCTTTGGGACAGGCTTTATTCACATCAGTGAAGTCGATACAAAGCCTCCATTTCCCATTTGCCTTACGCACGACTACAGGATTGGCCAGCCACGTCGGATGGAGCACTCCTCTGACGAGGCCTGCTGCTTCCAGTTTCTTGATCTCTTCTTCTATGAACTCTTGGCGCTCCACCGCTTGCTTTCTAACCTTCTGCTTGACGGGCCGCGCGTGAGGACAAACAACAAGCTTGTGCTCAATCACTTTCCTGGGAACACCGGGGATGTCAGATGGTTGCCTTGCAAACACATCGACGTTCGCCCGCAGGAAAGCAACGAGCGCGCTTTCCTATTTAGGGTCAAGCGTGGCACTCATGGTGAAAGTACCACCAGTGCCGTCCTCCTTGGCGGGCACCTTCTTTGTCTCTGGTGGAGCTGCCATCGTCTTCTTACACTTGCCGGTGGAGCTCGATGGTGCGTCCTCGACGGCAGCACAGCACTCCGAAGTGGTGCGTTTGCCGGAGTGGGCCCCAGAGCTCTTGCCGGACTTGGTCTTGTTCTTCCCTTCGGGAGCTTCAGCGGCAAGTGTCTCGCTATCTGTTGCGGCTGCTGCATCCCGGTAAATCTTGTCGGCACAGATAAGGGCATCCTTCTTGTCGCCAGGGACAGAGATGACGCTTATCGGGCCTGGCATCTTGAGCATGTTGTAGGCGTAGTGAGAGGCTGCCATGAACTTGGCGAGTGCTGGACGGCCAAGTATCCCATTGTAAGGCAATGGGAAATCGGCAACGTCAAAAGTGATCCTCTCAGTCCCGAAGTTCAGCTCCCCGCCAAATGTCACTGGCAGCGTGATCTTCCCCTTCGGCTTGCTCCTTCCTGGGTTGATTCCTTGGAAAGTGCCGGTCTCTTCGAGCTCGCTGTCGGGGATCTGGAGTTTCTGGATCACAGTGGAGGAGATCAGGTTCAAGTCGGCCCCGCCGTCAACTAACATCTTCGTGACCTTGAGGTTGCGGATGGTTGGTGAGACCAACATCGGCAAACACCCGACCGCAGTTGTGCGATCAGGGTGGTCCTCAATGTCAAAGACGATAGGCGTGCTGGACCACTTCAGAAGCTTGCGCGACTCGACGGGTGGTTCTGCTGCATTGACTTCCCGCACCCACTGCTTGAGTTGGCGGTGTGAAGTGTGCAGAGAAGCACCGCCGTCAACGCACAAAACTTCCGTGGCTTTCTGAAACTCCTGCTCATTGGTTTCCCCATCATCCATGTCTTCATCTTCGTCGTCGTCTTCATCCTTGTCGCGGCCGCGGGGAGGTCTGTCTCCTTGTCGCTGCTTGGCCTTGCCGTGGCGTCCTCCCCGGCCATTGAAAGGCCGCTTCTTGCCGGATCCCCCATAACCTCCTTGGGCCTTCTCCTTGTCACGCCGCTCGTACTCAGCTTTCTGCTGCTCGACGAGGTACTCGACTCTCTTGCAGTTCTGGAGGTCGTGGCCCTTGGTGCGGTGGATCTTGTAGTACTGCTTGTCGGTGCCGTCCTGCTTGTCGGCGGCCGCCACAGCCTGGCAGTTGGTGCATGCGGCAGTCTCCTTGCCGGAACTACCAACTTGGGCTTTCTTGGCGCCAGCCTCCTTGTCAGACTGCTCAACGACTAGCACTTCCTTGTTCTTCTTCTTCCTGTTGTTCCGCCGCCGGTTCTTCTTTGCCAGGGCGGCATCTTCACTGTCAGACCCCCCTGCTCCTGTATCCTCTCCGGGGAGTTTCCTCCCCTCTTCAGCGCGTGCACACTTGTCGGCCAGAGCGTATAGCTCGCTGACGTCCCTAATCTTGCACATTGCCATCTCCTCCCTCATCCTATGGTTACGCACGTTCTGGTGGAACGCGCTGATAACCGCGGCAGGGTGGACGTCTGGGATGTTGTGTTGCACGCGGCTGAACCTCTGGATGTATTTGCGCAGGGGCACTCCTTCCTTCTGGGCGAGCAGGTGAAGGTCACTCTCCTTGCCATGAGGCTTGTGGCCGCCTGTGAAGGCGCCGACAAACTGATGGCACAGGTCTGCCCAAGAAGAAATGGAGTTGTCCGGCAAGTGCATGAGCCAAGATCTGACGTTTGGCTTGAGCACCAGCGGGAAGTAGTTTGCAAGTATCTTCTCATCTCGTCCCCCAGCAGCCTGCACTGCGATGGTGTAGATGCTGAGGAACTCCAACGGATGTGTCTTGCCGTCGTACTTCTCCGGTACGTCGGGCTTGAAGTTCTTCATGCTGGGCCACTGGACTTGCCGCAGCTCACGGGTGAACGCAGGGAAACCTACCGCGTACGGCAAGTCGCCTGGTCCCCCTGGCTCTTGCATGTCAACAGTGGGCCCAGCGCGCTGGTCGGATTGACGCCGCGCTTCTCTACGGCGCTCGATGCGAGTGCGAGCGTCTTCTTGTTGTCGATCGTCGAGAACTTGGCGCTGATCGCGGCATGCTCGCGGATCTGATGACGCACTGGAGTCGTCGTCGATGTTGATCCGGCGAGTCGGCGATTTCGGCCTTCGGGGCGGGGAGTGCACGGTGGTCGCACCCCCAGCGGTCTTGTCGCCATTGGCCCGCGCCTGGCTGGCTTGCCACGGCCACGAAGTGCTCGGCTACTGCGGAGTGTCGCCGTTGGAGAAGGCGATGAGACTCTGGATGGTGGCCCTCCAGTCGTCGGCTTTGTCTGCCGCTGGAGGGAAGTCGAGGAGCAGTTGGGCTCGTGCTAGAGCTTCTGCTGGAGTGGCGGGTAGCGGTGGCGAGCAGTGCGAGGAGCGGGATATGCTCGGACTTCTAACTATGTTAGAAGGAGCAACATCCCGTCCCGGCGACCGTGCCTTGCTTGTGCCAGCGTGTTGGTGTGCACGCTGGCCTGGAGCGTCCCGAGACCCGCCAGCTTGACCTTGGCCCAGCAAGCGTATGGTACCTTGAGTACCACAACGCTGCCGGTCCCGCGCCTCCTAAGAGGGGCACGGCGCATGTACGGACGCCGAGGCCTTGGAGTGCGCGTGGTCGTCCGCCTTGTCCTTGGACTTGGCGGCGCCGTGAGTTCCCTCGTCGGCGTCCGTTCTTCCGCCGGCGTCTACCCCACTAGCCGTTGGCTCCGACGGTGGTGGGATCGATGCAGACGGACCTGCTGCCTCCGAAACCTTCTTCTTCGGTGGCATGCTGATGGAGTCGATGAAGTTGTGAAGTTGGTGAAGATCAAGCTCGTGTGGACGCCGGATCAGGTTCGCGCAACCTCGACGCACCCCCTACCTGGCGCGCCAAAGATGTCGGGGAAACTGATCGCCCACGAACACCTATGGGACCGGAGCCCCTTTTCGGTACGGCAGGGGGCGGAGGATGCACAAAGAGCGGATCGAGGCGAGCACGCGAGCAGTTTACCCAGGTTCAGGCCGCACGGATGCGTAAAACCCTACTCCTGCTTTGGTTTGTATTATGTTCTTGCTCAGGAGCGAGGAGAGCTACAGTACACCCTAACCGCTAACTACACCAAGCGTGGAGAATGGTCGATGTTCGGAACCCCCTCTACGTTGCGCATGGGCCTCCTTTTATAGGTCAAAGGGGTCACCGACAGGTGGCAACACAGATGAGGGTAAAAATGTAAAAAGGGGTGGTAGTTGGAACACTGTTCCTTACCTAACCCTGACGGCAGGGGACAAGGGCATTGAATGCCCGTCGCCATCTCGCAAACAGTGCAAAAAGTGGTCGTCAGGGGCGCCACCGACCGCCACGGCGGAGGCCTTTTCATCGCTGCTCGCCACCGTGTACCCCAGGATGCATGTGGGTGGATGTGCTGGAGCACGGGTACTGAGTGGAAGCTTGCCGCGGCAAGCGCCTTGCCGCGGTTGCTATCTTGTCGCTTCTGAGAGCTTGTCGCTCACCGGGTCATGCCGCGACGCGTGTTGCGCCGCGGCAAGTTCCTTGAGATGCCTTTGATTGGCCTTCCCGGCAAGCTCCTCTTGCCGGGGTCTTGTGCATTGAGTGGTTTTGTGCTTTGAGTGGTCATCCCGGCAAACTCCTCTTGCCAGGGGTCTTGTCTCTTTGACTTGAATACTTTGTTCTTGAATGGCCCCAAAGGGACCTCGGAGGATCTTGGCGGGCGCTTGGCAAGCCTTGCCGCGGGACGCTGCAACTGCCCGTGCACAAGTTCGGGATACTAAGGTACCCCTACTTTAGTACACCGACAGGTGGACTTTCCGGATGATCAGCAAGCCATAGAGAATAAATGGATCTTCAAGAAGAAGACTCACGTTGATGGTAATGTTACTATATACAAAGCTCGACTTTTCGCAAAGGGTTTTCGACAAGTTTGTGGGGTTGACTATGATGAGACTTTCTCACCCATAGCGATGCTTACGTCTATCTGAATCATGTTAGCAATTGTCGCATTTTATGATTATGAAATCTGGCAAATGGATATCAAAACTGCTTTCCTTAATGGATTTCTGAAAGAAAAGTTGTATATGATGCAACCTGCGGTGCAACAGTCCCTAGGTCTATTGCCCAGACTCTGCACAGGCACAAGGACAAAGATTGAAGCACCATCCCAAGTCAGAGTACAAGGAACCAAGAGATCTAGAGTACCAGCCCAGACCTCAGAGACCAAGGCCAAGCCAGAGAAGCAAGATATCACAAAGAGAAGGGCCTCCCTTGCCGGGCAGGCGAGCCTGGCAAGGGGTGAGGCCACCCCCGGAAGCAGATAGCAGAGACACCCCAGCAGGGCCTGCTGGGGGCTCACGGAGGCGAAACCACCTCGCCAAGCACTCAAGCGCGACCCACGTCGTTAATCAATGCGGTGTCAAGCCACAAGATGATTAAGTGGCATCCATTAACCACATGGCATCTAGTTCCTACAAGAAGTACCAGCAGTTGACACGCGTCTTACGAAGTGTCATGAGGACAAGCGTGGAGCTGGCAAGGAAGCCCGCCAAGCCTTGTTGGGCAACCAATGATGCGACACTAAGTAGTGCATTTAATGCACCCTATTAGCCCGCCGAGTTAGGTATGATAGCACTGTTTGTATCATGTTAGTGCATAATGACTACTTTGCCACTGTGGTCGCCCCTTGATCTATAAAAGGAGGCCCATGGCAACCATAGAGAGGGTTGCATAATAGGGAAACCCAATCCACCGTATGGGCGTAGTCACTGCTGCCCAAAGGCAACCCTTGCCGGGCGAGTGTACTACGCTCCACCACCACCATTCCATCATCAATCGACCAAAGAAGGAGTAGGGTTTTACGCCTCGTGGTGGCCCAAACATGGGTAAATTACTTGTGTGTTCCCCACCGTGTTGCCGCTTGCTGGTCTGCTCTTTGTGCAACGCGACGTCCCCCTGCCGAACCAGCAAGGGGCCTCCTGGTCCCATAGGTGCCCGTGGATATCCCACGACATCTTTGGCATGCTAAGTAGGGGGCTCACTTGCACGAACCTAAAAGTGTGCGCTGCGCATCATCATCATCGCCATCTTCGTCTTCGATGGTACCATCAACTACGGCGCCCAAGAAGAAGTCTGATGCTTCCGCCCATCGATCCACCTCGAAGGCTCCGCCGCCCGCGGCCTCTAATGCCACGGGGGATGCGGATGGACGTGCATGTTGTTGGGGACGTGGTTGGAGCGGGCGGCGCCATCACCACAGCCCCTGCGGCCAACACTAGGGTAGGAGACATCGGGAGAGAACAACATCAGCAATGCCTCGGCGGCCATGCTCCGCAAGGTGTGGGCGAGGAGGTCACTCCATCCGCACCCCCTCCTCCCGCAGACGGACACAGCCGCAGCAACAGCGCTCGGTCTGGGACAAGCCATCGCCCTCCGGTCGTCCCCGTGACGGGAGCGAACGCGATGCATGTGCCTCCTCCCGGACGAGCCTCTGCGTTCAATGGAGCCACTAATCCTCGAGCATCACCACCGCGCAACCTCGTTGCCCAAGCGGTCATTCCACAACAGCACGGGCGCAGCGCCACGGCCGCCACCACCGCTAGACCTGTTAGGAGCCAAGCGATGATACGGTCGACATCATCAGCATCTATGCCAAGCACAGCCACGGAGGCTATGCCGCGATCTTAGCTGCTATTGAGGTTTCCGCTAGCAGCTGAGTAGATGGATGAATGGCGTGCCACCATCCAAATTCTACTCGGTTTCGCCTAAGCTGAGGGCTCTCGAACACTACAGAAAAAAGACACATCCGTGACATTTTGGGCCGAACAAAACTTTTTTCTATCATACTTATGACACTTCTATGACAATAATTGTGACAAAACACAGTATCATCATAGATGTGGTGGGGTCCTACTTCTATGACAAAAAATCATGACAGAAATTGGGCATTTCGTCCTGGGTGGGCCGGAGACGCAGCTGCATGACATTCTTTGGGCCGTCCATGATGGTAAAAACCGTGGTAGAAGCGAGGGCGAGGAAAATATCGGCGTGTTCCCGGTTACGGTTGGTGGTCGGGGCCGAGTGATGCGTGTTTCTCTCATACATGCACGCGCGTGGGTGCGAGGCGTTGGGCTCTAACTGAACCCGAGAGAGGCGTTGGGCTCTAACTGAATCTGAGCGATTCCACTGCAGGCTACGCGTTACTGAATCCGAGTGATTCCACTGCAGGCTACGCGTTACTGAATCCGAGCGATCGATCTATTGCTGTTAACTGAAGCCAATCGATGCTGCCTCTGCATGAATAGTGAGCGTTGCTGGGGGGTTTGGATGAACAGTTCCCGGTGGCGGTGGCTGAAAAGGACCCCGTGGTGTTGCCTCTGGATGAACAGGACCCCGATCGATCGAGCCGGTTGGGGCTGGATGAACAGGAGCCCGTGGAGGGCTGGATGAACATGACCACCCTGTGGAGGGCAGGATGAACAGTAGACGGTGCAGGGCTGGATGAACTGTAGCCCGTGGAGGTGTGGTTGAACAGGCACCCGTGGAGAGGGCTGGTTGAACAGTAGCCGGTGGAGTAGCGCGCGGTGGAGGCTGAACAGTCCCAGGTGGAGGTAGGAGGAGTTCGACGGTGGATGAACAGTAGCCCGTGGAGGCTGGAGGGGGTCGACGGTGGAGATGAACAGTATCTCGTGGAGTCCCATTTTGCGGTATGCCACACCCCTCCTGATGAACAGGACCCCCATTTCGACCGTAGTGCTCCAACACAAGTACGTTTCCTTCGTTTTGCGATACGCCACACCCCTCTCGATCAACAGGACCCCCGTTTCGACCGTAGGAGGTCCGTTTCCTCCGTTTTGTGGTACGCTCGACCCATCCCGATGAACAGGATACCGTTTTGACCGTGGCCGGTCGAACACATGGCTGTTTCCTCCGTTCTGCAGTACGCCAGACCTCGTTTCCATCGGCTGTTCTGTCCAAGCCCTCCCGATGAACACGACGACGCATTCCGTTCCGACCCAGCCGGTTGGCTCCCCATGAACACGACGACGACGCTATTTCTCCATTCCGAACCAGCCATGTACATGAGCCATGGGCGTACGTACGCGTGAGTAGGCGTTCGAGACCCCGCCCGTATGTACGTATGTGGCTGTATTTACTTTCTTGCACCCTGGCGGCTATACGTACGTGTACATGCTACGTGCGCGCCTCTGCTACGACACGTGCGCGCCTCTACATCAACCAGTATGTACGTAAACGTTTGCGACCAGAATGACAATGCTACGTACGCTTCGACCAGGTGCGTCCCGACTGTTAGGCACTTCCTTGCATGTGAAGATGTAGCTGGTGGGTCCCAGTAGTCAGGGGGGGCGAATCGTTTTTTTTACGCACTTCCTTGCGTGCGAAGATGTAGCTGGTGGGTCCCAACAATCAGGGGGAAATGTTTATTTTGTGAAATACAGTGGCCCGTCCGGTAGGTCCCTGCTGTCAGGTGGAGGATTAATTATTTTGCATGTAATAAGGAGGCACTTCCTTGCTGCGGCCATGGATCCAGCTGTCAGCCTCTCCACGTAAAGTCCATGTCCGATGGAAGCCGTTCCTTGACCACGTTGACCACGCCGCGCCGAGAGCACCAGGGTGGTGGACGACGGCGGGGCCTAGGAAGGGGACGACGTAGAGCCGGGGAAGACGTGACAGTGGATGCCCACGTGTAGAGGAGTACGAGGGTTCATTGGTTCGCTGCGGTGTGAGGCTGCCATCGCCGCAGAATAACAGGGGTGTGGGTGGGTAGAGGGATGGCCTGGCCAGCGGTGGGAATAGTAGGGGCGGTGAGGCCTCCGCGGCAGCAGAGCCGGCCACGGGAGGTAGGAGCATGAGGCACGACCGGCGCTGCTTTGGGCGGCTGGAGCAACAAGACCAGAGGTTGAAGAAGCACTACGACCGTTGGATGGACATCGTACGGTCACTGGAGCTAGAATCGTTCATATTGACTAAGTTGACAAAGCACACCGTCCCCGTAACCTTAGTAGGCCCACGAGTCAGCCTCCCACTAAGGTGGGTCCCAACCAGCAGGGGGAGTATTTATTTATTTTTTGTGCGTAATAAGGAGGCACTTCCGGTGGGTCCGAGCTGACAGAGGGGTGAACGTTTTTTTCACGCAATACGGTGGCCCATCTGGTGGGTCCCACCAGTCAGGGGGAAACGTTTTTTTTGCGAAATACGGTGGCCCGTCCGGTGGGTCCCTGCTGTCAGGTGGAGGAATCATTATTTTCCGCGTAATAAGGAGGCACTTCCTTGCTGCAATCGTGGACCCAGTTGTCGGCCTCTCCATGTATAGTCCACGTCCGATGGAAGCCATTCCTTGACCATGTTGACCACGCCGCGCCGACAGCACCCGGGCGGTGGACGATAGCGAGGCCTAGGAAGGGGACGCGGAGCCGGGGAAGACGTGGCAGCGGAAGCCCGCACGGAGAGGAGTACGAGGGTTCACTGGGTCGGCTGCTGTGTAAGGCTGCCGTCACCCCAGAATAACAGGGGGTTTGGGTGAGTAGAAGGATGGCCTGGCCAGCGGTGGGCATAGTAGGGGGCGGTCAGGCCTGCGCGGCAGCACAGCCGGCCACGGGAGGCAGGAGCAGGTGGCACGACCGGCGCTGCTTTGGGCGGCTGGAGCAAGAAGAACAGAGGTTGAAGAAGCACGACGGCCGTTGGATGGACATCATACGGTCACTGCAGCTAGAATCGTTTATATTGACTAATTTGACAAAGCCCTTGGTACGCGTCAACTTAGTAGGCCCACAGGTCTGCTTCCGAAACGGTGTGCCCCAGATGTCAGGGGGAGGAATCATTTTTTGGGCGGGTGAAGCTAGAATATCCAAGATTGAAGAATAAGCACGGCATCCGTTGGATGGACATCCAACGGCCACTACTGCTAGAACCGTGTGTTGACTATAAGTTGACAAAGCCTTGCATACGCGTCAACTCTTTTTTTTGACGGGACGCGTCAACTTAGTGAGGCCACAAGTGTGTGGTAGAGAACTTATAGCCCATTTGAGATTTGTAAGAATGTGCAGCCAATTTTCGAATTCTAATGGAATTTACTACAGTCCATTTATAGTTTGTTAAAAGTACAGCCCATTTCAACCAACCGTTCAAAACAAAATTCAATAAAATTTCCCACAGTTTGATGGGATCCGAAATATTTTGATCCTGAAATTTCTAGTCAGATTAAATACAATTTCAATATAAATTTATATTACGTAAAAATCCAACGAGACATTACGCTAGCAACAATTAGTGAAATTAAAATTTTCAATATCCAAAAATAATATTTTATAAAGTAATAACGTGTTTGGTGCATTTTTTATAATTACTACCCAGTTTTTATAATTACATCCCATTTATTATTTCTTAAAGCCCATTTTCTTATTAAGCCTAATGCATCCCTCCTAGGAAAGATTTGCAGCCCAGCGGGGCAGAGAATAACAACTTGACCTTTCTTGGGTATTCCTAAAAAAAGGTACAGATGGGCTAGCCATTTTCAGCTTGAAAAAAATAATATCTAGGTTGGATATCTGGCCTGGGCTAGACGGGCCACAGCCCGCCCAGCTAATAGCTACAACGATATTTTCGTTGTTGTTTAGAGGAGAAAAAATAATATTTGGGCTAAACATCGCTCAAGAAAAACTCTGAAGTGCTCACACCTCAAAAACACAAATACTGCTTGAGCTGCTTGGTCCCAGTTGTCGGCCGCTTCTTGTGTAATTCTCTCGTTTATTGACTACATAGGTTGAGAATGGTGTGGGACCATGATGTCAGGAAACCAGTAGGAAGCAAAAAAATTATAGTTTTATATACTAATAAGGAGGCACTTGCGTACGTGCGGCTATGGCCCTAGTGGGTCCCCACTCTCATCCTCTCCAAGTAAAGTCATCTCCTCATCCTCATGTTCATTGACCACGTTGACAACGCGAGACGGCGGCGCCACGGCGAGCGCAACAACTCGAAGGACGACGGAGAGGGCCTCGCGGGCCCTACGGATGGTCTGATACAGCGCCCGCTGCTCATTCGGGAAGCCAGGATCATAGGGCCACATGTCCGCGACGGCATTGTCGTTTACTTGTTCACGGGTGCTCGTTGAGGAGACGGAGGTTGCAGCACAGGTCCTCCTGCGCTGGTAGCTCTTGCGCCATTAGGGCATCGAAGTACGGCCGCACCTGCTCTATGGTGAACACGACATGAACCGGCGAGGTAGCTGGCAAGCCAGCATGTCCAGCTACTGGATCGACCGACTGCCAAGCACGAGTCTGACTGCCTTGGCCCACCTAGACCGCCTCCCTCGCCCACGCGTGCTTTCCGCCCGAAACGGTCAGCGCCGCCCGCCTCGCTTCCCGGTGCATGCGATTGCTCCACCTTCAAATGACACAAGTGTCGTCCGTCCGTCCTTCTGCCGCCCACATTAATGATACGCGGTTCCCAAGGCGGCTACTCCGGCGCCACACGTCCGTCCATCCGCCGCCCACTATTGCTATATAAACTGTTGCGCCGGTCATAGCCGCACTCATCCGCATCCGTTCCTATTCTCCTGTCCACACCACTACTACCCACCATGGGTTCCTCGCGCTCCAGCGCTCTTCGGGACGGGCGGACGACAGACCACAAGGAGATGGCAGCCATTGCTGCCGATTGGCTGGCCCGCAGGCAGCCGGAGGACGACGATGTCCCAATGGAGAAAATGGTAGTCGATGATCCGGCGCCAACCCCCTCCTCCGCGCCATCCTCGCCGGTGCATTGCACCATGACCATCGGCGAGGCCCGTGCCCAATATATGGACACAGTGAGGCAGAAGCGTGAGGAGCAGTTCCGGGAGGCGCAGGCCGATGCCGCCTACAACCACCATCTCCTCCAGGAGCACCTGCAGGCAGAGCAGCAGATCGCCGCGAAGCGTGCGGAGCAGGAGGCGCTGCTCGACTCGTACCGCTCCGCCCGCGAGGGCCGCCTCGAGCTCTTGAGATACCGCATGCGGGTGCGGAGGCTGCGGCCGCCTACAAAGAGGGCGATGAAGCGGGCGAGGCGCTGTTTGGCGAGACCGAGGACGAGGCAGAGCACAATGCCGGCTCCAATGAGTCCCCGCTCTGCTGGCGTCGATGAGGCCCTGCTCCGCCGATGCCCCGCGGCGCCAACAACATGGCTGAGGACACCGCCGGCTCCGCCGAGACCCCACCCTGCCGACAACGAGGGGGAGGATTTTTCCCGCTCCGCCGAGGCGTCGCCCGCCGGCAACAAGACAAAGGACATCACCGGCTCCGCCGAGGCCCCACCCCGCTACCAACGAGGCCGCGCCACACAGGAAACGAGGAAGAGTAGAACACGTTAGGTGGCCGCCGCTCGGGTCCAAGTAAGGCCACCGCTGCCCTAATTGCTATGACAAGCTAGGGGGGTTGACCACTGATGGCCGGTTAGCTTCTTGGCGGCGACGTGGAGTCGGAGAGCTATGTTGGAGAAGGACGCTGCTTCTACTTAACTGCTGGTGCAGTTGACTGACTAACACATGGGCCCAATAGGCCTCTGTGCCACATGTCAGTTACGCAACTGCACCTGCAGTTAAGTCACTCAAGCTTCTGTTTGGCTCAGCCGGACATAGGTGGGTAGCTTCGGTTAATTAATTATACCTTCAACGCACCCCTTTTTAGTTGAAGAATGTATGAAATGTAATGAAATCCGGCATGTTTATATGAAATCCGACCGTGTATGAATGAATTTATTTCGATTAGTTCGAATTCTTGTATCACTGGCATTGGATGAACATACAAAACAATACGTACTAGCATTATTCCCAGGGTGATCACCTCGTTTGCAGCAGTTTCGCATGTACTCCCTCCGGTCCTTTCTAGTCTGCATACAAGTTATGTTTGTAGTCAAAGTATCTCTACTTTGACCAATCTTATAGAAAAAAGTATGCACTTTCACAATGTGCGAAGTAAAAAGGAACAAAAGGACTACAAAGAGTTTGAGCACCTTTTTAGCGTTCCTGTACATTGCACTCAAACACACAGGCCTAGCAATTCATAGAGAACATTCAAAACAATCGATGATTATGCATCTCAATGATTCACATGTCAGAGCCAATATTTACTTCACAACTAAAGAATAAAGAAAAAATGGATCGATGCTGCTGACAGCAAAGGGTGTCCCATTCGAAAATATCAAACGCATGTCTTCTTGCTAAAATCAATGAGCAAAATTTGACAAGGTTTTCCCATCCCAAAATATCAAATGCCTACGTTTGTGGAATGAGCAGGGTTTCCCATCAGTTCAGACATTGAAATGGCACCTCATGCTAAATAAACCAGCTGTTCTTTTTGTGCAGTTCCACCAAAATCAACCAAATTCGCGCGTAGCTTGTATGATTTCGCCCATATATGTTGCAACGCCTTGAACTTATCGGCACCTCCTTTCTTGTGGTGGAAATGAATGATTTGATGTATTCATGAAAATTTTGTGCAGTTCCCATTGAAATCAAGCTGAGCACCCTTGTTTGCACAAATACCAAAAATGTGATTAGTATAAAGCAAACTATACTATGAATTAACAGTTTAAACATGCATCTACATGGTACGTGTAGAGCACACTTTTAGAAAAATGGAACTCACCGGAAAGAATCCTAGAACAGCATTTTACTCGCGCATCACAGCAAGAAAATGGAGATTTGTCCATCCTTCTAAGCTGAAGTTAGTTCAGCCCTTCATCTGCTCCTTCTGATGAGAAGATTGACAGGGCTTCTTCATCCTGGCATAATCAGAACTAGTCATTCACGTACTCCATATTCTTCTTCAGACGAGGATGATCTTGTTGTGCAAAGACAAAAGGATAATTAAATGCTAGCATCCCTGTTTGCTCGAAAAAAAGGAAAGGAAATATTTAAAACAACACAAATGAAACACTTCTCAAGGACAATACCAGTTTTTGATGATAGTATCTAAACAGTAGCACAACACCAATAGAGATGACAAAGATCAATCATATGGATGAAATCAGTGGGCGAGTACCAACCTTTGTCAGGAGGCTTATTGTGTAGAGCATACTGATGAAGCACTTCTTCGGAATCATCTGTTGATATCTACTGTGGTCGCCATGCTTACTATATACTCCTCGATTAGATTAATGTTTCCAACATCTTCTTGTGCAGTTCCACTAAAATATATGGTATCTTCAAAGAAGATATTTGTTTGCACAAGTAGAGATAATTACGTATTACATTAAGAGTGGCATCAAATCAGTGGCAAAACAATTGCGCATTCCAACCATAGCAATAAATTAAGATGCAAAACTATATCATTACTTGTGTCATCACAGTTCCAGTGCTTCTTTACAGCACCAGGAGTTGATTTTTGTTTTTCTTCCGCTTGTTCTTCCCCGTCATCACTTGGTTCAATAACAGACAAACTTCGCCTTCAATGTGAAATAAGGCTAGTACTGACCTCTCATGACACGAAATTCAAACAACTCACAAGAAGAAGATCTGAACCAAATTTGCCAGCACGGATAGGAAGTAAGATCTGCTCTTGTGCAGTTCCACTAAGATCAAGCAATCAAGCAACATTGTCGGTGTGACATTTTGGTTGAACTGCACAAAACACTCTTAAAACAAAAGTGTTTTGTGCAGTGCAACAAAAGTTCACAATGGCAGCGAGGTGAAGTAGATAACCCTGTTTACACAGAGGTGCAAAGGAAACAACTAGTGGTCAATAACGGTGGATGACACAGAAGCCAACAAAAGGAAGCATCTACCTTATCTAAATGGGAAAGAAAGCAAGACAGTAGCATTTCTAAAATGGTGGCATTGATTAATATTAACAGAGAGATTATACTAACAACAAAATTCGTTAAACATGTAATTTCCTTTTACCTGTGGCATTGCATCAATTTTCCAGCGGCATTATTAGAGGGTGCTTGTTTATAGGGACATTTTGGTGGAGGGACTAAAAAAACTCCGTGTCAGTCCCATTTAAACAAAACAGGAGGGACTTTTAGGGACTAAAAGTGGGCATTTGGGACTAAAGAAAGAAGACCCCGAGGTAGAGTCTTTTTGGGACTTTTTCCAACAGTTGCCCCTGCCACGCATGGCACCTTGTCTCTATTAGTTCATTACTAGGGGTAACATGGTCTTTTAGCTTGTCATTTGATAACCTCTAGTCCGTGTTTAGTCCCTGGAACCAAGCAAGTGGGGACTAGGGAGTTTTTAACCAAACAGGGCCTTAGATTAACAACAACTAAAGAGTTGCACGGGACAGTGGATGCACCAGCACCATGTGCATCTACCGATGTACTGGGGTGATGCACAGTCTATTGCAACAAAGAACAAACAACCAAGGAGAATATTTGTGTTGGTCCCAGTTTTGTTATCTTTAGACACCTTTCCCTATGTGAGTGCAGCAAATCTAGTCCTGCTCAAACTCTACAGCCTTGTCCCCCAAAACAAAAGATCAGTTCGTTACAGATGTGCGTACTGCGTTTGTCATTGTTTTCCCTTTTCGACCACGGTAGGTGTTGGATAGCCAGTCTGTACTAGTACTTTCCGCACTTCCTTTCCTCTGTGAACCACGTCCTAGATTTATGCTATACAACTTTCCCCACTACTTTCCCCCATTCCTGTCCTCTTTGAACCACGTCTTAGATTCATGTGATACAACTTTCCCCACTACTTTCCCCCTTCCTTTCCTTTTTGAACTACGTCCTAGATTCATGCTATACAACTTTTCCCACTACTTTCCCCCATTCCTTTCCTCTTTGAACCACGTCCTAGATTCACGGTATACAACTTTCCCCACTACTTTCCTGTTTGATCCAACACCTATATTCGAGTGCAGAAGCGGAAAAAGCCCACATGCAGCTAGAGCAATGCATGTGGAATAAGTAAATTATACCTTAAGGTTTTTGGGGTGTGGTTCGGTGGGCGACCGAAGGCCGTTCGACCCACACTATGTACGACGACGAAGAAGAAGGGGTCGGAGGCCCTCCCACGCCGCCGCTGGGTGAAAGTGAACAGTTGCGCCGATAGTGGATTCCCTCCCTCGCCGACGGCGACAGCGTTAAGCCTCCTTCCCTTTCCGGCGGACGGATCCTACCGGCTCTTTGACCAGCAGTGAGGGGAGAGAGAGAGGCCAATGAAGTCTTGTTTAGATCTGGAGAGGGTGAGAGAGTGTGAAGAGAGCAACTACAAGCAGACCAAGAGTGAGGGGAGAGAGAGAGGCCAACGAAGTCTTGTTTAGATCTGGAGAGGGTGAGAGAGTGTGAAGAGAACAACTACAAGTGTTGAGGCTCCAGCATCTATATATATACTGGAGAGAGTGTGAAGAGTGCAAACCCTAGAACAAGCGCCGAGGCTGCAACTTATAAGTGATGAGGTGATTATACGGTCACTACGAGATCGTATAGCTCCATATCCATCCATTTTGACCAGTCAAAGAATCCTCCTGGCACGAATTATGCTCAAGTGTAGTTATCGAACCTGAGACCTCCAAATCATAATCGTGTCATGTGGCTTTGGTGGTAAGACTATCCACAGTGGTGCAAAAGTAATGCAGCCTTAGTCACCTTACCTCTCTCCACGTAGTGCGTTGGGTCCCACTAGTTAGAAGGCGAAACAATCAAATTAATAAGAAAAATTAAAAGCTCCAACGGTGTATCTTACCTCACACATCTCGCTACTGCTCGGGAACACTGTCCAATTGATCCCTCTATTCACTCACGTACAATTTTAAGTGAATCCTTATTATAACATGCACACAATTTTGGGCACTTGTATTCGACCTAAGTTAGTGTGCCACCGTATCTCATACGACTCCCTCCGTCTAGGTGTAATAAGTCACGTTAGAAGGTGCAGCGGGACCAAGGTGCCAGCAGATTGGAGGAGAAGGAGAAACTTGACCGGTCATTCCTCCAATCAAAGCCCTGATTTATGTCTATAAATGCAACAATTGATCCAAACAACTGAGGGCCTCTTTGATTCGCAGGATTTCCAAAACGCATGAATAGGAAAAACGTGGGATTGGGGTGGCATGTCATCTTGAATTCTACACGATTCTATGTGTGTTTGATCGTGCACAGAAAAAATGTAGGATTCTTTCAAAGAGGTTAGTGTGGATTGAAAATTTCCTATGAAATCTAGTGCAAATGAGTCCTATGGAAAAGTTCCTATGGTTTAGAATCCTATGAATCAAACAACCCACATAAGAAAAAATCCTAAGGAATTGAATCCTGAAAAATTCCTTTGAGAATCCTTGGAATCAAAGAAGCCCTAAGAGATGCCGTTTTAGATACCATCCAGGGCCACGTATTAACTCGCATGCAAGCCGACTTTGATTTCTTGACTGATCAACGCGTAGTTGCGCTCCATGCATTGGGTTTCTGGGGGATAACAAGGCAGAGTAAGGAGCGTTTGGTTACATTGCTTAGGTTGGTCATAGTTTGTACGTACTCCATTTGTATCTCACTTCATGTGTCTTCGTACTAGCATGATTTTCCTATTCTATGAACTTGTGTGTGTTTGTGTGTGTGTGCATGTTTAACAACATGTGTGTGTTAGAGAGAGCGACAGATCGACCTACTCCTACAGCGAGATGGTGTGTATTGTACGACTTTAGCCGCGAGAGTCGGTGCATCCTCTCGTTTCTAAGCGTCCGGTAGGGACATGCGGACAGCTGCCACGCCCGCTCCTGACCAGTCTGGCCCACCCAAAGCCCCTCCATCGCACGCGCGTGCCTCCCGCCCGAAATGGTCAGCGCCCCTCCAAAGAATTGGTGCCGCATTCATGCCCGGGCAGAGCGGACGCGACCTCTCACTGGCACTTGTGTTGAAGGGAGAAGCGGATTCAAGAGTGATGGTTGCTTCGTCCGTCCAACTTACTGTTGGGTCTATGTGATTTGGCAGCTCATTGGTCATTATTACTGAGGTGGTAGGACTGCTGGATGTCCCACGCTTTCGCCGAAAGGAGGTACTACTAGATTACAATTTTCTCCATTCATATGGTGAAGCAGTGCAAGAGAAGTGAAAACACGTAGGCTCAGTGATTACATGGCCCACCTCACACTATCACCATATTTTCTGGACACCATGTGACACCTAACTCTTTACATAGTACTCCCTCCGTTCCTAAATATAAGTCTTTGTAGAGATTCCACTAGGTGGACTACATACAGAACAAAATGAATGAATCTACACTTGCATCTATATATATCCGTATGTGGTTTATGGTGAAATCTCTACAAAGACTTATATTTAGGAACGGAGGAAGTACTTGTATAGTACGTATTGTAATTTATCAGTGAGATAGTACAATGCTATGAAGCTTCCAGCTTCTGTTACATGTATCTTGCGTCCAAGGTTGCCCATTGCAACATTTCATCGAATACAAAGGAGACTAACATGCATGCTATTGCATCTCAATGATTGACAGATCATAGCAAATATGTACTCCCTCTGTTCCAAAATAAGTGTCTCAACTTTATGCTACATACGGAGCAAAATGAGTGAATCTACACTCTAAAATACGTCTATATACATCAGTGTTTGGAGTATGTACTAGTAGTTCATATTGAAATCTACTAAAGAACATATATATTCCAAGGTAGTAGGGACGAGGAGTAAACGGAGGGAGTAGTAAAATTTTCTCCTCGTCCTCCGAGCCACCGCGCGCGTGGGCAGGGAGCGAACGTAAGGCGTAGTAAGCAAGCTTCACCTCGTCCTGCGAGCCACCGCGCCCGTGGGCGGGGGAGACAGCGTACTAAGCAAGCTTCTCCTCGTTCTACGAGTTGACAGGACACATCAAAAGTACTCTAGTGTATAGAGCCTTGCCTCTAAGGTAGGCCCCACATGGTTAGCCTCTTTTTTAACATAACGCGTCAAGTCACAATTTGTTTGTTCACCCGTGGTAGACGATCCTCCCTCCATCTAGTGGACAACCAGTACACGTGTCAAGTTACCTTGTGGGCTTCCTTTTCGTACAGAAATGAGCTCCACTGTGTACCCGCGCGGGTGTGGTTGGGAAAGAGACAGGAGTACGTGCGCTGTGTGTGCACCTCTTCTCTTCGTGCACGTACCCCACCTACGTGGGTGTGTGTGAGAGATACAAACCTAGACCAAATGGCTTGTGTGCATTCATGAGTGTTTTTTTGTTTTGGGGGTGGAGGTTGATTTCGTGAATGTATTTGTGGGAATATGTGTCTATGACATCTCAAACAAAATTTTGCATGCAATGTGTGTGAAATGGAGGCCTATCCATATCATATATAGAGGGTCGGGCGATCCACGAGAAGAGAGAGAGGGGTCATAGATGTCGATAGAGTCAAAGAGCGGATCAGGTGGGTGGGTGCGTGTCAGGACCCCGATCCTAAGTCACACTGATCTAGCATGTAACATATCATATCACTTTGCGGCCTCACGCACGGTATCCCCACGGGTGCCACCTTATCGGGCCCAGGACCGTTTCCGCATTTTGGCACACGAATATGATAGTGTTGCTAGCATCCATATGACAGAGAACCCGAGCCGACATGGCTAGTTATAAACCAAAAGTGGCGCTAAATTACAGAGACATGCATACATGACCCAGCAACGAACGTGTCGGTCATCAACATATGAACCCAAGTCGTAGCAAGCTACATGGACTTAAAGGAACAACGCGTGACATTTCCCCTAAGGGACAGACACAGGAATGATGAATGGCACATGCCGGCCAGCCTACGTGTTTCGGAGCAGTAGCAAGCTACCAAGGCTCAGTGGAAGCACTAGGAGGCATTTCCCTATAAGATAGGCTACCAAGGGTAAACAACTAGGTGTCGGATCCCACACATACCAATCATTTCAATAACATACACACAATATGCTCGATATGTGCAAATACAACATTCCATCACAACAGAACTCTATGACTCAAAGTACTTTATTTAAGAGGCTCCGAAGAGCCATACATAACATATCCATACAGGTAGGGATCACATGACCCAACACTCAAGTCATACAAGCATACAAGCACATGCGAAAGCTAAACTTGTCTGAGTACAGACAACTTGGAAAGAAAGAAGGCTTGGTGTAGCCTAACTATCTACAAGGCCCTTCACAAGTTCAAGATCGCCGTCTGGGTAGAAAGCAACTCGTCGACGTCAAGGTCTATGTAGAACCCATCAGAAGGGGCGGGGTTCTCCTCTGCAACAATTATTAAGCAAACATGAGTACAAAGGTACTCAGCAAGACTTACATCTGAACCTATCATACATGCATCATTATCAACAAGGGTACTGGAGTTTATTGCAGCAAGCCAGCTTTGACTCTTGGCTAACCTATAGTACAACTATCAATAGTTTGCAAGGATGAGACAACGCACATGAGTCCACTAATCACCACAACAATACACTACCGTGGATCCTCTCCGGTCATTCTACGGAAGGGCCATCCACGACACTCACACTTGTCTTGAGACTTTTAGGAGTAACCATTAACTTGTCTATGAACTGTATAAGCAACCAAGTGGTCCTTAACCGTGAACAGCGGCTATTCGAATAGATTGGTAACCCTGCAGGGGTGTCCTTCTTCACACACGCTTCCACCACTTATCGCCGTTTACTCGACGTGTACTCAGCAAACTTCAAGCGGAAGCCCAGCGAGGGTGTTGGCCACGACCTGACTAACCACACAAGTCCCTAGTTCAGGTTTATCGCCTATTTGGGTTCCATCCATGGGGAGATCCGGCCGGGGTGTCGCTCATGGCCCCAAGCGATGTGTGCAGGGATCCTGTCAGGGATATTACTATCAGGTATAAACTGGCCAGGAGGGTCTGGTTTACGTCATCAAGATCATATTATCAGAAGCCCAGCGGAGTATGTAATAGGAGGTTATAGACCGAAGAGGCTCAAGGCTCATGTATAAAGCCCATGATTCATAAACTCTCATATCATGTAACTTCGGATGTGAGATAGAAAGAGTAGAGACCGAGGCGGACATGTTTATGAGCCGGCCTCGGGACTCTATAAACCGGACCGGGCGTCACCTCTTATATAAAGGGACGACCCGGCGACGGTTCAGGACAAGAAACAACAGCTCGAGACACAGGCAAAGCGGATTCGCTCCTTGGTCATCGAAGCCCAAGCAATACCACACCAAACTAGATGTAGGCTTTTACCTTCATCGAAGGGGCCGAACTAGTATAAAATCCATGTGTCCTTTGTCTGCTTTAACCCCTTTAAGCTAACCCGTAGCGATGGCCTCACGACTAAGTCCTTTTGCTAGGACATCTGCCGTGCTAAATCCATGATAGTTGGCGCCCACCGTAGGGCTATCGCACGATGGTTTCGAGTTCTTGAAGGGCATCTTTGAAGGGCTCAAGGGCTACGCAGTGGGCCGAATGACTAAGAGTCGTCGCGGCCGGATCTACATCGACGATGCAGGCTGGGGCCCCGAGGCCGATTCAATAGAATACGGGTACCGGGTCCCCTTCGTCGGCATCCACGTCTTCATCGGCAACATCGGCGAACCGGGCCCTGAGCCGGACACCTTCCCCAACATCGTCGAGTCGGCTTAGCGTGCGAGACCCGCCCTGATTCAGCCGGCCGTGAAGCGTGTCTTCGTTGGAGCAGTGCATGGAGTACAAGCCGAGGACGGATCGGACTCCGGCGGCGAGACCGTTATTTTTTCCGGCGATGAATCTTCGTCTGAAGAGACCGAATCTTTGTATTTGTTGCAGGACGGCCGATCTGAGGGTTGTTCCGATGGCGATAGTATTCCGGGCCCCCTCGATCCGCCAAACAGGGTTGCTGTTTTCATGGCCGGATCACAACCCATGCAGCAGCCCTCAATGACAGGGGCGTTAACCTCAGAGGCAAAGGGAGCTAGAGTTGGAGACCTTCCCCGTCGCCTTCTGATGCTCTCTCCACCTTAGTCGACACTTTGATGGCGCGTGCAACAGCAGAAGTAGCCCCAGCCAACAAGGAGCAGCATGATGCGGAGATCGCTCAGGTGAAGAGCCGGATTGAGCAGTCCAAGTTGGATCTGGATGCGGAGAATGCTAGGATGGCTACAAGGCAGGCAGAGCTGGATTCTCAAGCTTTTCGGCTCAGGTTAGATCAGAACGCCTCACAGGAGGTAATGTGGACAAGACAACGATCTCGTTTTCCGCCGGTTTATGAGGCGAGGAATCTCTTTAGCATGCCAGGCGCAGGGAGCAGTAACTATCCAGAGATAAACCGGGGAGGAGCACCAGGAACAGGCGCGTCGGCTCACCCACTGGCCGCAGAGCCAAATCACCAAGTTGTGCTGACCCAGCATGTGCCCACCCCTCCTGGTCATTATTCTAATCCATTGGATAACATAGTTGCTGCCGCTTCACGACTGGCCGCCCTTCCCATTGAAGGTACCTCCCCCATAGCAGTGGAGGCACGACGGGCGAGGGAGTTGCTAGATACGACGTTAACTCAACAACAAGCTTATTCATATAGCCGAGAGAGGATTCATTCAACCCCCCGCCCGAGCCGGAGTTATACGAGGCGTCTGGATGAACCGGCCGTATCAAGCAGCGCACGAAGGCGTCATCGACAGAGGCAAGATAATCCGGTAGGAGAGGAAGCACATGCGCAAGAGGTGGTGGATCAGGCCAGGCACACTGCCCAGTACGATGCCCGCCAGGCCACGCCGGTTCATCCCACCGCCACAATTGAACCGGGGGTCATGTCCAGTTCCCTGGGTGTGCAGTGTCTTATCCCCACTTTACGGAACGTGAAATTACCAAAAGATTTCAAAGGTCCACGCAAGGTGCCCAACTACACGGCGGATCTGGCTTCGGAGGCGTGGGTTGAGAGTTATGAGATGGCTATGGAGATGCTCGACGTGGATGAAGCAGCATGTGCTAAATACTTCACAATGATGGTTGAGGTCACGGCCCGGACATAGTTAAAGGGTTTGCCACCTAACTCCATCGGATCATGGGGTGAATTGCGGCGCCGGTTTATCAATAATTTCAAGGATACGTGCAAGCAGCCGATGTCTGTTGTCGATTTAGCAGCATGTGTTCAAGGAGAGCAAGAGTCCACAAGCTGTTGGGTGCATCGAGTGTCCGAAATCTTGCACTCCTCCAATAGCATCAACCCAAGTACAGCAATAGTAACCTTGGAAGGCAATTGCCGGTTTGAACCTTTGAGGCAGAAGTTGGGACGGCTCAAACGAGATTGCAATGACATGGGAACGCTCATGGGCGCCTTGGTGAAATACGGAGATTCTGATAACACCAAATATCCAGATGCAGATGGAGACAAGTCAGGGAAAGCGAGCAAGAACGGTAAACCGCCGCAGCCCAATCCGGCGGGTCAAGGGTACAATGGCAAGCGTAAAGCGGAGGGTAGCTCAGACTTTGTGGGCAATACCAACGCTCAGGACAATGGGCAGCGCCGCAAGGGTAAACCACCCCCACGCAACGGGAGGCCGCCCATTAATCTAGAGCACCAGTTGAACATGCCTTGCCCAAGGCACGGTACAGTGGAAACCCCGGCTACGCATCTCTGGAAAGACTGTTTCATTATGCAAGAATTTATGAAACAGACTAAATATGATCACGGGCCCCCCGGCGGATCGGGTCCCGGTTTTCAAGGTCCGGGTTATCAAGGTGGTGGATCCGGTTCAGAATACCACGACGGTAACGGTAACCACAATGGCAACAATCAGCATTAGCATAACCAGCACCACGGTCAGGGTGGATACAACAACCAAGGGAATCAACAGCGTCAGCAGCAGCAGCAATCCGGATATCGGAATAATCCGAAGGAGCTGAGTAGTGGATAGTATCACGTCTTCACCACAAGTTTATGCAAACGGGATCAAAAGGTTCTGAAGAGGGCAGTCCATTCTGTTGAACCGGCGATACCGCGTTTTTTGCGTTGGTCTGAGCAACCCATTGTGTGGAGCCGAGAAGATCACCCGCCCCGGGTTGACAATCCGGGTCAATTAGCTCTGGTGGTGGCACCACAGGTGGGTGGTTATAAGTTCACCAAGGTGCTTATGGATGGTGGCAGCAACATCAACATCCTATATTATGAGACTTTTCGACGTATGGGGTTGACAGATACGAAGCTCCGGCAGTCCAACACAGTGTTCCATGGGGTGGTACCCGGTAAATCGGCCTATCCAGTTGGCAAAATCGATCTGGAAGTTCCCTTTGGGGATGATCATGACTCTAGATCGAAGACTGTGACTTTTGAGGTTGTAAATATCAGGAGTCCATACCATGCTCTGTTTGGGAGGCCGGTTTAAGCCAAGTTCATGGCTAGGCCATGTTATGTCTATTTACAGATGAAGATGCCAGGCCACAAGGGAACTATTATGGTTCATGGGAGCCGCAAAGTTGCATTGGAGTGCGAGGAAGGAGACGCAGCTTATGCTGAGACGGTTTGTGCTACGGAGGAGCTGAAGTTCTATAAAGACAATGTTGATCCGGCGGATATGTCCCCGCTGAAGAAGCCAACTATAGAGCATGATCGGGCGTTGAAGTTCAAATCAGCTGAGGAGACGAAACAGGTGGACTTTGTTCCGGGTGATTCATCCAAGCAGTTCACTATCAGCGACAACCTAGACCCCAAATAGGAAAGCGCACTCATCGAGTTCATCCGTGAGAACCGGGATATCTTTTCGTGGAAGCCTTCTGACATGCCAGGTATACTGAGGGAACTCGCTGAGCAAAGTCTTAATATTGATCCTAAGTTTAAACCGGTCAAGCAATACCTGCGCCGCTTCAATGAGGAAAGATGCAAGGCTATAGGAGAAGAAGTGGCTAGGGTTTTGGCTGTAGGTTTCATAGTTGAGGTGTTTCATCCAGAGTGGTTGGCTAATCCGGTGCTGGTACTGAAGAAAAATGGAACTTGGAGGATGTGTGTTGATTACACAGACTTGAGCAAAGCTTGGCCAACTAATCCTTTTGCTCTCCCCCGTATTGATCAGATTATTGATGCTACGGCAGGATGTGAGCGGCTATGTTTTTTGGATGCATATTCAGGATATCATCAGATCAAGATGGCAGTTAAGGACCAGGAGAAGACAGCTTTCATAACTCCCTTTGGAGCCTTCTGTTATGTATCTATGCCATTTGGACTCAAGAGCGCCCAGGCAACCTACCAGCGTTGTGTGCACAACTGCCTACAAGGGCAGATTGGAAGAAATGTCCATGCATATGTTGATGACATTGTGGTGAAATCCAGGAAGGAGGAGACACTGATAGAAGATCTGAAGGAAACCTTTGACGACCTCCGAGTTTACAACATGATGCTTAATCCGGAGAAGTGCGTTTTCGGTGTTCCGGCAGGCAAGCTCCTGGGGTTCTTAGTGTCAAACAGAGGGATTGAAGCTAATCCGGAGAAGATTAAGGCGATTATGTCCTTGGCTAAACCGGCGTGCGTCAATGATGTCCAATGCGCGGCAGGCCGTATTGCAGCACTGAGCCGGTTTATTAGCCGTTTGGGGGAGAAGGCAATCCCGCTCTATCAGATGATGAAGAAGACGGACCGGTTTGTCTGGAGCGATGCCGCGGATGCTGCGTTCGAGGATTTGAAGTGGCAATTGGCAGAACCGCTAGTCCTTGCTGCCCCGATTGACAATGAGCCGCTGCTGTTATATGTGGCTGCCAATGCCCGTGCAGTAAGCGTGGCCATTGTGATAGAGCGCAAGGAGGCAGGCAAAGAATATCTGGTTCAACGGCCGGTTTACTACATCAGTGAGGTGCTCATCGAGTCAAAACAGAGATATCCACATTGGTAGAAACTGGTGTATGGAGTGTTCATGGCAAACCAGAAGCTGAAGCACTATTTTCAGGGCCACCCAATCACCGTGGTCAGTTCAGCTCCACTAGGGGATATAATCCAGAACAGAGAAGCCACTGTTAGGGTTGCAAAGTGGGCCATTGAGCTTAGCCCGCACGGATTAAAATATGTACCCCGTACTGCTATAAAGTCCCAAGCACTGGTGGATTTTATCAACGATTGGACAGAGTTGCAGGCACCTGAGGAGAAGCTGGATCATACATACTGGACTATTCACTTTGACGGTTCAAGGCAGTTGGAGGGCTCGAGGGCTGGAGTCGTGTTAAGTTCCCCACGAGGTGATAAGTTCTGTTATGTCCTCCGTTTAATGTTCCCTTGCACTAACAACGCTACTGAGTATGAAGCTCTCCTCCACGGTCTGCGGATGGCCAAGGAAATGAACTTGAGCCGGGTTAAGTGCTTTGGTGATTTAGATCTGGTGGCACAACAAGTATCTGGCAAGTGGGACTCCAAGGATCTGATCATGGCAGCATATCGACGAGAAGTAGACGCTATTGCTGGATATTTCAAAGGATATCAGGTGGATCACATAGACCGGCGAAAGAATGAAGCGGCCGACGCGTTAAGCCGGCTGGGTTCCCAGCGTAAACCGGTTCCACCTAATACCTTTTTGGATGAATTGCATAATCCGCCAGTGCAGGTACTTTTAGAGGAGGATTTGGCTATTCCTGATCCGGAAGCACAATTGGTTGCAGCACTTCACGTCATTCCGGATTGGACACTCCCTTACTTGGCATACCTGAACCGAGGTGAGTTGCCAGAGGACGAAGTCGAGGCCCGGCAGATAATCCGGCGGTCTAAATCTATGACTATTGTCAATGGAGAACTTCATCACCGCAGCGTTTCTGGAGCGTTTCAACGGTGTGTATCATCGGAAGAAGGCTGTGATATTCTTTGAGAGATTCATGAAGGAGATTGTGTTCATCACGCCGGTTCAAAATCTTTGGTAGCTAAAGCATTTTGTCATGGGTTCTACTGGTTGACGGCTCACGCCGACACAGAGGACTTGGTTAGAAAATGTGATGCTTGCCAGAAATTCTCACGGCGTGCTCATGTACCAGCGCAGGAGCTAAGGATGACCCCAATTACTTGGCCGCTCGCAACTTGGGGGCTTGATATGGTTGGACCCTTCAAGAGATCGCAAGATAAGAAAACCCACCTGTTGGTAGCAGTGGACAAGTTTACAAAGTGGGTTGAAGCGGAGCCTCTCAGTAAGTGTGATGCAGCAACAGCGGTTCAGTTCATCAAAAAGGTGATTTTCCGGTTTGGCTTTCGACACAGCATTATAACTGATAATGGCACCAACTTATCCAAGGGGGATATGGAGGAGTTCTGTCAACGAGAGCATATTCGCCTTGATGTATCATCAGTGGCTCATCCTCAGTCTAATGGCCAAGCTGAAAGAGCCAATCAAGAGATCTTGAGAGGCATCAAACCCCGGCTTATGGTTCCTTTACAGAGAACGCCGGGTTGTTGGGTGGAGGAATTACCTTCTGTCTTATGGAGCATCAACACTACGCCTAACAGATCCACAGGGTACACGCCTTTCTTCATGGTATATGGAGCAGCAGCGGTCCTCCCTAGTGATATCCGGCACAACTCGCCGCGGGTGGCGGCTTATGTTGAAGCGGATAATGAACAAGCAAGACAAGACGGTTTGGACTGGCTGGACGAGGAACGGTACACGGCAGCAGCGCGATCAGCGATTTATCAACAAGACCTGCGCCGGTACCACAGTCGCCGGGTCAAGACCAGGACGTTTCAGGAAGGAGATCTGGTGCTCCAGCTCATCCAGGACCAGACAGATATGCACAAGTTATCCCCACCTTGGGAAGGACCCTTTGTGGTCAGCAAGAACCTGCACAACGGATCATACTACCTCGTCGACGTTCGAGAACATAAGGACTCACGTATGACAGAGGAGGAGACCAAGCGGCCGTGGAACATCGCTCTTCTTCAACCTTACTATACTTGAGCCATTGGCTCCGCTTTATGTACAATGTATATATTATGATTAATAAAATAAACCGGTGCCCCCGGTAAACTGGGGAATCAGCCATATTTTTCACAAAAGAGTATCACATGGGGGCTTCCAAGGAAGCTTTCCATGGCTTCTTAGACCGGTGCCCTTGATAAAATCAAGGAATCAACCATCTTTTCTACACAAAAGAGTATCACATGGGGGTTTCCAAGGAAGCTTTCCATGGCCTCTTAAACCGGCGCCCTTGACAAATCAAGGAATCAGCCATCTTTTCCATACAAACAAGAATCACATGGGGGCTTCCGCGGGCAATGGAGTTTCCCATGGCCTCTTGAGCCATCGGCGATATGAAGCCCATCATAAGAGCACTGCTCTGGTTGCTTCGGCAATTTCCACATGATGATGAGGGGTAAAAGAGGGTTTGATGCCTAGCACAACTCAAACATATGCCCCGACGAGCTATGCTCACACACTACCTGGGGGCTCTCAGCGAGTTGAATACCCTTGTAGTGAACATGGCTTGGAAGCCCGGTGTATACACCTAAAACCCCGGATAAACATGCCTGCATCAAGTAAATCGCACCGTCCAGGTAAACCTGGTATGACCCGTCGAACGTATCACAAGTCAATCCTTCGGGACCCTGAACTTGGTCACGTTAAATTGACGATCATCAAGTGATTACCCAAGCCAAAATCTTTATGAGATTTTAAACATTGGGTAGTTATTGACATTGATGATTTGGTTAAAGATTGCGGATCATCTTGACAGGCTTGCTAAAATGGTTAATGACAGTAGCCTGGCAGCTCATAAAAAGCCTCAAATTTGGAGCCTGGCAGCTCGTAAAAAGCCTCGACTACATGGTCTTATTTGCCCAAAAAACTTTATTTTTCATTTTTTACGTTTTCACAAATCTTTATCTTCAAGGTCATTGGTTTTTCAACCAAGTCCATTGATTCCAGACCGGACAACTACAAGGTTGTCCATATTTCTACAGATCTAAAGGCTCGGTCATGAACACCAGCACTAGTTAAACCGGCGTTCATCGTAACCCGGATCGGCCTTCGTACTAAGCCGACAAGAGAGCCAAGGGAGTCATCAACACTCGCGCCTTGGATTATTTCTACCGGGTTAAGGTTTACAGATACACTTAATCACAGGTATGATACATGTTTGTATTTCATATACAGTTCAAGTTGTTTACTTAGAACATGTGTCAGGGTAGTAGAACCCGTCCAGTGGTAAACCGCCAGGACATCTTTTAGCGTTGTTCATGCAGACACAGGTAAACATAAATTGTTAAAGCACTGCAAACAGGAGATAATTTGGGAATTGCCAATCAAAGTAATACCATGAAGGATAACAGTGGGACAAAGACAGTATCTCAACTATTCTATTACAAGGCACTTGCAAGCCCAAAAGAATATCAGTTTCTTGCAAAGTATTCAGCACATAAGATTAAACCGGAGCCGGTTTATGATTCTTCCTCGACTCATTGTGAAGACTGAGGGTCAGCTTGCTCCGGATCTTCGTCGACTTATGGCAGCTGCGGGAAATCAGGAGTGCTCCAGTCAATCTTGGCAAGGGCGCGGAAATATACTTCATCGTTTATGAGTTCTGACGGTTCAATATCAGGAGCGAAGGTATGCTTATGAACGGGTGGAATCAGATTTTCGGTGTCATAAATCGGCCGCTCCACCCGCGCATTCTCTAGATCGTAACCCGGATGATATCTCGTTAAGTCCGCTTCATTAGCAAGCTTACTGGCAAGAGGGCGCATATCTTTGGTTAAAGCGCGAAGGTCTTCAGCAAAGAAGGCTAACCCATCTTCTTTCATGCTGGGATAACCATTCATGGCCTCCGCCGGATCAAAATCGGGAACCCATGCCTTGGCCCGGGTTAACGCCATCAGAGAGCCAGCTCTTGCAGCAGATTTCTTCACTTCAACAAGTCGAGCAGGCAAGATAGATAATTTCTCCAGAGAACCTTGGATGGTGGTCGGCGCCGGTTTATTGTGCGACATAGCACTGATGGCCCTCTAAGCACCGGAGTAGAGTTGTTCCACCAAGGTATAATCAGCCTTTAGTTTTCTCCATACATCATCTCCAAGATGAGTCACGCGCCTCCCTGTATACAATTGATGAGTTAAACCGGAGCAGTATAAGATTGCAAGGATGAAAGCATATGAAAACAAGTACTCACCGAAGATGGCAGATGTCATATCGTCTATATGCTGCTTTAACCCGGATAACTCCTCCGTCACCGGGTTAAGAGCAGCCTCCGCGTCCTTAGCTCTTTTCTCTAAAGCAGCCCTCTGTACCTCCCACGTGGATCGCTCCGCTTCAAAATCTTTTTTGAGCTTCTCCATATTCGCTTAAGCAAGGGAAAGCTCCTCCTTGGCTTTCGTCGAAGCAGTTTCTTGAAAGGCTAGGTTATTCCGGAGCTCAGTTGTCTCCGAAGCCCTCCGGTTCAAATCAGCCTGCAGAAGGCAGAAAATGTTAGAAGAACAGTTCAATCAAAAGTCTCAAGCACATAACAAGTTATGCACTCGACACTTGGGGGCTAATGTACAATTGAAGTGAAAGAAAGCAACTTTTTCAAACAAATCCCAAAGCACATAACAAGTTATGTCCTTGGCACTTGGGGGCCAATGTAAGGTCATTCTCAAACATGGAAGAAGTCCCGATTCACCCACAATGGAGTAAACCGGCCCTTGGGGGCTATACAGGCAAATCAAGCTATTCCAGTTAATCTATCAAAGTCCCGGTTCACCCTAAAGGCTAAGTCGGGACTTGGGGGCTACTATGGCCTAATGGTATAATTGCAAAGATACAAGCAAAAATGAAAGGCAAAGGGAAAGAAGTTACCTCATATTTTTCCTTCATCATGTTTATTAAAGCGGCCTCGTGGTCACGACTGGTGAAGAGCCGATTTAGATACCTAGAGTGAGTTCCTGGGCACTGAGCTGGGAATAACTCGGCAAGTCAGTGCTCCACTTGCCCTTGTCATTCTGGAGAAGCTCCTCCTTGGCAGTGTGTTTGGCCAAAATAACAGGTTCCGCGGGAGCAGAACACCTATCCCAGTTATCTCAACATCTTCTGTCGAGGCAGCAGTTGGCCTGGGGGGATAATCGGTGCGCACCGGACTAACTGGAGCCGGGCTAGCCCGAGGAGGACTAACCCGGACAGGGCTGGCCGGTTCGGCAGTGTTCTCCATGGTGTCACCCCCCGGAGCAGCAAGATCTTCTTGGTCCATTGGGGAAGGATCATTGAGCGGAACCTCAGTGTTCTCTTCCAAAGGATTGGCAGCTTCAACATCCTCTGCCGGTTTAGAAGTGTTTCCGGCTGCCGGTTTATTTAATTTCGCCTTCTTGCTAGGCTTGGGCATACTGATAAGATTAAAGGAATACTGAGAATTACAACGTCAAAAAGGAAAGATAAACCGGACTTTTGGAAAGATGACTTACCCAGGAACGGCCTTAAGCACCGGGACTTGGGTGGCAGTTGACTCGCCGGAAGAAGACAGAGGAGTTTCCTGGTAGTTGGGATCAGACGGTTTAAGAGGTTTGCGAAGAAGACCTTCTTTTGGATGAAGAATGGTTGGAGTAAGCAAAACCTCTGAGCGGCGTCTGCGAGCTGGCGTGTGAGGTAATCCGGATGATTCAACCACGCGACCACTATGGCGTGTGGTCCAGCAAGCCTCATGCTGCTGTTTCTTCAAAAGAAAGTTGGGATTCAATTGAGCATAAGGGTGAGAAAATGGATACTTCCGGGCTACCCGGCGAATCTTGGGAGGCAACGGTTCTGAATCAGAGGAGAGAGAAATTACCTCAACTTCATTCGCTTTACTCCCCTCTGCCGGACCCTGGGAAAAGACGTTATTGACATAAATGCAGACAAAGAGAAATCAAAGGACGTAAGAGTCAAGCAGTACCTCAGAAGCCGGATCATCTTCTTTGGGGTTTGAACCGAAAGCGGCGGCAGGTTTCTTCTTATGTTTCTTTACGGCTAAGCTCTTCTTGCGAGTTGGCTTCGCCGGTTTGTCTTGAGCCTTCTTCTTCCAGAGGGGGTCATTCGCCTGTGTAAAGGGGTAGAAACATATTGAAAACAAGCAATATGGACGGATTAAAGCAAAAAAGAAAAGGGACTGAAGAATCTTACCGACGGTGGTTTGTTGTTCACATAGAAAGGTGCTAAACCGGGTCGGCTGCACTCCTCCAAAGGAATATTCAACATCTTTTTTGCAGACTCAGTAACTTCATTGTCGGGAAGCATCGTGTCTGTGTGGCGCTGAGGGTCCTTCGGATTGCCGGTGTACTCACACATTAAACCGGAGCGCCGGCTTAACGGGAGGATGCTCTAGGAGAGCCAGCAGCGAACAAAGTCGATACCAGTTAACCCATTGGCCACAAAGGCCCTGAGTTTGGAGAGTTGGGAGGCATATCTAGACCGGTCTTGGGTGCTCAGACGTTGCGGGAAGGGATGATCCGTAGTCAGTCGATAGGGGCGGTAACCGGGCAGTGGATTTTCTCCCTCTGGTGAAGTGTCTTTGCAATAGAACCAGGTCTGATTCCAATCCTTGGGGTCGCTGTGAAGAGTTGCGTGAGGAAATCTAACATCTTTTCTCTTCTGGATGCTCATACCGCCAAGTTCAGTATTGGACCCGTCGGAGAATTCAGTCCGGCGATTCAAATGGAAGAAATCCCGGAATAACTCTACAGATGGCTCCTCTTGCAGATATGCTTCTGAGAAGACTTGAAAGTTGCAGATGTTTGATATAGAATTGAGACCTATATCTTGTGGATGGAGTTGAAAATCGGCTAAATCGTTGCGGAAGAACTTTGAACTGGGAGGATTAAAGCCTCGGGCTAGATGATCGAAAAAGATGACGATCTCCCCCTCCTTAGGCTGAGGAGGGCACTCTTTCCCAGGGGCCCGCCAGTGTAGAACTTCTTTCGGACCTAAACCGCCTATGGAGGCCATCTTTTCTAAATCGTCCTCGGTGATCCGGGACGGAACCCAGTTGCACGCAACAAACTGTTTGGCCGTGGAAGCCTTCTTTTTCAATGAGGGAATGCTGAAAAATACAATACAAGACCCGGTTCACAATCCACTAGATATAAACCGGCATGTTCTATGAGGATATTGACCTAATTGACGGTTTAAGCAAGGGACTAATGGTACCTACTGTTCCGGAGCAAGCATGAATGAGACAGCTACCGATTTGTGAAGCTTAGGAGTGAAATGTTAAACTGCCAATTACAGGATGCAGGTATAAATCTAAACCGTCAGCACAAGTGTACAAGGCGCAGGTTACAATTGAACCGGTGACATAAGCAGATAAGTTGCAGATCTAAAGTGTGAGAAACAACTTTCACCTGAGTGGTGGTAAAATATGGATCTACAGCGCAGAGAAAAATCAAGATAATTCAAGCCATATCCGTTAAAGACAGCGAAGGTTTCTACAGATCCAATCTAAGCTAGCAGTATTGGAGGAACTGAGGTTATAAAGGTGGAGCGGAGTCATGCGCACGAGAGTTGACCTAAAAGTTTTACATCTACAGCTAAATTATTGCCTACGGTGACGAACTGCGAAGAACAAGGGTTCGTGGGCGAGCTACATAGAAACCCTAGAACTAAGATCTATGGGGAAGAAGAAGTAACGTACCCGAGGAAGCAAAGGACGGCGACAAGTTTCTGGACGCGCTCAGGTTGATGCAGCGGCCGGGCTTGGTGACGACGACGAGCTCGAAGGACGGCGGCGGAGCCTGGGCGCTGGAGGACAGAGGAAGACGAAGCAGAGGGGATAAAGAGATGGCCCTCGGCCCTATTTATAGGCTGAAGAGATAAAACGGCAAGTGCGGGAATCGAGGAGACAAAAATGGGATATGGATTGAGCTGTCGCCTCGATCTTCGGAGCTTTAATAAATAAAGGTAATAAACAGGTACATGCATTAAATGCGCGGATGATGTCACGATGGTTTAAGGAGACCCAAGAAGCTGACGTCATGCCAGTTTACGGAGTATACGGAAGCTGCAGAAAGGGAAACCTGTACAAGACTTTGAAAACTGACATGAACAAGTTCAAATCAGTCTGGGGCCTAATGTCAGGGATATTACTATCAGGTATAAATCGGCCAGGAGGCTCCGGTTTACGTCATCAAGATCATATTATCAGAAGCCCAGCGGAGTATGTAACCGTCATATCATGTAACTTGGGATGTGAGATAGAAAGAGTAGAGATCGAGGCGGACACGTTTATGAACCGGCCTCGGGACTCTGTAAACCGGACCGGGCGTCACCTCTTATATAAAGGGACGACCCGGCGACGGTTCAGGACAAGAAACAACAGCTCGAGACATAGGCAAAGCGGATTCGCTCCCTGGTCATCGAAGCCCAAGCAATACCACACCAAACTAGATGTAGGCTTTTACCTTCATCGAAGGGGTTGAACTAGTATAAAATCCCTGTGTCCTTCGTCCACTTTAACCCCTTTAAGCTAACCCGTAGCGATGGCCTCACGACTAAGTCCTTTTGCTAGGACATATGTCGTGCTAAATCCATGACAGATCCCGAGCCACCAAACGGGCGACCGGTACACTGTGCCACGTACCTGCCGCATCACAGCCCACCCTGAGGGTCAGCATTGTGCATGACCACCAGTATACTACAAACACGAGAAACTAGTTGCAACTCCTGGACAGAGGACAATGGCAGTTAATAAGTCGAGAGGGTCCATTGGTTTCGGGCCCAATGCGTGGTAGTAGCTGATCTTAAATCACACATACAGATCTCAGTTCTTATGGATGGTTCCAATGAAACAACCCACCATGTACTCCTACATGGCCTTTCATCGATACCTTTACCAAAACATATTCCACACTTCACTCTCATTACCAGACATAATAATTTCACTCTGATCCATCACCCAGATGAACCAGACCTGACACAACTCTAAGCATAGCAGGCATAGCATGTATAGCATGGTAGGAAACACATCAACATGGCTCAATAAACTCCTACACATGCTAGTGGGTTTCAACTATTTACTGTGGCAATGACAGGTCATGCAAAGGAATGGAGTTCAACTATCGCAGCAAACAGTAGTTCACACGTTGTTGCCTTAATGCAGTAAAAGTGAGCAGAAGCGAGAAGATGGGTTTGTATCGGAACGATCAATGGGTTTCTTGCCTGACAGATTGGTTGACGGGTACTGCTCTTTAGATGGATAACCAGGTGTATCCTCGGGAGCAGAACCTACCACGGAGAGCACCGGTAATACAATCAATACACGACAATATGCAACAATATGATGCATGCTCATGACACGGCAAGATGAATGTGTTTTGAGCTAATGCAACTATAAACAGAAAGGTTTGAGCTTATTTGAATCAAAGATTCAAATTCATGCCCAAGTTATTATTATTCAAAGTGCAATATCATGTTTTGTTATGAACAATAAGGTTAACTTGCTTTAACATGCATGAAACCAGTACCAATGGATAGATTGGGTTTTTCTGATCATTTTTCATCTATAAATTATTTAATTTGGAGCTATGGTTGAAATTATATGATTTTTAGAAATTTAGGGCATTTTTTGAAAATAAATAAATCATTTAGATTTATCTAAATTCCAGAAACTAGGTCATACTGGCATCAGCAAGTCAACAGGGCACGGTCCAGGTCAAACCTGACGTGTGGGGTCCAAACGTCAATCTAACTAATTAAGGTTAGTTTAACCTAACTAATAACTAACAGAGTTGGGCCCACACGCCAGTGGGTCAAATCTAACTAACATAATTAGTTTAACGCTAATTAATCCTAAAGACTAATTAGTCAGCGGTTGGCCCCACTTGTTAGTGACACAGGGGGAGGTCAAATCCCTGGTCAACTGGCTAATCCCGCCGGCGGCTCGACGCCGGCGAGGCCAGATGCGGCGGAGCGCCTCGGATTTGGTCCTCCGGTGACCAAATCGATGGCGGAGACGCTGCGTGATGCGGATGCTCGTCCGCATCGAGTGGCGGCCGTGGCGTGGCCTGGGGGTGGCCGGAACATCGCCGATGACGATGTTGGCGGCGGTCGGAGCTTGGGTGAGCTCATGGTCATTGTTGCGGTGGCCGTGGGGGCGCGGGGCTAGCTCTTACAGGGCCTACGCGGTGCGACGAGCACGCTGGACAGGGTGGTGAGGCCGTTGCATGGCCGGAGACACGTCAGCGACGAGCTCAGGCGGCGGCCCGGTCGGGTGAAAGGGGTGCGGCGGCTACGGCGTGCTAGGGGAGAACGGAGGGCAAGAGAAGGGTTAGAGGCTCATGGCGAGTGCGACGAGTCGAACGGAGAACCCGGGGAGGGTCGAACAACGTCGGGGCGAAGCCGGCGATCTCGGGCGGCCGGAGTTGGGGAACATGGTGTGGGCGGAGTTGTAGGGCTCCCGGCGGCGCATGGCTGAGACGTCCAAAACATATCTATAATTTTTGCTTGCTTCATGCCTCTTTTGGGTGATATTGCTATGATATTTCTACACTTCCATACATTTTTGATCATATTTGGACTAACCTATTAGCTCAGTGCACCCAGTGCCAGTTTCTGTTTTCTGCTGTTTTTGTATTTCAGGTTTTCCCGTCACGAAAACTGCCAGAAAAATCCCGGAAAAATTATATAAAAAATCAGCGTTCCGGAAGCTTACACACGGCCGAAGTAGGGCCGGAGGGGGGCCACCACGGCTCTAGGCGCCCTGGTGGCGCGGCCCCACTCCTGGCCGCGCCGGGGGGGCGCCTGGGCCCCCCAGGCCTCCGCTGATGCCCCCCTTTGGCATATATTTAACACGCGTCCCGAAACCCTCAAGGACGGAACCCTTTTTCGCGATCTCATCTCTATTCCGCCGCCGCCGCGCTTCCAAGCTCGGGAGCACCAGGAGAACTCTTCCCGGCACCCTGCCGGAGGGGAGGATCACCACCGGGAGCCTCTCCACCACCATGGACGCCTCCCGGATGAGTTGTGAGTAGTCTCCCTTGGACCATGGGTCCATGACCAGTAGCTATGTGATGTTCTCCTCCCCTTCTTGTGCTTCACTAATTAGACCTCGTGAGCTGCCCTACATGATCGAGGCACATATGTAATCCTTATGCTGTTGCTATGTTGAGTTTGTTGGGATCCGATGGATTGTGAGATTATGTTCAGATTGTGTTTGAGTAATATATATGATTTACCTCTTTTATATTTATGTTCTTAAGTAATTCTTGCATGTTCTCCGTTGCTATTTATTGCTTTGGCCGAGTAGTAGGTAGTGACTCCAAGAGGGAACGTTATGCTTGATTGTGGGTTCATGCCCCTCGATGACTAGCTTGAGTGACAGAAACATGAGTCTAGGGGATGTGCTGTTGCCACAAGGGGGAAAACAACGGTGCTTGTGCTCGCGGGTGCAAGGATTGTTTACTTTACGCAAAGTTCTTTTAATGCAGTTGTCTGTTGCCTTGAGTTTACACTATGGGTGGGACTCGCAACTTAATACCAGCGAGATGTTCTGGATAGATATCTCAAGGTGGATGATTAGTAGTAGATGCAGATGGATTTCGGTCTACTTGCCTTGGCGTACCACACATGCTTTGAACCTCTACCTTTCTTGCAACATAGTTAGCATTGGTTTGCGCACATAATTCTGTCAATTGCCCAGCTGTAATTCCTTTACCTCACATAGCTGTTTTATCGTCTTTTGGGAGAGAGACATCACTAGTGAACATCATGGGACCCCGATCCATATTACCATCACTGATCACATCCGCTATTTACTTTCCGCATTTACTTACTAGTTGCAGCAATACCTATCATTATTATCTCTTGTGTTTGATCCTTTGTAAACGACAAGGCCGGAGGGATTGACAACCTCTCTGTACTCGTTGGGAGCAAAGTTATTTGTATCTGTGTGCAGGTCCAAGTTGATTGCTAAGTATCTGGCGCCGTTAGCAGTTGACACCTTCTTGTTGAACCTTGGAGTCTCAGGGGAAATCCATCCTTGGTATCTTTGCCAAGGGAAAACTACCGCTACACTGCATCTCAAACCTTCCACTTGGGGTAACCAACGAGGGGCGAGAAGCCATCAAGCAAAGTTTTCTGGCGCCGTTGCCGGGGACTCCACTCTTCAAGATAGGGGAGTTGCACGCTATCTTTTACCTTTGCTTTTTAGTCTTGTTAGTTTACCTTTCAGTTTTTTTGCTTTAGTGTCCTTTATCAAAAATCACAAAAATAGTTATCTTGCTTGCTTGCTGCTATGGGTTCCACCGAGAACACCAAGTTGTGTGACTTCACTAGTCATAACAACGATGACTTTATCTGCACGCCTATCACTACACCTGCCACTTCAGCACCTTCTTATGAAATTAAACCTGCTTTACTGAACTTAGTTTTGAAAGATCAATTCTCCGGTGCTGGAGATGATGCTGCTTTACACTTAAACAATTTTGTTGAACTCTGTGATATGCAAAAGTACCGAGAAGTAGATAGTGATATTGTTAAGCTTAAGCTTTTTCCTTTCTCCTTGAGAGGAGGAGCTAAAATTTGGTTTCAATCTTTGCCTAGAAATAGCATAGATTCATGGGACAAGTGCAAAGATGCTTTTATTGGAAAATACTATCCACCTGCTAAAATTATCCAACTAAGAAGTAACATAATGAATTTTAAACAATTGGATAATGAACACGTTGCCCAAGCTTGGGAACGCATGAAGTCTCTTGTCAAGAACTGCCCTACTCATGGTTTGACTACTTGGATGGTTATCCAAACTTTTTATGCAGGCTTGAACTTTACCTCGCGGAACTTGCTAGATTCGGCCGCGGGAGGAACCTTTATGTCAACTACACTTGGTGCTGCCACGAAGCTTCTCGACGAGATGATGACCAATTATTCTCAATGGCACACCGAACGCGCTCCAACAGGTAGGAAGGTAAACTCTGTCGAGGAGATTTCCTCCCTAAATGAAAAAGTTGACTTGATCATGTCTCTACTTTCGAAGCAATCTTCTGTTGATCCTCGTGATGTTCCTTTAAATTCTTTGATTGCTCAAGAACAAGTAGATGTGAACTTTATCTCTAGAAACAATTTCAATAACAATGCTTATAGGAGTAATTTTGGTAGCAATCCTAGACCGTTCCCCTCTAATTCCTATGGTAACAACAATGCTTATCCTAGCACCAAGAACTCCACTACTGAACTAGAGATTATGCTTAAAGATTTCATCACTACCCAAAAAGCCTTCAACAAGAGTGTAGAAGAAAAACTAAACAAACTAGATGATCTCTCTTCGAAGGTAGACAATTTAGCCCATGAGGTAGAATTGCTTAAAATTAGAACTTCTCCTCTTGAGGAGAGGAAGGTCACTCCTATGAATGCTATTCAAGTGCAAATTAATGAAAACATTAGGATGTTGGCTAAACTTAAAGAGAGATGGGCTAGAGAAAGGGAGGAAGAAGATAGAATTAAGAACCTTCCTACCCACCACACTGTTGCTACTATCCAAGTTGTTGAGGATATCCAAACTCTTAGCACCCAATGCACTCTTGGTCCCGTTGGACCTATTAATGGTGATGCTATGACTATAGAAACTACCAAACAAGTGAACCTAAAGGACACCACTACCACTTTACTTGATAGAAGTGACCTTGATTTTGATAATTGCACTCTTACCGAAGTTATTGATTTCCTTCACAAGATGTCTAGAGATCCCCGCACTAGCACGCTTAACCTTGCCTTCACAGAGCATATCACTAATGCTCTCATCAAAGCTAGGGAGGAGAAACTTAGAGTAGAAGCCTCCATACCTAGAAAGCTAGAAGATGGTTGGGATCCTATGATTAAAATCAAATTGAATAACTTCTCTTGCTATGCTTTATGTGATGTTGGAGCTAGTACCTCCGTTATGCCCAAAAGAATATATGATATGCTTAAATTGAAACCTTTAGATTCTTGTTCTTTTGGTGTTCGTCTTGTTGATTCTTCCATAAAGAAACCTTTGGGGAGGATCGACGATGTCTTATCATTGTCAATGACAATTACGTTCCCGTTGATTTTACTATTATGGACATTGAATGTGAACCTTCTTGTCCAATTATTTTGGGACGTCCTTTTGTTCGCACCGTTGGTGCCATCATTGACATGAAAGAGGGGAATATAAAATTCCAATTTCCTCTCAAGAAAGGGATAGAACACTTCCCTAGAAAGAAGATTAAGTTACCTTTTGAGTCCGTTATACGGGCTAGCTATTCTTTTACTCTTGATAAAACTTGATCTCTATGCATTATGCCTAGCTTAAAGGCATAAAAGAAAGCGCTTTTGGGAGGCAGCCCACAATGAATAAATTTTATTTTGCTTTTGTTGTGTCTTGATGTTGTTACTACAGTAGCATCATCATTGTATCTTTACTTTTCAGTTTTGTGCCAAGTGTAGCCTCTGATTGCAAGAAAGTTCAAAAGTTGTGACGTGCTGTCCAGGAAACAAATTCTGTCCTTGGACAGAAAACTTCGTATAAAATCACCAGATCATCTTTTTGGTCTGAATTTTTTCGACAGCGTGCTCTATACATTTGTCTTTCGGGCGTCTGTTCTGAGTTTTTTTATTAGAGTTGCAGAAGTGCCCCGAACAAATCATTTACTACCTGCTGGTCTGTTTTTCACAGATTCTGTCCTGTTTTGCCTTTCCTTCATTTTGCAAACCTTGAGCTTGCTTTTTCTTTGCAAAAACCTTTTGGCAATCTTGAGAAACAGTAGACCTTCAAGAATATCCTTATTTCCAGCAAGTAACAATTATATTATTATGGGTACTAACCTCGCTAATCAGATTATGATGAGTTATGTATGAAGGGAGTTTTCAAGTGTGCGAGGGAAGATGATAAAAAGATTCAGGAGTGTCAAACGCTCAAGCTTGGGGATGCCCCCATGCACCCCCAAGAAATATTCAAGAAGACTCAAGCGTCTAAGCTTGGGGATGCCCCCGTGCATCCCCTTCTCCATCAACATTATCAGTTCGTCTTTCGTTCCACTATATTTTTATCACTTCATGTGTTATGTGCTATGCTTGGAGCGTCTTGCTCTTAGTTTCCTTTTTAGTTTTCTTTAGCTATTCATAACGAGTCGGAACTCAGCTTTCTTTGTGTGGGAGAGAAACACGGTCCACTTCAACCTAGAACATAACATAGAATTTTCATGTCTATCTTTGATGTGTGTGTTCTTTGTCTTTCAATAGCTACTATCATGTTTAGCTCTTAGTTTTCATGCTTATCTTTTTAAAGAGCTTTTGTTTAGTTGGTCGTTGGAACTCTCTTTATTTATCATGCGTATCTTATTAAGAGAGTTGGCTTCTGTTGCATTGGTCTATATGTCTATGATAAAAATGCTACGTGCATAATGGTGCTTAGTAGTTCATGTTTTCTTATGGTTAGTCTCAAATAGCTGTGGGGTTCCCAATGTGTTATTGGAGTGCCAACATGATTTGTTTGCCTATGATGTGGTATGGTTTAGTGATATCTTCCTTCAAGAATTTATTTTGATTGACTTGGCGTATGCTCACGCATATTTAAGACTGTAAAGAAAGTCTGTCAAGCCTTGATGATCTTTTGTTTCTGAGTAGCGATATAACTTCCATGCCTGATTCAATGTTGCTTTGTCGCTCTGCATGATTATGACCGTCATTGCTATTTTAGTTGGTCGCTCCCAGTCTTTTGCTAGCCTCCACCTGTACTAAGCGGACTGACTGCTTGTGCATCCAAAATCCTTTAAACCAGTTATGCCATATGAGTCCACCATACCTTCCTATACATGGTATTTACCTGCCATTCCTAACGAAGACTTTCATGTACCATCTCGAAATTATTCAAAAAAAGCATTTCTCTTTTTTGCCTCTGTTTTAGTTCATGAGGAAGTAGTAGTTAATTCATGATCTTTTTAAGTTGGACAAGCTTCACCCCGGGGTTGCATGTCTAATGTGCAAACCCATAATACGAGAAGGAACTGGCAAAGAGTGCGCCCGGCTCAAAAATAATATAACAAACAAACCCTCCTTCACGCTTTGTTCATGAGAAATCAGAAAACTTTGGCAGTGATAAACAAAGGAGATTAAGAGGATGTGATCGTCCTCATTCGGGAGCCGTTCCTCGAAACTTGTCCAGCTCGAGAAGTAATTGAGTTATCTGCTAGCATTCGTTGATGAAACATGCATATCCAAAAAAAATAATTATTACCTCTATTTTTAAAACCAAGAGCTCTGGTACATGTTTTGTCTTTGTTTCCGACCACGGGTTTTCAACTTTGCCAACAAAAGCCACGGTTCGAGAGTCTCCACCTTCTTTAAAGCACCAACTACTGAGAGCATGATTGTCATTCTGAGTGTAATGTGCATTGTCCCAAAGTAGCATTGTCTTTTGCATGATTATGATATCGTTTATTCTGAAATCATTGTATCTAGTCATCACTTAAACCTTGGAGGTGCCCCTGCATTTATGTTTTGCTTCACTAAAGGGGGCAAGTGAGATACCACTTTATCATATTTGCACACCATGCTCATTACAAATCTATTTGATGTTTCAGTATCATATTGTAAAACTTTCAGTTCTTTGTGATTTTCTCATGAGGCAACTTAATTACTACAGATTCATTGTCTCAGTAAGCTTTTGTCATATGACTATGAAAGGTCCTTATATGGTTAATAGCATGTCACCACAAAAATTATTCTTGTTATCAGTTACCTACTCGAGGACGAGCAGGAATTAAGCTTGGGGATGTTGATACGTCCAAAACGTATCTATAATTTCTGCTTGCTCCATGCCGCTTTTGGGTGATATTGCTATGATATTTATACACTTCCATACACTTTTGATCATATTTGGACTAACCTATTAACTCAGTGCACCCCAGTGCCAGTTTCTGTTTTCTGCTGTTTTTGTATTTCAGGTTTTCCCGTCACGAAAACTGCCAGAAAAATCCCGGAAAAATTATATAAAAAATCAGCGTTCCGGAAGCTTCCACATGGCCGAAGTAGGGCCGGAGGGGGGCCACCAGGGCTCCAGGCGCCCTGGTGGCGCGGCCCCCCTCCTGGCCGCGCCCGGGGGCGCCTGGGCCCCCCAGGCCTCCGCTGATGCCCCCCTTTGGCATATATTTAACACGCGTCCCGAAACCCTTGAGGACGGAACCCTTTTTCGCGATCTCATTTCTGTTCCGCCGCCGCCGCGCTTCCAAGATCGGGAGCACCAGGAGAACTCTTCCCGGCACCCTGACGGAGGGGAGGATCACCACCGGGAGCCTCTCCACCACCATGGACGCCTCCCAGATGAGTTGTGAGTAGTCTCCCTTGGACCATGGGTCCATGACCAGTAGCTATGTGATGTTCTCCTCCCCTTCTTGTGCTTCACTAATTAGACCTCGTGAGTTGCCCTACATGATCGAGGCACATATGTAATCCTTATGCTGTTGCTATGTTGAGTTTGCTGGGATCCGATGGATTGTGAGATTATGTTCAGATTGTGTTTGAGTAATATATTTGATTTACCTCTTTTATATTTATGTTCTTAAGTAATTCTTGCATGTTCTCCGTTTCTATTTATTGCTTTGGCCGAGTAGTAGGTAGTGACTCCAAGAGGGAACGTTATGCTTGATTGTGGGTTCATGCCCCTCGATGACTAGCTTGAGTGACAGAAACATGAGTCTAGGGGATGTGCTGTTGCCACAAGGGGGAAAACAACGGTGCTTGTGCTCGCGGGTGCAAGGATTGTTTACTTTACGCAAAGTTCTTTTAATGCAGTTGTTTGTTGCTTTGAGTTTACACTATGGGTGGGACTCGCAACTTAATACCAGCGAGATGTTCTGGATAGATATCTCAAGGTGGATGATTAGTAGTAGATGTAGATGGATTTCGGTCTACTTGCCTTGGCGTACCGCCCATGCTTTGAACCTCTACCTTTCTTGCAACATAGTTAGCATTGGTTTGCGCACATAATTTTGCCAATTGCCCAGCTGTAATTCGTTTACCTCACATAGCTGTTTTATCGTCTTTTGGGAGAGAGACATCACTAGTGAACATCATGGGACCCCGGTCCATATTACCATCACTGATCACATCCGCTATTTACTTTCCGCTTTTACTTACTAGTTGCAGCAATACCTATCACTATTATCTCTTGTGTTTGATCCTTTGTAAACGACAAGGCCGGAGAGATTGACAACCTCTCTGTACTCGTTGGGAGCAAAGTTATTTGTATCTGTGTGCAGGTCCAAGTTGATTGCTAAGTATCTGGCACCGTTAGCAGTTGACACCTTCTTGTTGAACCTTGGAGTCTCAGGGGAAATCGATCCTTGGTATCTTTGCCAAGGGAAAACTTCCGCTACACTGCATCTCAAACCTTCCACTTGGGGTAACCAACGAGGGGTGAGAAGCCATCAATGGCTCGGCGGGACGGCGTAGCGGATGGCGGCGGAGCTTGCTGACACGTCGAGGGGGCGAGGGATAGATGGTGGCGACGATTATGATGGTGGCGTGCTTGCAAGCGCGTCGGCCATGGCGGGAGAGGGCGAGGGAGAGAGGCAGGGGAAAGTGAGGCGTCGTAGCGGTCATGGCGACGACGTGGAGGTCGTCCAGGTGCCCTAGGGCGGTGAAGCGGCGGCGAGGCGGCAAGCAGCTGCCGCAGGGGCGCGCGGCCGTGCGCCGGCGTCACCTGCCTGCCTGGCGGGACGAAGCAGCTAGCTGGCATGGGCCAGCACAGTGTTGGGCCGCCAGGTGGGCTGGCCAGGTAAGTGGCCTCTGGCCTTTTTTCTCTCTCTCTCTTTTCTATTTATTTTCAGTTTCTATTTTTTGTAATTGTGTTGCTTTATTAAAAATGTTAGAGCATTTTTATAAATCATGAAACTACTCATGTCCACTGTATAATATATATGCCACAGAGAACATTTTGGTTTATGATTATTTGGGCATTTAATATATTTTATAGCATTTAAATGCCCAAATGCAAATACCATATGATTTAATCCAGTGACCTTAGGATGTCCTAGAAAATTGTGCACCATTTTTGTCAGAGGTTTGAGACCAAGGCAAAGATGATGAACATTTTTGAAGGGCATTTTGGGTACATTGTAAAATATTTTATTAAACCCTAGTTGAGTCAAGAGGGGTGCTGGGGTTTCTGTCATCCCCATTTCAAGTTTCTGGAAAAGTTTAAACATGATGCACACTATAGCTAGTCCTAATGCAAGCACTGACAAGGGATGTGACAACTCACCCCCACTCAAAAGAATCTCGTCCCGAGATTCAGGTTCCTCCGGGAAAAGGGTGGGGTACTCAAGTCGAAGACGATCCTCCCTTTCCCAAGTAGCTTCGTTCTTGGAATGGTGTGACCACTGAACCTTGAGAAACTTGATATTATGACTTTGAGTGGTACGCTCGGTTTGATCAAGAATACGAACGGAGTATTCTCGATATGTGAGATTATCCTGGAGATCAAACGTTTCTTGGTCCACTCCGCGGATGGGATCCGAGAAGCAACGCTTGAGTTGAGAGACATGGAAGACATCATGAACTCTGGAAAGATGCGGAGGTAGTTCCAGTTGGTAGGCAACTTCTCCTCGTATGGCAAGAATACGAAAAGGACCGATGTAATGAGGAGCCAATTTGCCTTTGATACCGAAGCGATGGGTTCCCTTAAGAGGAGTAACCCGAAGGTAAGCCTTATCGCCGACTTCATAAGTCACAGCCTTATGATGGCGATCATATTGGCTCTTGTGGCGAGATTGGGCTGTTTTCAATTTCTCAAGAATGATGCGAACTTGCTCTTCTACTTCCCGGTTCATATCCAGACCAAATAATTGTCTTTCCCCGGTTTTTGACCAGTTAAGAGGCGTCCGACACCTTCGTCCATACAGAACTTTGAAGGGAGCCTAGCCCAATCTAGCTTGATAGCTATTGTTATAAGCGAATTCGGCGAGTGGAAGACACTTCTACCAATCCATTCCGAATGAGATGACAGAGGCTCGGAGCATATCTTCCAGAATTTGATTGACTCATTCTACTTGTCCACTTGACTGAGGATGGAAGGTGGTGCTAAAAGAGAGACGAGTCCCCATAGCATTTTGGAAACTTTTCCAAAATCGAGAGGTGAAGAGACTTCCACGGTCTAAGTTAATCTCCAATGGAACACCGTGAAGAGATACTATCCGAGATATATACAAGTCTGCTAGCTCACTAGCGGTTATAGTCTCTGAACAGGCAGGAAATGGGCAACTTTGGAGAGGCGGTCGATGACGACGAAGATAGCATTATTCCCTTTTCTGGTCCTGGGAAATCCGGTAATGAAGTCCACACCGATCTTATCCCATTTCCATTCGGGAATAGCTAAAGGTTGAAGGGTGCCAGCAGGCCCTTGATGCTCTGCTCTAACTTGATGGCAAACGTCGTAGTTAGCAATGAACTGAACGATTTCTCTCTTCATGCTTGTCCACCAGAACCTCTGGTGTAGGTCCTGATACATTTTGGTACTACCGGGATGAATCGTGAGAGGAGATTCATGAGCCTCCTTAAGGATCAGTCGCCTCAGGTTTTGTACCTTTGGAACCACTAAGCGGTTTCCAAAGAAGACGACACCTTGATCATCAATTGAGAAACATCCCGCGACTCCTTTCTTGATGTTCCTCCTGATACGGGAAATTCCCAGATCAACCTTCTGTGCTTTGATGATCTGATCCGTAAGCGTAGGTTTCGCCACCAAGGTTGAAAGGAATACTCGAGGAACAATGTGAAGGTTAAGCTTACAAAATTCCTCATGGAGAAGTGGTTGCCCTTGTTGTAACATCAGATTGTTACAATAAGACTTACGACTTAGTGCGTCGGCCATGACATTGGCCTTCCCAGGGGTGTAAGTTATTCCTAAGTCGTAATCCGTGAGCAACTCAACCCAACGTCTTTGCCTGAGATTCAAATCGGTTGGGTGAAGATGTATTTTTGACTTTGATGATCAGTGAAAATTTCACAGCGATTACCAAGAAAGTAATGTCGCCATCTTTTGAGTGCGTGGACTACAGCTGCAAGCTCTAGATCATGTGTAGGATAGTTATCCTCATGTGGACGCAACTATCGGGATGCGAAAGCAATCACCTAACGATCTTGCATGAGTATGCAACCTAGTCCTTGTCGTGAGGCATCGCAATAGATAATAAAGTCCTTGGAGAAATCTGGTGGTACCAGTACGGGAGCAGATGTCAGACGTCTTTTCAGTTCCTGAAAGCTGAACTTGCACTGTGGGGTCCACTCGAACTTTTTATAATTCTTGAGGAGTTCAGTTAGAGGTTTAGCAACCTTGGAGAAATTCTCGACGAAGTGTCCGCAATAGCTCGCTAAGCCAAGGAAACTCCTTACTTGCTTGACCGATTCAGGTGGAGTCCAGTCAGGGACGGCCTGAACTCGCTCGGGATTGACAGCAATACCCTTACCAGAGATTACATGACCTAGATAGGTCACTTCTGGCAACCACAATTCACACTTGGAGAATTTGGCATAAAGGCGGTGCTCTCGAAGTATCGTCAATACCAGCCTTAGATGCTTGGCATGATCTTCCTTGTTCTTGGAGTAAATGAGTATATCATCGAGGTATACTACGACGAATTTATCCAAGTACTCCATGAATATAGAATTCATTAGCCGGGAGAAAGTGGTTGGGGCATTGGTTAACCCGAAGGACATGACGGTGTACTCGTATTGGCCATAACGAGTAACAAAGGCCGTCTTGGGAATGTCCCTGTTCTTGATTTTGATTTGATGGTAGCCCAACCACAAATCCAGTTTGGAAAAGACTGAGGATCCAGCGAGCTGATCATACAGGTCGTTGATCCTGGGGAGCAGATACTTGTTCTTTATGGTGACCAGATTGACAGGTCGATAATCTACAACCATCCGATCTGTTCCATCCTTCTTATGGACGAAGAGGACGGGACAAGCCCAAGGAGAAGAACTAGGACGGATGAAACCCTTTTTCAAGGACTCATCGAGTTGTTTCTTAAGCTCATCTAGTTCTAAAGGTGCCATCTTATAAGGTCTTCTAGAGATCAGAACAGTTCCTGGAACAAGATCTATCACGAACACCACATCTCTGTCAGGTGGACCACCTGGCATTTCTTCTGGAAACACATCCAGAAAGTGATGGACTACTGGGATATCTTCGAGTTCTGGAAGAGGGTTGGCATTAAGGGAGTAGAGCTGACACTCAGCCATTCGGGCCAAAACATTGACTGTCTTGCCGGATGGGTGTGTAAGTTGAACAGTTCTAGTGTAGCAATCAATCTTGGCGTAATGAGCTATCATCCAGTCCATGCCTAAGATGATGTTTATGTCTGAGGACTTGAGAGCTATTAGAGATGCAAGAAAGACATGTCTATCGACAAGGATTTCATTTCCATGGCTTACTCTAGAAGTTTTCCATTTCGAACCAGGAGTTTGAATTACCATGGAAGTGGGCATGTCACAAAAAGTCATGCTGTGCATTCGAGCATAGCTCTCAGATATGAACGAATGAGATGCTCTAGTATCGAAAAGAACTGATGCCGAATGGCAGTTAACAAGGAGCGTACCAAGGACGACGTTAGGATCCTCATAAGCTTCCTTATCAAAGATATAGTTGACATGGCCACATGCAGTGGTGACTGGCTTGACATAGTTCACCTTTCCTGTTGGCTTACCACGGCCAATGGACCTTCCTGGCTGGTTCTGAGGACACTCTCACATGTAGTAGCCTGGTTCTCCGCACTTCAAGCATGTCACAGTGCTAGTGCGCGGGGCAGTATTGGCAGATGGTCCACCATAAGTCTTGGGCGGTGCATACTGCTGGGTTGGGCGAGGCGCCTCATAGGATGGCCTCGGAGTGAACCTGGGTGGCAGAGCTGTGTTTGGAACCCACACCCGGTGCTTGTGAGAGCCAGAACTGGATGAGGAACCAAAGTCATAGGGATGCTTGCGTGTGGCTTCATAATCAGTATGACCTGTCTCAGCACTGATGGCTTTGTTCACTAGCTTCTGGAAGGAGGTGCACTCGTGCAGACGGAGATCACGACGAAGTTCAGGGCTGAGTCCCTTGCGGAACTTCGCCTGCTTCTTGGTGTTGGTGGACACTTCTTCGGGAGCATAGCGTGCCAAGTTACCAAACTCACGGCTATAGACATCCACGATTAGCCTGCCTTGCGTGAAATTGCAAAATTCCTCCCGCTTGCGATCCATAAGACCTTCCGGAATGTGACGCTCACGGAAAGCCTCGCTGAACTCTACCCAGGTGGTAATCTGGCCAGCGGGACGCATAGCCTCATAGTTTCCCCATCAAAGGCTAGCAGGGCCCTCAAGATGGTATTCAGAATAGGTAACCTTATAAGCTTCGACTACGCAGGCAGAATGCAGCTTATGGGAGATACTACGAAGCCAATCATCCGCATCAAGAGGCTCAGCGGAATGATGGAATTTTGGTGGGCACATCTTGATAAAGTCATTAATAGACACCACGTCATTCCTTTGGCGAAAGGCAGTATTATGTTCTATGCGTTCCAGCAGTCGGTTGGTCTCTCTTTTGTTCCTTTTTGCCTCCAACATGACTTCAGCCAAGGAGGGTGGATGAGGCAGATTCTCATCCCTAGCCCCACTGGCTTCACCCTGCTCCTGAGCGGCAGGGGTGCTGCTAGTGTTGACCATCCTAGGAAAACAAAACAACGAGTTAGACAAGGATGGCAAAACTTTGACATAGGAGTGCAGAATGTAATGGATGACACGGAATGCAGATATGTTCATCTGTACGACATGGTAATATAGAAACTGCCATATATATACCATTGGTCACCATACATAGTTTAGTACAAGCCTAGGCTAAAGTACAACTGTGGCGAAAGACGATACATCTCATCAGAGGCATTCCAAGCTACTATACATTATTTATCTACGCCTCCGGAACTCGATACACACTAAGTGATATTCCACAAGACACGCATGACTGTGGAAATACAACTACTACGATACTACTACTGCCACGGTCTAGCTCAGACATCTCCCTAGTAATCTTCGTAAAGATTACCCCCGTAGCCTGGAAGTGGAACATGAGGATCTGGAAACTCTCGGGCACTTGGAGACTGTGGACCATAGGGACACGGATGCGGCCTTGGTCCCACTGCTGGTGGTAAACGACGCCCACGTGGAGGTGTAATGCCTCCAACGTCACGCCAATCTATACGGTCTGGCAGACGAGACCGCACAGGGTACAAATCCCGCATATCCAGATATCCGGCCTGCACGGCAGGTGCAAGCCGTGTCAGAGTGGCCCAGTGGTCGGCTCGAGTGCTGTAGAGCTCCATCCGGAGGGCACGGACCTCACAGTCCCTATCCTCCAGCATCTGTGTGGTAGTATGAAGTAGCGGCTCCTCATGAGCGGCATCAGTGTACAGACCGGTGTAGTAACCCTCCTCTCCAGGAAGTGAGGCTAGCATGTAGCAGAACTCAGTGTTCAACAGCAAGGCATGCCTAGCCTGGATAATAGTCATCATCGAGTAAGCAGCATCCTGCACCGCCATCTCGATGGTAACCCCAAGTCCATATGTCCAGTGGATGGGGTCAGTAGCTCCGGGATATGAAGGATATATCCACACAGTGCAAAAGTACTGGCTCTGGTTGAAATCACGATACTGCTCCTCTACAGTATACTCGGGATACCAACGATAGCCAGTCTCGGTCAACACGCGGACCAACATGGCCGTGTGACCTGGCACATTGATGCATCAGGTCAGACGGACCACCTGATGAGGGGTGCGGTCAGACATCTGAAACACGAAATAATGCAAAGGCATTAGAATTTCTAGAAGAAATCGGGCAGCATAACAACCGCAAATGCTCCAAAAGGATTTTGAGACATCTTACAAATGATAGCATAGCCACTCAACAACATCATATCAAGGTTCCGGGTCCATCTAATCAACATATTGGAAAGGTAGAAAGTGAACTGAGGATTGAAACCAACAATCCTAAGAGTCTACGGATTAGTAACACCTGAACCTAGTAAAGATGAGAGGCCTAGTCCTTAACCCCCGTAGAAAGAATAGGCGGACTTAGATCAGAAGGGCATAAGGTAAAGGAGTAAAAAGAGCCTTACGTTCCCTTCCACAATCAATTCCCCTACATATAACTAAGAATTTCTAGACTCAACATCGACCAGTTTAGCCTGAAGAACCTACAGGCAGTCCGGCTCTGATGCCAACGTTGTCAGGACCCCGATCCTAAGTCACACCGATCTAGCATGTAACACATCATATCACTTTGCGGCCTCACGCACAGTATCCCCACGGGTGCCACCTTACCTGGCCTGAGACCATTTGCGCATTTTGGCACACGTATATGATAGTGTCGCTAGCATCCATATGAAAGAGAACCCGGTCCGACATGGCTAGTTATAAACCATAAGTGGCGCTAAATTACAGAGACATGCATACATGACCCATCAACGAACGTGTCGGTCATCAACGTATGAACCCAAGTCGTAGCAAGCTACATGGACTTAAAGGAACAACACGTGACATTTCCCCTAAGGGACAGACACAGGAACGAAGAAGGACACATGCCGACCAGCCTACATGTTCCGGAGCAGTAGTAAGCTACCAATGCTCGGTGGAAGCACTAGGAGGCATTTCCTTGTAAGATAGGCTACCAAGGGTAAACAACTAGGTGTCGGATCCCACACATACCAAGCATTTCAATAACATACACACAATATGCTCGATATGTGCAAATACAACATTGCATCACAACAGAACTCTATGACTCAAAGTACTTTTTTAAGAGGCTCCGAAGAGCCATACATAACATATCCATACATGTAGGGGTCACATGACCCAACACTCAACTCATACAAGCATACAAGCACATGCGAAAGCTAAACTTGTCTGAGTACAAACAACTTGGAAAGAAAGAAGGCTTCGTGTAGCCTAACTATCTATAAGGCCCTTCACAAGTTCAAGATCGCCGTCTGGGTAGCAAGCTACTCGTCGACGTCAAGTCTATGTAGAACCCATCAGAAGGGGCGGGGTTCTCCTCTGCAACAATTATTAAGCAAACATGAGTAAAAAGGTACTCAGCAAGACTTACATCAGAACCTATCATACATGCATCATTATCAACAAGGGTCGTGGAGTTTATTTCAGCAAGCCAGCTTTGACTCTTGGCTAACCTATACTAAAACTATCAATAGTTTGCAAGGATGAGACAACGCACACGAGTCCACTAATCACCACAACAATACACTACCGTGGACCACAACAATACACTACCGTGGATCCTCTCCCGTCATCATACGGAAGGGCCATCCACGGCACTCACACTTGTCTTGAGACTTTTAGGAGTAACCATTAACTTGTCTATGAACTGTATAAGCAACCAAGTGGTCCTTAACCGCGAACATCGGCTATTCGAATATATTGGTAACCTTGCAGGGGTGTACTTCTTCACACACGCTTCCACCACTTATCGTCGTTTACTCGAGGTGTAGTTGGCAACCTTCAAGCAAAAGCCCAGCGAGGGTGTCGGCACGACCTGACTAACCACAAAAGTCCCTAGTCCAGGTTTATCGCCTATTTGGGTTCCATCCGTGGGGAGATCCGGACGGGGTGTCGCTCACGGCCCCAAACGATGTGTACAGGGTTCCCGAGCCACCAAACGGGCGACCGGTACACTGTGCCACGTACCTGCCGCATCACAGCCCACCCCGAGGGTCAGCGCTGTGCACGACCACCAGTATGCTACAAACACCATAAACTAGTTGCAACTCCTGGACAGAGGACAAGGGCAGTTAATAAGTCGAGAGGGTCCATTGGTTTCGGGCCCAATGCGTGGTAGTAGCTGATCTTAAATCATACATACAGATCTCAGTTCTTATGGACGGTTCAAATGAAACAACCCACCATGTACTCCTACATGGCCTTTCATCGATACCTTTACCAAAAAATATTCCACACTTCACTCTCATTACCAGACATAATCATTTCACACTGATCCATCACCCAGATGAACCAAACCTGACACAACTCTAAGCATAGCAGGCATAGCATGTATAGCATGGTAGGAAACACATCAACATGGCTCAATCAACTCCTACACATGCTAGTGGGTTTCAACTATTTACTGTGGCAATGGTAGGTCATGCAAAGGAATGGGGTTCAACTACCGCAGCAAACAACAGTTCACACGTTGTTACCTTAATGCAGTAAAAGAGACCAGAAGCAAGAAGATGGGTTTGTATTGGAATGATCAATGGGTTGCTTGCCTGACAGGTTGGTTGACGGGTACTGCTCTTTAGTTGGATACCCAGGTGTATCCTTGGGAGCAGAACCTACCACGGAGAGCATCGGTAATACAATCAATACACGACAATATGCAACAATATGATGCATGCTCATGACATGGCAAGATGAATGTGTTTTGACCTAATTCAACTATAAACAGAAAGATTTGAGCTTATTTGAATCAAAGATTCAAATTCATGCCCAAGTTATTATTATTCAAAGTGCATTATCATGTTTTGATATGAACATCAAGGTTAACTTGCTTTAACATGCATGAAACCAGTACCAATGGATAGGTTGGATTTTTCTAATCATTTTTCATATATAAATTATTTCATTTGGAGCGATGGTTGAAATTATATGATTTTTAGAAATTTAGGGCATTTTCAAGAAATAAATAAATCATTTGATTTATCTATATTACAGAAAAGGCTTTACTGCGTCAGCACTAGGTCATGCTGACATCAGCAAGTCAACAGGGCACGGTCCAGGTCAAACCTGGTGTGTGGGGTCCACACGTCAGTCTAACAGAGCTAACTAATTAAGGTTAGTTTAACCTAACTAATAACTAACAGAGTTGGGCCCACACGCCAGTGGGTCAAATCTAACTAGCAGAATTAGTTTAACGCTAATTAATCCTAAAGACTAATTAGTCAGCGGCTGGCCCCACTTGTTAGTGACACAGGGGGAGGTCAAATCCCTAGTCAACTGGCTAATCCCGCCGGCGGCTCGACGTCGGCGAGGCCAGACGCGGCGGAGCGCCTTAGATTTTGTCCTTCGGTGACCAAATCGACGGCGGAGACGTGCTGCATGATGCGGACGCTCGTCCGCATCGAGTGGTGGCCGTAGCGTGGCCTAGGGGTGGCCGGAATGTCGCTGGCGACGACGTTGGCGGCGGCCGGAGCTCGGGTGAGCTCACGGTCGTTGCTGCGGTGGCCGTGGGGGCGCGGGGCTAGCTCTTATAGGGCCTACGCGGTGCGGTGAGCACGCTGGATAGGGTGGTGAGGCCGTTGCGTGGCCGGAGCCACGTCGGCGACGAGCTCAGGCGGCAGCGCGGTTAGGTGAAAGGGGCGCGGCAGCTACCTCGTGCTAGGGGAGAACGAAGGGCAAGAGAAGGGTTAGAGGCTCACGGCGAGTGCGACGAGTCGAGCAGAGAGCCCGGGAAGGGCCGTACGGCGTCAGGGCGAAGCCGGCGATCTCGGGCGGCCGGAGTTGGGGAAGATGGCGTGGGCGGCGTTGCAGGGCTCCCAGCGTCACGTGGCTCGGCGGGACGGCATAGCCGATAGCGGCGGAGCTTGTTGACACGTCGAGGGGGCGAGGGACAACCGGTGGCGATGACTATGATGGTGGTGTGCTTGCAAGCGCGTCGGCCATGGCGGGAGAGGGCGTGGGAGAGAGGCAGGGGGAAAGTGAGGTGTCGTGGCGGTCTGGGCAATGACGTGGAGGTCGTCCAGGCGCCCTGGGGCGGCGAAGCGACCGCCAGGCACACTACAAGAAATATGTCAACTTATGACCTTCTGTCAGTGACCCTGGGAGAATTGGTCATAAATCTATGACCATTTCAGACCAATTGGTCAAAAGCTGTTCGGGGGGCTCCAAACCCTAAACTATAACGACCATTTTGGTCAAAAAGGTCATAATTTCCTTACACGAAATGGTCATAAAGCAGATAACACTGGTTCGCTGCCTTATTTCTTGCTTATCATGACCAATATAGATCGTCATAACCTTGTAAGTTGTGGTGGATTGCTATGACTAGGCGCCACCTCATCAGTTTTGCCTATGTGTCATGTCCATGTGGCAGTTTTTGCCCTTGGTTGTGAAGCAACCTATATTTCTGTCATTCCCAAAAATCCCCAAAAAATCTCATAAATTCTTTGGGTCATATCTTCGTCAAATATGCAAAAAACCTTCCTTGCCTAGTTCAAAAATAATTCAAAAATATTCATTTTCCTATTCTGTTCAAAAAACACTTTGTGAAGGAAGTACCACTTTGGCATGTCCAAATGGTATCCATTTTATACAGTGCTTTCCTATGCCCAAATAACTATCCTGCACCAAATGCCAGCTCAATCCATTCATTATTTTGAGCCCAGCTTCAACATTCGTATTTATGTCCAGTGTGGTACTTTGCAAAGCAAGTACCACCTAGACTCCTCATTTTGAGCTGAAAATTTGTGAAGACGGTCTTCTTAGTAAGTGATCATCCTGAACCAAAACTCACGCCCATTAGCCATGTGCATTTCCTGTACCTCTAATCAAACACTTGGCTGCTAATTCATGTTTGAGCATCGATCGGTCTCCTCGTGAGAATCTTATGTTGTAATTTTCTTCCTAGCACCTACCTGGGGAGTGCCCAACCCACTAGACATGCCTAGGCCTCCCAGAACTCATGGCAACGCCACAATCACGCGGTGACCACGCGACGAGCATGCGAGTTTACGCGCTCTAGAGTTGGGGCCCTCGACCACCGCCCAAACCTCGACGTATCGCCACCAAACCATGTATTTATGATTAAATGGATACTTATGTACCTAGAAATGATTTTTGGAAAAAATAAATAGCAAACTACAAGGCAGTTGCAGTTCAAATTTGACCCGCTTCCAGCCGAATCGACGGAAATTTGTCTTTTTCACGAGAGGTGGATCAAAACTTTTTACACCCAACCATTTTGTCAATTGTGCATTAAATATGTCCTAGTATTTTAGAAAATTGATTAGGTACAAATTGGCAATAAATATATGGTAGGTCCTTCACAAAAAAAACCTCCTTTTGGGTACTCGAAAAATGGAAAATGAATTTTTCGTCCAAAGAAAGTGAAAACTCCCTTAGGCAACATTGTTTGCCATTCCAAGATGCACCCTTGTGCACAATATTAGATCATTTGAACAAACTATGCCATGAATGTGGCCATAGGATTGATCATTTGGCTTGAAAGCTATGAATCTTCATGCATGATAGCTCATTTCAGAGAACACTTTTTAAAAAGAATTGCCGTATTACAAGTTTATTATTTTTCCTGGTAACTTGGTCATATATAATGACACCATGCGAAGGTGTTCCAATTTTTTGATTTTTTTTGAATTTTTTATGCCCGTTTCAAAATGCGGTCAAAACGGCGGGAATGACCGTTCCTAGCTAGTGGTTGAATCTTGGTATTTTTTGGTGTTTCTCTGATTAAATGGATACTTATGTACCTAGAAATGATTTTTAGAAAAAATAAATAGCAAACTACAAGGTAGTTGCAGTTCAAATTTGACCCGCTTCCAGCTGAATCGACGGAAATTTGTCTTTTTCACGAGAGGTGGATCAAAACTTTTTACACCCAACCATTTTGTTAATTGTGCATTAAATATGTCCTAGTATTTTAGAAAATTGATTTGGTACAAATTGGCAATAAATATATGGTAGGTCCTTCACAAAAAAACCTCATTTTGGGCACTCGAAAAATGGAAAATGAAATTTTCGTCCAAAGAAAGTGAAAACTCCCTTAGGCAACATTGTTTGCCATTCCAAGATGCACCCTTGTGCACAATATGAGATCATTTGAACAAACTATACCATGAATGTGGCCATATGATTGATCATTTGTGTGACGCCCGAGACCGACGTCCCAGAAGATTCCAGAAGATTCCAGATGTTCCGGGTTGCCCGTGTGTTTCTTTTGTGCTTGTGTTATTTATTTATTTTGCATTGCATCATGTCATCATGCCATCATGTCATATTTAATTTGCATCTCAACCTAAATAAATTGTGTGGACCTTCGGTCCATTTAAATCGAGGGAAGGTGACTTCTCTTTATAACATATAAAAGCCTCTCAATATTTAGGGAGCTATATTAAATATTCCAGTCTTTGGAATTACCCGTAACACACTTGCATTTTTTCCCATGCCTCTTTATTCAAGTTTCACCTTTAAAACCCTCCCTATAATTCTTTCCGTTGTTTCGAGGTTCCTCCAAAAATTTGAACATTTTTGGACACTTCTATATTCAAGTCTTAGTTCAAACTTATTTGAATTAAATTCAAATATGTTTGAATTATTTTTTCCGAGCTGGCCTTTTATATTTTTCTCCGGTCGTGCTCATGTTTATGATGCCGAGAAAAATAGCCTCTTGTGTTTTTGCCCTAACCCCCCTCCTCTTCTTTCTTTTTTTCTCGTAGTTGTTTTCTGCTAAGAGAGATTAAAAGAGGAAGAGGGCTCAGGCCACCAGCCTCCTTCCAGCCCACTTGGGCCTCAGCCCCTCCAACTGGCCCACTACAGCCGCCAGGCTCCGAAACCCTAGCCCGACACCCATCTCCCCTCGCACCTCCCTCTCTTTTCCTCGACCGCCGCCACCCTCTCGCTCGGTCCCGCATCCCCTTCCTCTGCCGATCTCCCCCTCTCGCCTCGATCTCCAGGCAGAGGCCGATTCCCTCGCTCCCCAACCTCACAGGCCGCCCCGGCCTCCTCCTCCATCGCAAGGCCGAAGCCCGAGCGCTCCTCCCTCCGCGCCGTCCTCCTCTCCCGTCGCGCCTGCCGCCCTCCTCTCCAGCGCCGGCCAGGGGAGCCGCCCCGCCGGCCAGGCCCTCTGGCCTCCTCCTCAGGCCTCTCCTCTGTGCGCGCCTCGGGGTCCTCCTTCCCCGTCGCCGCATCGTCTGAGTTCCCAGCGCCCGACGCCACGGTCGCCTCGTCGACCGTCCTGCAGCGCCGTCCGCCCTCTGGCCTCCCTCCGTCACCGTTCCGGCCACCGAGCGCCTCCAGGAAGGCCCCCGCTCCGCCGCACGCCGTGGCCTTCCTCTGGCCTCGGGCGACCGCATCCCCTCGACCAGGCCGGCCCTCAGTACCGCTCCGACGCCTTTCCTTCCAGCGGCCAAGGCCAGCGCCGCCTCCCCTTCGTCCCTCCCCGAGCGACGCCGCGGCCAGGACTCACCGCGCCATGGCCCCTCCAGCTTCGAGCCGCCCCGCGCGCGGGCTCCCTTCCGTCGTGGTCGCCTTCCCGTCCTTCCAGCAAGGGCCGGCCGCCCCGAGCGCCGCGACCCCTCCTCGTCCGCGACCAGCCAGAGGCCGCGCCTCCACCACGTTCTGCGGCGCACCCATCCTCGCCTCCAGCGCCGGGCGTCGAGCGCCCAGGCTTCCCCTTCGCGCGCCAGCAACAGTCCAGGGCCGAGCCCCTGTAAGCCCTCGTCCCGCGCTGCTGCTGTTTTTTTTCGTTTTCTTCAAGTGCAGAGGACCACAAGTATCGGCAAGTTCGACTACACGATGAAACAACAAGTACCCCTCCGGATATGAGTACATCTACGAACGAGCTCCGTGAACATCTACAAAACGCCCCGTGTATGACTACCGACGCCCGGAGACACCAAGTACCACTACGGAATGTGAATGTCTACCGTCGCCCGTGTACCTACTTCCCTCTACGGCATGTACCACTACCGTCGCCCGGAAACGAGGATTCACCAAGTACCACGACACGATGACGTGAACCACTACTTCCTCTACGAGTTGCGAGAACAACTACTTCCCTCTACGGAACGACTTCTTCCTCGTCGGACACGTGAACGCCTTCTTCCTCTACGCTCTCGAACCGCCCCGTGAACGTTTGTTCCGAAGGTATAACCGCCGAGCCGATGACCCGTGTGTTGCTTGTTGTGGTTGTATGAAATGTTTCCCGTGTGTGCATCGTGCCCGTTCCACCTTTTGTCATGTTCCTCGGTTGCCTCGTCACCGACTCGTGGGAACCCGGTAACGGGATCGCCCCACCTTTCTTCTCGCTTGACTCACCCACGCCATCTTCCTTTTGCACCGGTCTCTCACGAGTTACCGGAACCGATATGTTGCATGGCATCATTTTCGGATCGTTGCCGTGGCACCCTTTTCTATTCCACCACGATGACAAATACTTCATATCATCTTCTTGTTAACCTTTTAATAAAAAATTGCATAAACTTGATCATGTCATCCGCATCATGTTAACAACCCTAAATGCTTAACTGTTGTTGCTTTATAATTATTAAACATGCTCATGGGGATTTTCCGGATATGTTGTTGTTATTCTCCGGCCTCATTTAAAATGTCTTAATAGTGTTGTTTATTATGCTTCACCTCTTGCCATGTTAAAAACATTTAATCTTGTCTTGTAATTTACGAGAGTCAACTAAATAATTAAATGTGGTGTTTCGTCAATATGCAACTCGTTGCATATTGAGCTCCGCTTAACTTGTAGTGTTGTTTGTGCACTTTGCCATGCCATGCATATTTGAACCGGACATGCATCATGCTTGCTTTTGCATCGTATGCCATGTGTATGATTGTGTGTTTACCGTGTTGTTTCTTCTTTCCGGTTGCTTCTCTTGTTAGCTTCGGTTTCGTTCCGAAGTTGTGAGGTTCCGCTCGACTGTTGCTCCGTCTTCTTCTTGGATCCGTTCTTCTCCCTTGTGGAATCCCAGGCAAGATGACCGAACCCGGATACCATTACTATTTTGGCCTATTGCTAGAAGTCTCGATCTATAGTTTTGCCTCGATGCCCATGTTTTCCTGTCAGCCTCCTATTGTAACCATGAACCTGTTTAACCACCCTACCTATGCAAACCGTTGCTTGGCTAAGTACGCTTCGCTCAGCCCTTCTTATAGCATTGCTAGTTGCAGGTGAAGATCGAAGATGCTTGCTTCATGTTGAAGTTTGGTTGGGATATATCACACTATATAAATGCTTAAATGAAATCATCTATATACTGGCAAGGGTGGAAGGCTAAGCCTTTTTCTTGGTGATTTGTTCCACTCATGCCGTTAGGAACCGTATAAACCGGTGTTATGTTCCTTGATTATGCGTTCCTAACACGGTTGGGGTGTATGGGACCCCCTTGATAAACCGCTAAGTGCTAAGTCTTTTCCAGCAAGTCCCAACATTGGTACTATTTGCCTAATAACAAACTAATAAAACTTGCATAAGGGCCTTGCAAACCCTCTTTTATTCGTAATTCCACAACCCCGGGCCAGTGCTCCACATGAGTGTTGGTCCGAAACGGGGGTCCTACAGGGACACCTCGAGGAAACTCAAGGTCTGGTAAAAACCTGTAGCATCGCCCATCCGGTCGTGTCCTGAGACTAGATACGCGCGGCTACCTATCAGGGTGTCGACACGTCGGGAGGATTTGCTGGATTAGCCTTACCTTAGTTCGGTTTAACTTGAGCACGGGATTCCGAGAATACTCGAGTCTTCCCACCTATGGAGTTGCGACTTCGCGGATCGTGGGCTTGTGATGGGCCAAGTTGGAACACCCCTGCAGGGTTTGAACTTTCGAAAGCCGTGCCCGCGGTTATGTGGCAGATGGGAGCTTGTTAATTCCAGTTGTAGATAACTTGACACAATGTTACTAATACACTACCAGCGTGTGTTCCGTGACTGTCAATTTCCGAATAGGGATTCGGGAGTTGAACACGGAGGGGTTATGTTTGATCGGCTTTAGTTAGGATCACTTCGTGATCATCTTTCGACCGAGGCACTTCTCTTCTCGCTCTCTATTACGTAAGTTAGTGCTAGTTGCTGCTGCAGACTCTTGTTGTTCCTTCACCTCTCGTTCTTTCTTCAGCCTTGTCCTCACCCAAGGCTTAAATAGTCGTGATACCCGGGAACGGGATTGCTGAGTCCTCTGTGGCTCACAGTTACTTCACCACACCAGATGCAGGTTCAGTCGAGTTTGATGCAGGAGTTGGATCAGTTCTTCGCTGGGAGCTCGATGAAGAGTTTGGCTGTTTGCTTGTGTTTTCAACGATCAGTAGTGGTTTCTACTAGGATTCGATCCTGACTTGTGGTTTTATGTTGTTTTTGGTATCTTTCTTTTGGATCTTCACCCGTAGTCGGGTTGTGATGTTTTGAATGATGATTGTTATGTAATGTATTGTGTGAAGTGGCGAGTGTAAGCCAACTATCTCCTTCTGCATTTTTAATCCCTCTTTTACATGAGTTGTGCAAAGATACCAAACTTGAGATCATTCTAGGATGGGCTTATATCTTTAAGTCGTGCCTCGACACGTAGGAGATATAGTCCCATCCTGGGCATTACAAGTTGGTATTCAGAGCCTTCTCCGACCTAGAAGCCCCCACTGATTGATCGAATCGTTGACGGTTGAGTCTAGGCACACACTGAATACTTTTTGAGTCCTATATTATATCGGAGAGTAGGTTTTTCTTTGCTTCTCATCCCCTTTCATTCTGGTGAGGACTCCTGACGATTACTCTTGCCTCTTCTACTTTCAAAAATTGCACCAAATTTTTTTAGGATCCCGCGAGTATTCTGGGATTGTTTCGATGTTCTTGTGACAAGGATATTGTTCTCGATGCCTCCTGTTACCGAGGAGTTGAGCTTCGGGGTATCATTGTAACAAGCATATCGCGGCAGTACTAAATACTTAAGACGGCCGACATCGAAAATCTCTCCTATACGGCCAGTGGCAAGATAACCCCGACATCACCCAGTACTGGGGAGGTAGCTCGAGAGTATTGCCATAGCTTGTTATAGTGGATGCGTTTCGAAGGTCCGAGGTAAACAGTTTCCGAGAAAGACTGGTTATGTGTTGAAGGATGGATACACCTGGATGTAGGTTTAGAGTTGATTGCGCGGTGCTTCCCGTGTATCCCCAACACCTGATTGCATAACTGGAAACTTTCGGAAATCTATAGGTGGGTTCATCTAGTAGTTCTAGGCATTCTTCCAACGGATGCTCGATATGAAGTTCGGGGTTCTACATTGAGTGAAGTGGTTTTATGGACTTGTTCTGATCGGGAGTTGCATCTTAAAGGGTCCTTGGCTATGCTGATCCGGGGATTGCAAAACCCTTTCGTAACACGTTCATATGCTTACAGCACAAAGATGTCGAACGAAGCTTCTATCTTGCATTTGTTCTATTTGATCCTTGTTCCTTTTTTATTTACCTTTTGTTTTCCAAGTGGCTTCTCGTCAAATTGATGTACCTGCGGAATTCATTTGTTCAATCCTCTGTTCGAATGATATTGTGAAGATCATGTTGCATATCTATCCTTTGTTTTTGTTTTGATTCTGGTATTCGAGTTGCTTCCATGTCAAATGTTGATTCCAGACCTTTCCTAATCGGTGTTCTCATATTCCTATGGGAGTGCTAATTCTTCTTGATCATCAAGATGGTCATGTTAATCCTTTCCAACCAGTGTGCTTTCTCTTCAAGTTATTCCATACGGACGTCGTTGAGAAATCTGACGATTTGTCTGTTTCATTCATCTCAAGTCGTCTTTGTTTTGCCCACCCTCCCACCCCTTTTCTTTATGGAGACAGCAATTCTCAGATGAAGTATCCATTTTTATTCATGTGATATTTCTTCATTCTTTTCCTTCAATGTTCTTATCCGGTGAATTATCGTGAAGATGCTCAAGAGCTTCAAGTTCATCATTCTTTTGTTCTCAGATTCTGCCGATGGATGTAATTCAAGATTTCGGTGTTGATCTTATCCTTTTTCCTCTTTTCACAATGCTTTCTTATTTCGGTGCATCAATTAATCATTCTCCTCTTGCTATTCATATCCGGAGTGCTGAAGATTCATAATTCCATTCTTAATCCGTTCAAATTATTTTGAGCATTGTTATCTTATTCAAGCCATTTAATTCAACCGGTGCTATATCTCTTAAGCAATATTTTCAACGGTGATTTCTTTAGTGGGCCCTAACCCACAGGTCTTTTCCCAGGATCTTACCTGACTCTTCTATTTTCTGGAGTTATACTCAAATTCTTTTCAAAGTGTGACGTAAGTATGATTCCATTAGTCACATGCCTTCTCCAAGATCGCTTTCAAATTATTGTTCATCATTGGTTCAACCTTTTAATTCTTCATTCCGGAGTGCTCAACAATTCTTATGGCATCTCTCGTCTTCATTCTCAGCATTTGCAGACCGGAGAAGTGTTTCTCTTAAATCTTGGCCCGTTCTCTCAAGATTCGTGGTTCTAGCTTCATGCCATCCTCATTATCGTTTGATTGTGAGGAATTCTTTTATACCGTCTGGAGCATTTCATGAATTCTTTTCTTGTGATCCTCCGAAGGCCATCATTTCAGAATATTTCTTCGTTCTCAGTTTTCAACTTCATCCTCCAAATATTCTTCATTGATGTCTCTTCGTTCGTCTCTATATTCTTACGGTGGTTCTTTCAAGTTACTCTTCCGTTGTTATCATATCAATTCAATTGTTCTTTTCACAATCCTACCGGTGCTTCGTTAAAGTTTTACCCAAGCTTGTGCTAGATCTCTCTTTAATTCTTTCCAACGAGAATAAGTAGTATGCCAAATCCTTGGTTATCATCAATTAAATTGGTGAAGGAGATGCATAACATAATTCTTATTCTTATTCCTTCCAAGTGTTTAATTCTTTTGTCTGGAGCTTGTTCATCATATCATATCCTTGGTTCTAAGTTCTTCATCTTGTTTTCCGGAGTTCTATCTGATTCATCGCAGGCCTTGAATCTTATTCTTTTCACCTTTCACTTCTCATGCTTTCTTTACCGGAGTTCTCATGGTGGTTCATCATGTTTTAATTCATCCTCGAAGTCTTCATCAAGATTCTTGTTGGAGCTCAAGCATTCTTCTTCTTGCATTTTGAATTGCTATCCTTTCTACCTTATCTTTTCAGATGGTGTTATGTCATTTTTGACAATTCCTTCATGTTTCATGATTCACGAGTTGTCAAGAATGAGATATTTAAACCCATCATTTTCTTTGTTCAGGAGATCTTTCCAACCATTCAATTTATTCGTTGGAGTTATCTTGGGTTATAATTCACCTAAAAGCCTTCCCCTAAGGATTGTTGCTATTATGGTGCTTATAAATGACACAAGTTCTTCATTTATCATTCCGGTGAAATAACTCTTTCGTCTCCTTGTTGATCTCAATCCAATCAATTGTTTTCCAATAGTGGCTGGTTGTCACCTCTTAATTTTGAGATGTTTTCCATAAGCCCACATCAAGCTTATTCTTTTCGTTGTTGAATTTTCCATCAACTCCGTTCAACCCTTCTTTGTAAGGATGCTCTTTCAAATTTAATTTTGAGAGATGTTGTCTTTTCTTATCCGTTCAATTCTTTCTTGGATCTATATTCTATTCTTTCATTCCGGAGGCTTCGTGATGTTGCTCTATCCACACCATCATCTCGTTTTATCGAGATCATGTTCTTTCCCTTGCTTATCATTTAACCGGAGTGTTGTGTCCTTCCTTCTAGTTCTCTCATCTTATCAAGTTTTAACTCTTTTAACCGGAGTGATGTCTGAATCTTTCTTACCCCTTGTGCCATTCTTTCAATTGTTTCGGAGGCAATGTGTTGCTGTTTTCATCAAGTATCATCTCAACTTGGCTAGTTCTTGTTAATTCCTCCCATTTTCAGACGGAGTGCTGTCCAAATTCTGTCATTCTTATTCCTTGGCTGTTCCGTTGCGGTTTCTTATTCTTTTGATTCGTGAGCTCTTGTTTCATGTCTTTCAACCTTCAAGGTTCTCATTATGTTCCATGTTCTGCCTTTTATCGGAGTGCTCTTAACTTCGTTCATCTCCGTTGCATGCTTCTTTCATTTTGGTCAACCTCTCAAGGTTCCTTGGTTTCACTCGTCTGTCAAAGAAGCAACTTTGTTTTACCTCTTCTTTTTCGTTTTTACCCGGTGATATCTCTAGGATCTCGGGTCGAGATCCTCTGTTAGTGTGGGAGAGTTGTGACGCCCGAGCCTGACGTCCCAGAAGATTCCAGAAGATTCCAGATGTTCCGGGTTGCCCGTGTGTTTCTTTTGTGCTTGTGTTATTTATTTATTTTGCATTGCATCATGTCATCATGCCATCATGTCATATTTAATTTGCATCTCAACCTAAATAAATTGTGTGGACCTTCGGTCCATTTAAATCGAGGGAAGGTGACTTATCTTTATAACATATAAAAGCCTCTCAATATTTAGGGAGCTATATTAAATATTCCAGTCTTTGGAATTACCCGTAACACACTTGCATTTTTTTCCATGCCTCTTTATTCAAGTTTCACCTTTAAAACCCTCCCTATAATTCTTTCCGTTGTTTCGAGGTTCCTCTAAAAATTTGAACATTTTTGGACACTTCTATATTCAAGTCTTAGTTCAAACTTATTTGAATTAAATTCAAATATGTTTGAATTATTTTTTCCGAGCTGGCCTTTTATATTTTTCTCCGGTCGTGTTCATGTTTATGATGCCGAGAAAAATAGCCTCTTGTGTTTTTGCCCTAACCCCCCTCCTCTTCTTTCTTTTTTTTCTCGTAGTTGTTTTCTGCTAAGAGAAATTAAAAGAGGAAGAGGGCTCAGGCCACCAGCCTCCTTCCAGCCCACTTGGGCCTCAGCCCCTCCAACTGGCCCACTCCAGCCGCCTGGCTCCGAAACCCTAGCCCGACACCCATCTCCCCTCGCTCCTCCCTCTCTTTTCCTCGACCGCCGCCACCCTCTCGCTCGGTCCCGCATCCCCTTCCTCTGCCGATCTCCCCCTCTCGCCTCGATCTCCAGGCAGAGGCCGATTCCCTCGCTCCCCAACCTCACAGGCCGCGCCCGGCCTTCTCCTCCATCGCAAGGCCGAAGCCCGAGCGCTCCTCCCTCCGCGCCGTCCTCCTCTCCCGTCGCGCCTGCCGCCCTCCTCTCCAGCGCCGGCCAGGGGAGCCGCCCCGCCGGCCAGGCCCTCTGGCCTCCTCCTCAGGCCTCTCCTCTGTGCGCGCCTCGGGGTCCTCCTTCCCCGTCGCCGCATCGTCTGAGTTCCCAGCGCCCGACGCCACGGTCGCCTCGTCGACCGTCCTGCAGCGCCGTCCGCCCTCTGGCCTCCCTCCGTCACCGTTCCGGCCACCGAGCGCCTCCAGGAAGGCCCCCGCTCCGCCGCACGTCGTGGCCTTCCTCTGGCCTCGGGCGACCGCATCCCCTCGACCAGGCCGGCCCTCAGTGCCGCTCCGACGCCTTTCCTTCCAGCGGCCAAGGCCAGCGCCGCCTCCCCTTCGTCCCTCCCCGAGCGACGCCGCGGCCAGGACTCACCGCGCCATGGCCCCTCCAGCTTCGAGCCGCCCCGCGCGCGGGCTCCCTTCCGTCGTGGTCGCCTTCCCGTCCTTCCAGCAAGGGCCGGCCGCCCCGAGCGCCGCGACCCCTCCTCGTCCGCGACCAGCCAGAGGCCGCGCCTCCACCACGTTCTGCGGCGCACCCATCCTCGCCTCCAGCGCCCAGGCTTCCCCTTCGCGCGCCAGCAACAGTCCAGGGCCGAGCCCCTGTAACCCCTCGTCCCGCGCTGCTGCTGTTTTTTTTCGTTTTCGTCAAGTGCAGAGGACCACAAGTATCGGCAAGTTCGACTACACGATGAAACAACAAGTACCCCTCCGGATATGAGTACATCTACGAACGAGCTCCGTGAACATCTACAAAACGCCCCGTGTACGACTACCGACGCCCGGAGACACCAAGTACCACTACGGAATGTGAATGTCTACCGTCGCCCGTGTACCTACTTCCCTCTACGGCATGTACCACTACCGTCGCCCGGAAACGAGGATTCGCCAAGTACCACGACACGATGACGTGAACCACTACTTCCTCTACGAGTTGCGAGAACAACTACTTCCCTCTACGGAACGACTTCTTCCTCGTCGGACACGTGAACGCCTTCTTCCTCTACGCTCTCGAACCGCCCCGTGAACGTTTGTTCCGAAGGTATAACCGCCGAGCCGATGACCCGTGTGTTGCTTGTTGTGGTTGTATGAAATGTTTCCCGTGTGTGCATCGTGCCCGTTCCACCTTTTGTCATGTTCCTCGGTTGCCTCGTCACCGACTCGTGGGAACCCGGTAACGGGATCGCCCCACCTTTCTTCTCGCTTGACTCACCCACGCCATCTTCCTTTTGCACCGGTCTCTCACGAGTTACCGGAACCGATATGTTGCATGGCATCATTTTCGGATCGTTGCCGTGGCACCCTTTTCTATTCCACCACGGTGACAAATACTTCATATCATCTTCTTGTTAACCTTTTAATAAAAAATTGCATAAACTTGATCATATCATCCGCATCATGTTAACAACCCTAAATGCTTAACTGTTGTTGCTTTATAATTATTAAACATGCTCATGGGGATTTTCCGGATATGTTGTTGTTATTCTCCGGCCTCATTTAAAATGTCTTAATAGTGTTGTTTATTATGCTTCACCTCTTGCCATGTTAAAAACATTTAATCTTGTCTTGTAATTTACGAGAGTCAACTAAATAATTAAATGTGGTGTTTCGTCAATATGCAACTCGTTGCATATTGAGCTCCGCTTAACTTGTAGTGTTGTTTGTGCACTTTGCCATGCCATGCATATTTGAACCGGACATGCATCATGCTTGCTTGTGCATCGTATGCCATGTGTATGATTGTGTGTTTACCGTGTTGTTTCTTCTTTCCGGTTGCTTCTCTTGTTAGCTTCGGTTTCGTTTCGAAGTTGTGAGGTTCCGCTCGACTGTTGCTCCGTCTTCTTCTTGGATCCGTTCTTCTCCCTTGTGGAATCCCAGGCAAGATGACCGAACCCGGATACCATTACTATTTTGGCCTATTGCTAGAAGTCTCGATCTATAGTTTTGCCTCGATGCCCATGTTTTCCTGTCAGCCTCCTATTGTAACCATGAACCTGTTTAACCACCCTAACTATGCAAACCGTTGCTTGGCTAAGTACGCTTCGCTCAGCCCTTCTTATAGCATTGCTAGTTGCAGGTGAAGATCGAAGATGCTTGCTTCATGTTGAAGTTTGGTTGGGATATATCACACTATATAAATGCTTAAATGAAATCATCTATATACTGGCAAGGGTGGAAGGCTAAGCCTTTTGCTTGGTGATTTGTTCCACTCATGCCGTTAGGAACCGTATAAACCGGTGTTATGTTCCTTGATTATGCGTTCCTAACACGGTTGGGGTGTATGGGACCCCCTTGATAAACCGCTAAGTGCTAAGTCTTTTCCAGCAAGTCCCAACATTGGTACTATTTGCCTAATAACAAACTAATAAAACTTGCATAAGGGCCTTGCAAACCCTCTTTTATTCTTAATTCCACAACCCCGGGCCAGTGCTCCACATGAGTGTTGGTCCGAAACGGGGGTCCTGCAGGGCCACCTCGAGGAAACTCAAGGTCTGGTAAAAACCTGTAGCATCGCCCATCCGGTCGTGTCTTGAGACTAGATACGCGCGGCTACCTATCAGGGTGTCGACACGCCGGGAGGATTTGCTGGATTAGCCTTACCTTAGTTCGGTTTAACTTGATCACGGGATTCCGAGAATACTCGGGTCTTCCCACCTATGGAGTTGCGACTTCGCGGATCGTGGGCTTGTGATGGGCCAAGTTGGAACACCCCTGCAGGGTTTGAACTTTCGAAAGCCGTGCCCGCGGTTATGTGGCAGATGGGAGCTTGTTAATTCCGGTTGTAGATAACTTGACACAATGTTACTAATACACTACCAGCGTGTGTTTCGTGACTGTCAATTTCCGAATAGGGATTCGGGAGTTGAACACGGAGGGGTTATGTTTGATCGGCTTTAGTTAGGATCACTTCGTGATCATCTTTCGACCGAGGCACTTCTCTTCTCGCTCTCTATTACGTAAGTTAGTGCTAGTTGCTGCTGCAGACTCTTGTTGTTCCTTCACCTCTCGTTCTTTCTTCAGCCTTGTCCTCACCCAAGGCTTAAATAGTCGTGATACCCGGGAACGGGATTGCTGAGTCCTCTGTGGCTCACAGTTACTTCACCACACCAGATGCAGGTTCAGCCGAGTTTGATGCAGGAGTTGGATCAGTTCTTCGCCGGGAGCTCGATGAAGAGTTTGGCTGTTTGCTTGTGTTTTCAACGATCAGTAGTGGTTTCTACTAGGATTCGATCCTGACCTGTGGTTTTATGTTGTTTTTGGTATCTTTCTTTTGGATCTTCACCCGTAGTCGGGTTGTGATGTTTTGAATGATGATTGTTATGTAATGTATTGTGTGAAGTGGCGAGTGTAAGCCAACTATCTCCTTCTGCATTTTTAATCCCTCTTTTACATGAGTTGTGCAAAGATACCAAACTTGAGATCATTCTAGGATGGGCTTATATCTTTAAGTCGTGCCTCGACACGTAGGAGATATAGTCCCATCCTGGGCATTACAATTTGGCTTGAAAGCCATGAATCTTCACGCATGATAGCTCATTTCTGAGAAGACTTTTTTAAAATAATTTTTTCGGCGTTTCTTTAATTAAATAGATACTTATGTACTTAAAAATGATTTTTGGAAACAAAAATACTAAACTATAAGGTAACTGTTCCAGCTGAATCGGCGAAAATTTATTTAAATGGCCAAAAATAGCTAGTAGGATCGGAAATGCATACAAATTGGTGATCTTCCATAAAATGTGGTCTAAATTAATTGTAAATTTTAGTGATGCCATTTTCAAAAATAATTTTGGTAGCTGCTTCACAAAAACCCCTATTTTTAGCACTAAGAGATAATTTTAATAAATGCCTCATGTTTTGAACCAATCAGGAAGCAGCCCACGGATCACCCCCCCCCCACTGTAGTCGATCTGAGCCGTCCACACTCTCC
>LR738710.1:483952905-484060224 GCA_902687465.1 Secale cereale | reverse complement strand
AGAGAGAGAGAGAGAGGGGGGAGAGAGAGAGGGAGGGAGAGGGGTAGAGTGCTGGATGGGTGATGGAGTTGCTTCTCGAAGATGGTGGATAGGCCTACTAGACAAACTAAGGGTGGAACTGCAATATTAACATTAAGAGTGGAGATGTATTTCTGTGTGTCCCTATGTGTGATAGATCTGTCGGGACACATCCATGGATGATGAAGGGGAACCATGTGTTTGGTAAGCAAACCTAACTAGATCGGTAGATCAATTGTTGTTTGTCGGAGGAAGGGAGAGACATAACTAATGAGGTAGATCGATCGACGAGTGGGGAAAAATGAGTTATAAGGACCTAGCTAGCTATATGTATAGCAGGAGATCGGTTGGTGTACGTCCATTTTTATAGGCAAATAAGGCCCGACGAGACGGATAGACAAAGAGAATGGAGCTAGGAGGTGGTGCGAGAGGCCCAGCTACTAGCTAGATAGGGGGAGGAGTGTGCGGTTGTGAGATTGATGAAAAGAGAGGTGCTACTTCTCGAGCTTGCGTTGTATTCCCTCGAAGAGGAAAGGGGAGATGCAGCACAGTAGCGTAAGTATTTCCCTCAATTCTGAGAACCAAGGTATCAATCCAATAGGAGACCACGCGCGAGTCCCTCGCACCTGCACAAACAAATAAGAACTTCGCAGCCAACGCGATAAGGGGTTGTCAATCCCTTTACGGTCACTTACGAAAGTGAGATTTGGTAGAGATGGTAGTTTGATATTTTTGTTATTTTTGGTTATAAGAACAGAAAGTAAAAGCGGAAAAGTAAAGTAGATTGTAGATTGATATGTTGAGAATAGACCCGGGGGCCATAGTTTTCTCTAGTGGCTTCTCTCATGATAGTGATATTCCACAGCGGGTAAACAAATTACTGTCGAGCAATTGATAGAAAAGCGAATAATTATGAGACTATCTAGGCATGATCATTATATATAGGCATCACGTCCGAGACAAGTAGACCAAAATGATTCTGCATCTACTACTATTACTCCACACATCGACCGCTATCGAGCATGCATCTAGAGTATTAAGTTCATAAGAACGGAGTAACGCCTGAAGCAAGATGACATGATGTAGAGGGATGAACTCAAACATAATGATATAAACCCCATCTTTTTATCCTCGATGGCAACAATACAATACATGCCTTGCTGCCCCTACTGTCACTGGGAAAGGACACCGCAAGATTGAACCCAAAGCCAAGCACTTCTCCCATTGCAAGAACTATAGATCTAGTAGGCCAAACCAAACCAATAATTCGAAGAGACTTGCAAGTATATTATAATCACACATAAAGAGTTCAGATAAGAACCAAATATTTCTCAAAGATAATCTTGATCATAAACCCACAATTCATCGGATCTCGACAAACACGCCACAAAAAAAGATTACATCAAATAGATCTCCTTGAAGACCGAGGAGAACTTGGTATTGAGATACAAAGAGAGAGAAGAAGCCAATTAGATACTAGCTATGGACCCGAAGGTCTGTGGTAAACTACTCACAGCTCATGGTGAGGCGATGATGATGATGTAGAAGAACTCCGTGGTAGATCCCCCCTCCGGCGGAGCTCCGGAACAGGCCCCAAGATGGGATCTCACAGGAACAGAAGGTTGTGGCAGTGGAACTAGGGTTTTCTCTCCTCTTCTGGTAGTTTCGGGATACGTAGGTATATATAGGAGGAAGGAGAGCACCGGGGGCCAGACGGGGTGCCCACAAGGCAGGGGCGTGCCCTATAGGGGGGCGCGCCCCCACCCTCGCGGACGCCACATTAGCCCTAGTCCGTGGTTCTCAAGTCTCCCGTGCGTATTTTGCTCCAAAAATATCTCTCCCGAAGGTTTCATTCCATTTGGACTCCGTTTGATATTCCTTTTCTGTAAAACCCTAAAACAGGCAAACAACAGCAATATGGACTGGGCCTTTGGGTTAGTAGGTTAGTCCCAAAAATAATATAAAAGTGTATAACAAAGCCCATTAAACATCCAAAACATCATAAATAATAGCATGGAACAATAAAAAATTATAGATATGTTGGAGACGTATCAAGCATCCCCAAGCTTAATTCCTGCTCATCCTCGAGTAGGTAAATGATAAAAACAGATTTTTTTGATGTGGAATGCTAACCAACATAGTTTTTCAATGTAATTCTCTTAATTGTGGCAGGAATGTTCAGATCTGAAAGAGTCAAGACAAAAGTCTATATTGACATAAGAAATAATAATACTTCAAGCATACTAACAAAGCAATCATGTCTTCTCAAAATACTATGGCTAAAGAAAGTTATCCCTACAAAATCATATAGTCTGGCTATTCTCCCTATTCATCACACAATATATTCATATCATGCACAACCCCGATTTCAGCCAAGCACTTGTTTTCATACTCTATTCTTTCAAACCTTTCAACTTTCACGCAATACATGAGCGTGAGCCATGGACATAGCACTATGTGGAAAAGAGAGGTCGTTGTGGAGAAGACAAAAAGGAGGGAGATAGTCTCACATCAACTAGGCGTATCAACGGGCTATGGAGATGCCCATCAATAGATATCAATGTGAGTGATTAGGGACTGCCATGCAACGAATGCACTAGAGCTAAATGTGTGTGAAAGCTCAACAAAAGAAACTAGTGGGTGTGCATCCAACTTGCTTGCTCATGAAGACCTAGGGCATTTCAGGAAGCCCATCGTTGGAATATACAAGCCAAGTTCTATAATGAAAATTCCCACTAGTATATGAAAGTGACTAAACATGAGACCCTCTATCATGAAGAACATGGTGCTACTTTGAAGCACAAGTGTGGAAAAAGATAGTAGCAATTGTCCCCTTTTTTTTCTTTCTTTTTTCTGTTTTTGGGCCTTCTTCTTTTTCTTTGGCCTTTCTTTTTTTTGGAGGGGCTTTCTTGATTTAGCCTTTCCTGACATGGGACAATGCTCTAATAATGATGATAATCACACTTTCATTGAATTACAAATCGATATTACAACTCGATACTAGAACAAGTATGACTATATATGAATGCCTCCGTCGGTGTACCGGGATGTGTAGTGAATTAAAAGTGACATGTATGAAAAATTATGCATGGTGGCTTTTCCACAAATACGATGTCAACTACATGATCATGCATGGCAATATAACAATATGAAGCGTGTCATATGAACGGAATGGTGGAAAGTTGCATGGCAATATATCTCGGAATGGCTATGGAAATGCCATGATAGGTAGATATGGTGGTTGTTTTGAGGAAGATATATGGTGGCTGTTTTGAGGAAGGATATATGGTGGGTGTATGGTACCGGCGAAAGTTCTGCGGTACAAGAGAGGCTGGCAATGGTGGAAGGGTGAGAGTGCGTATAATCCATGGACTCAACATTAGTCATAAGAACTCATATACTTATTGCAAAAATCAATGAGTCATCAAAACAAAGCAATCAACGCATGCTCCTAGGGGGGAGGTTGGTAGGAGTTAACCATTGCGCGCCCCCGACCTCCACACAAAGGTTGACACTTTACAAATACCTCATGCTCTAACTTCGTCACATAGCGGTTCACCATACATGCATGCTACAGGAATCACTAACCTTAACACAAGCATTTCTCAATTTCATAATAACTCCACTAGCATGACTCTAATATCACTATCCTCATATCTCAAAACAATTATCAAGCATCCAACTTCTCATCATATTCAATGCACTTAGTGTGAAAGTTTTTACTACATTGATATTGGATGTCTATCATGTGGAGACTAGTTTTATAGCCAAAGAACATTACCATGCTGTTTTAATAGGCTCTCAAAAGGATATAAGTGAAGCATGAGATATCAACAATTTCTACAAAATATAATCACCACCGTGCTCTAAAAGATATAAGTGAAGCACTACAGCAAAAGCTATTCAACTCAAAAGATATAAGTGAAGCACATAGAGTGTTCTATCAATTCCTAGGCCATATTTAACTCTCTCAAATAGGTGTGTCCAGCAAGGATAATTGTGGAAAACTAACAAGCACAGACTCGAATGATACATGACGCTCCAAGTAAAACACATATCATGTGGTGAATAAAAATATAGCTCCGAGCATAGTTACCGATCGATGAAGACGAAAGAGGGGATGCCTTCCCGGGGCATCCCCAAGCTTAGGCTTTTGTTTGTCCTCGAATTTTACCTTGGGGTGCCTTGGGCATCCCCAAGCTCAGGCTCTTGCCACTCTTTGTTCCATAGTCCATCAAAGCAATACTCAAAACTTGAAAACTTCACAAGACAGAACTTAGACAAAAATCTCGTGAGCTCCGTTAGTATAAGAAAGCAAACCACTACTCAAAGGTACTGCAATTAATTCATTATTTGTTTATATTGGTGTTAAACCTACTGTATTCCAACTTCTCTATGATTCATACTTCCCAATACTACTCATAGATGCATTGAAATAAGCAAACAACACACGAAAAACAGAATCTGTCAAAAACAGAACAGTCTGTAGTAATCTGTAGTTTTTGCATACTTCTGCAACTCCAAAAAAATTAAATTAAATTGGTAAACGTGAGGAATTTGTCTATTAATCATCTACAAAAAGAATCAACTAAATACACGCTCCAGTAAAATCAGGTGACCATTCTAGCGAGCGCTAACGATTCTGTTTTTCACAGCAAGATCATATAAACTTCACACAAGTCTTCCCAAAGGTTCTACTTGGCACAAACACTAATTAAAACACAAAAACACATATAAACAGAAGCTAGATGCAATATTTCTTCCTAAACATAAGCAAAAACAAAAAATATAAAATTGGGTTGCCTCCCAACAAGCGCTATCGTTTTATGCCCCTAGCTAGGCACGATACATGGATAGATCTAGGTATTGCCATCTTTGGAAGGCAATCCATAAGTGGCTCTCATAATAGATTCATATGGTATTTTGATTTTCTTTTTAGAAAAGTGTTCCATGCCTTTTCTTAACGGAAATTGGAATCGAATATTTCCTTCCTTCATATCAATAATTGCACCAATCGTTCTAAGGAAAGGTCTACCAAGAATAATAGGACATGAAGGATTGCAATATATACCAAGAACAATGAAATCTACGGGCACATAATTCCTATTGGCAACAATAAGAACATCATTAATCCTTCCCATAGGTTTCTTAATAGTGGAATCCGCAAGATGCAAATTCAAAGAACAATCATCAAGCTCATGGAAACCTAGCAAATCACACAAAGTTTTTGGGATAGTGGAGACACTTGCACTCAAATCACACAAAGCAAAGCATTCATGATCTTTAATTTTTATTTTAATAGTAGGTTCCCACTCATCATAAAGCTTTCTAGAGAAAGAAACTTCTAACTCAAGTTTTTCTTCATAAGATTGCATCAAAGCATCAACTATGTGTTTAGTAAAAGCTTTATTTTGACTATAAGCATGCGGAGAGTTTAGTACGGATTGCAACAAGGAAATACAATCAATCAAAGGGCAATTATCATAATTGAATCACTTGAAATCCAAAGTAGTGGGTTCATCACTATGCAAAGTTTTAATCTCTTCACTCACACCTTTAAAAATTTTAGCATCAAGATCTAAAAACTCCGAATCATTGGGACACCTTAAAGTAGAATCATCTCCAATCCTATCTTCATCAAGATTTATACTAGAAAACAAGGATCTAATAGGAGACACATCAATAACTTTCAGATCTTCATCTTTATTTTCATGATAACTAGAAGAACACGCTTTTATATAATTCTCTCTTTTAGCACGCATCCTACCGGTTCTTTCTTTGCATTCATCAATGGAAATTCTCATGGCTTTGAGAGACTCATTGATATCATGCTTAGGTGGGATAGATCTAAGTTTCAAAGAATCAACATCAAGAGTAATTCTATCCACACTTCTAGCCAGTTCATCAATCTTAAGCAATTTTTCTTCAAGCATAGCATTGAAATTATTTTGCGAAATCATAAACTCCTTAACACTAGTTTCAAATTCAGAAGGCATCTTTCCATAAGAGTTGTTGTAGGAATCACCATAATTATTAGAGGAATTACTAGGAAAAGGCCTAGGATTAATGTTTCCTCTATAAGCATTGTTACCAAAATTATTCCTACCAACAAAATTCACATCCAAAGATTCATTGTTATTTTCAATCAAAGTGGACAAAGGCATATCATTAGGACCAGAAGAAGCACTCTTAGCAGCAAATAATTTCATAAGTTCATCCATCTTTCCACTCAAAACACTAATCTCTTCAATAGCATGCACTTTTTTACTACTAGATCTTTCGGTGTGCCATTGAGAATAATTAACCATAATATTATATAGGAGTTTGGTAGCTTCTCCTAAGGTAGTTTCCATGAAAGTGACTCCTGCGGCCGAATCTAAAAGATTTCTAGAAGCAAAATTCAAGCCAACATAAAAGTTTTGAATAATCATCCATAAGTTCAAACCATGTGTAGGGCAATTACGTATCATTAATTTCATTCTCTCCCAAGCTTGTGCAACATGCTCATGATCTAGCTGCTTAAAAATCATAATATCGTTTCTAAGATAGATGATCTTAGCAGGAGGGAAATACTTAGAGATAAAAGCATCTTTGCACTTATTCCACGAATCAATACTATTTCTAGTCAAAGAGGAAAACTAAGTTTTAGCATGATCTCTAAGCGAAAACGGAAATAACTTCAATTTAACAATATCGTTATCTGTATCCTTTTTCTTTTGCATATGACACAAATCAACAAAGTTGTTTAGATGGGAAGCGGCATCTTCACTAGGAAGGCTGGAAAATTGATCTTTCATAACAAGATTCAACATAGCAGCATTGATCTCACAAGATTCAGCATCGGTAATAGGAGCAATCGGAGTGGTAATAAAATCATTATTGTTGGTATTGGAGAAGTCACACAATTTGGTATTGTTCTGAGCCATAGTGACAAGCAAGCAATCCAACACACAAGCAAACAAGAAGCAAGCGAACGATAAACACACGGTAGAAGAAGGGCAAACAAAACGGCAAGGGTGAAGTGGGGGAGAGGAAAACGAGAGGCAAATAAATGTAATGCGAAGGATAAGGGTTTGTGATAGGTACTTGGTATATGACTTTTGCATAAGCCTCCCCGGCAACGGTGCCAGAAACTCTTCTTGCTACTTATCGAGATTGCGTTGTATTCCCTCGAAGAGGAAAGGGGAGATGCAGCACAGTAGCGTAAGTATTTCTCTTAGTTTTGAGTACCAAGGTATCAATCCAGTAGGAAACCACGCGCGAGTCCCTCGCACCTGCACAAACAAATAGGAACTTCTTAGCCAACGCGATAAGGGGTTGTCAATCCCTTTACGGTCACTTACGGAAGTGAGATCTGATAGAGATGATAGTTTGATATTTTTGGTATTTTAGGTTATAAGAATAGAAAGTAAAAGCGGAAAAGTAAAGTAGATTGTAGATTGATATGTTGAGAATAGACCCGGGGGGCATAGTTTTCTCTAGTGGCTTCTCTCATGACAACGATATTCTACGGCGGGTAAACAAATTACTGTTGAGCAATTGATAGAAAAGTGAATAATTATGAAACTATCTAGGCATGATCATTATATATAGGCAACACATCCGAGACAAGTAGACCGAAACGATTCTGCATCTACTACTATTACTCCACACATCGACCGCTATCCAGCATGGATCTAGAGTATTAAGTTCATGATAATGGAGTAACTGTTGGAAATATGCCCTAGAGGCAATAATAAAAGTATTATTATTATATTTCCTTGTTCATGATAATCGTCTGTTCTTCATGCTTGAATTGTATTGTACGGAAACAGCGATACATGTGTGAATATATAGACCACAATGAGTCCCTGGTAGGCCTCTAGTTACCAGCTCATTGATCAACAGATGGTCACGGTTTCATGACCATGGACATAGGATGTCAGTGATAACGGGATCACATCATTAGGAGAATGATGTGATGGACAAGACCCAATCCTGAGCATAGCACGAGATCGTATAGTTCGTAATGCATAAGCTTTTCGGTGTCAAGTATTTATTCCTTAGACCATGAGGTTGTACAACTACCGGATACCGTAGGAATACTTTGGGTGTGCGGAACGTCACAACGTAACTGGGTGGCTATAAAGGTATGCTTCGGGTATCTCCGAAAGTGTCTATTGAGTTGGTACGAACCGAGACTAGGATGTTGTCACTCCGTATGACAGAGAGGTACCTCTGGGCCCACTCGGTAAGACATCATCATAATGAGCTCAAGGTGACTAAGGAGTTAGTCACGGGATGATGGATTACGGATCGAGTAAAGAGACTTGCCAAGACGAGATTGAACAAGGTATCGGGAATACCGACGATCGAATCTCCGGCAAGTACCGTACCGATGGACAAAGGGAATAACATACGGGATTGAGTGAATCCTTGACACAGTGGTTCATCCGATGAAGATCATCGAGGAACACGTGGGAACCAACATGGGTATCCAGATCCCGCTATTGGTTATTGACCGGAGAGTGGTCTCGGTCATGTCTATGTGTCTCCCGAACCCGTAGGGTCTACACACTTAAGGTTCGGTGACGCTAGGGTCGTAGAGATACATGCACGTGGAAACCCGAAAGTTGTTCGGAGTCCCGGATGAGATCCCGGACGTGACAAGGAGTTCCGGAATGGTCCGGAGGTAAAGAATGATATATAGGAAGTCCAGTTTCGGCCATCGGGTGAACTTCGGGGGTCACCGGGAGTGTCCCGGGACCACCGGAGGGGTCCCGGGGGTCCACCGGGTGGGGACACCCATCCCGGTGGGGCCCCTAGGTCGCAAGGGGAAGGAGGCAGCCCCTGGTGGGCTGGCGCACCCAACTGGGCCCTCCCTCCATGCGCCTAGGTTTGAAACCCTAGGGGAGGGAGGCGCCCCCTATGCCTTGGGGGGCAAGTTTCCCCCCCCCCCAGGCCGCCGCCCCCCTTTGCAGATGGGATCTTCAGGGCTGGTGCACCCCCCTGGCCCCCTACATATATGTGGGTGGGAGAGGGCAGCCGGACCCAATCCTCTGGTGCCTCTCCCCCTCCCGTCACACCTTCCTCCTCCTCCGCAGGGCGCCGGCGAAGCCCTGCAGGATTTCCCGCTGCATCCACCACCACGCCGTCGTGCTGCTGGATCTCCGACGACCTCTCCTCCCCCCTTGCTGGATCAATAAGGAGGTGACGTTGCTGTACCGGACGTGTGTTGAACGCGGAGGTGCCGTCCGTTCGGCGCTAGATCATCGGTGACGAAGAACGTGAAGAGTACGACTACTTCATCCACACTTATTCGAAAGCTTCCGCTCGCGATCTACAAAAGGGTATGTAGATGCACTCTAATATGCTCGTTGCTAGATGTCTCCTTAGATGGATCTTGGTGAAAGCATAGAAATTTTTTGAATTATGCTACGTTCCCCAACAGTGGTATCAGAGCCAGGTTTTTTGCGTAGCATCTTGCACGAGTAGAACACAAAGTAGTTGTGGGCGTTTGAGTTTGTTCAATCTTCTTGCCATTACTAGTCTAATCTTGATTCGGCGGTATTGTGGGATGAAGCGGCTCGGACCAACTTTACACGTACGCTTACGTGAGACTGGTTCCACCGACAGACATGCACTAGATGCATAAGGTGGCTGGCGGGTGTCTGTCTCTCCTACTTTAGTCGGATCGGATTCGATGAACAGGGTCCTTATGAAGGGTAAATAGAAATTGACAAATCACGTTGTGGTTTTGGCGTAGGTAAGAAACGTTCTTGCTAGAAAACCTATAGAAGCCACGTAAAAACTTGCAACAACAATTAGAGGTCGTCTAACTTGTTTTTGCAGCATGTGCTATGTGATATGGTATGGCCAAGAAGATGTGATGAATGATATATGTGATGTATGAGATTGATCATGTTCTTGTAATAGGGAATCACGACTTGCATGTCGATGAATTTGACAACCGGCAGGAGCCATAGGAGTTGTCTTTATTATTGTATGACCTGCGTGTCACTGAATAACGCCATGTAATTACTTTACTTTATTGCTAAACGTTAGCCATAGTAGTAGAAGTAATAGTTGGCGTGACAACTTCAAGAAGACACGATGATGGAGATCATGGTGTCGAGCCGGTGACAAAGATGATCATGGTGCCCCGAAGATGGAGATCGAAGGAGCAAGATGATATTGGCCATATCATGTCACTTTATATGATTGCATGTGATGTTTATCATGTTTTATGCATCTTGTTTACTTAGAACGACGGTAGTAAATAAGATGATCTCTCACTAAAAATTTCAAGAATGGTGTTCCCCCTAACTGTGCACCGTTGCTAAGGATCGTTGTTCCGAAGCACCACGTGATGATCGGGTGTGATAGGTTCTAACGTTCGCATACAACGGGTGTAAGCCAGATTTACACAAGCAATACACTTAGGGTTTACTTGACGAGCCTAGCATGTACAGACATGGCCTCGGAACACGGAAGACCGAAAGGTCAAACACGAGTCGTATAGAAGATACGATCAACATGAAGATGTTCACCGTTGATGACTAGTCCGTCTCATGTGATGATCGGACACGGGCTAGTCGATTCGGATCGTGAATCACTTAGATGACTAGAGAGATGTCAATCTGAGTGGGAGTTCATTAAAATTTGATTAAAATTAACTTAATTATCATGAACTTAGTCTAAATTCTTTACAATATCTCTTGTAGATAAAATGGCCCACGCTCATGTCACCCTCAACTTCAACGCGTTCCTAGAGAAATCCAAGCTGAAAGACGATAGTAGCAACTACACGGACTGGGTCCGTAACCTGAGGATCATCCTCATAGCTGCCAAGAAAACTTATGTCCAAGATGCACCGCTAGGTGACGCTCCCGCCCCGGCAAACCAAGATGTTATGAACGCTTGGCAATCGCGTTGTGATGATTACTCCCTGGTTCAGTGCGGCATGCTTTACATCTTAGAATCGGGGCTCCAAAAGCGTTTTGAGTACCACGGGGCATTTGAGATGTTCCAAGAGCTGAAAATGGTTTTCCAAGCTCATGCCCGAGTCGAGAGATATGACGTCTCCGACGCATTCTACAGCTGTAAGATGGAGGAAAACAGTTCTGTCAGTGAGCACATCCTCAAGATTTCTAGATTGCACAACCGCTTGTCTCAGTTGGGAATGAATCTCCCAGACGAAGCGGTCGTTGACAGAATCCTCCAGTCGCTCCCACCAAGCTACAAGAGCTTCGTGTTGAACTTCAATATGCAAGGGATGGAGAAGTCCATTCCCGAGGTGTATTCAATGCTGAAATCAGCGGAGGTGGATATCAAGAAAGAGCATCAAGTGTTGATGGTCAATAAAACCACTAAGTTCAAGAAGGGCAAGGGTAAGAAGAACTTCAAGAAGGACGGCAAGGGAGTTGCCGCGCCCGGTAAGCCTGTTGCCAAGAAGAAGCCAAAGTATGGACCCAAGCCTGAGACAGAGTGCTTTTATTGCAAGGGAACGGGTCACTGGAAGCGGAACTGCCCCAAATACTTAGCGGACAAGAAGGCCGGCAACGTCAAAGGTATATATGATATACATGTTATTGATGTGTACCTTACCAGCGCTCGTAGTAGCTCCTGGGTATTCGATACCGGTGCAGTTGCTCATATTTGTAACTCTAAGCAGGAGTTGCGGAATAAGCGGAGACTGGCGAAGGACGAGGTGACGATGCGCGTCAGAAATGGTTCCAAGGTCGATGTGATCGCCGTCGGCACGCTGCCTCTACATCTACCCTCGGGATTAGTTTTAAACCTCAATAATTGTTATTTAGTACCGGCTTTGAGCATGAACATTGTATCTGGATCTAGTCTTATGCGAGATGGCTACTCATTTAAATCTGAGAATAATGGTTGTTCTATTTATTTGAGAGATATGTTTTATGGTCATGCCCCGCTGGTCAATGGTTTATTTTTGATGAATCTCGATCGTGATGATACACATATTCATAGTGTGAATGCCAAAAGATGTAAAGTTGATAATGATAGTCCCACATACTTGTGGCATTGCCGCCTTGGTCATATTAGTGTCAAACGTATGAAGAAGCTTCATGCTGATGGACTTCTGGAGTCTCTTGATTATGAATCATTTGACACATGCGAACCATGCCTTTTGGGCAAGATGACCAAGACTCCGTTCTCCGGAACAATGGAGCGAGCAACCAACTTATTGGAAATCATACATACCGATGTGTGCGGTCGAATGAGTGTTGAGGCTCGCGGAGGCTATCGTTATGTTCTCACCCTCACAGATGACTTGAGTAGATATGGGTATATATATTTGATGAAGCACAAGTCTGAGACCTTTGAAAAGTTCAAGGAATTTCAGAATGAGGTTGAGAATCAACGAGACAAGAAAATAAAGTTCTTACGATCAGATCATGGGGTGAATATTTGAGTCATGAATTTGGCACACACCTTAGGAAATGTGGAATTGTTTCACAATTGACACCGCCCGGAACACCTCAGCGTAACGGTGTGTCCGAACATCGAAATCGTACTCTGTTGGACATGGTGCGATCTATGATGTCCCTTACCGATTTACCGCTATCTTTTTGGGGTTATGCTTTAGAGACTGCCGCATTCACTTTAAATAGGGCTCCGTCGAAATCCGTTGAGACGACACCGTATGAACTTTGGTTTGGCAAGAAACCGAAGCTGTCGTTTCTGAAAGTTTGGGGTTGCGATGCTTATGTCAAGAAACTTCAACCTGAAAAGCTCGAACCCAAATCGGAAAAATGCGTCTTCATAGGATACCCAAAGGAAACGATTGGGTACACCTTCTACCACAGATCCGAAGGCAAGGTCTTTGTTGCCAAGAATGGATCCTTTCTGGAGAAAGAGTTTCTCTCAAAAGAAGTGAGTGGGAGGAAAGTAGAACTTGATGAGGTGAGAATCACCCCTCCCGAACCGGAAAGTAGCGCAGCGCAGGAAATTGTTCCTGAGGTGCCTGCACCGACAAGGGAGGAAGTTGATGATGATGATCATGAAGAAACAGATCAAGTTACTACTGAACTTCGAAGGTCCACAAGGGCACGTTCCGCACCAGTGTGGTACGGCAACCCTGTCCTGGAAATCATGTTGTTAGACAACGGTGAACCTTCGAACTATGAAGAAGCGATGGCGGGCTCGGATTCCAATAAATGGCTTGGAGCCATGAAATCCGAGATAGAATCCATGTATGAAAACGAAGTATGGACTTTGGTGGACTTCCTGATGATAGGCACGCCATAGAAAATAAATGGATATTTAAGAAGAAGACAGACGCGGATGGTAATGTGACCATCTATAAGGCTCGTCTTGTCGCTAAGGGTTAACGACAAGTTCAAGGGATTGACTACGACGAGACTTTCTCTCCCGTAGCAATGCTGAAGTCAGTCAGAATCATGTTAGCTATTGCCGCATTCTATGATTATGAGATCTGGCAAATGGACGTCAAAACGGCATTCCTTAATGGCTTCCTCAAGGAAGAGTTGTATATGATGCAGCCGGAAGGTTTTGTCGATCCAGAGAATGCTAACAAGGTATGCATGCTCCAGCGCTCGATCTACGGGCTGGTGCAAGCATCTCGGAGTTGGAATATTCGCTTTAATGATGTGATCAAAGCGTTTGGCTTTATACAGACTTATGGAGAAGCCTGTATCTACAAGAAAGTGAGTGGGAGCTCTGTAGCATTTCTCATATTATATGTGGATGATATATTGCTGATGGGAAATGATATAAAATTCTTGGAAACTGTAAAGGCCTACTTGAATAAGAGTTTTTCAATGAAGGACCTTGGAGAAGCAGCTTACATATTAGGCATCAAAATCTATAGAGATAGATCAAGACGCCTCATTGGTCTTTCACAAAGTACATACCTTGACAAGATATTGAAGAAGTTCAATATGGATCAGTCCAAGAAGGGGTTCTTGCCTGTTTTGCAAGGTATGAGATTGAGCAAGGCTCAGTCGCCGACCACGGCAGAAGATAGAGAAAAGATGAGTGTCATACCCTATGCCTCAGCCATAGGTTCTATCATGTATGCCATGCTGTGTACCAGACCTGATGTGAACCTTGCCATAAGTTTGGTAGGGAGGTACCAAAGTGATCCCGGTATGGAACACTGGACAGCGGTCAAGAACATCCTAAAGTACCTGAAGAGGACTAAGGATTTGTTTCTCGTTTATGGAGGTGACGAAGAGCTCGTCGTAAAGGGTTACGTTGATGCTAGCTTCGACACAGATCTGGATGACTCGAAGTCACAAACCGGATACGTGTATATTTTGAATGGTGGAGCAGTCAGCTGGTGCAGTTGCAAGCAGAGCGTCGTGGCGCATTCTACATGTGAAGTGGAGTACATAGCTGCTTGCGAAGCAGCGCAGGAAGGAGTCTGGATGAAGGAGTTCATCACCGACCTAGGAGTCATTCCAAGCGCGTCAAGCCCGATGACTCTCTTCTGTGACAACACTGGTGCTATTGCTATTACCAAGGAGCCCAGGTTTCACAAGAAGACCAAGCACATCAAGCGCCGTTTCAACTCCATCCGGAATTATGTTCAAGATGGAGACGTAGATATTTGTAAAGTGCATACGGATCTGAATGTTGCAGACCCATTGACTAAACCTCTTCCACGGGCAAAACATGATCAACACCAGAACACTATGGGTGTTCGATTCATCACAATGTAACTAGATTATTGACTCTAGTGCAAGTGGGAGACTGTTGGAAATATGTCCTAGAGGCAACAATAAAAGTATTATTATTATATTTCCTTGTTCATGATAATCGTCTATTATTCATGCTTGAATTGTATTGTACGGAAACAGCGATACATGTGTGAATATATAGACCACAATGAGTCCCTGGTAGGCCTCTAGTTACCAGCTCGTTGATCAATAGATGGTCACGGTTTCCTGACCATGGACATAGGATGTCAGTGATAACGGGATCACATCATTAGGAGAATGATGTGATGGACAAGACCCAATCCTGAGCATAGCACGAGATCGTATAGTTCGTAATGCATAAGCTTTTCGGTGTCAAGTATTTATTCCTTAGACCATGAGGTTGTACAACTCTCGGATACCGTAGGAATACTTTGGGTGTGCCAAACGTCACAACGTAACTGGGTGGCTATAAAGGTACGCGTCGGGTATCTCTGAAAGTGTCTGTTGAGTTGGTACGAACCGAGACTGGGATGTTGTCACTCCGTATGACGGAGAGGTACCTCTGGGCCCACTCGGTAAGACATCATCATAATGAGCTCAAGGTGACTAAGGAGTTAGTCACGGGATGATGGATTACGGATCGAGTAAAGAGACTTGCCATGATGAGATTGAACAAGGTATCGGGAATACCGACGATCGAATCTCGGGCAAGTACCGTACCGATGGACAAAGGGAATAACATACGGGATTGAGTGAATCCTTGACACAGTGGTTCATTCGATGAAGATCATCGAGGAACACGTGGGAAATAACATGGGTATCCAAATCCCGCTGTTGGTTATTGACCGGAGAGTGGTCTCGGTCATGTCTACGTGTCTCCCGAACCCGTAGGGTCTACACACTTAAGGTTCGGTGACGCTACGGTCGTAGAGATACATGCACGTGGAAACCCGAAAGTTGTTAGGAGTCCCGTATGAGATCCCGGACGTGACGAGGAGTTCAGGAATGGTTTGGAGGTAAAGAATGATATATGGGAAGTCCAGTTTCGGCTATCGGGTGAACTTCGGGGGTCACCGGGAACGTCCCGGGACCACCGGAGGGGTCCCGGGGGTCCACCGGGTGGGGCCACCCATCCTGGTGGGGCCCCTAGGCTGCAAGGGGAAGGGGGCCAGCCCCTGGTAGGCTGGCGCACCCAACTGGGCCCTCCCTCCATGCGCCTAGGGTTGAAACCCTAGGGGAGGGAGGCGCCCCCTATGCCTGGGGGGCAAGTTTCCCCCCCCCCAGGCCGCCGCCCCCCTTTGCAGATGGGATCTGCAGGGCTGGCGCACCCCCCTGGCCCCCTATATATGTGGGGGGGGAGGGCATCCGGACCCAATCCTCTGGTGCCTCTCCCCCTCCCGTCACACCTTCCTCCTCCTCCGCAGGGCGCCGGCGAAGCCCTGCAGGATTTCCCGCTGCATCCACCACCACGCCGTCGTGCTGCTGGATCTCCGATGACCTCTCCTCCCCCCTTGCTGGATCAAGAAGGAGGTGACGTTGCTATACCGGACGTGTGTTAAACGCAGAGGTGCCGTCCGTTCGGCGCTAGATCATCGGTGACGAAGAACGTGAAGAGTACGACTACTTCATCCACACTTCTTCGAAAGCTTCCGCTCGCGATCTACAAAAGGGTATGTAGACGCACTCTAATATGCTCATTGCTAGATGTCTCCTTAGATGGATCTTGGTGAAAGCATAGAAATTTTTTGAATTATGCTACGTTCCCCAACAGTAACGCCTTAAGCAAGATGACATGATGTAGAGGGATAAACTCAAACATAATGATATAAACCCCATCTTTTTATACTCGATGGCAACAATACAATACGTGCCTTGTTGCCCCTACTGTCACTGGGAAAGGACACCGCAAGATTGAACCCAAAGCCAAGCACTTCTCCCATTGCAAGAACTATAGATCTAGTAGGCCAAACCAAACCAATAATTCGAAGAGACTTGCAAGGATATTATAATCACACACAAAGAGTTCAGAAAAGAACCAAATATTTCTCAAAGATAATCTTGATCATAAACCCACAATTCATCGGATCTCGACAAACACACCGCAAAAAGAGATTACATCGAATAGATCTCCTCGAAGACCGAGGAGAACTTGGTATTGAGATCCAAAGAGAGAGAAGAAGCCATCTAGATACTAGCTATGGACCCGAAGGTCTGTGGTAAACTACTCACAACTCATGGTGAGGCGATGATGATGATGTAGAAGAACTCCATGGTAGATCCCCCCTCCGGCGGAGCTCCGGAACAGGCCCCAAGATGGGATCTCACGGCAAGAGAAGGTTGCGGCGGTGGAACTAGGGTTTTCTCTCCTCTTCTGGTAATTTCGGGGTACGTAGGTATATATATGAGGAAGGAGGGCACCGTGGGCCAGACGGGTGCCCACGAGGCAGGGGGCGAGCCCCCACCCTCGTGGATGCCACGTCAGCCCTACTCCATGGTTCTCAAGTCTCATGTGCGTATTTTGCTCCAAAAATATCTCTCCCGAAGGTTTCATTCCGTTTGGACTCCGTTTGATATTCCTTTTCTGTAAAACCACAGGCAAAAAAATAGCAATCTGGACTGGGCCTTTGGGTTAGTAGGTTACTCCCAAAAATATTATAAAAGTGTATAACAAAGACCATTAAACATCCAAAACATCATAAATAATAGCATGGAACAATCAAAAATTATAGATACGTTGGAGACGTATCAAGGGGCGAGAGTTTACACGTGTGTGGGACCGTATGAGAGACACGAGGCAAGGACACATAAAGGAGGATATTGAAGGTGCGTGTGTATGTTGTAGGCAGACATTGCTGGAGAGGTTTATCGATCGGTGTGTGTCGGAAAGGAGTTGTGGAGACTATGGGAGAACGACCTAAAGAAAACAAAATGAATGTGCGTGATGGCTAGAATGTTGAGGGAGGGGGAGGGCGAGGAGGGCGTGTGCATGCATGAGAGAAAGTTAGTGGTATCAACAAAGGTTAGAGGATTGTGTGGGTGTAAGAGACTAGCAAAGATCATAATTTGATATGAAAGTGGATTCATATATTTGAATAGGAGATCATAGTGTTTTAAACATATGCATGCATGAATATAGCGATGATACACGTGTTGTGGTTTTGCACATGTTATACCATAATGTGACAATGCATGGCGTTTGCAACTCACAGCTAAATGTCGAATAATCTCACATTTTATTTGAATTTGTGATAATGTGTGGCGTTTGCAGCTTACAACTAAATATCGAACAATCTAAACAATACTATATATCGAACATTCTCACATTTTATTTGAATTTGTGGTAATGTGTGGTGTTTGCAACTCACATCTAAATACTTGTAGGCGTAGGGGGCGGGGCACCATACATAATGTGATAAACACATTATACATATGATACATGGTTTAGTTTGTGAAGATCTAGCTAGAGTTTGAAATGTACTATGATTTGAAATCAACATAAAGTGGATTCAAAATATTGAGTTTGAGTTCATATAGTACACATAGTTCATATGTAACTCGAGACTAATCATGTGGTGTGCTGTGAAGATAATACACAAACGATGGTTTAACTTGTCAATAATGACGATTGTAGATCTGACTAAAACGGAGAAACGAATTCAAATGCTTTGACTTCATAACAATCATTATTGTAGATCTTATTCAAATATAGAAACAAATTCAAATTTAGTTCATATTGAAGCGGTAGTATATACATTTGGAATGCACTAAAACGTTCATTTGAGTACTAGGTTGCATGCATTATACACGTAGAGGATATTTTAATTGAACATAACATGAATTCAATGTTTTGAATGACATTTGTAGTGCGAATTGATTTGGTATAGTACATGTTAGGCTTGTCCGGAAATTTAAACCCGCGCCTTGTTAGCCCAAAATATTTAAGATATATCTTTGTCTCGTTGTGCTCCGACAACTCCCTCCATCTCAACCCTCGCCTTGCTATTCCAAAATTTCAACGCTCACGAAAACTCCCACCTCCAGTCAAATCCCGACACGTGAAATGCCCGTGATACCCCTGAACGGAAAGAACCGCCTCAAATCGGTGGGGGTACTTTTGTAACTTACCCCACATTTCTGACAAGCACGTCCCTAAGCCATGGTTCCCCACTCCCATCCCATCCGCCCACCCATTCGTACACCGAGGCCGGCAAAACCCGCGAAGTCCCACACCCTCCTCCGTCCGCCACCCAGCCGGAGCCTCTTCCGCAACGATGTCGTCCACTGCAACACCTCGACGTTCCTCATCCACCGTACCGGATGAGGGTCCGTCGTTGATCTGGTCATCCCGCCGGTTTATCCACCCCGTCCTCCACCTCCAAGGAACTGCCCCGACGTTCCCCTCGTCTTTCGCGCCACCTCCATTCCCACACCACCATCTTCACCTACACCAACGGAAGATCATCATCATCACCGTTTCCTCGGATGAAGCTGCGGCCTAATCGGCGTCACCAAAGAGGTTGTACATTAATCACCACATTTTTTCTTGATTCGATCTCACGGCGCTGCCGGCGCTCGGTCCCGAGCCGACATGGTGCGGCTCCATCCACGGCGGCGTCGCCGGCCACTTCCTCCACGACGTCGCTCCCTCTGTGGCGACGTCCACATCAGTAGGAGCTGCTGCTGCTTTAGCTCTCGCTCGCGCTGCTGCTCTGCTCTTGCTCTCGGTCCCCTGCCTAGTCTGCTCTTGCTCTTGCTCTTGCTCGCGCTTCTGCTCTTGCTCTTGTTCTTGCTTGCGATGCTGGTCCGATTTAGCTACACTTCAGTCGACTGAATCAACTTTTGGGTCAGTCGATTTTTAGGGGGTGGGGGGCTCGCCGGAGTTAAGGAAGAACCAGCCGGAGCGGGGAGGGGGCTCGCCGGAGAGGTACCCCACTATCTATCTTAGGGTTCAGGGTGGGGGCGGTGGAGGGGCGGTGGCATGGGGTTCGCCGGAGAAAAAGCTCGACATAGGGGGGGCCTACAGGTATGGACAGGGTGGCGGCGGACCGGCGGTGGGTAGTGTTTTCGGGGCGGGCGGGGCGGCGGGGGCGAGGGGGCTGTTTGGCCGGTGGTGGCTGGCGGCTCAGGGGGGTGGAGGTTGAAGATGAACTGCAGGCCCTTGATTTCATATCCAACGGCTACAAAATTGACTGACTAGAGATGAAAAAGTCAGTCGACTGACGTGTAGCCTCACCTCTAGTGCGTTCAGTTTCGACAGTAAGATTCAGTTTTGACAGCAAAATTCAATTTCGACAGTTAAGTTTAGTTTCGACAGTTAAATTCAGTTTCGACAGCAAAATTCAGTTTCGACAGTTAAGTTCAGTTTCAACAGTTAAATTCAGTTTCGATAGTTAAGTTCAGAAATGAGCGGCTGATGCATACATCTAGCACTTTGTGGTTATGTATTTTACATAATCTATTGGAGATGCTATTAGAATTCCACTCAGGTTAACGTTGTCTCTCTTGTCCTACTTCAGCCTCGGCGTCGTACAAGTCACCGAAGCTGCTCCAACAACGAAACCCTCCATTACAGCGGAGCGGTACCTCGGGCTCCATCTCCAGATGCCTAAGATCTTCTTCCCCTCCTCCAACAGCCAAGTCAGATGGAGCATCCTCACCGGCCAACCCAATCGCGCTGAGATCAACATGGCTTCGCCAAAGAGGTTGTACACTTCTTGTGGTTTGACTTAATCTCACCATGCTTCTTTGCATCATGTGATCTTCCAATTCTTGTGAACCAAACACCCAAATTGGCAGAAATCCTGTGTTTTTAAATTCTCTGTTTTGCACATGCATTCCTATCCTATTCCTGTCTATTTCATATCCTTGCATTGTTAGAATCCTCAAATTCAAATAAGCCCTCACACAATTACTTTTGTTACACATATGTGTCAAAGAAAACCTTGTGTGGTTTGTCCTGCTCCTGCGGTGCTGTGTTCCACCCCAGCTCAGCTTCTCCAACGACGGAAGGGTTCACCACATCAGGGATCCGCTCTCCAGACTGTCTTTCGCCGACTCAAATCTCCTTCCCCGCCGTCGGCAGCCACGACAACTGCATTACCATCATCAACTGAGCAGATGACCTCGAGGACTACATGGGTCCGCAAGAGAGGTTGCACTCTTCCGTGTCTGCTTACGTTATGCATCGCTTAATAAGATGACATGCTACTTTATTGCCGTGTTCACCTATTAGACTCCGACTCAGGTCCAAACTTATGCTAAAACTTGAGTTTTTATATGGTTGTGGGGTACATATTGGGCCAGCAATCAGTACTATCTGTCTACTATCTGGTTAATCTTGGGTATCTACTATGAGTTTCATCTTGGGTGCAAACAAACATTAAAGTAGCCATTATCTGTATTTTTTAACTAAAGCTATTATCTGTCTGCTATCATTGGTTTTGGGTCTATCCACAGTTTGCTACCTTCACTCTGGATTTGTGCATGCACTCCTTACATAATCTCACTATGTTTTATTCCTATGCATGTCAGTTATTGTACACAATGGAACTGAACATGTAGAGCAAAAGATACGAGCCTTGCGTGGCAATAAAATTTCATGCAGACGTCGCTCCATGGTGGGCGCAAAGGCAGCCCCCTCTCCACCCATTTCGGATCGTAATCAAGAGGAAGATAACTCCTCAAAGGAGGATTCAGAGACAGATGACCAGTCCTATCCCCCCCCCCCCCGAGGTGCATGCTCTAACTTGGCAGGGTTATGTTGCTCATATCGTGCGTATGGTATCTTGCATTGCTATGTCATTTGCTTAGTTTAGACATGATTTGTGTGAATGCCACCTATTTAGTGTCTAATTACCATATATGTGAATTATGCAATGCCATCTTTTTGCAAGACATTATATATGTGATTTATGCAATGCTATCTTGTTGCAAGGCATTATATATGTGAATTATGCAATGCCATGTTGTTTAGCCAAGCGTCATATATGTGAATTATATCATGCTGTCCTTTTTTGTATTTCTCATTACTTTTGTCGACAATGTTTGTATATTCAACTGCTCTTCCTATGCATCATCCATTTGAATTGGTGATGGAGAAATCTGGAGTGAAAACAAGGTCTTCAGAGCAGACTATGCTACCTGGTGAAGCAGATATCTTGCTGGTTACAGATAGCTCTTCACAGGAGGATTCAGAGGCAGATGACCAGTCCTATTATCCCCCTGAGGTACAATGCTTATTTTTTACATCATATACACGATATTGAATGCCATCTCCTTAGTTGACACATCATATATGCGACTGTCCTCTGCTCACTTCCTTAGTATATAAATCATATATTTGAATTATATCATGCCATGATGTTTACATAGACAGCATGTATCTGAATTATGGCATGCCAACCCATTTTCTAAAGACATAATATAGTTATATCATCTCATCATGTTCACATAGGCATCATATTTTTGAATTATGTCATTTTATCCGTGAATTATATCATGTCATCATCTTTCCATCGACGGCATGTTTGTGATTTATGGCATGCCAACAAATTTAATCGACACATTGTATAGTTATATCATGTCATCATGTTTACATAGTCATCATATTTTGAAGTATGTCATTCTATCCTGTTTAGTTAGCCATCATGCATGTGAAATTGAGTCATGCTATCCTATTTAATTAGCCATCATATAGGTGAAATTATGTCCTGCTATTCTGTTTGGTTAGACAACATAAATGTGAATTATTTCATGCCCTGTTTTCTTCCCTACTATCCATTGCACATGTCTATCTTACAATGTATGTACATTCAATTACTTTTCTTGTTTATCAGCCATTTCAATTGGAGGGGGTGATGGCAGTATCCGTGGGAGTAAAAATATGGTCTTCAGAAAAGATCATGCTACCTGTTGATGGAGATAGAACCACGGTTGTACTTGCCCAAGAACCAGCCCCACCACACATAACCCAGATTCACGCAGATTGTACCCCTACCCAGTTGGACAGATAACCAGCTACACCCCTTCTAACCCCAACCCCAGCAGATAGTAACCCTGTTCCCGTTGACACAGCATCGTCTCCACCATAGAGCACCCAAACACGAGCAGTTAGTAAGGCAACTGAAGTGCCCAAAGCACGAGGACCACCACTCCAAACCCCAAGTCAACGCTTAAAGCAGAAGAAGAATTGTTCTCAGGTTAGGTTCCGTAGCTATGGTTCATACTACTTTGCTCTTGCATCACTGTATTTACTCATACCAACTAATTTCAAATTTAAAGGAAGCAATTGAAACTCCAATGGCGCAACAGGTATGTTTTAAACCTGATTCTTTAACGTGTTTGCTGTTGTAACTTGCTCTATGTTGATTTCAGTTTCAATTGAATAAACAATTATATTCTCATGCCATGCACCTTACAAGTGTTGTTATTGCTGTGTAGTTTCCCACACTCATATTATGTCTAAGCTGCTTTGTCTTAAATATATATGATTTGAATTGTATCTATCTTGATCTGGCAACATAAACTAGAATGATATAGACCATACAGTGACCATACTACATAGATATATGTTTGTTTCATGATGTTATCCTGTCCACCTTACTACTGAACTGGTTTACCAAAATGATTTTCATATACTACATTGTAAACCTGTGACGTGTTTGTTTGTTTCTCTTTTAGAATGCGGATAAAATATTGGAGAAGAGTACCCCCGTTATGCAATGGTACATGAAGTAATGCAGATAAGGTTCAAGATAGTGAGACATCCCTGTCGGTCTCCAAGAAAGCTGATAAAAACTATATTGAAGACACTGAGACAACCCCAAAGTCCCGTCTTGATGTAGTGTTCGAGTTACTGGCTACTACTGCTGGCACCAGTTCTTCGAACTCGCTGCCTGAATTCGTTCGGCTTCTTGAGTCTCAACTTCAAGTTGAAAGACATCGATCAGATGTTATGCGACAGGAAGCCGAAGGACTGAGGAAGTCCCTGCAGAATTCAGATGCATACTTTCTGGTGCAACAACAAGTGCTGGAGGATTTAAGCGCCAAACAAGAGAAAGTTAAAAAGCTTGCTCAGCATCTTGCCAGCATTATGGGTACCGAGGACATTGTTTCTTGAGCTCTTCTGAAGTGGTTTCAGTTCTGGACTTGTTTTGTTGCGGCGTTTATATGCTGCTTTGTTCCCTATATTTGCACTGGTGGCGAACTTTGATGCCCAGTGGATGTAATATGTGTAATAGCTATGATAGCCTAGCGTAAGTTGCTTGCCTATTTATTCCCTTATTGTCTTGTTTATTTGTTTTCTTGTAGTTAGTGCAGTTCTTTTTCTGCGGTTTGCTAGTGGCCGCAATAGCCTATTTTTTAAAACTAGGCCACATTAACCATGTGCTGCATATTTACTATAGTTAACATGGGCCTCTTACGGGCCGTAGAACCAATGGGCCTTCTAAGGGCCGTAGAAACGATGGGCCTTCTACGGGGCGTAGAAATAATGGGCCTTATACAGGCCGTAGACACAATGGGCCTTCTACGGGCCGTATCATCAATGGGCCTTCTACGGGCCGTATGATCGGTTGGCCAGACATGGGCCAATAACAGACCACATTATGGCCGTAAATGGGCTAGAGTTGACATGTCCATTCATGGGCCAACCATAACGGGCTGACCATAATGGGACGTCGTTAATCGATCGTATTTGATGACGCTATGAAAACGGCCCAACGTATTAACGGGCCACAAACGGGCCGACTGTAACCAGGCTGAATTTGGCCCATAAGAAGAAAATGATAGTAATGGGCCGAAAGTAAATGAATGCTGGAAATGAGCCCAAGAATAAATGGGCCCTGAGAAGGCTGAAAGATAACATGGGCTGGAAATGGCCAAATGGAATAATGGGTCGTTAATGGGTATAAAGTGATACATTGTTCATTACGGGCCAGTTTTACCACGGGCCGTTAATGGGCCGAGGGTTACTAAGGGCCTCATATGGGCCGAAAGACGTCATGGGCCATACATGGGCCGGAAGTTAAAATGGGCTGGAATTATATTGGACGGCCCACATGACGCTACTGGGCCTAATTCAGATAGGCCGTAAATGGGCCCTGGGTTAGCGGGATGTAAATGGGCTATATGCGAACATGTCGTTAACAGGCTTGCCGTGGGCCGGCCCACCACCTTTTGACCAAGTCAAACGGGCCAGCCTTTTCATAGGAATGGGCCTCTTTTGGGCACTGTTCATTAATTGCCAGTTTTACCATGGGTCGTTAATGGGCCGAGAGTTACCATGGGCCTCATATGGGCCGAAAGACGTCATGGGCCATACATGGGCCGGAAGTTAAAACGGGCTGGAATTATATTGGACGGCCTAGATGACGCTACTGGGCCTAATTTGGATAGGCCGTAAACAGGCCCTATGTTAGCGGGCTGTAAATGGGCTATATGCGAACATGACGTTAACAGGCTTGCCGTGGGCCGTCCCGCCACCTTTTGACTAAGTCAAACAAGTCGTCCTTTTCACAGGAATGGGCCTCTGTTGAGGCGTGCCACGTGTCAACGTATCATAGGCGCTTTGGGTCCAATGAGTGGATGACATCTGTCCCAACGGTGAGCCGACATGTGTTCCCTCCAGCCAATGATGATTTTACACGTGGAAAATGCCCATTGGTCAGGGCTATTAACAGACTATCGGATCCAAAATCGGACTCGATAGCTTAACGGCATTCCATTACGGTGGATGCCACGTGTCAGTCACCCTTGACGAAAGCACTTCTGTGACGCGCGATTTATCGTCATGGAAGTGGACACTTTCGTTATGATAATTTTGGTAATGTCATGGAACACTTCTACGACAGCACAGGTATGACTATCTTGATACTGTCATAATTTTTTCATGGATGTACATGCATGATAGAAAACGTGACCTACTGTGACAAACACATATCATCATGGAAGTGTATTTTTTTGGTAGTGCAAGCAACAACAACCGCCCGTACCTCTGGCCAAACGGAGGGGGCCGTCCCCACGGTACAACCCCCATCACGGCCGCCGATGCAGGCACGATAGAATCAAGAACCCGACAACGTCTCGGTGGCCTCCTCTGGCCCTCGCGCACGTCCTGGCCAAAGTCAAGGCCCGGAGGATAGGCGGCAGGGAGACGCGCGCATCGTCACAGATTGATGCCGCGACGACCTCCGCCAGACCAATGGGAGCGGCGGCCTCAACATCGACGAGCCTGCGTCGGTGTTGGCGGGTGCCTACCTTTTGAGGTCAGCTGCCCTTCCTTCACGCGAGAACTGCAGCAAGTCCTTTGGCCGTGCATCCACACATTCAAGCTAGAGATACCTGAGAAGTGCGACGAGAGGCTGAACCCGGCAGAGTTCCTGAGCGTCTACACCATTGCTATTCAGGCTGCCAGGGGAAGGGACGAGAAGGTGTCCGTCAACTACTTCCCTTTGGCCCTCAAGTCCATAGTGAGGTCTTGGCTGATGCACCTACCGGAAGGCTCCATTTCGTCATGGGCAGACCTGTGCCAAGAGTTCATTGGTGCTTTCACCGGTGGACACCAAGAGCCCGGTAGGCCCAGCGACCTGCAACTCCTTCAGCAGAAGGAAGGAAAAACTCTCCGTAAGTATTTACAGAAATTCAGTAAAGTTCGTAGAAATATTCCAAATATCCATCCGGCAGCCGTCACAGCAGCTTTCCTATCCAATGTGTGCAACCGTCGCATTTGTTCCAAGATGAACGTGCGGTTGCCCATGACTGTGAAGGAGCTATACACACTGGTGGATAAGTGTGCTCGGATGGAGGAAGGAAGGAAGTTTCCCTGGGTGGAAGATTGTATCAATGTTGATTCAGAGGATGAGGATGAATCAACTAGTCAGAGAAAGGGCAAGAAGCGCAATAAGAGGCCAAGAGATAAAGCATTGATGATCGTGGAAGGGTCAGGCACACCTAGTATCGGCAAGAAGGCCAGGGCAGAGGCCCCCGACAAGGAAACCGCCGCTTGCGCTGCCTGCCGGGAAGTCGTTGCCGCTGAGAATGCTGGGAAGGGTGATGGGCCGTACTGCAAGATCGATCGGACCAAGGACCATGACCTTCATGAGTGTTACCAGGTTGAGCAGCTTTTCAAGAAGCAGAGAGCAGAATATGATAAGCGTGACAAGGAAAAGGGTCAGAATGCTGCTGGTGGTAAGGGCCGAGGCGATGAAGCAAACCGCCCCGGCAAACCCTTTCGGAACCAAGGAAACCCCGTCAGGGGTCAAGAGAAGGAAGTCTGTGATAATGTGAGTGGTGGAGGGGATGAAGAGGAAACCAGTGAGCAGGAGTTTTAGAAGGCCACTGACGCCCTGTGCATTGATGGGGGTGCATCTTTGCACACCTCTCACCGCCAGCTCAAGCGGTGGGCACGAGAGATCAATGTTGTGGAGCCAGCGCCAGAGGCCCGGAAGCCGCTCAAATGGTCCTGCATGCCCATCATCTTTGACAAGGAGGATCACCCTGGCCGCACCACTGTGGTAGGGTGTTTTCCATTATTGGTCTCCCAAATGATTCACAACCTCAAGGTCACACAGATGTTATTGGATGGCGGGGCTAGGTTGAATCTGATCTTCTCGACAATCATCAACAAGCTTCAGATAGGAGAAGAAGAGCTAGAGGTTACCAGCAAGTTCCAAGGAGTCAATCCTGGCCGGAGCCATCCCAAGGGAAAGATTACACTGCCGGTAACATTTGGGGAGAACTGAACTATTGGACTGAGAAGATTGTGTTTGATGTGGTTGATCTCCCCCTACCGTACAATGGGATTTTTGGACACCCGGCCCTGGCCAAGTTCAAGGCAACATCCCACTATGCTTACAACACTTTGAAGATGCCTGGGCCACTGGGGGTCATCACTGTCCCGTCGTATGAGAAGGATGCAATTATCTGTGTGGACAAGATGTACCCGGATGCAGTTGCAGCAGAGGGAGTGGCAGCAGTAGTTCCCGCCATGGAAAGCAAAGGAAAGGGAAATGATGGTAGGACCTCCGGCAAGGAGTCTGGGAAGCGTGCCCCCTCCGAGTGCACGGCACCCGTTAACGACGTGTCGGAGTGTTCCAATAGTAAGAGATCCAAGGTTGTTGCACCCCAAGTGAAAAAGGTCACGGCAGCGCTAGCTGGCGTTGATGGTACTTTCACTATCAGCGCCATCCTTGATGACAAATTGGAAAGCGCGCTCATTGCCTTCCTATGGGCGGATATCGATGTGTTTGCCCAGCAACCATCTGATATCCCCGGTGTTCCCAGGAAGGTAATCGAGGACCACCTTGCTGTCTGCCCACATGCCCGACCTGTGAAGCAGAAAGTCTGGAAGCAGGCCTTAGAGAGGCATCAGTTCATTACGGAAGAGATCGAGAAACTAAAGGTAGCTTGTTTTGTCAGAGGAGTACTGCACCCTACTTGGTTATCAAACCCAGTGGTAGTCCGGAAGGCTAACGGGAAATGGAGGCTTTGCATTGATTTCACATATCTCAACAAGGCTCGCCCGAAGGACCCATTTCCCTTGCCGCGCATTGACCAGATTGTGGATTATTGTGATTTCTCTCCTTTCTGGATGCGTATTCCGGATATCACCAGATCTTCATGTTCAAGGAAGACGAAGAGAAGACGTCATTCATCACTCCATGTGGTATGTACTGCTTTATCCACATGCCATTCGGATTAAAGAGTGACGGGTCAACTTTTGCAAGGGCAGTCCAGATTGGTTTTGAACCACACTTGCACAAAAATATAGAAGATTATATGGATGATATCATGGTCAAGACCAAGGATAAGACCACCCTTATCCAGGATTTGGAGGAGACATTTGCCAATCTGTGCAAGATCAATTTGAAGCTCAATCCGGAAAAGTGTGTGTTTTGTGTTCCCTCCGGCAAGCTACTTGGGTTCTTTGTGTCCCACCGGGGGATCGAAGCCAACCCTGACAAGATCAGAGCCATTGAGTAGATCCAAGCACCGAGGATAGTTAAGGATGTGAGGCGCTTGACAGGATGCATTGCTGCATGAAGAAGATTCATCTCCAAGTCTGCCGAGCGTGCCCTGTCATTCTTTAAAATTTTGATGAAGGCAGGACCTGTGAACTGGACCCCAGAAGCAGATGTAGCCCTGCAAGAGTCAAAGGCCTACCTTTCCTCTGTGCCCACCTTGGTTGCTCCCAAACCCCAAGAGCCATTGTTGCTATACTTGGCGGCAACCAACCAAATGGTTAGTGTAGCCTTGGTAGCACGACGAGAAGTGGAAGATGCAGAAAGCAAGCACAACACGACAGAGTTCGAAAAGAATCTGGACAACAGTGAGCACGACAACGAGAGCAACCCCAAGGATGCGGCAAGGAAGAGAGTGGTGCAACGCCCATTGTACTTTGTGGGCTCCTTTTTACAGGGGGCTAGATCGAGGTCCTCGAGTGTGCAAAAGTTGATCTTTGGTCTCGTTATGGCCTCAACGAAACTACGCCATTACTTCCAAGCCCATGAGATCATAGTTGTCACTCGTTTCCTGTTGCAAAGGATACTCCTAAACCTTGAGGCTACTGGCAGAATAGTGGAGTGGGCTTTGGAGTTATCCAGCTTTGGATTGAAGTATGAGAGCACATCAACTATTCAGAGAAGGGCATTGGTAGAGTTTATTGCGGAATGGACGCCAACTCTTGATGAGGAGATAAGAGAGACAACTATCCCCGGCAAGGAATCACCCCAAGAATTGATTATGTATTTTGATGGTGATTTTTCCCTGCAAGGTGTTAGAGCTTGCATGCTTCTTGTTGCCCCCTCCGTGGAGCACTTGAAGTACGTCGTCCAAACGTATTTTTCCTGGGAAAAAGCCACCAACAATACAGCAGAGTATGAAGGGCTCTTTGTCGGGCTCAGAATTTCAGCAGAATTGGGAATTATGAAACTGATTAATCGAGGAGAATCACAACTTGTGGTGAGACAAGTCAACAAAGATTACCAAAGTCCATTGATGGGGGCATACGTTGAGGAAGTTAGGAGATTGGAGGATCACTTTGACGGGCTGCAAATAGAGCACGTACCCTGTGCAGAAAACAGCACAGCTGATCACCTGACAAAGTGTGCTACGCAGAAGCTTCCTATGGAACCATGAACTTTTGTTCTCTGTCTCTCTCACCCCTCTGTATCCCTAGCAACAATGGCCCAGAAAAGGAGAAAGTTGGACCACGGTATGCCTCTCCCGGCAGAGCCGTCCGCTCCCGGCAGAGACCCTGCCAGAAACAACTCCTCATAGCCTGTCGGATGATACGTCTCCAACGTATCTATAATTTTTGATTGTTCCATGCTATTATTTATGAAGTCTTGGCTGTTTAATGGGCTTTATCATTCACTTTTATATCATTTTTGGGACTAACCTACTAACCCAAAGGCCCAGTCCAGATTGCTGTTTTTTGCCTATTTCAGGGTTTTGCAGAAAAAGAATATCAAACGGAGTCCAAACAGAATGAAACCTTCGCGAGAGATATTTTTGAAGAAAATCACACACGCGGAGCTTGAGGACCAAGTCAGGGGACAAAGAGGTGGCCCTCGAGGGTGGGGGCACGCCCCCCTTCCCAGGGCGTGCCCCCCTGCCTTGAGGCCCCCTCAAGTGGCCCCCGGTGCCCTCCTTCTTCCAATATAAGACCACGTACCCCAGAAACTCCATATAGCGAGAGAAAACCCTAATTCCACCGTCGTAGCTTCTGTTCCCATGGAGATCCCATCTTGGAGCCTGTTCCCGAGATCCAGCGGAGGGGGATCCATCATGGAGGCCTTCATCATCATCATCATCGCCCTCACCATGAGTTGTGAGTAGTTTACCACAGAACTTCGGGTCCATAGCTAGTATCTAGATGGCTTCTTCTCTCTCTCCGGATCTCAATACAAAGTTCTCCTCGGTCTTCGAGGAGATCTATTCGATGTAATCTCTTTTCACGGTGTGTTTGTCGAGATCTGATGAATTGTGAGTTTATGATCAAGGTTATCTATGAAAGATATTTGGTTCTTCTCTGAAATTTTTATGCGTGCTCATAATATCCTTGCAGGTCTCTTCGAACTATTGGTTTGGTTTCGCCTACTATATCTATAGTTCTTGCAATGGGAGAAGTGTTTGGCTTTGGGTTCAATCTTGTGGTGTCCTTTCCCAGTGACAGTAGGGGCAGCAAGGCACGTATTGTATTGTTGCCATCGAGGATAAAAAGATGGGGTTTACATCATATTGCTTGAGTTTATCCCTCTACATCATGTCATCCTGCTTAAGGCGTTACTCTATTCGTATGAACTCAATACACTAGATGCATGCTGGATAGCGGTCGATGTGTGGAGTAATAGTAGTAGATGCAGGAAGGAGTCGGTCTACTTGTCTCGAACGTGATGCCTATATACAATGATCGTGCCTAGATAGTCTCATAATTATTCGCTCTTCTATCAATTGCTCGACAGTAATTTGTTTACCCGCCGTAGAATATCGCTATCATGAGAGAAGCCACTAGAGAAAACTATGGCCCTCGGGTCTATTCTCAACATATCAATATACATCTACTTTACTTTTACCTCTTTTATTTGCTGTTTTATTAAACCAAAAATACCAAAAATATAAACTATCATCTCTATCAGATCTCACTTTCGTAAGTGACCGTAATGGGATTGACAACCCCTTATCGCGTTGGCTGCGAAGTTCTTATTTGTTTGTGCAGGTGTGAGGGACTCGCGCGTGGTCTCCTACTAGATTGATACCTTGGTTCTCAAAAACTGAGGGAAATACTTATGCTACTGTGCTGCATCTCCCTTTCCTCTTCGAGGGAATACAACGCAAGCTCAAGAGGTAGCAAGACGGATTTCTGGTGCCGTTGCCAGGGAGGCTTACGCAAAAATCATATACCAAGTACCTATCACAAACCCTTATCCTTCACATTACATTTTTTGCCTCTCTTTTTCCTCTCCCCCACCTCACCCCTGCCATTTTATTCGCCCTTCTTCCGCCGTGTGTTTATCGTTCGCTTGCTTCTTGTTTGCTTGTGTGTGTTGGATTGCTTGCTTGTCACTATGGCTCAGAACAATACCAAATTGTGTGACTTCTCCAATACCAACAACAATGATTTTATTATCACTCCGATTGCTCCTATTACCGATGCTGAATCTTGTGAGATCAATGCTGCTTTGTTGAATGTTGTCATGAAAGATCAATTCTCCGGCCTTCCTAGTGAAGATGCCGCTACCCACCTAAACAACTTTGTTGATTTGTGTGATATGCAAAAGAAAAGGGATACAGATAACGATATTGTTAAATTGAAGTTATTTCTGTTTTCACTTAGAGATCGTGCTAAAACTTGGTTTTCCTCTTTGCCTAGAAATAGTATTGATTCGTGGAATAAGTGCAAAGATGCTTTTATCTCTAAGTATTTCCCTCCTGCTAAGATCATCTCTCTTAGAAACGATATTATGAATTTTAAGCAACTAGATCATGAGCATGTTGCACAAGCTTGGGAGAGAATGAAATTGATGATACGTAATTGCCCTACACATGGTTTGAATCTATGGATGATTATTCAGAACTTTTATGCTGGCTTGAATTTTGCTTCTAGAAATCTTTTAGATTCGGTCGCCGGAGGCACTTTCATGGAAACTACCTTAGAAGAAGCTACCAAACTCCTAGATAATATTATGGTTAATTATTCTCAATGGCACACCGAAAGATCTACTAGTAAAAAAGTGCATGCTATCGAAGAAATTAGTGTTTTGAGTGGAAAGTTGGATGAACTTATGAAATTGTTTGCTGCTAAGAGTTCTTTTTCTGATCCTAATGATATGCCTTTGTCCACTTTGATTGAGAATAACAATGAATCTTTGGATGTGAATTTTGTTGGTGAGAATAATTTTGGTAACAATGCTTATAGAGGTAATTTTAATCCTAGGCCTTTTCCTAGTAATTCCTCTAATAATTATGGTAATTCCCACAACAACTCTTATGGAAAGATGCCTTCTGAATTTGAAACTAGTGTTAAAGAGTTTATGATCTCGCAAAAGAATTTCAATGCTATGCTTGAAGAGAAATTGCTTAAGGTTGATGAATTGGCTAGAAGTGTGGATAGAATTACTCTTGATGTTGATTCTTTGGAACTTAGATCTATCCCACCTAAGCATGATATCAATGAGTCTCTCAGAGCCATGAGAATTTCCATTGATGAATGCAAAGAAAGAACAGCTAGAATGCGTGCTAAAAGAGAAGATTATATTAAATCGTGTTCTTCTAGTTATAATGAAAATAAAGATGAAGATCTAAAAGTTATTGATGTGTCTCCTATTATATCCTTGTTTTATAGTATTAATCTTCATGAGAATGGGATTGGAGATGATTATGCTTTAAGGTGTCCCAATGATTCGGAGTTTTTAGATCTTGATGCTAAAATTGCTAAAAGTGGGAGTGAAGAGATTAAAAATTTACATAGTGATGAACCCACTACTTTGGATTTCAAGGGATTCAATTATGATAATTGCTCTTTGATTGATTGTATTTCCTTGTTGCAATCCGTGCTGAATTCTCCGCATGCTTATAGTCAAAATAAAGCTTTCACTAAACATATAGTTGATGCTTTGATGCAATCTTATGAAGAAAAACTTGAGTTGAAAGTTTCTATACTTAGAAAGCTTTATGATGAGTGAGAACCTACTATCAAAATAAAAATAAAAGTTCACGAATGCTATGCTTTGTGTGATTTGGGTGCTAGTGTCTCCACTATCCCAAAAACTTTGTGTGGTTTGCTAGGGTTCCATGAGCTTGATAATTGTTCTTTAAATTTGCATCTTGCGGATTCCACTATTAAGAAACCTATAGGAAGAATTAATGATGTTCTTATTGTTGCCAATAGGAATTATGTGCCCGTAGATTTCATTGTTCTTGATATAGATTGCAATCCTTCATGTCCTATTATTTTTGGTAGACCTTTCCTTAGAACGATTGGTGCAATTATTGATATGAAGGAAGGAAATATTATATTCCAGTTTCCATTAAGGAAAGGCATGGAACACTTTCCTAGAAAGAAAATCAAATTACCATATGAATCTATCATGAGAGCCACTTATGGATTGCCTTCCAAAGATGGCAATACCTAGATCTATCTTCGTGCCTAGCTAGGGGCGTAAAACGATAGCGCTTGTTGGGAGGCAACCCAATTTTATGTTTTTGTTGCTGTTAGGGAATACATATTGCATCTAGCCTCTGATTAGATGTGGTTTCATGTTTTGTTTAGTGTTTGTGCCAAGTAGAACCTTTGGGAAGACTTGTGTAAAGTTTATATGATCTTGCTGTGAAAAACAGAATCGTTAGCGCTAGCTAAAGTAGTCGTGGGATTTTACTGGAGCATGATTTTTAGTTGATTCGTTTTGCATAGGATTGGTCGATAAATTGCGCAAATTTAAAAATTTAGTTTGAATTTTTTGGAGTTTCAGAAGTAGGCGAATCCTGCAGATTCCTACAGACTGTTTTGTCTTTGACAGATTCTGTTTTTCGTGTGTTGTTTGCTTATTCCGATGCATCTATGAGTAGTATTGGAGGATATGAACCATAGAGAGTTGGAGTACAGTAGGTTTAACACCAATATAAACAAAGAGTGAATTCATTGATGTACCTTTGAGTAGTGGTTTGCTTTCTTATACTAACGGAGCTCACGAGAATTTTTGTCTAAGTTTTGTGTTGTGAAGTTTTCAAGTTTTGAGTATTGCTTTGATGGACTATGGAACAATGAGTAGCAAAGGCCTAAGCTTGGGGATGCCCATGGCACCTCAAGTAAATTAAATATAATCAAAAGCCTAAGCTTGGGGATGCCCCCGGAAGGCATCCCCTCTTTCGTCTTCATCCATCGGTAACAATACTTGGAGCTATATTTTTATTCACAACATGATATGTGTTTTGCTTGGAGCGTCTTGTATAATTTGAGTCTTTGCTTGTTAGTTTGCCACAATTATCCTTGCTGGACACACCTATTTGAGAGAGTTAAATATGGCCTAGAATTTGCTAGAACACTCTATGTGCTTCACTTATATCTTTTGAGTTGAATAGTTTTTTGCTTTAGTGCTTCACTTATATCTTTTAGAGCACGGTGGTGATAATATTTTGTAGAAATTGTTGAACTCTCATGGTTCACTTATATATATTTGAGAGTCTATTAAAACAGCATGGTAATGTGTTTAGGCTAAAGAAACTAGTCTTCACATGATAAACATCCAATGTCAATGTAGTAAAAAAAATCACACCAAATGCATTGAATAGAATGAGATGTTGGATGCTTGATAATTGTTTTGAGACTTGAGGATAGTGATATTAGAGTCATGATAGTGGAGTTATTATGAAATTGAGAAATACTTGTGTTAAGGTCAGTGATTCCCGTATCATGCAGGTATGGTGAACCGCTATGTGACGAAGTTAGAGCATGAGGTATTTGTAGAGTGCCAACCTTTGTGTGGAGGTCGGGGGCGCGCGATGGTTAACTCATAACAACCTCCCCCCTAGGAGCATGCATTGATTGCTTTGTTTTGATGACTCGTAGATTTTTGCAATAAGTATATGAGTTCTTATGACTAATGTTGAGTCCATGGATTATACGCACTCTCACCCTTCCACCATTGCTAGCCTCTCTTGTACCGCGCAACTTTTGCCGGTTCCATAAACCCACTATATATCCTTCCTCAAAACAGCCACCATATTGTTCCTTGATACGTCCAAAATGCATCACTATTTTGTATTATAATTTATCCTTATTCATTGATATATTCCACGTTATGATGATGTTCTTATGTTGTTTTGGTCTATTTTACACAGTTTGCAACTTTCCGATGCCGAAACAGCAGACGCAGGATTCAGCAGGAAAAAGTGGATACTGAGTTGCTGAAGAAGAACACCTCCAAATTACCTGAAAATTGACGGGACGTGTTTTTCAGAAGAATAACGAAGACACGCAAAAGGGGAGTCAGAGGGGGGCCACAGGGTGCCCAGGCGGCCTGGGGGTGCGCCCCCCTGGCCGCGCCGGGGGGGGCCTGGAGCCCCTGGCCCACCTCTGGCCGCCCCCTTTTGCATATATGCTCTCCGTCTCCCGAAAACCCTAGGCACGGGACTTTTGACGGAGTTCCACCGCCGCTTCGAGGCGGAAACCTACAGAGAAGAAAAGGGCGTCTCCGGTGGGCAGATTCTGCCGGGGAGATCACCTCCTGGAAGGGGAGATCGCCGCCATCGTCATCACCATCATCACGGGCATCATCGAGATCATCATCAACATCATCCCCAACACCAGCACCATCTCCATCTTCATCCAAATCTCATCTTTCCATCGCAACTCGTGTTGTAACTTGTACTACCTATCCTCTCTACTCCATCGGTGTTGATTACTACTTTGTGGTGAATGCTATTGAGTTTTGTTGGAGAAATATTATTATGTCCAGATTGTTTATCACATATTTATCCTCTCTGATCATGATCTCTTTTATGTCTTGTGAGTAGTTACTTTAGTTCTTGAGGACATGGGGAAAGTCTTGTTGTTAGTAGTCATATGCCGTTGAAGTAATATGTGTTGTTTGATACTTAAGTTGTGTTGTCATTCCACTAGTGGTGTTGTGTGAGTCGAACACCCAACACTTCCCCTTATTAAGGACCTAGGGGAATGCATTGTGTATAAAGAATGCTTATGGTGGGTTGCCGGAGTGACAGAAACCTGAACCCCAGTTCGCACGCTTTTGCATAAGGGAATAATGGATCCTCGATCGTATTGCTATGGTTAGGCTTTTGCCTTAAATTCTATCTTGTATTTGCGGATGCTTGCAAGGTGTTTAATCATAAGAGTGCATTCATCTTAGTCTAGAGAGTGCACTAGCATAGATCCACCCACCAACACTTATCAACACATAACATAGTATCGATACGAAATATGACGAAAGCACATGACCGCCTCTCCCGTGTGTCCTCAAGAACGCTTTAGTCTTTATAAGTTCAGTTGCTAGGCCTCTCCTTTGCTAAGAAAGGATTGGGCCATTTGTTACTTTCAGTACCTTTTTCATTACTCGCCATTACCTTCTTGTTGCTTATATCGAGAAAACCCCTAAAAGTTATCTTTCAGTGCTTGCAGTAATTTCTTGCTCAGAATCGCTTATCAATACCTTCTGCTCCTCGTTGGGTTCGACACTCTTACTTATCGAAAACGCTGCAACAGATCCCTTACGGTTGAGAGTCATCAAGTACCGTTTTCTGGCGCCGTTGCCGGGGAGCGTAGCGCTATTGGTAAAGTGAAACTGGTAAGAAAGTCTTTTTATAATTCTGTTTTTTATTTTTATTGCTATCCTCTGTCCTTATGGATAACCCTATTATTGGAGCATTGCTTGCGGGAAGACACCCCACACATGTGGTGGTTGATCCTCCCCCTACTGAAATTGTGCCTTATAAAATACCGGCTGGCATTATCAATTATGTTTTGGCTAATCGGTATGCAGGAGACAGACATCCCGGTGAACACTTGCTATATTTGTCACGACTGTGTTCATTATTTAAGCTTGCAGGTGTATCGAGGGAGTTTGTCATGAGGAAATTGTTTGTCATATCCCTTATAGATAAAGCTTCAGATTGGTATGGGCTTCTCGATAACCCACACTTGCTGGACTGGCAGGAGCTTATGTCTCTCTTTTATACTAGATTTTATCCTCTTCATGAAATTCATCAAGACAGGAATTATATCTATAACTTTAGGTCTCGTGACGGAGAAAGCATTGCTCAAGCTTGGGGGAGACTGAAGTCTCTAATGCTCAAATGCCCTATTCATAAGCTTCCCAAGGAGATTATACTTACAAATTTTTATGTCAGGCTTTCTCGTCAGGATAAGGAGATGCTGGATGCCTCCTCTAGTGGGGTATTTCAGAAGAAGAGTGTTGAAGAAAGGTGGGATCTCCTTGAAAGAATCCAGAGGAATACCGAAGATTGGGAAATTGATAAAGGTATTGAACCAGCTATAAATTATGAACATGATTATATTGAGAGCTATGTAGAAACTGATTACTTCAATACTTTTTGCTCTAAGATTGGTCTTGATTCCCACCTAGTGATTGACTTGTGTATGAATTTTGCCTCTCACGTTGATTTTTTAGAAAAGAATAGAGACCAGCACCATGCACCTTTTAAAGAAAAACCTATTGATATTTATGTTGCTGAGCCTATTTTTCCTGCAGTTATATATGAACAGCCTCCTTTTCCCACGAGGATAAAGGAGCACTCTCTTGTGACAGGCATAATAAATAAAAGTGAGAGAAAAGTTGATGAACCTGAGGACCAGATCAGGGTCGATCCTCGAGTTGCATTGATTAAAGACCTTGTTACTGATGATGTTTTGGATTCCAATATAACTTTTTGTGTTGTTTCCACTAACCTTGTCACAGCCAAGAACAAAGGCCCAATTTCAGGTACTCCGGTGGTATCTGTTAAAATAGGAGATCATAATTATTATGGGCTATGCGATTTGGGATCGAGTGCAAGTGCTATTCCTTATTCACTTTATGAAGAAATCGTCGGTGAGATTTCCCCTTGTGAACTTGAAGAAGTTGATGTTACTATTCATCTTGCAAATAGATCAACTATCTCTCCTATCGGAATTGTGAGAGACGTTGAAGTCCTATGTGGAAAGGTAAAATACCCTACCGACTTTTTGGTACTTGGTTCAGCCAAGGACGATTTTTGTCCCATCATTTTTGGTAGACCTTTTCTTAGAACTTGTGGAGCTATAATAGATTGCAAGAAAGGTAAAGTTTTTGTTGAATTCAATGGTGAGCCATATGAATTTAATTTTTCTAAGTTCTCCAAGCAGCCTCATGGTACTAATTTACCTAGTGATGATAAAATTATTGAAAGTATTGCCTCTATTGCTATTCCTCCTGATGATCCTTTGCAGCAATACATGGAGGACCACGAGAATGACTTACGTATGCAGGAAAGAAATGAACTAGATGAAGTATTCTTGAGGCAGCCTGCTATCCTGAAGCACAACCTTCCGGTTGAACCTTTGGGAATTTTATCAAAACCAAAAGAAGACCCGGTGTTCGATCTTAAACCTCTTCCCGATATGCTCAAGTATGCTTATTTAGATGAAAAGAAAGTATATCCCGTTATTATCAATTATAACCTTTCAGGATATGAAGAAGAGCGATTATTGGAAGTACATCGTAAACACCGAGGCGCAATTGGCTATACCCTTGATGACCTTAAGGGGATTAGTCCATCTATCTGTCAACATACTATCAACCTTGAGCCTGATGCTAAACCAGTTGTTGATCATCAACGACGGTTGAACCCGAAGATGATGGATGTCGTGAGAACTGAGATTCTCAAGCTTCTAGCCGCAGGTATTATCTACACTATAGCTGATAGTAAGTGGGTAAGCCCGGTACACTGTGTTCCTAAGAAAGGAGGTACAACTGTGGTTCCTAATGATAAAAATGAACTAATACCTCAGAGAATTATTATTGGATATAGAATGTGTATTGATTACAGGAAGTTTAACAAAGCAACCAGGAAGGATCACTACCCGTTGTCGTTCATCGACCAAATGCTTGAAAGGTTATCCAAAAACACCCACTTTTGTTATCTCGATGGTTATTCTGGCTTCTCTCAAATTCATGTTAACACCGTCGATCAAGAGAAGACCACTTTTACTTGTCCTTTTGGTACTTATGCTTACAGACGTATGCCTTTTGGTTTATGTAATGCCCCTGCTACTTTTCAAAGGTGTATGTCTGCTATCTTTCATGGTTTCTGCGGGGATATTATGGAAGTCTTCATGGACGATTTCTCCGTCTATGGAACCTCATTTGACCATTGTCTTCACAACCTTAATAAAGTTTTGCAGAGATGCGAGGAGACAAATTTGGTACTCAACTGGGAGAAGTGCCACTTTATGGTTAATGAAGGAATTGTTGTTGGTCACAAGATTTCCGAAAGGGGAATTGAAGTGGACAAAGCCAAGATCGAAGCTATTGAGAGGATGCCTTATCCAAAGGACATCAAAGGTATTCGCAGTTTTCTCGGTCATGCAGGTTTTTATAGAAGATTTATTAAAGACTTTTCTAAAACCTCGAGACCCCTCACTAATCTTCTCCAGAAGGATGTTCCTTTTGCGTTTGATGAAAATTGTAAGGAAGCTTTTGAAATCCTTAAGAAAGCTTTAATAACTGCTCCTATAGTACAACCACCTGACTGGAACTTACCTTTTGAAATTATGTGTGATGCAAGTGATTTTGCTGTTGGAGCTGTCTTAGGACAAAGGGTTGATAAGAAATTAAATGTTATACATTATGCTAGTAAGACCCTTGATAGTGCTCAAAGAAATTATGCTACTACTGAGAAGGAATTCTTAGCTGTAGTTTTTGCTTGTGATAAGTTTAGGCAGTATATTGTTGATTCCAAAGTTATTATTCATACTGATCATGCTGCCATTAAATATCTTATGACAAAGAAGGATGCTAAGCCAAGGCTTATCAGATGGGTACTCCTTCTTCAAGAATTTGATTTGCAGATTGTTGATAGGAAAGGAGAAGATAATCCGGTAGCGGACAATCTTTCAAGAATGGAAGATATACCGCATGACCCCATCCCAGTTAACGATAGTTTTCCAGACGAGCAACTTGCCGTTGTAAAAGTACAACCTCTCTCCGATCCTTGGTATGCATATTATGCTAATTTTATTGTTGCAAAGTATTTGCCTCCAGGTCTAACGTTTCAGCAGAGGAAGAAGTTCTTTCATGATTTGAGGCACTACTTTTGGGATGACCCACATCTTTTCAAAGAAGGTCCCGTCGGGATCGTGAGAAGATGCATTCCGGAACATGAGCAGAAGGACGTTCTCCGACGGTGCCATGACAGTCCCTATGGAGGACATCACGCCGGTGAGAGGACTGCACATAAGGTTCTTCAATCAGGTTTTTATTGGCCCACTCTCTTTAAAGATGCTAGAAATTATGTTTTAGCTTGTGATAAATGTCAGAGAGTTGGTAACATTAGTAGAAGGAATGAGATGCCTATGAATTACTCACTAGTGATTGAACCTTTCGATTGTTGGGGTTTTGATTTTATGGGTCATTTTCCTTCTTCGCACAAGTACACTCACATTTTAGTAGCTGTTGATTATGTGACCAAGTGGGTTGAAGCAATCCCCACTGAAAGTGCTGATCACAAAACATCTTTGAAAATGCTTAAAGATGTAATTGTTCCTATGTTTGGTGTACCAAGGTACCTCATGACCGATGGAGGATCACACTTCACGCACGGAGCTTTTAGAAAAGCTTTGGCTAAATACGATGTTAATCATAGAATTGCTTCACCTTATCCTCCTCAAACTAGTGGGCAAGTTGAGCTCACCAATAGAGAGATTAAGTTGATCTTGCGGAAAACAGTAAACAGAAATAGGAAGGATTGGTCAAATAAATTGGGAGATGCTTTGTGGGCATATAGAACTGCTTACAAAAACCCCATGGGTATGTCCCCATATAAGATGGTATATGGCAAGGCTTTCCATCTGCCATTAGAACTAGAGCACAAAGCTTTCTGGGCTATTAGAGAGCTTAACGCTGACCCAAAACTAGCTGGTGAGAAGCGTCTCATGAACTTGACTTCTCTAGATGAATGGAGAAGTGAAGCTTACGAGAGCGCTAAAATGTTCAAAGAAAAGGTAAAAAGGTGGCATGATAGGAAGATTCTGAAACGTGAATTTAACGTTGGTGATAAAGTTTTGTTGTTTAGATCCCGTTTCAGGTTTTCTCCAGGTAAACTACTTTCCAGGTGGGAAGGACCATTTCATATAGAAGAAGTTTATCGGTCTGGTGCAATTAAGATTAATAATTTTGAAGGCACCAAACCGCAAGTTGTGAATGGGCAAAGACTTAAGCATTACATAGCAGGAGACCCTGTCGATGTTGATGTGAATATAATATACACAACAACCCACGAAGAACATGTTGCAGCCCTGTTTCAGACGCCAGCAGAAGCAGAATAAAGAAAAGGTACGTAGTACGGTAAGAAAACACCGCAAAATATCATAAAAGTTCCGTATTACGCGTTTTTGAAAAAATAGTAAAATTCCGAGACGAAGTGGAGCCGGAGACGACCACCAGGGAGTCCAGGCGCCCCCCTGGCGCGCCCCCCCTGGGCCGCGCCGGTAGGCCGCCTGGACACCCTGGTGCCCGACTCCGACCCCGCTTTGATCCGTTACCTTCCTTTCTGTGCATATATTTTTCCTATACATTTGCCCGGGTTGTTCCGGCAATGTATCTTGCGATTTCGCGTGTTTTCTCTTCGATCTGTTTTTGCCAGGAAATCTTTCAGCTAAATTTAGGTGCCATGGCTTCTCCAAGTTCCCCCAAGGACACGTTCGTCGTCAACGTCATCAACCCTTACCTCGCTGAGGTGAAGAAGTATCCTCAGGTGGTTCAGATGAAGGAAGGCGTCCTTCATCAAGAAGATCTGAAGGGACCTATCAAGGAGGGGAGCGTCCAGGCCAGGCTGGAAGAAGTGGAGCAGGAAGTCTTCAAGTACAAGAAGATGACCGAGCGTGGTGTCGAAACTAACTTTGACATCACCAACGAGCTGAAGAACTACTTCCTGAAGGAGATGAAGGAGATGTGGGAAAGAATCGCTGCGGCTGAAGATAGAATCATAGAACTCCAGGGGAAAATTAATGATCTATCTAACCAGAACTGTGAGTATGAACTAAGATTTATGCGCATTAGTTTGGGTGCTGAATGCAGGATTCAGGAGATTAGCCTCTCGCAAGAGACTTTAGCAAGATATCCATGGAAGCGTTTCGCCAAGGACTACGTGATTAACGCCAACAAATATGGGAGAAATCTCCATGGGTAATGGCGTTCCCTTGGCTTGTTCCAAGCTTGGAGGAGTGCCTGGTATCTTTAGCTTTTACCTTTTGTCTTTTAGAAGTCAAGTAGAGTCGTATCACGTCTAGGGAAGTTATTATATGAGATAGGTGTGTGCATTGAGGTCTATCGCCCCCCTGGTGAAGAATTGTATCCGTGTGTGTGGAGTCGTCTACGATTGAATATTAATGAGAAGTTTATCGGTCCCTTTTTGCTGCACTCGGTATTCTCTTCACGCAATCGACCTTATATGATGATTCTTATGGGAAGTATTGACCTTATGTCAGGTATGGCTGTGAAACTTTATTTAATCTTGGCAAACATAGCTTTGGTCATAACAACAAGCATGATTCTCTTAAAGTAGCAACATAGCCAAAACCTTTATGTTATTATACTTGAAGCGTTATGTTGACAAGGAAGACAACTTGATGTGTTATGCTTATTTCAATGTTCATGCTTTATATTGCTTTGCATCTTAGTCATCATCGATTGTCTGCTCTCTCAAAACCTTTGCTAGCCTAACTCTGTACTAAGCGGAATTCTGCTTGTGCATCCATACCCTTAAGCCAATACCTTCCATATGAGTCCACCATACCTACCTACTCGTGGTACTACACTACCACCTCCTAAAAGTATATAATTTATGTGTTATCCTTAAATGTTAAAAATCTTTTTTTTGTGCCTCTGATTTAGCTCATGAGGAAGTAGTAGCTAATTCATGACCTTTTTGAGTTGGACAAGCTTCACCCCGGGATTGCATGTATAATGTGCAAACCCATAATACGAACAGGAACTGGCATTGAGTGCGCCCGGCTTGAAAATAATATAATAAACAAACCCTCCTTCACGCTTTGTTCATGAGAAATCAGAAAACTTTGGCAGTGATAAACAAAGGAGAATAAGAGGATGTTATCGTCCTCATACGGGAGCCGTTCCTCGAAACTTGTCCAGTTCAAGAAGCAATTGAGTTATCTATTAGCATTCGTTGACAAATCATGCACCTCTCAAAAATTTGTTTTCATTCTGTTTGATTTGAGGATAGCACATGAGTTTTCCCTACTACCCTAGAGCAGGGCCTATCTTTTAATTTTAAGTTGAGTCAGTTATTCCTACTTCCTTCTATTTCTCAAAGAGAGCAAACGTTTGATGTTGATAAGGATTCATGCATATAAAGCTGCATTAAGATTTGTCATATCATATCCTTGTTGACATTATCATTTGATAAGCAAGTTGTTTGTCATGCCCAGCTAAGACAAATATCTTCCTTTGTGTTAACACTTTCACTTCTTGCTTATTAACTTGTTATTTCAAAAAGCTTCAATTTAATCCCATTAAAAGCAAAAGTTAAAATTATTTGTTGTTCCTTGACCAAAGGACATGTTTGCCATGATATAATGAGTTTCTATTGGTCCTACTTTCGAATATAAGTGTTGACACTCTTTCATAAAAGCCTTATGAGTTGAAGATTGTTGCTGAGGATATTTGAGTTGGTGAAGAGACTATGATGCTTCTTGTCCGTATTCTATTTATCGACACTTCACTCTCTAAACTTGTGGACAAGTTTACCGAGTTCATTTTCGCTTGGGGACAAGCGAGGTCTAAGCTTGGGGGTGTTGATACGTCCAAAATGCATCACTATTTTGTATTATAATTTATCCTTATTCATTGATATATTCCACGTTATGATGATGTTCTTATGTTGTTTTGGTCTATTTTACACAGTTTGCAACTTTCCGATGCCGAAACAGCAGACGCAGGATTCAGCAGGAAAAAGTGGATACTGAGTTGCTGAAGAAGAACACCTCCAAATTACCTGAAAATTGACGGGACGTGTTTTTCAGAAGAATAACGAAGACACGCAAAAGGGGAGTCAGAGGGGGGCCACAGGGTGCCCAGGCGGCCTGGGGGCGCCCCCCTGGCCGCGCCGGGGGGGGCGCCTGGAGCCCCTGGCCCACCTCTGGCCGCCCCCTTTTGCATATATGCTCTCCGTCTCCCGAAAACCCTAGGCACGAGACTTTTTACGGAGTTCCGCCGCCGCTTCGAGGCGGAAACCTACAGAGAAGAAAAGGGCGTCTCCGGTGGGCAGATTCCGCCGGGGAGATCACCTCCCGGAAGGGGAGATCGTCGCCATCGTCATCACCATCATCACGGGCATCATCGAGATCATCATCAACATCATCCCCAACACCAGCACCATCTCCATCTTCATCCAAATCTCATCTTTCCATCGCAACTCGTGTTGTAACTTGTACTACCTATCCTCTCTACTCCATCAGTGTTGATTACTACTTTGTGGTGAATGCTATTGAGTTTTGTTGGAGAAATATTATTATGTCCAGATTGTTTATCACATATTTATCCTCTCTGATCATGATCTCTTTTATGTCTTGTGAGTAGTTACTTTAGTTCTTGAGGACATGGGGAAAGTCTTGTTGTTAGTAGTCATATGCCGTTGAAGTAATATGTGTTGTTTGATACTTAAGTTGTGTTGTCATTCCACTAGTGGTGTTGTGTGAGTCGAACACCCAACACTTCGCCTTATTAAGGACATAGGGGAATGCATTGTGTATAAAGAATGCTTATGGTGGGTTGCCGGAGTGACAGAAACCTGAACCCCAGTTCGCACGCTTTTGCATAAGGGAATAATGGATCCTCGATCGTATTGCTATGGTTAGGCTTTTGCCTTAAATTCTATCTTGTATTTGCGGATGCTTGCAAGGTGTTTAATCATAAGAGTGCATTCATCTTAGTCTAGAGAGTGCACTAGCATAGATCCAGCCACTAACACTTATCAACACATAACATAGTATCGATACGAAATATGACGAAAGCACATGACTGCCTCTCCCGTGTGTCCTCAAGAACGCTTTAGTCTTTATAAGTTCAGTTGCTAGGCCACTCCTTTGCTAAGAAAGGATTAGGCCATTCGTTACTTTCAGTACCTTTTTCATTACTCGCCATTACATTCTTGTTGCTTATATCGAGAAAACCCCTAAAAGTTATCTTTCAGTGCTTGCAGTAATTTCTTGCTCAGAATCGCTTATCAATACCTTCTGCTCCTCGTTGGGTTCGACACTCTTACTTATCGAAAACACTGCAATAGATCCCTTACGGTTGAGGGTCATCATTCCTCAAAACTACCACCATACCTACCTATCATGGCATTTCCATAGCCATTCCGAGATATATTGCCATGCAACTTTCCACCGTTCCGTTTATATGACATGCATCATATTGTCATATTGCCATTGCATGATCATATAGTTGACATCATATTTGTGGCAAAGCCACCATGCATAAATTTTCATACATGTCACTCTCATTTCATTGCATATACTGGTACACCGTCGGAGGCATTCATATAGAGTCATACTTTGTTGTTGTAGTATCGAGTTGTAATTTTGTGTTGTATTGAATGTGTGATGATCATCATTATTAGAGTATTGTCCCAAGGGAGTAAAGGCTAAATCTATAAAGCCCCTCCGCAAAAAAAAGGAAAAAAAGGCCAAAGAAAAAAAAGGCCCAAAAAAAGGAAAAAAAGAAAAGAAAAAGGGGACAATTTCTACTATCTTTTTCCACACTTGTGCTTCAAAGTAGCACCATGTTCTTCATTGTAGAGAGTCTCATGCTTAGTCACTTTCATATACTAGTGGGAATTTTCATTATAGAACTTGGCTTGTATATTCCAACGATGGGCTTCCTCAAGTGCCCTAGGTCTTCGTGAGCAAGCAAGTTGGATGCACACCCACTAGTTTGTTTTGTTGAGCTTTCATTCTTTTGTTGAGCTTTCATTCATATTTAGCTCTAGTGCATCTGTTGCATGGAAATCCTACTCACTCACAATGATATCTATTGATGGGCATCTCCATAGCCCGTTGATACGCCTAGTCGATGTGAGACTATCTCCCTCCTTTTTGTCTTCTCCACAACCACCTCTATTCCACCCATAGTGCTATATCCATGGCTCACGCTCATGTATTGCGTGAAAGTTGAAAGGTTTGAAAAGATAGAGTATGAAACAAATGCTTGGCAGAAATTGGGGTTGTGCATGATATGAATATTTTGTGTGATGAAGAGGGAGCATAGCTAGACTATATGATTTTGTAGGGATAACTTTCTTTAGCCATAGTATTTTGAGAAGACATGATTGCTTTGTTAGTATTGCTTGAAGTATTGTTATTTCTTATGTCAATATATACTTTTATCTTGAATCTTTTAGATCTGAACATTCATGCCACAATTAAGAGAATTACATTGAAACACTATATTCGTTAGCATTCCACATCAAAAATTCTTTCTTTATCATTTACCTACTCGAGGACGAGCAGCAATTAAGCTTGGGGATGCTTGATACGTCTCCAACTATCTATAATTTTGATTGTTCCATGCTATTATTTATGAAGTCTTGGATGTTTAGTGGGCTTTATCATTCACTTTTATATCATTTTTGGGACTAACCTACTAACCCAAAGGCCCAGTCCCGATTGCTGTTTTTTTGCCTATTTCAGGGTTTTGCAGAAAAAGAATATCAAACGGAGTCCAAACGGAATGAAACCTTCGCGAGAGATATTTTTGGAGAAAATCACGCACGCGGAGCTTGAGGACCAAGTCAGGGGACACAGAGGTGGCCCTCGAGGGTGGGCGGCGCGCCCCCCTTCCCAGGGCGCGCCCCCCTGCCTCGAGGCCCTCTCAAGTGGCCCCGGGTGCCCTCCTTCTTCCTATATAAGTCCACGTACCCCAGAAACTCCATATACAGAGAGAAAACCCTAATTCCACCGCCGTAGCTTCTGTTCCCGTGGAGATCCCATCTTGGAGCCTGTTCCGGAGCTCCACCGGAGGGGGATCCATCACGGAGGCCTTCATCATCATCATCATCGCCCTCACCATGAGTTGTGAGTAATTTACCACAGACCGTCGGGTCCATAGCTAGTATCTAGATGGCTTCTTCTCTCTCTCCGGATCTCAATACAAAGTTCTCCTCGGTCTTCGAGGAGATCTATTCGATGTAATCTCTTTTTGCGGTGTGTTTGTCGAGATCCGGTGAATTGTGAGTTTTTTATCAAGGTTATCTATGAATGACATTTGGTTCTTCTCTGAAATTTTTATGTGTGCTCATAATATCCTTGCAAGTCTCTTCGAATTATTGGTTTGGTTTGGCCTACTAGATCTATAGTTCTTGCAATGGGAGAAGTGCTTGGCTTTGGGTTCAATCTTGCGGTGTCCTTTCCCAGTGACAGTAGGGGCAGCAAGGCACGTATTGTATTGTTGCCGTCGAGGATAAAAAGATGGGGTTTACATCATATTGCTTGAGTTTATCCGTCTACATCATGTCATCTTGCTTAAGGCGTTACTCTGTTCGTATGAACTCAATACACTAGATGCATGCTGGATAGTGGTCGATGTGTGGAGTAATAGTAGTAGATGCAGGCATGAGTCGGTCTATTTGTATCGGACGTGATGCCTATATACAATGATCATGCCTAGATAGTCTCATAATTATTCTATTTTCTATCAATTGCTCGATATTAATTTGTTTACCCGCCGTAGAATATCTCTATCATGAGAGAAGCCACTAGAGAACACTATTGCCCTGTAGCGACCAGACCTCAAACAGTCTGATCTCTGTGCATAAGTGTCATCCCTGGATCAGTAATGCTGACACGCACAGTACTTGAAGGATTTATAACAGAGTAGCAATCACACCCTTATTACATCGATAGTCCAACGATGAACTTAATACAATAAATATTGCTGAAGGCCATCTAACACGATAACAGCGGAAGGCTTGGAAGATAAGTGAGTCCATCAACTCCAACGGCATCACTGAGTATAGAACCACGACCTAAAAAGGCACCTTACTCGTCGTCTGAAAAGTCGGCAACTTGAAACGTTGCAGCCCGAAAACGGGTCAGCACATGGAATATGCTGGCAAGATAACACAAGTATTTGCAAGTAACAGAATATAGGCTATACTACATGCATATTTGGCTGGTGGAAAGCTCTATGGTTAAGTTTTGCGTAAAGCCAATTTTTCCCTACTTCAAAGGAATAGATTTTAATTTAACTATCATAGTAGTTGAAACATCGTTGAGAAGATAGACATCCTCTCAACCCCAATTAAAAATAATCATTAAACCCAACAAAATTAATTAGAGTAACATGATGAGATTCACATGATAATCCAAGTACTAGATACTCAAGACGTCCGTAACCGGGGACACGGCTAATCATGATCAGTTTGTACACTCTGCAGAGGTTTGTGCACTTTTCCCCACAAGACTCGATCACCTCCGTTTGGTTTCTCGCACTGCATGGTGTTTGAGAAACGGATGACCGAGACACAGTCTTTCCGAAGAGGCCCCCTTAACCAGATAGATAGGCCGATACACCTACAGACCCTCTACATCTGCTAGCCCATCATGGAAAGGTTTCCCACAACTTACTCAACTATGCCAGAGCCCATATTGGCATGTGGCTGCACACGGAAGTTTCTAGTATGAAAAATCTCATGATCCCTTTGAGCCTGGGTGGCGGTCCAAAAGAAAAACAGGCAATCACTGGAATAACCAGATGCCTCAATCCACCCAGATGTGTGTTAAAGTTGCCACCTTAAGTTGAACCATTAATTAACAAACTCACATCTGTCATGGATACACTCACCCAATCCACGTCTCCGAGCATAGCATGTCCTAACAGCAAACGTAGAAGTAACTCCCAAAGGTTTGAATGAAAACAAGTAATAGGTACTACCTCAATCTACTTCCCAGTCCCACAAGTTAATTGATCCTACTCATGCAATGTGTGAGGGTTAGACTAATGCAATGAAAACTGGGTAATTGGAAAGTATGATCAAAGAATTACTTGCCTTGCTGATGATCCGCAAAACCTAGAGACTCAGTAGCAAGCGGCGCACTCCGGGTACTCTATCGCAAACAAACAAGCATACAATAAGTACTTAACTAATGCACGGGTAAAACTCAAATAAGAGATCTAACCAGAAAGTTCAACTTAAGAACTCCGGTTTGCAAAAAGAATCAATTCGAAAGAAGCAACGAAACTCAAACTGCGAAAGAAACGAGCTCCGATTACTAATTGGCCTAAAGTCAAATTTTACAGTAGCCAAAACTTTGTTCAAGTTGATTAAACGTAAAGAGGTTATCGAGATGAAGATCTAGGATTTCGAATCACCCGATTCCGACTCTCGAGCGAAAAGAAAAACGAAAAACAAGATCAGGGCAGAAATCGCGATCGGAATAACCGCGGATAAATACCCCGAAAAAGAAAATGGACGAACAGGCTAACAAACGAACGTTCGCTGTCTGCGGCTAACGGAAGAAGATCGTTCGTTAAACGAACGTACGGACAAACGTCCGCTAAATAACTAAACCGACGAAAAACCGAACCGATCTAAATAAAAAAACAGATCTACAATTTTACTAAACCGACCGGTTCTTATTAAAAAACCGATAACTACCTTAAGCAACGAACTCTGGCGGGATCTTCGGCGGTCCGGCAGTGGCGAGGGGCTACGGGGCGGCGGCGGCGCGGTCCGGCGGTGGTCCGGGCGGAGGGCGGCGGCAAGTGCGGCGGCGGCGCGACGCGGGCAGGCGGCGGCGAGCGGCGGCGGCGGCGCGAAGGGGCGGCGGGGCGGCGGCTAGGGTTACGGGCGATGCGGGCGACTTGGGCCAGCTCGGGCGACATTTAAAGCCCAGAGTCCCAATCCTATACGAGTCTAAGTCGGTTCCCCCTCTTTTTTTTTTAAATAGAGTCCTGGCGCAGAAAAACTAACGAAAGAAATATTAAACGGACTCCAAAAATCCCGAAATAAATTTTCACCGTCCTCTAATAATATTTAGGACAAAGTGAACATTTTTCCCGGACCTAAATGCAATTTTGAAAAACGCGAATTTTTCCTATGCAAATAAATTCACAAATAAATCCAGAAAAATACCAAAAGTGATTTTAATATTTTTCCTCCAATATTTCTGTTATTTTGGAGAAGTCATATTATCTCCGCTTATATTTTGTATTTAGAAATATTTTTAGGAGAGAAAAATAATTAGAATCACACTGTCCTCGTACCGGTATTCGAGCGAACTCAAATACGAAATCGGTAAAATTCCCAACTCTCTCCGTAGGTCCTTGAGTTGCTTAGAATTTCGAGGAACGCCACAAACAAAAATGCAAAAGCATGAAATGCCATTATGATCTATGTATAACATTCCAAATTGAAAATTTGGGATGTTACATGCCCCCGGGTCTATTCTCAACATATCAATCTACATCTACTTTACTTTTTCTGCTTTTACTTTCTGTTCTTATAAACAAAAATACCAAAAATATAAACTATCATCTCTATCATATCTCACTTTCGTAAGTGACTGTAAAGGGATTGAAAACCCCTTATTGCGTTGGCTGCAAAGTTCTTATTTGTTTGTGCAGGTACGAGGGACTCGCGCGTGGTCTCCTACTGGATTGATACCTTGGTTCTCAAAAACTGAGGGAAATACTTACGCTACTGTGCTGCATCTCCCTTTCCTCTTCGAGGGAATACAACGCAAGCTCAAGAGGTAGCACCGGACCACCCCCCTACAGCCGGGCCAATGGACCCCGCGAACGAGGCTGGTGCTCCCGTAGCAGAGGAGGTGCCTCTAATCCTCGTTGCCGAGCCACAGGCTCCAGCTTGGGCAAGGAAGATTCTCCACATCCCCCAAACCGGAGAACTCCCCGGCGACGACGATGAAGCTGAAAAAGTAGCCCGGAGGGCTAGTATGTATCAGTTTGTCGATGGCACTCTGTACAGAAGGAGGCCCAACAGTGTGAAATTGAAGTGTGTGTGCCGGGAGGATGGAAAGGAACTACTGGCTGAGATTCACAAAGGAATGTGCGGCTCCCGCATTCAATCAAGGGCATTAATTGGGAAAGTATTCCGGCAAGGATCCTATTGGCCCACAGCCCACCAAGATGCAGTTGAGCTCATCACGACATGTGAAGCCTGTCAGTTCCATTCCAAGACAATACACCTGCCTGCCCAAGCTCTTCAAACAATGCCTCTCGTATGGCCATTTTCGTTCTGGGGGCTCAATATCCTCGGCCCCTTCCCCCAAGCAATCCGTGGCTTTGAATTCTTGTTCATTGCCATCGACAAGTTTACAAAGTGGCCGGAAGTGACTGCCGTGAGAAAGGTGACTGCTCAGTCAGCTATCAAGTTTTTGAAAGAATTGGTGTGTCGTTTTGGATTTCGAGCAAGGATCATCACTGACAATGACACCCAGTTCACGAGCCAAGCCTTCATGCAATATGTTCATACCCTCGGATGCAAGATCTCATTTGCTTCCATGGCACACCCCAAGAGCAATGGACAAGCCGAGAGGACAAATGCTGAAGTACTGCATGGACTCAAGACAAGAATTTTCAATACGCTGCAGAAGCACGACAGGCGGTGGATCGAGGAGCTGCTGGTAGTTCTCTGGTCCTCAAAACGACACCAAACCGAGCTACCGGGCAGACTCCGTTCTCCTGGGTCTACGGGGCAGAATCAGTTTTCCCCACGGAACTCATTTACGGGTCTCCTCGAGTGCTTGCCGACAATGTGCTACTCGAAGAGAACCTTCTCCGGGCCGCTATGTGTGCTGTATGCTACCAGCAAGCTATGTGTCGCTATCACAGCCGCAGGGTTCGTGCCCCGTGTTTTGAGGAAGGTGACCTTGTTCTTAGGCGCGTTCAGTCCGCCAAGGGTACAAACAAGTTGTCACCAAAGTGGGAAGGCCCTTACCGGGTGGTACGAGTCACCAGACCTAGCGCAGTCCGTCCGGAGACCAGAGATGGCACTCAGTTGCAAAACTCATGGAATATTGAGCATCTCCGCAAGTACTACCCGTAAGGCGTGGCTGTCGGGCCCTGCCCAGCAGCCACCCATCTGTAGATGCCTTGCCTCAACTGCATGTAACCCCTTGTACGGAGCCGTGGCGATGACCCCGTGCAAGAGAAAATAAAGAAGTGATGTAGGGGGGAAACCAAGATTGCATGCATGCACCATCACACCCAAATCACTGCATAAGCATTTCATGAGCATTTGCATATGCATATAGGTGGATTGCATCCTGCATTTATTCTCATCTGCTTGAAGTTGCATGTTCCTACCGTGTACTTGGCTTCGGCAAGGAGTTGAGAAGATTGCTCGTTGCAATCCCAGGGAAGCCAAACACATAAGTTTGACCTCCTTTCCATTGGTGTTCTGTAAGGTATAACTTGTGCATAAGAAAACATCGCCACACTCTCTTGAGGCTTAGGTGCTCCCATATCAGACTCAAACATTGCTTCGAGAGGGATGGTTGTAGTGTCCTTTGGTAAAAAGGAGTTAGCGGGGGGCTAGCCCCTCTGTCTGTTGCCCGACAGACGTAGTTCTCTAGCAGACAAATAGGGTGTCAGCAAGGTAGCTTGCCGGGCAAACTCGTTTTATTACAATAAAGAGGCATTCCACCTCTGCATGTACATACACATGCACGGGTTCTCGGCAAGGTCTATACTTTTCATTCATATGCTGATACAAGTACAAGCATTACAGAACACAGAGATGGACTCGAGGGATTACATTATTCGAATTAAAATTTGGCAATTGCCTACAAGTTTAAGACTGAAAAAAGATAGGTGTCCTGTGATGCCTTTGCTCCTGTCCATCTCCTATAGGATGAGGTCGAAGAGGCTAGAGAGGGGGCACTTTTGGGACTCGATGCCTCCCGAGGATCAGGATGGCACCGTCTCCCGGCTAGGAAGAAGGAACCAGAGGGCACGGAAGGATGGTGGTGCTACCCAAAGCTCCAAGTGGGAGCTACGGAGTCACCGGCAAACACAACTCGTCGGAACGGTCGCCCCCGTTCTTGATGAGTCGTGGATTGCCGCCGCCCTTAGTTCCACCATAATCCGAAGCCCCTTTTGCGACAAGGAGTTCGGATACCATGCTCTCCGAGCAATTCTCCAGAGAGCATGGTCGTCCCTAGAAGCCCTGGCATTAGAAGACACTGCACGTCCCAGAGAGGTGTGCGAAGCGAAAAGCTCCCCCCACACAGCAAGAGCGCGACATCCAGAAGAGTTGGGTTCGTCCCCACTGGTGATGAGTCCCTCCTATAGCTCCTCTCCAGTGCGGTGAAGGGAAGAAAAATAGGGTGCAGCTGCCTACCACACACATGGCTCACCCCGAGCCTCGGTGTGGTGTCGTTCGCATCCCCACCCACTGAAGCCAAAATTACAGGCGGCCAGGAGGAAGGCACGCCGGAGTCGCCACCTCCGGCGCTGTCACTGTGTCGCCCGAGTCTCTCTTTTAAATACAGGAGGAACTTCAAGATGGAGCCTGGGGGCTGGCCCCAGGTTCTCTTCTTCGACATAACCGACAAAGGTAGAAGAGACGAGAGGAGGAATGCAAAGATGGATGGCTCTACCCTCCTCCGCCCCTCCCTTTTATAGTCAGGGCGAGGAGGAGAGCTGCTCCATCAATGGGCGACCACCGTCCACCTCCGCCAATTCAAGATGGCCAGGCCCTCGCCATGATGCAATCCCACGCCACGTGCCTCCGTTACCTACCCCGGGCAGTGCATGCCGCATATGTGGGTAAGGATAAGGGCATGGTGGGAAGAGTAAATTGGCAGTTTCTACGACGTGCGTTAAAGTCATCCAGGGGCCATTACTGGAGCGCCCCACCATTATTGGCTTTACGCAGCGCACGGGGAAACCGGAAACTAGCCCGGAATCAAAGCCGACGAAGCAGCAATGGAGACTCCAAGGAACTAACCTCTTCAGCACCCCTGCCAGTGCACTTATTAGGCCCTACCTCGATGACGCTCCGCAGCGCGATCGGGGCTGGCCCGAGCTTCTGTCGGTTCAACAAACCCTGGGTCTCTTGCCCAGACTGTGCACAGGCGCAAGGACAAAGATTGAAGCACCAGCCCAAGTCAAAGTACAAGGAACCAAGAGATCCAGAGTACCAGCCCAGACCAGAGAGACCAAGGCCAATCCAGAGAAACAAGATATCACTAAGAGAAGGGCCTCCCTTGCCGGGCAGGCGAGCCCAGCAAGGGGCGAGGCCATCCCCGGAAGCAGATAGCAGACACACCCTAGCAGGGCTTGCCGGGGGCTCACGGAGGCCAAACCACCTCACCAAGCACTCAAGGGCGACCCACGTCGTCAATCAATGCGGTGTCAAGCTGCAAGATGATTAAGAGGCAGCCATTAGCCACATGGCAGCCAGTTCCTACAAGAAGAACCCGTAGATGACACCCGCGCGGAGCTGACAAGGAAGCCCGGCAAGCCCTGCCGGGCAACCAGTGATGTGACACTAAGCGGTGCATTTAATGCACCCTGTCAGCCTGCAGAGTTAGGTATGATATCATTGTTTGCTATCATATTACTGCATAATGACTACTTTGCCACTGTGGTCGCCCCTTGTTCTATAAAAGGAGGCCAATGGCAATCGTAGAGAGGGTTGGAAAATAGAGAAACCCACTTCACCGTACGTGTGTAGTCACTGTTGCCCAAAGGCAACCCTTGCTGGGTGAGTGTACTACGCTCCACCACCACCATTCCATCATCAATCCACCAAAGCAGGAGTAGGGTTTTACGCCACGCGGCGGCCCGAACCTAGGTAAATTTCTTGTGTGCTCCCCGACGTGCTGCCGCGCATTGGTCTGCTCTTTGTGCAACACAACGTCCCCCTGCCGAACCAGCAAGGGGCCTCCGGGTCCCATAGGTGGCCATGGATATCCCGCGACACAACCAAAAGGTTTTGTCGACCCCAAAGTTGCTACAAAAGTGAGCAAGTGTAACATCCCAAATTTTTAGATTTGGAATGTTAATATGATCATTCCTTTTCATCATGATTTCTATGCATTTTTTTTAATATTCAAAACATTATGCAACTAAAGGCAATTTATTGGAGTGGAGATAACATGACTTCTTCCCTATTTTAAAAATGTTCTTAATGTCCGGAATGCATTTTTCCTGTTCATCTGATGTGTTTTTGGTATTTTTCATAATCTTCAAAATATTTTATTTGAGTTCTTTATTGTTGTTTGAGTGGCCTATTTCATAAAAATGATTTTAAAAATTGCATTATCTTTGGAATTAGTGTTCCTGTAGTTTATATTAGTACTCCCTCCGTCCCATAATGTAAGATGTTTTCCACACTAGTGTAGTGTCAAAAAACGTCTTACATTATGGGACGGAGGGAGTAGTATATATTTTGTTATGTGTCTATATATTTATATTTATATTTTATTCTATTGTTTTTATTTTAGTTATTTATCTGCTGTTGATTTTTGTTTAAAAAAACAAAGAGCCAGCCAGACAACCGACCGGCCCAGTGGGCAACTCGCGGGCCAGCTTTTCCGCTCGCACGTGCGCAACAACCGTGGGAGGCCTGCCCATCTCCAGCGCAGCCGCAGCCCACACCCACAGCTCCCTTTTGTTTTGTTGTTTTCTATTTTCGAGCCACTGACGGGCGGGTCCCGCGCGTCATCCTTTCCTCCAGCCATGTTCGTCCTAGAGTCCGCTCTCAAGCCAGATTCCATCGATTAGGTCGAATTATCCCCGCCCCTAGATGATGTAATCCCCCTATATATGTTTCCCGTCTCCTCTGTCGATTTTTGCCAAAATCATCGCCTCACGTGCCCTAGAACGACGTCTCATGTTCGCTAGAGTCCACCACCGTCTAGCGTTCCGCTGGTCGAATTCGTCACAACCAGGAGGTCCTCGCCCTGATTCTTTCCTCTGTTCCCTTCGCCCCGATCTCCTCTCTCTCCCTCACCTTCTATTTCATGCAGGGGAGTACTAGGGCGAGGCCAACGACCTCGCCCCGATGAACACCCCGTCGCCGTGCTCCAGCCACCCGTTGCCGCCATCCCCGCTCGCCACAGACGTGGGTGAGGATGTTTTCGACCTCGCAGAAGAGCACCGCATCCCGTACGCTACCCAGCGGAGTCCGGGGACCGTCGTAGCCATCACCACCGTCGTCCGGAGCTTCGTCGTGCGCCATCTTCTTCAACTCCAGTGGCCAACTTCCTATATTTGCTAGTGAGTTCCCCGCGTCTGTTTGATCTAGGATGGACCGTCCAGATTATACCATTTTCTTTTTTCCACGAATAGGTATGCGCTATTTAGTGAGTGCACGCCGTTTAGACAATGCAGCGGACACTATGCAACCAATAGTAATGCACCATGTGGCAATGTCGCAGCCATGACAGTTCTTCCAGCAATCTATTTTGACACAATATTTTCCTGACACATTCCATATCAAAATTTCATTTAGGTATATCTTGAGAACCGTAACTCCAAATTCATTGATTCTTTTTCTGTGTACTTGTAGAGACCAGGAGAGTATTGTAGAACCAAATTTTCACATTTCTGAACTATTGAAATTTGAATTTGTTTAAATTGGAATTCAAACTTCCAATGGCCATAACTTTCAAACCATTGATCCAATTTAGTTGATTCTTTTTTGCATTGTGATCCTATTAGCATGTAGGAAATATATACCTACTTATATGTTTTGTTAGTTGAGGTTTACTTGAATTCATTTCTATTTAATTTATTGTGGGGTTATGTGTGTATGATTTATTTATCGGTGCCTTCGTTATCGTATAGATTGTTCGAAGTGTGAAGCGGATTGGATTTAATCGTTAGAGTACTTCAACAGCGTTCAAGGCAAGTTTACACTTTCGATTTTGCTCATCCTATATTATGCTATACATGAGTGGTTTTATGCTATGATAAATGTTTGGCTTGATACGTGTATCCTGTATTGCCATGTTTTGTTATTGATTGTGGTATGTGATGGTGTGATCAACTTGATATGCACTGGTACAGCGAGGTGCTATACAAAGGGTTTTTAACCCCTTTCCGCGACGGCATTTGGAACCCTCGCCAAGTGAGTGTGGGCGATAGGGGGGGTCCTTCCCACACGACCCAGAAACCGTCGGGGATGGGCAAGTGGCTACTCACGATCGCCATAGAATAAATGTATGAGAAGCTGCCTAGTCCCACACGTTACATCTCGACGTTACATTTCTGATCAGAGAGACATCTCAAACGATTTCACTGCTATAGTCATGTGAGAAAGGTGGACATCAACATTTAATCTGCCGATATGTTTGTGATAGGTACATTATCGCACATGGTTCAAGAATGTAAAATGTGTGCGGTGCCTCTACTAACGCCAACGTGTACATTTTCATAACTGTGTGCGATTGGTAATCCTATCACACACGCCAACTGGTTTGAAACGTTTGTCGTCTTACCATGAATCGCACACGCATATGAGACGAAACTGTATGTGCGTCCGTTGGTCATCGCAAACGTTTCACGTCAAAGAACCATTTGTTCTCTTTTTTCATCGCACACGTTGTTTTCTTTCTAACCTTGTGCATATTATTTTATTCGCTCCTGTATATTTTTATTTTTGCCTGCAATTTATTATTCTAATTGAACAATTTTGAAATATGAGACGTGCAATTCAAATTCTCAACATAATGGTTCAACAACGAATCCATAAATAAAATTATCAGTACAATATGTTCATTAATTACAGGAATAGACAACAATTAACTATGATGAACCATAATATTTTCGGGCGGTAAAGGTGAAGAGACAAATATAAATCATTTTGACTACCGACGGTGTTGAAGAAGCGGAATGCCCATAATGTTCCTTCCTGCATGCCATGGGCACGAACAACTTTTGTCCAACCCCTTGTGACGATGGCCCGCCCATCCATCACCGCGTTCAGGAAGACTTCTAGAGCATTATCATGGTAGCATTAATTATATACTTTAACCTTAGTTGCCTCCACTCCGGTAATGTAGTTTGCAAGGTAATCATCAGTAAATAGCTTCGAAAACCACTGAAAAGAGAAAAATATCAGATACTGGGGTCTAGTAGAGTAACTTGTTGTGGCAGGGGAAAATGCAACACATTATTTACCATCCTAAAGTTCACTGTTGTCTTGGACAAAGTGTAAATAAAGAGCTTAATTCGCATCACCCGTTTCTTTCGCCTAACAATGTTTCTTAGTTTCCTCACTTGGCGCTTGCTCATGAATATCTCATTGCCCCGTACGCAAAAAGGATCGAAGCGTGGATCAGTATCGCTCATATATGTACCCACAAGCAACCAGTAAACGTAAGAAGCTAAACTGAGATTGCACAAACGATGTAAAATACAACTACCTATGTTCCTAAGTACAAGTATTTTTAGAGATTTAATATGAACTACATATGAATGTATATATAATTATAGATATAGTTTAGATTGGAATCTAGATTCACTCATTTTGCTCCTTATGTAGTCTATATTGGAATCTCTAAAAATGCTTATATTTAGGAATAGATGGCGTATAAGACATGGGATGCAGCTAACCTCGATGGCAAACAACAGAATCGCCCATTGTAGCCATGTGTAAGTACACGGAAAGCCAATGCTAACTACAACAGGGTTAACATCCACCAAAAATAGCAAGTGGTAATAAAACGGCAGCATCTGTAGTGATATCTTCATTGCGAAAGCGTAGCACAATAGCAAAGGGACGGATAAAAAATGGATACAATTGTTAATTGCAACAAGCTTAACAGCATCCTAATTCATGTTATGTAAGTTTGAAGCCATTGAAATACAACTATTTAAAAATGGATACAACTATTAATTGCAACAGGCTTAATGGCCATTGAAAGCAGTACTGATTAGAATGCAATTGGCAGAGTTAAGCATCACAAGGAAGGTGCTGCAAGAGCAGATAATGGCCGAGTTATCTATAAAGAGGTAGGGAAAAATAGCTAAAACAGGTTAGGCATGTTTACTACAATGTGCTTAATACATCAACCGTACAAAACTTAGCCATTAATTGCAACTAGTATTGGCAAGATTGAACTGGTGAGTACATACTTGGTAAGTCCTGAGAGGTGGTAGTTGTTGGGGCACTTCATCTTGGCCAGAGCCTGCCCAAAGTCAGCGGCGGTGGAGGCGAGTTGTTCCTTCGGGTCGAAGCGTGGATCAGTGCCACTGACATGTGTACCTACAGGAAACTAGTAAATGTTGGAAGTTAAACTCCAATTGCACAAATGATGTGAAATACTGTAAGACATGGGATGCACCTAACGTTGACGGCAAACAATAGCATCGGCTGTTATGACCCTGCGTAAGTACATGGACAAGCATGTTAAGTACAATAGGGTTAGCATCCACCAAAAATAGCAAATGGGCAGCATCTCTAATGATATTCTGAGTCATGTATTCTAAGTTTGTTACTGGTATTGGTGAAATTGAGTTGGACAGTTAATACTTGAACATCATACAGTGTGCAGTACTAAAATAAACAAGGCATGAACATGATTAATACATCAACCGTACAAAACATAGCCATTTCAAGTGGTATTGGTAAGATTAAGCTGGTCATATCATACATGTTAAGTCCCGAGGGGTAGTCGCTGGGGCACTTCATCTGGGCCAAAGCCTGCACCATGTCGGCGGCGGCAGAGGCGAGGTGTTCCTCTGGGTCAACACGCACAGTCGCCATTTGAAAGTGCAACTAATCCCCGGGTGGTTTTGGTAATTAATAACAACATATATATCATTGAACTAATATTATCTTGAGAATCATTTCAGAGAAGTTCGATGATATGGGTATGGAAATGTCTGAAGAAGTGGACCCCTCAAAATGCTAAGACAAGCATTGGCAAAAGCTCAAGACTCCATTTTTGGTTTAGTGATCAAAGATCACATTGAGTCCATAGGAAAAGCCAATACTATTAAAAGGGGATGAGGTTGTGTTAATGTTCTTGTTGCTCAAGTGCTTGGTGATCTAACTCCCTCAACTATCAGCACTATTCACTACTTAACACAAACCCTAACATCTCGGTCACACCGATTTCTCCAACTCAGTCCCACCGAGATGAACCTCTTCAGTTGTTTCTCCAAACCCTAGCTTCTCGGTCAAACCGATTCTGAGTTTCGGTCTCACCGAAAAAGGGCTGCCAACCTTCTGTGATCAGTTGACATCAATTCGAAATATCCGAGTTTATATTTTCGGTCTCACCGAAATGGCAAACCCTAACCTTTGACTCACTTCGGTCCCACCGAGATGGTATTTTCGGTCCCACCGAAAATCCCAACGTTCACTATATTTGAACTTTCGGTCTAACCGAGTTTTCACTTCGGTCTGACCGAGATTGGTCAAATGTGTGTGTAACGGTTGGATTTTGTGTGGAGGCTATATATACCCCTCCACCCCCTCCTCATTCGTGAGGAGAGCCATCAGAAAGTACCACCACTTCTACCATACACTTTCTGAGAAGTGAACCACCTACCCTTGTGTTGAGATCAAGCCATTCCATTCCTACCATATGAAACTTGATCTCTAACCTTCCCAAGTTGCTTTCCACTCAAACCTTTCTTCCACCACAGCCATATCAGTGAGGAGAGTTGAGTGTTGGGGAGTTTATCACTTGAAGCACAAGAGCAAGGAGTTCATCATCATCAACACCGTCTATTACCTTTTGGGGGGTGGTGCCTCCTAGATTGGTTAGGTGTCGCTTGGGAGCCTCCGTCTTGATGATGTGGAGTTGAACCAAGAAGTTTGTAAGGGCAAGGAGATCGCCTACTTCGTGAAGATCTACCCCGAGTAAGGCTAGTCCTCCGTGGGCGTAGGCCGTGATGGAATAGACAAGGTTGCTTCTTCGTGGACCCTTTGTGGGTGGAGCCCTCCGTGGACTCGCGCAGCCGTTACCCTCCGTGGGTTGAAGTCTCCATCAACGTGGATGTACGATAGCACCACCTATCGGAACCACGACAAAAATCTCCGTGTCACCAAACTGCGTTTGATCTTCTCCACCTCTCTTTTACATGTGCAATTTACTTTCCGCTGCATATACTCTAGAATTGCATGTGTAGGGTGTTACTTGATTTGATCTTGCTTGTGAAACTGCCAAAAACTTTGCATGATCTAAAGGCAGATTTTTTATATTGTCAAGTAGTCTAATCACCCCCCCTCTAGACCTACTTTCGATCCTACACCATTGCACCATGGACCGCCATCAGCTCCTCGACCTCCACGTGATATGTGGTTGGGCTTGCGCGGCGATGCTCTGGAGGTATGGGTGGTGAGGATTTGGAGGCATGAGGATGTTTCGCAGGCGCCATTTAAGAAATCAGGCCGGGGCCGTGATAGATATCGGTGTGTTACCTGACTAGATCCGAGCAGAACGTAGATGTGGTTGAAGCTGTGGTTGCGGCGGCGGTGGTTTGAGCTACCGGTAGGGGGATGGGGAGATACCGAGGAAATTTGATGGGTGGGGATGTGGTTGGAGGAATAAATTCTGAAATTGCGCGCCTAATGAAAATTTCGCTGCGAAACTTGAAACTTGGGGAGGTGAAACACACAACACATACGAAGCGCGTCGAATACTCGTGTGCGAGAAAACAGAAAATTGGCAGATCCCATCGCCAAAAAAATGTACACGTGTAGTTAATTTTTTCCAGTCACTAGTATGCCTCATTTATTAGGAAACATTGCACAGGTAACTGACTTATGGATCATTAACGCAAAAAAACGCACACGAGTACGGCATAGAAACCATGTGTTTTCTGATCTTCTAATGCTTAACGCAAAAAACACACATGGGTACACATGCTAATCAACGCTCAAAGCCCTCAAAGGATGCTCTTACCGACATTGTATGTTAATACTACAAACTTAAAGTACTACTGGTAATTTGCTCTAATACTACAAATTTAAACTACTTCTCACATGCTGGCCAGACGATGGCGTTCTCCTTCCTGGCCTTTTAGGCGACAACCAACCGTGCTTCAATCTCCGCCCAGCTCTCCTCGCCACAATGTACGGCCTCTTCTTTCTTGCGGTGGCGGGACTCTCTTTTCTTGACTACTTTCTGTCTATTCCGCTCATTCTGTGCGGCTTTGGCCGCCTCTAGATCCACCACCCATTCGGCCATGGCAACCTCAAAGTTCGCCAATGTAACTTTGTAGCCGGCGGCGGCGATGAACTCGGTGAGGCGAGATGCCATCGCTTCCTTACTATGTGTGCAGTCGCGGGTGGCGAGGAATGCGGCGCGGCGGGATGCCATCGCTTCCTTACAACTTACTGTGCGCCGCGGTGCCATGAACGACGCTTGGAGAGAGCTCTGGGACCGAAGGGTCGGGCAGCCGTACAGTGTGGTGGTTTTTAAGAGCTCAATGACAAACGACAAAGTAAATTTTGGCTTCCCTCCCTTACAATTTTGCTCGTTCATTATCGCACACGGTTCATCTCCATCGCTTCCGGAAACAATGTGCACTGAGCCTATTGTGTGTTGGGTTATGATTGGCCGGAACCCCAGCTACGCGGATCGCACGTGTGCACCGTAGCATACGCTGTGATCGAACGGCAATCCACGTCCCTCACATCACACTCGTGCAGCTATAGCTGGATTGGATTTATATGCGCTAAATGCCTAGAAAATGCGCATAATCCCTAATATGGTAAATGAGCCCAGAAAAATGCCAAATTTGAACACAGTGATTTGCAGGGTGTATGTTTCTTGTAAAAAAAAACTCCAGGGGGAAGAACAAAGAAAATTTGGATTCCCCTTCAATCTTGGTGATTTCCCTCTCAAAAGCATAGAACATCCTCGGTGATGGATCTATTTATGAAGCGCGTGCATGACGACATAAACCAAACCTTCTCAGATTTTACCAGGCCATGGTGAGGTTATACCATGGCACCATGCCAGGCATCATGTTTTCGAAGCATTTATTTTATTTTTTCTATAATTGAAAACTCAATAAACAAACTTTTGTGGTTGACTGTTGCCACACATTTGAAATATCTGTCCATTCCTTATAAAAGGCATGATAATTTACTAAATGGCACGAGCATGATTTTCCAGGCCATTCTTGTGCACATTTTCATGCACCGATTGTTTGAACTTGAATTATGTGCATTAATGCCTAGAAAATGCACATAATCCCCTAAATATGGTAAGTGAACCTGGAAAAGTGCCAAATTTGTACATGGTGATTTGAAGGGTGTATGTTCATCGTAGAAAAAAATCTTGGAAAAATGACAAAGGAAATTTGGATCTCCCTTCCATCTTGGTGATTTCCCCCTCGAAACCATGAAACTTCCTAGGTGATGGTTCGATTTATGAAAGGCGTGCATGACGACATAAGGAAAACATTCCCAAACTTTAGCAGGGCATGGTGAGGCCATACCAAGGCACCACGCCAGGCGTCATGTTTTCCAAGCATGTATTTCATTTTTGTATAGTTGTTAACCCAGTAAACGACGCGTTTTTGGTTGAATATTGCCACATATTTCCTTGAAATATCTGCCCATTCCTTGTAAAAGGCATGAGAATGTACTAAATAGCACGAGCATGGTTTTCCAGACCGTTCTTGTGCACCTTTTCATGCATCGATTGTTTGAATTTGAATTATGTGCATTAATGCCTAGAAAATGCAAATAATCCCTAAATATGGTAAATGAGCTTGAAAAGATGTCAAATTTGTGCATTTGAGATGGTATGCTGGTCGTTGGAAAAAACTGAATGACAAACTAGGATAGAAATTTGGATTCCCCTTCAATCTTGGTGATTCCCCTCTCGAAAGCATCGAACTTCCTCGGTGATGGTTCGATTTATGAAGGGTGTGCATGACGACATAAATCAAACTTCCTCAGCTTTTAACCAGGGCGCGGTGAGCCTATACCATGGCACCATGCCAGGCTTCATGTTTTTCAAGCACGTATTTCATTTTTCTATAGTTGATAACCCAGTAAATGACGCGTTTGCGGTGGACTATTGCCACGCATTCCCTTGAAGTCTCTGCCCAATCCTTGTAAAAGGCTTGAGAATTTACTATATACCACGAGTATGGTTTTTCCAGACCATTCTTGTGCACATTTTCATTCACCGATTGTTTGAATTTGAATTATGTGGATTAATGCCTACGAAATGTACATAATCCCCTAATACGGTAAATGAGCTCAGAAAAATGCCAAATTTGAACACATTGCATTCGATGGGGTACTTTGATTGTAGAAATAACTGAATGACAATCTAGGAAGTAAATTCGGATACCCGGCCCCTTCAATCTTGCTGATTTCCCCCTCAAAACCATGAAATTTCCTCGGTGATGGCTTGATTTATGAATGGCGTGCTTGACGACATAAGACAAACATTCTCAAATTTTTACCAGGGCATGGTGAGGCCATACCATGGCACCACGCCAGGCGTCATGTTTTCCAAGCATGTATTTCATTTTTGTATAGTACCCAATAAATACATTTCCTTGAAATATCTGCCCATTCCTTGTAAAACGCATGAGAATTTACTAAATAGCACAATCATGGTTTTCCAGACTGTTCTCATGCACCTTTTCAAGCGCAGATTGTTTGAATTTGAATTATGCGCATTAATGCCTAGAAAATGCAATAATCCCCTAAATAATGTAAATGAACTGGGAAAACTGCGAAATTTGAACACGACGATTAGCAGGGTTTATGTTAATCGTAGAAAAATCTCATGGACAAAGGACAAAGGAAATTTGGATTCCCATTCAATTTCAGTGATTTACTATCGCACACAATTCATCTACGTCGCCTCTGCGAACCATGTGTGTTCACTCACACATGTAAAAGAAATACAAAACCCTCGCCCACTTCGTCCCCACCCACTCACCGCGGACTCCTCCGCAACTCTGCAACTCATCAACTTCTATCGCGGCGGCCACCCTAAGCTCAATGGCTGTTGTCGGCGGGCGGAGGTCATGCTCCAAACGACACGGGATTTCGCCCCTACCGCTTTCAACCGCCTATCTGCATCGACATTCTAGACTCTGGTCGACTGGGGTGTTCTGCAGGATTGGGCCGGGGATTTTTCTCATGGAGAAGGTAATAAACTTAGCGAAATATTCACTCATCTCTTATCGCAGTCCGTCCATCGTTGTTAATAAACCAGCGGAAATCGCCGTGGAATCATTTTTGTTCTAGCTGATTCGTGGGTGTTCTTCATGTGTCCATAGTGCGAGTACAAATCGGGCAAGTGTGGTCGCGGCCATTGGAAACGGAATTCTATCTCAGCATTCCAGATGACTTCAGGGAGCGCTCGGTATGTTCAATCTCAACCTACCACGACCGGCATGGCCTAAATTTGTGAACATATACCGTATGTTGCTACATTATCTATATATTTGCATCAAATATTTGTTACATTATCTATTTTTTATTGAGTATTTTTGTAATTTGCTTTCATCTATATATTGATCTGTTCTATCAGTTACTCCCATATTTGCATCTTCCTTTGTTATTTCAATATATCTAATTTACGATCTTAATTTTCATTTCAAGCAGTACATCCCTTGCTTTGCAAGAATAGGAGTAGAAGGAAATCTTGGGCTTTACTTTGTTGATGACTCCTAGGATGTCATATTGACAACGCAACATGGATTTACAATGACGGTTAGCGTAAAACTTGATAAAGATGGTCACTCCTATTTTATTGTGGACCTTTGAAGAAAAATGTCTAAGTGTTATGAGCTGAAAGCTGGCAATAAAATTCTTGTGCGTGCACCACAGCCTGGTCTAAGTAACATGGATGCTTACTTCCCCAACATCATCAGCCGATCAAATTCTGATCGAGGTTAGTGTCCTTTTAACTTTCTCCATGTTGTCATATTACTTAGCAAAATCGGGGTATTTTTTCTGACTAATTGATCACTATTTAAGCAACCAATTGTGATTTCATTTTCTGACTCCGTTCCTAGGCAGTAACAAATTATATTTACCATTTTATGTGCACTATATATTCTTCTGCCATGTACGGAATAAATAATACCTTTCCACCTTTTAAGAAGGATATGTTGGATGCATATTGAACGATCTGTATGTTAATAAGCGTACCAAATTTCACCAAAGGGACTTGAAGCATGTCATAAACTTTGTTGATAATCTGACAGAGATAGCTGATAACCCACAAGTATAGGGGATCGCAACAGTTTTCGAGGGTAGAGTATTCAAACCAAACTTATATATTCGACACAAGGGGAGCCAAAGAATATTTGATGGTATTAGCATCTGAGTTGTCAATTCAACTAAACCTGGAGATTAATTATCTACAGCAAAGTGAGCAGTAGCAAAGTAGTTTGATAATTTTGATAGTAGTGACAGCAACAATAGTAACAGTAACCGTGATAGAAGTAATTTTGTAGCGAGTTCAACAGTAGTAGCAACAGTAGTAACTTAGCAAGATCAATATGGGACAAATTCGTAGGCATTGGATCAGTGATTTGTTGGATGATATTCATCATGTGACAGTTATAACCTAGGGTGATACAGCACTAGCTCCAGTTCATCGATATAATGTAGGCATGTTTTCCGTAAATAGTCATACGTGCTTTATTAAAAGAACTTGCATGACATCTTTTTCCTACCCTCCCATGGCAGCGGGCTCCATATTGGAAACTAAGGGATATTAAGCCTCCTTTTAATAGAGAACCGGAACAAAGCATTAACACATAGTGAATACATGAACTCCTCAAACTACGGTCATCACCGAGAGTGGGCCCGGTTGTTGTTACTCTGGGGTTGTCGGATCATAACCGTAGTAGGTGACTATAACTTGCAAGATCAGATCTAAAACATGGATATAATGATGAATTCATAAACGGTTCAGATCTGAGTTCATGGCACCCGGGCCCAAAGTGACATGCATTAAGCATAGCAAAGTCATAGCAACGTCAATCTAAGAACATAATTTATACTAGGGATCGGGCCCTAACAAAACTAACTCAATTACATGATGAATCTCATCCAACTCCTGATCGACCGGCGAGCCTACGAAGAAATTACTCACTCCCGATGGGGAGCATCATGGAATTGGTGATGGAGAAGGGTTGGCGATGACGAAGAACGAAGACCCCCCTCTCTGGAGCCCCAAACGGACTCCAGAGTTGGCCTCCCGTGGAAGAACAGGAGGTGACAGCGGCTCCATCTCGCGGATCGCGATAATTCTTTCTCCCTAATTTTTTTCTCCGAAAATAGGAATTTATAGGATCGGGGTTCGCGTCTACGGGGCCACCAGGTGGGTACAACCCACCTGGGCGTGCCAGGAGAGGGGGGCGCGCCCTGGTGGGTTGTGCCCACCCAGGGGCCTCTCTCTGGTGGGTCTTGGCTCTAGTAATTCTCTTTTATTACATAAAAATCCTCGGATAGTTTCGTTTTCATTCCGAGAACTTTTATTTCTGCACAAAATCAACATCATGGTAGTTCTGCTAAAAACAACATTAGTCTGGGGTTAGTTTCATTCAAATCATGCAAATTAGAGTCCAAAACAAGAGGAAAAGCATGAGAAAAGTAGATACGTTGGATACGTATCAACTCCCCCAAGCTTAAACATTTGCTTGTCCTCAAGCAATTCAGTTGATAAACTGAAAGTGAGAAGAAAAAAACTTCTACGAACTCTTTTGCTCTTGTTTGCATAAATAAGCTTAAACAACACCCAGGTTTTCAGCCAGCATTATAACTAATCATGTCGACAATAACTCTTAAAGATTATAATGACTCATATCAATGACATAAATAGCTAATGAGCAATAATAAGGTATCTCAAACAACAACACATTATCAAAACAACCATGATATAATATGACAATAGTGGTATCTCGCTAGCCCTTTCTAAGACCGCAAAACATAAATGCAGAGCACCTCCAAAGTTCAAGCAGCGACTAAACATTGTAATTCGTGGTAGAAAAGATCCAGTCATGCTAACACCCAACATTCACTACACACAATACATATGCATGACTATAGTGCTCTCAGATCTGGCGCTTATAGAGAAGGTGATGACACAACATAAAAGTAAATAGATAGTCCCTTCGCAGAGGGGAAGCAGTGATTTGTAGAGGTGCCAGAGCTCAAGTTTTTAAAACAGAGGTAAATGAGATTTTGAGAGGTGCACCCTTTTCATTCACTTCATGACTATCAGCTATCGATATCTTCCATGCTAAACGAACTAGGGACGGTTCCCAAGCAAAAAAAGTAAATGTTTGAACTCCATTGGGAGTTTTTGTTTGTTTATTTTTAAGCTTATTCTTTTTGCAATTTGGGACTGTGAATCCCTATTACCGCCCTTTTCTCGTGCAATGGCAAGTGAATAAACACTCAACCTGAGAATAACCCGCTTAGCATGGAAAATACCAACCACCTCTTGTCGTTCCATGAACGATCCAGACACACAAAAGAGATATTTATTTGAAGTTTTTAGAGGTGGCACATGCAAATTTACTTAGGACAGCAAGGTAATACCGCATATAGGTAGGTATGGTGGACTCATCTGGAATAACTTTGAGTTTTAGAATTTGAGCACAAGCAGTATTCCCTCTTAGTACATGTGAAGGCTAGCAAATAGGTTGGGAAGCGGCCAGCTAGAGAGCAACAATGGTCATGAACATGCATCATGCATAATAAACATTGGACACCGGCATGAGTAGGAGATGGACACCATGAACATAAATATCATAGAGGCTATGTTGATTTTGATTCAAATACATGCATAAACATGTGCCAAGTCAAGCCACTCGAACATTTAGAGGAGGATACCATATCATCATACTACATCACAATTATTTTAATGCTATGTTGATATCCAAGATAAATCATTATCAACCCCCAGCTACTTATGCATGTCATGAGAAGCTATAATCTCTAATTGTCATTGCAAACATGTTTAATCCTAATGGGCTGAATCATGGATACTAGGTTAAACATATTTACACAAACAGAACAAGTCGAGTTCATACCAGTTTCTCCTTGCCACGGCCAGTTCATCGAGTATCATCATTATTGCCTTTCATTTGCACGACCGAATGATATGAAAATAATAATAGTGCAAGAGTGATGTGGACTAAGCTAGAATCTGCAAAACATTTTATTCAACAGGAGAAGATAAGGTAAAATTTGCTCTTTATTAGTTCAACAATTATTCATATGAGAGCCCCTCAACATTTTCATCGTAGTCTTCTCCTTGGTAGGACTCGAATAAAAAGAAAAGAAATTCAGAGAAACACACTGAAATATTTTTGGAGTTTTTTGTTTTCTTGAACACGCAAATACAAGGAAAAAGAAAAAACGAGAAAAGCTATTTACACAGGAAGGCTCCCAACAAGCAAAAGAAGAACAAGGAAATCTTTTTGGATTTTATTTTTAGACTTACTACTAAGCATGCATAGAAAGTAAATTACTACAACTAATTTTCTTGGTTTTTCTAAAAAAATAAAACACACAAGAAGAAAGCAAGAAAATAAATCTAAGCATGGATGATACAATGAAAAAGTGTGAGCACCGACAAATAGAATGATATGTAAATATAAATGCAATGTCGGTGAGAAACACGTACTCCCCAAAGCTTAGGCTTTTGGCCTAGCTTGGTAGTCGATCAGTAGCCTAGAGGGTAGTAGTCAGCGTGGTAGCTCACGGAGGCTCTTGATGTGGACGCCCCGGCCTGCCGTGCTGCCACCACTGTTGCGTTATGAGCTTGGGCCTCGCTCTCAGGAACAAAATATCTTCCCTTGCTGTTATAGTCAAAAAGAGCAGGCGCAGGAAAATATGTGTCCAGAACATGTGATTAGTTAAACAATAGATTATAAGTGAAGTTATCAATCTTTCCCTTGAGAATCTTATGCTCTTTTAAGGTGTCAAAATCCAAATACTGCGTGGGCACGATGAGATCAAAGGGTAAAAGTGAAACACCCAGCCCTCGTGCTAAACGCGTGGCGTAAATTCAACCATAGAATGAACCATTATTAGCGTTATTCTGAAGTCTACGTGCAACAATCGCTCCAAGGTTATAATTCCTTTCACCAGTGAGAGAGGTGTGAATGAGGCTCAAGTCTGTCGCACAAAGTATGCTATAGTCTTGCTTACCTACTATGCATTTCCCGTTAAATAAAGCAAAATACTGAATTGCGGGAAAGTGAATGCTCTTTATTATTCCTTGTCTCACTCCCCTTTTTCCACTGTAACAAAGGCTAGTCAAGAACGACTCATACTCAGCCGTTGGTGGCTCATCAAGAGAACCCCAAAAAGGAAGTTTGAAATGGTAAGCAAAATTCTCTAATGGAATAGTGAATGGATTATCATAAAGTTCAAAAGGCACCCTAGACTCACGAGGGAAAAATTTAAATCCTTTGACAAACGTCTCAGTGAGAAGGTGGCGTTGTTCACACTTATCTGAAATGTAGGGACCGAGACCGGCATTGTGAACATATTACTCGAATTCCTCCTTAATGCCCACTCGCATCATATACTCATCGCAAGGCCATAAGCATGTTTTGGCAGTGTCACTCCATGTGGAACTTTCACTTGGTTCAACATAAGACCGACGGGCGGAACTGTCACTAGAAGATGCCCCCGAGGATCTTCTCCTCGAAGAACTACTTCCTAACAAGTTCATAATGTCCGCTTACAATTTTTCCTATGAACAAAAATCTAAATTTTTAATTCAAAAAAATTTCTCAAAAAAACTTCACAAAATTGAAAGCAACTACTCATAGGAATACAAAGAAGCCATAGCAATCATTCAAACTACTTAGAACACTAAGAATTCAACATGCAAGCACATCTACAGCAGCACCAAGAGTAGCTAATTATTCAAAGTATAAACCACTAGAACAAAAACTAATTGGACAAATGGTGGAGTCACATACCAAGCAACAATCCCCCGAAACAGTTTCTGAAACGGAGCTTCGAGCAAAGGGATTGAAATCCGCGGGTTTGAGCTCAAGAACACGGGAGATAGAGCAATGAATATTTTTTCTAGCTATGAGTGGTGATGTGGGCTCAAGAGGTAAGTGAGGGGGGCCATGTGGGGACGATAACCCACCAGGGTGCGCTTGGGGCTCCTGGCACGCCCAGGTGGGTTGTGCCCACCTGGTGCACCTCCCTTTGGTATTATTTGCACCAGAAATTCGGAAATATTCAGAAAAAAATCGTATAAAATTTTCAGGGCATTCCGAGAACTTTTATTTTGGGTCATTTTTTATTGCACTGGAAATTCAGAAAATAGACTAAACATGGCATTTTATTTTATTTAACTAGTAAAAACAGAAAACAAAAAGTAAGGACAGTAGGTAGTGCTTACTAAATTCATCAACTTCATACCGCTCAAAAATGATTCATTAATAAGGTCGATTAGGTCTTATTAACAACCACTTTCGATTAGCATGAAACCGAAGAACTTTCATAAATCACTAAGTTACCTCAATGGGGATATGGATGTCCCAAACAATAAGCATTTCATATTTCTTTTTGATAGTAGGTAGAGGTATTTGAAAACTTCCAATAGTTATTGTCGGAGATTTTTCAATAACATTAATAACATTCACTTGGAATTGTTTCTTCGAAAAGTGCACCGTATGCTCATTAGCATTGATATGAAAAGTGACCTTGCTTTTATGCAATCAATAACAGCCCCTGCTGTATTTAAGAAGGGTCTACCGAGGATAATCGACATGTTGTCGCCCTCGGGCATCTCAAGTATAACAAAGTTAGTTAAAATAGTAACATTAGCAACAACAACGGGAACATCCTCATAGATACTGATAGGTATGGAAGTTGACTTGTCAGCCATTTGCAAAGATATTTCAGTAGGTGTGAGTTTATTCAAGTCAGGTCTTTTATATAAAGAGAAAGGCATAACACTAACACCAGCTCATAAATCACACAAAGCAGTTTTCACATAATTCTTTTTGATGCAACAAGGTATAGTTGGCATTCCCAGATCTCCAAGTTTTGTAGGTACTCCATCTTCGAAAGTATAATTAGCAAGCATAGTGGAGATTTCAGCTTCCGGTATTTTTCTTTTATTTGTGATGATGTCTTTCATATACTTTGCATAAGGAGACATTTTTAAGATATCAGTTAGACGAGTACGCAAAAGACTGGCCTCAACATTTCAATAAAGCGTTCAAATTCTTCATCATCTTTCTTTTTAGTTGAATGTGGTGGAAAGGGCATAGGTTTTTGAACCCACGGTTCTCTTTCTTTGCCATGTTTTCTAGCAACAATGTCTATTTTATCATATCTTTTATTTCTAGGTTGTGGGTTATCAAGATCAACACGTGGTTCTATCTCAACATCATTATCTGGTTCTTTTTCATTGTTTGGTTGAGCCTCTTCATGAACCTCATCATTATCGTTTTTATTATCACTGGGTGAGTGTTCATTACCAGATTGAGTTTCAGCATCAGACATAGAAGTTTCATTATCGTTATCAGGAGGTTTTTCTATTTCAGATTTACTATAAGTGTGCAAAGTCCTATCATTTTTCGTTTTCGTTTTCTTTTTAGAAGGACTGGATGCACTAGTGTTATTTCTTTGTGAGTCTTGTTCAATTCTTTTAGGGTGTCCCTCGGGATAAAGTGGTTCCTGAGTCATTTTACCTCCTCTAGTTGCAACTCTAACAACAAAGTCATGCATACTATGATTCATTTCATCAAGTAATTCTCTTTGAGATTTAGCAACTTGTTCTAATTGAGTTTGACCCATAGAAGCATGTTTTCCAACACCTCTAACATCATTTGAAATTCTAAATAACAAGTCACTCAAGCGAGCAATCATATCAAAATGTATTTCAATTGTTTCATAACATTTGCATTGAAGTGATCTTGTTTTCTCATATAGTTTTCAAACTCATAAAGGCATTGGCTAGGATGCATATTGTGAGGATTATCATTATCATTGAACTTAATAAGAGAATTCACCTCTACCACATTAGGCAATGGTGGTGTATTAAGTCCATGTATTTCTTCAATAGGAGGTAAATATTTAACATCCTCGGCTTTAATACCTTTTTTCCTTCATAGATTTCTTTGCCTCTTGCATATCTTCAGGACTGAGATATAATATGCCCCTCTTCTTCGGAGTGGGTTTAGTCAATGGTTCAGGAATATTCCAATCATCATAACTTTTCAATATGTTATTCAATAATTCGTCAGCTTGTTCAACAGTTCGTTCCCTGAAAACACAACCGGCACAACTATCTAGGAAGTCCCTAGAAGCATCAGTTAGTCCATTATGGAAGATATCAAGTATTTCATTTTTCTTAAGAGGATGATAAGGCAAAGCATTAAGTAACTTGCAAAGCCTCCCCCAAGCTTGTAGGAGACTCTCTTCTTTAGTTTGCACAAAGTTAAATATTTCATGCAAGGCAGCTTGTTTCTTATGAGCAGGAAAATATTTTTCAGAGACGTAGTAAATCATATCCTGAGGACTACGCGCACAACCAGGAGCAAGACTATTGTACCAAGCTTTAGGATCACCCTTTAATGAGAAAGTAAATAATTTGAGAGTAAAGTAATAGCGAGTTTTCTCATCATAAGTAAAAAGGGTGGCTATGGCATTCAACTTAGTAAGATGTGCTAGAACAGTTTCAGTTTCATAACCATGGAAGGGATCAGATTCAGCCAAAGTAATTAACTCTGGGTCGATACAGAATTCATAATCCTTATCATCAATAAAGATAGGTGAAATAGCAAACTTAGGATCATACTTCATTCTAGCATTCATAGATTTTTCTTTATACTTGCATAGCAATTTCTCTAGATCATCTCTATCCTTACAAGCAAGAATATCTCTAGTGGCCTCCTCATTCATAACATAACTTTCCGGTACCTTAGGCAATTCATATCTGGAAGTCTAGTTCTAGCAGGTGTTTCAGGAGTTTTAGTTTCAAGCTCATCATCAGGTTCAACAACATCATGTTGTATTACTCTAGCAATTTGTTAATCAAGAAATTCACCAAGTGGCACATCATCATTATCAAGCAAGGTACTAGCATCGTCATAAGCATCATTCATAGTAGAAGTAGCATCATCAATAACTTGCTACATATTAGAATTGATAGCATGTGGTGGTGTTGCAAGTTTACTCATAACAGAAGGTGAATCTAAAGCAGAACTGGATGGAAGTTCCGTACCTCCCCTCGTCTTTGAGGGGAATATCTTAGTCTTTGGATCCTTCAGATTCTTCATAGTGATAATATGATAATAATCCCAAGTGACTCAACAAATATAGCTATGTTCCTCAGCAACGGCGCCAGAAAAAGGTCTTGATAACCCACAAGTATAGGGGATCGCAACAGTTTTCGAGAGTAGAGTATTCAACCCAAATATATAGATTCGACACTTGGGGAGCAAAGAATATTTGAAGGTATTAGCAGCTGAGTTGTCAATTCAAGCACACCTGGAGATTAATTATCTGCATCAAAGTGATCAGTAGCAAAGTAGTTTGATAGTTTTGATAGTAGTGACAACAGCAATAGTAACAGTAACAGTGATAGTAGTAATTTTGTAGCAAGTGTAACAGTAGCAGCTGTCGTGGTACTAAGTCTGACAGTAAGAGTAGGGGGTACGTATGAGGAGGCAAGGTCCTAATTACGGCGAGGTTGTCCACACGAGTTTACGAGTTCAAGCCCCTCTCGGAGGACGTAAAAGGCCTACGTCTCGGTGCCCTGAGGCTATCGACTGGAATATGAGTGTGTGTGTTACAGGGGGTGCAAACCCTTGTACCAGAGGAGGGGGGTGGCTTATATAGAGTGTGCCAGGACCCCATCCATCCCCCGTTACACAGGGTTCAATGTACATAAAGACAGGACGTTACTGATAACACATGCTATAAAAAGCTATAAATGGCCTTTAAGACTACGGAGTGAATGCCTGACCGTTAACATCTTGAGTGACCTTAGATCTTCTATACTCCGAGTGGTTTTCTTGTATAGTCGAATGACTTCTTCCTGGTCGAATGGAATTGGAGTTTCCGAGTGAGATAATTGGTCAAGTGGATTGCACTCCTAGGTTACTTCAGTCGGTATCCTTTGTTATACTTTGCATCTCCTTGACTCTAGGATAGTGACCTTGGGTAGGGCGTCTAGGTCAGGCCTATGACCCTACCGTAGGTCTAAGGCATCGTCATTAGCCCCCGAATGGATTGAGGTCCGAGTGAAAAAGAGAGTTGAAGTTGACCCCGATCTGATTCTTATGCTTCAGAGGCATTTTTCTTGAATCTGGGAATCAGGCTGATCCTTCAACTTTATTTCAGTTGCCTTCATTGATTCAGAAGTCGTCGAGTGAACTATGCTGGTAATCTTCGAGTGTTGATGTGACACGAAATCTTCGACGCGATTGGTTGCTCTGCGGTTCCCGGATTTCACGGGATTCGAAATTTCGAGGAAGCGCGCGGGACCAAGCGCGCCACAGTAAATGAACTGGATAGACAGACGCGCCTCGATTCTCGTGCCACCTTTTTTGCCACATACTGGGTGTGCGACTGTTGTGGGATTTTCCAGGATCGTTCAGGTCCACAAGTCAGTCACTAGGAAGCAGGCCCATAAAACAGCATCGAGGCCGATGCGCTTGCACTGTGCGCCTTATTCCTCTTCTTCCTCCTCTGCTTCTCCACCGCGTCCTTCTCCACCCTCGATGTCGCCGCTCCGCCTGTGTGCAGTCTGTTGCAATGGGAAAGGACAAGACGATGCATCTGGAGCGCGCGAAGAAGGCACCGGCGACGGCAAAAGGCAAGAAGACGAGTCGGGGTCATCGTCGAGATCCGGTCTATCGCCTGGTTGGATCTAGGGGGACTGGATTTGGTCCTCGATCTGGCAAGAAGACATGGAGGATCTGCTAGATGGGGGCTTGATTGCCCACGAGTCTTGGAGGCTGCCGGGGAACGAGACCGAGCCTCAGCCGCAGGAGGGTGAGTGCATCCTCCTCGCAACCCATGTCGACCATGGTTTCTCCCTGCCTCCGCATCCTTTTTTGCGTGGTTTCTTGAACTTCTTGGGTGCCCAATTACATCATTTCTCTCCCAACACAATCGCATACCTTGCTGCATATGTCTCTCTGTGTGAAAACTTCTTGGGTTGTCGACCGCATTGGGGTCTGTTTAAGCACATATTTACCTGCCGCTCTCAAGCTGTGAAGATGGCGAATCTGACTGACGAGAAGACGCACGTGATCCAAATGTGCGGGGGTTTAGGGATTTAGATGAGGGGTAGGAGTAATTTTCCTACTATGACCCTTCCTGAGTCAGTCAGGGGGTGGCAGTCGACCTGGCTCTACTTCAAAAATGTTTCGACTCCGGGACAGTCGACCGGTCTTCCTCCTTTCACCTTGGATCAAGTACACCAGACCTCTTCGTTAATCATGACTCCGGCCGAGAAAGTAGAGGTTGACATGTTAGTCGACCGAGTAGTTCAACTAGTTCGTGATAATGTGACTGGCATGGATTTGCTGGAGGTGTTTCTCAATCGGTGCATTCAGCCTCTCCAAGCCCGCGATCATCTAATGTGGATGTACTGGGGCACAAATGACACCGCTAGGGTCCACCCAGAGGAGGTCACCGAGGAGACCGTGGAACAGTGGTTGCGGGGCATCACTAGAAACAAGGACAACCCCAGGGGGACCAGGAGAGTTCTTTCATTCAACGCAACCCATGAGCCGGACAAGGTCTGACCTTTGTAACCGAGTGTCTTTTTTGTTCTGATTTGTAGTTGTCTTTGAATCTGATTGATGTTTGTTAAACTCTTTGCCTTGTAGATTTACACTGAGATGTACTCGATGCCCAATGGAGAGCAAGTCCAGGAGGGAGTGGAGGGCGGATGCGAGGTTGCCGACTGGAGATCTAAGGATGAAAGCGAGGAAGAAAGTGATGACTCAAGCAGTGGTGAGGAAGTTGACTCACCACCTCGTTCTGAGAGGCGTTCCAAGGAGACACATGATCCAGTAGGCGCACACGGCAAAGTTGTTCCACCAAGTACGCAGGTACCTAAGAGAACTCGGACATCTACACCCGATCCGACTAAGAAGGCCCCTAAGCAGCTTAAGGTTGCACCTGTAAAGCCTCGGAAGGCTCTGCCTAAGATCAAGGTGGACGTTCCAATTGCCTCCACGTAAGTGTTCGTCTTCTTTGCTCTTCTTTTGTTAAAGAACTTTTATGCGTGTTGCCGATTCATCTACCTGTTTGACCGAGTGAATTCTAAAACTTCTAGTGATGCTGCTTCTGCGACCTCCATGGACATGGACAAGGGTCAAGATGATGAGGAGACTGAAGATGCGGCCACTTACAGCATGGGTATAGCTCTACAGCCATGTCCTTACTTTGCTGACTGCTCTGTCGGTCGACTGAATGTTCTTTTGGTCGAATGTTTTGTAGCACCACCCAATGTTATTGAATTGCCAGATGATGAGTATGAAGAAGTGCCTCGAAGGAACATGGGAAGGATGGGCAGGAGGGTGCCTGCTACTCCAGACGCCCATCAACTTGGTGATCTAGTTCGGGCTTCTGTTTCCTTTGCTATTCCTGTGTCGACTGATCGTCCTTCGACGTCGACTGCCCAAGTCCTTGCCCCGTTCATGCAACCCTATGTTTCAGATCTTCTGGCTGCTTCGACTGTTCCACCAACTTCTCTCTTCGTTACCCATCGTGTCCTAGAGGACCCAGTGAGTGTGGCTAAGGAGGCTATACGCCAAGCAGGCCTGATGATGGAACAAATGAAGGTGGTGCACGAGGCTAGCAAGGCTGCCTACAATGCCATCTCTACTCTTTAAATCAATGTCCAGGCAAGTTCTTTTCCGACTGAGTTCTTTTCTGACTGATCTTTACTCCGCTAGGATATTCTACCTGAAAACCGCTACTTTGTTATTCACAAGATGATGTCCGTGGATGAGTGTTTGAAACCTTTAATGTGCATCTATCATGAGTCTGCTCTTTGCACCCATTCACCCACCGGTGCTTTAGCTTTTGCCGTATAGTTCTTGCACTTGAGTCGACTAGGTCGTGTCGAATGTATCCTTGAATCAGTGGGGGCACGCAAAGTGCACCCAGTGGGTGTAGTCCTCGAGACCATGGTCAAGTGCGGGCAGTCGACTGTGGTCTAAGAACGAATGCTATTGTTGTTGTCTCTTGAACTAGTGGGGGCACGCTTAGCGCACCCACTGGGTGTAGTCCCCGAGACCATGGTCGACTACGGGCAGTCGGCTGTGGTCTAAGAATAGTGCCATTTTTTTCCTCCTTCCACTCGTACTGGGAGGATCACGTCGAGTGGGAAATCAAACCAGTGGGGGCACGCCAAGTGCACCCACTGGGTGTAGTCCCCGAGACTACTGTTGAATGTTTGATTCGGCAGTAGTCTTAGAACTTGTCGGTGTCAAAACCGACACATCTCGAGTAGGGGTGCCCAAGCTATGCATTTAGAGGATCAATGGTAACAGAAGGCTGGGGAAACGATGTTTACCCAGGTTCAGGCCCTCTCGATCGAGGTAATACCCTACTTCCTGCTATATTTATATGGATGAATATGACTACAAGAGTTGATCTACCTCGAGATCGTAGTGGCTAAACCCTAACGCCTAGCCTATGAGGATATTATGATGTTGATGATCCCCTCTATAGACTAAACCCCTAGCTTATATACACGCCAGAGAGGGCCTAGGGTTACAAGGGTGACTTGGGGAGGAAGTAATTGATACATCCGGACTCTACGCTTGCCTTTCTACGTATATAGGATTCCTGACCGTATACGGGGAAGAGTCTTTTGCTTCTACTTTCGTGGTCCATCATTACGGCCCATATTCATCGACCCGGACGCTTGACGACCCCTGAATACAGGACTCCCTCAGTAGCCCCTGGACTTGCCTTCAAGGACGAGATTGTGCCCGGCTTCGTGTCTTCGGTCTTGCAAGGTGAGTCCTTCTGGATGATAGTTCGCCTTCTTTTAATATTGTATTCCGTCAATTCCTCGTTGTCGTCGCCTTAGCTTCCACGTGTCTAACAAATGCGAACCGTCTAGGTATTTTTGCAATTACCCCCTTGACTGTGCAGGGAAGGTGCCTATATAAGAGATTAGATATTAGTTGCCTCTCCATTCCATTCCACGTGGAAGAAACCCTAGTTCCTGCAAAAAATCTTCAAACATGGACAGTGCCCCAAGCTCTTCCTCGCGCCCTCACGACCCTCGAGCAGGTGATTGGAAAAGTTGTTTTGTATCCCATGCGCACATGAGAACACTTCAAGCACAGGGATATCTCCCTCCCGAGGATCTAGTCCCCGTCCGGGCCGGACTAACTTCCATCGACAGTCAAGCCCTGGCAGAGAGCTTTCCCAGCCCATCCGATGGAGAGCGGGTATGTTTTGTCCCTTTCCTTTTAAGAGGTGTAGGTTTCCCCATCCACCTCTTCCTTAGGGGACTCCTGGAGTTCTATGGTCTTCAATTGCACGATCTCATGCCGGGGTCTATCCTCCATATTGCAGGATTCGTCGCTTTATGCAAACTATTTCTGGGTTGCGAGCCTCATTTTGAGATGTGGCGGAAGTTCTTCTGCCTTGTCCCTCGCTCAGAAAAGGAATCCATATTTCAAGTTGGTGGCGCCGAAGTATGGCGCATAGCAGGGACAGGAAATCCACCCGGTACTCTAAAGAAGGCATCCGAAGAGTGGCCTTCAGAGTGGATTTATATTGAGAACGTTGCCCTGTCAGATCCAGTTCGACAAGGCCTCCCCAAATATTCCTGTGCTCTGCCAAAGAAGCTTTTCAACTGGTGTCCCCGCAGTCCCTTAGAAGAAGAGAGAGCGGAGGTTAGCAAAATGGTCGGCAAGATCAAATTGCTCGCTAGTTCGAGGCTGTCTATAATTGAAATGATGGCGATTTCAATAAAGCGATGCGTGCAGCCGCTCCAAGATAGAGGATTTCCAATATGGCATTATAATGGCTTGAATGATGCCTCATGCTGCTTACGCCTGGGTCCGGACGACCCTGCCGCTCTAGCCGTCATCCTGGAAGGTCTTTATAAGGGAGAGAAGCAAGACTTCCTTCGTTTGATGTGCCGGGAGGGTTTTTCTATGTACAATCCTCCTGACTGGGTAAGTCTCTCTCGTGACCGCTATATTCGCACATTTTTCTTTGAATTGACTGAACTGAATTCGGTTTTTCCCTACAGGAGTGGAGGAAGGCAATCAAGGGGATTAGTAGTCCTGCCCCACAGCCAGAGGACCGATTCCAAAATGCGGGCCCCAGATATGATGAAGATCCGACTATAGGCATAGAGGTAGAAAATGGAGTCTTCTATCAAGCCTGCCGTGAGGGCGTCGTGGTGGCTATTATAGCCGATTACCCTAGCGTCATTCCTTCTTCACACATAAGTACCCAGGACATATCTCATCAAAGAGAAGATTCCTAGTGCGCCTTACCTACTACACTTTTCTATGCTCGAAAGGGGCGGCACTCCTCACGCTGAACTGTGCAAAGACCGTCATCCCAGAGGGTGACGCCTGCATCGGGTGAGGCCTCTATGCGAAAGAGGACCGCGAACACCAAAGAACCTTCAAAGGTGTATGTTTGTTTTGACACAAGCTGGGTGGCGAAGTCGGTATTACAACTTTCCGCTTTATTTTTCCTTTTACGAGGAATACACACCGGACTGTTTCCGGAAATCATGCAGATCAAGCTCCAGCCAATCCGGCATCCAGCCCGTCAAGGGTTAATGCAAATTCAGTGCCGGATTGTCCCCTCCAAGAGGATTCGGATGGAATGTCAGTTACTAGTTCTGAAGTGGAGGTTGCGATGGTTCACCGGCGGTGGAAAGTAGCCATGAGTGACCCAGCCTTTTCTGAGGAGGCGTTTAACGCCCTCAGCTCTGTAGATGCCTATATCCAAGCCGCTCAAGATGGACTCGCTGGAGCCACTCACCGGCTTTCAAAAGATATGCGGGTAAGTGTACATTTTGATGTGCCCATGCCAGTAGCCCCCGAGACTTAAAGCAGTTGGTACAACTGATTTGAGGATCGTTGTGTTTTTGCAGGTGCTTCAAGAAAAGAATAACTCCTTATCCAAGGAGCTGGAAGAGTGCCGGACCCAGCTCACGACTGTCACCACTGAATTGGAAAATTCGAAGAAATCCGGAAAGGATGCTGGTGGTAAGAACAATGGTGTCCGGACAATATGATATTTGTGCTGATCACTAAGTCGTTAAGTACATAATAATTGTAATACATCAACAGGGCCGACCGACCAAATGAAGAGGGAGCTCAGGGCTGCTTTGGCGGACAAAAATTTGCTGAAGGGGAAACAGCTATTGGTAAGCGCGTATTGACGCAAGCCATAGATAAAAGAAACCAAGCACAGGATAAAAATGTTAGGCTGGAACAGGAGCTAAAAGACGTGAGAGCCCAACTCTCAAGTGCCTTGGAAGAGAACCTAAGGCTAAAAGGCGGCATGTTCAGTATGTCCCTTATACCTAGCTCTCCTTATAGTCCCTTATTTTGAAAGTTTGTCAGAAAACCTTTCCCGTAGGTTTGTTAACTAGGCAGCCCGAAAGGGAAGTGTCCCGTTTTGAGGGTGATGTGCTGCAAGAGCTTTACAGGGTCCACGAGCGAGCTTGGAAGGCCATGAAGAATATGCCCACGGCTTTATGGCTGGGCAATTCCCCTCCAGAAACTATGGAGGACTTGGCGGACTTGTTCAAAGGGGCTCGATGCCGCTTCGAACTGTGGAAAGCGTTAGCATGCCGCATGGGTGCTCGAGAAGCCTCGGCCATGGTGAAGACACGCTACACCCGTCTTGATCCGAATCATATGGCCCGCGTAGGACCTCGAGGATCCGATGGGCAAGAAATCCCCTTGAACTTGGTATATGACCCAATAGAGACAACTACCTAGTTTTCCCAACAATACTATAGACTAGACAGCCTTATAGAGGGAATAGAGAAAGAGTAGTCATTTGATTCTATGTATCAATGTACTTTTACCATCAAACTTATCTCCGACTGAAATTATAAAGAGGTTGTTATGGCCGACCTTCTACTTTAACCTCCATAAACCCAAAGGCTGGAGTGTTTCCGAATACTATATCTGTGGTGAACACGTGATATGTTCGGAAACCAGGCAATCCAGTCATAATTGCTTGAATAGACAAACTGATTTTGGGGAGTTATGTTATATCGTTGTTTAACATAAGAAACATCTTCCAGAGAGAATAGTTTCGTTAGGGGTTCCTTTCCCTGGGTCAGCGTGCATACATATGCATGCCTAGGCTTTTGATCCTGTAAAAAAAGGATCGTAGGATGCCATATCTTGTGGTAGTTTAAAATATATGTGTTAAAAGCGATATGTCGTGTATCCACCGACCGGTTATTCCCTTAAGAGCGCTAGCTTTCGGCTTCACCCAATCTGGGGTACATGTTCGGATTACCCGGCCGTAACAATCGCAGAGGTGCTCCCTTTATGCCCTAGCTGAACAATTGGAAACATAGGGGTAAGCATAGGATCCAGGAAACCCAGCTTGGCCAGAACTTAAGTCATATTGGTGCATATAATGGCAAGGAAGGACTGTAAAAAACAGACGACATCTTAAGCAAGAAGATATTTTGGTAGTGGGCTTCATCAAAGAAGCCCCCAATATATTTGAGGTAGATACATTCAAAGATGTACTTATCTTGTGGTAGTTCGGGGAGCAGAATACTTACCAAAAAGAGAAAAGGTAAAAAAGAGGAGAAGGAGAAAAAAAAATAAAAGATAAGAAATAAGACCTAACTTAAAAGCAGGAAAAATTGCTACCGATCTATCCATAGAATCTTGGGAGCCTGGCAGCGTTCCACGGGTTCGGCTCAAGGCGGTTGTCTTGTGCATTCCGAAGGCAATAGGCTCCACTGGTGAGTACTTCGTTGAAAATGAAGGGGCCCTCCCATTTTGGTTTGAGCCTGTTGAGGGATCGAAGAAGGTGAGAGTGTCTAGAGGGGGGGTGATTAGACTACTCGACAAGATAAAAATTCTGTCTTTTATCAAGGACAGATTTTGGCAGATTTTGCATAACACACAAGTCAAGTAGCACACTACACATGCAATTCTAGAGTATGGGCAGCGGAAAGTAAATTGCACAAGTAGTAAAGAGAAGTGGAGAGGATCAAACGCAATTTGGAGACGCAATGATTTTTCCCGTGGTTCCGATAGGTGGTGCTATCGTACATCCACGTTGATGGAGACTTCAACCCACGGAGGGTAACGGCTGCGCGAGTCCACGAAGGGCTCCACCCATGAAGGGTCCACGAAGAAGCAACCTTGTCTATTCCATCATGGCCTACGCCCACGGAGGGCTACCCTTACTCGGGGTAGATCTTCACGAAGTAGGCGATCTCCTTGCCCTTACAAACTTCTTGGTTCAACTCCACATCTCGACGACGGAGGCTCCCAAGCGACACCTAACCAATCTAGGAGGCACCACCCTCCAAAAGGTAATAGATGTTGTAGATGACGATGAACTCCTTGCTCTTGTGCTTCAAATGATAATCTCCCCAACACTCAATTCTCCTCACTGATTTGGCTGTGGTGGAAGAAAGGATTGAGTGGAAAGCAACTTGGGAAGGTTAGAGATCAAGCTTCATATGGTGGGAGTGGAGCAACTTGATCTCAACACAAGGGTAGGTAGTTCTCTTCTCAGAAATGTAAGGTAGGAGTGGTAGTTCTTTCTGATGGCTCTCTCCACGAATGAAGAGGGGGTGGAGGGGTATAAATAGCCTCCACACAAAATCCAACCGTTACACACATTTGAGCAATCTCGGTGGGACCGAAGTGGACAACTCGGTGAGACCGAAAGTTCAAATAATGTGAACGTTGGGGTTTTCGGTGGGACCGAATATACAATCTCGGTTAGTCCGATTCGTGCAATGACAAGAGCATGCCAGTTTCGGTGGGACCGACTTCATCATCTCGGTGACACCGATTTGATGACAGAAGGTTACAGAAGCTTGGCAACTCATATTTCGGTGAAACCGATTTCAGAATCGGAAAATCCGAGATTACTAGGGTTTGGCTTATGGCTGAGGTGGTTCATCTCGGTGTGACTGAGTTTGGAATATCGGTGGGACCGAGATTACTTATGAGTGTATATGGCAGTGAAAGTTGCTGATAGTTTAGGAGATGTATCACTAAGCACTTGAGCAACCAGATCATCATCATAACCTCATCCCCTTTTAATAGTATTGGCTTTTCCTATGGACTCAATGTGATCTTTGATCACTAAACCAAAAATGGAGTCTTGAGCTTTTTCCAATGCTTGCCTTAGCATTTTGAGGGGTCCACTTCTTTAGTCCTTTTGCCATGCCAATGTGATTGAATTTCCTGAAACATACTTGATAAAAGCATTAGTCCAACCACAAAGTATGTTGTCATTAATTACCAAAACCACCCAGGGAGCAAATGTGCTTTCAATCTCCCCCTTTTTGGTAATTGATGGCAACACACTAAACAAGACATCAAAGCTTATTGAAAGAAAGACAGAATTATCACGAAAGGTTTGACAAACATGTAGTACACAGCCTCCCCCTACAAGTGTGCAAGATTTTCATAAATTATGGTTTTGGACTACCACAAGCACACAAGAGAGATAAGCAAGATGTGCTACATGCAGCTTGGCTATATGCATCAGAGCAGATGAAAAGAAGTGAGTGATAATGCATATGTGCATGGTGATTTCTTGCAAACAAGTATTCACAAGCAAGTCACCATCATGCACATTCTGCAAAGTGCATATACTTACCTTGAGGTTCCTTGGCATTGTACCTGAAGAGATAAACTTGTGAAAACAAGGTTAGATAACACAAGAGTATTTCTTCAACCAACTGTAAGAACATCAAGAGTACCAAGCCAGGGATGACATGTATAAAGAGTGTCTCATATTGAGCACAAGCTTGAATCAGCAAACATGTCTCCGAAACTAAAAGATTTTCAATGAACTCTGAGAGATTTTGCTTTCCATAAGATATCAATTGTGAAGATTCCTCTCCCTTTGAGTTCTCTCAGATCAAGGGGTTTGATGGAAAGAGCAAAATCAAAAGAATGATGCCAAAAGAGAATGATGCCAATTGTAATGTCCAATGTAAAACACGGCAAAGCTTTGATGTGATTCTCTCCCCCTTAAGGTAAGATTGCTCTTGTTCTCCCCCTAAATCTTCTCTTCTCCCCCTAAGTCTTCTCCCCCTTTGACATCAAGTGCCGAAAAGGACAACAAACTAGGAAGGTCAGGGAAGATGGAAAGAAGGAAGTGGGATCCTTAAGAATCACAACAGGGCAAATAGGAACATGCATAGAGAATCATTGAGTGGAGCTGCAGAAGATGATATCCTGGAAGAAATAAATCGGTGACACCGAATTAAGATGGATCGGTGGGTCCGAAAGTCAGGGACTTAGGGCAGATCCTTTTCGGTTAGACCGAAATATTTAAACCGGTGACGCCGAGTTTAATTCCAAGGAAATACAGAAATAATTCAGCTCACTTTGCGAGGAATGTTTCAAAGGATTTGCAATGAATTTGTGAAAGATTTTCGAGGAATTGATTAGAGCCAGAAGGATATTCACAAAGACAGAAGAATAGAAATGAAAAAGATTCCTAGATGAAGTTTTTTTTTTTGAAAACTCAATGAGAGAACATAAGAGAAAATAGAGAGACTCCAAAACATATGTACTTCATCTAGATAAAGGTCGGCGACAAAGTCACCTATGTTTGAGTATATTGACTTAGGAGTCGAATGAGGACATTCGATCATAGGTCATACTCATCATTTAAGCTCAGAATGGGGTTGCCATTTTTCGATTAAGCATTCGATGTGATCACATCTTATGAAGCTGCTTGTACTCATGACTTTGAGCAAAGCTCCTTAAAGATGTGAAGAACATACCTTGGGCTTGTTGTTGCTTTGCTCATGTAGGTAAACTTGATGTAGGTGCTCATTGAATGTGAAGTTGGAGCGCCATTTCCACTTGTGTAGTTCATCTTCCTACATGGGTTAGGCAAGCAAGGATACTCAAGTTTGGTGTGTGTATCAAGTATCTCACAATCCTTTTAACATCTTTAAGATGACATTCTTTAGGGGCTGCTTGATATCGCACACACATGCATACACTCAACATTATGTCAGGACGAGAAGCACAAAGATATAGTAGAGAACCAATCATAGATCGGTAAACCCTTTGATCAACGGGTTCTCCATCTTTTGTCAAGTCATTATGTCCACTTGTAGGCATGGGGGTACTCATACCTTTGCTTTCTTGCATGTTGAACTTCTTGAAGAGATCCTTGGTGTACTTTGTTTGTGAGACAAAGGTACCCTCCTTAGATTGCTTGATTTGCAACCCAAGGAAGAATTTGAGTTCACTCATCATGGACATCTCATACTTCTCCGACATGAGCTGTCCAAACTTCTTGCTAAAAAGAGGGTTAGTTGAACCAAAGATAATATCATCAACATATATTTGGCACACAAATAGTTCACCATTAACCCTTTTCGTGAACAGCGTTGAGTCTATCTTTCCAATCTCAAAGCCTTTTTCAAGAAGAAAGCTAGTCAAGCATTTGTACCAAGCTCTAGGAGCTTGTTTAAGACCATAAAGAGCTTTGTGCAACTTGTAAACATGATTAGGCTTTTTGGGATTCACAAATCCGGGAGGTTGTTTCACAAATACTTCCTCCTCAATTTCACCATTTAGGAAAGCACTTTTGATATCCATTTGATAGAGAGTAATATCATGGTGATTGGCATAAGCAAGAAGAATGCGAATGGACTCAAGTCTAGCAACGGGGGCATAGGTCTCACCATAGTCCATACCTTCGACTTGTGTGTAACCTTGAGCTACGAGACGAGCCTTGTTGCGGATGACTTGTCCATCTTCATCTTGCTTGTTCCAAAACACCCATTTGGTTACAATGATGTTTTGATCATCCTTGGGCTTCTCTACCAAAGTCCACACCTTGTTCCTCTCGAAGTTGTGTAGTTCTTCATGCATAGCGTTCACCCAATCCGGGTCTTCAAGTGCTTCTTCTACCTTCATAGGTTCAATACTAGAGATAAATGAGTAATGCTCACAAAAGTTAGCTAAGCGAGTTTTAGAGCGAGTAATTCTCCCGGAGTTAATGTCGTTCATCATTTGTTCCACGGGATGATTTTTCTTGACTCTTGCTCGGACTCAGGATAGCTTTTGTTGAGGTTGTGGCTGAGCTTCCTCATCATCTTCATCTTCCTCTTCTTCTTCTTCATTGTTGTTGGTGTTGTCTTGAGGCGGTGGAGAAGGAGGTTGTGGTGGATCTTCTTGTTGCACTTCCTCATCTTGGTGAGTTTCACTTGTGGAGGCCTCCATGTTGCCTTGAGGTTCATCTCGCCGTGAGGTAGGGGGCTCCACATATGTAGATGAGGTACTCTCCTTCACTTCCATGGGACGGATCTTTCCAATAGATAAATCTTGGATAGCTTCCGATGGGTCCTTGTCTCCTACATCAATAGGCATTTGCTCTACTTGCGAGCCATTAGATTCATCAAACTTCACGTCTACCGTCTCTTCAACCTTTCGGGTGAAATTATTGTAGACACGGTAGGTGTGGGAGTTTGATCCATAACCAAGGAGAAAGCCTTCATGAGATTTAGGAGCAAATTTAGACCAACGATGCTTATCAAGGATATAGCATTTTGAACCAAAGACACGAAAGTATCCCACTTGGGGTTTGTTACCGGTGAGGAGCTCGTATGATGTCTTGCCGAGGAGCTTATGAAGATAAAGCCTGTTGATAGCATGACAAGCTGTCTCGACCGCTTCCCCCCAAAAATGTTTCGGTGTCTTGTATTCATCAAGCATCGTTCTCGCCATCTCTATAAGCGTTCGGTTCTTCCTCTCAACAACTCCATTTTGTTGAGGAGTGTACGTAGCCGAGAACTCATGTAGAATCCCTTCCTCATCGAGAAAAGAGTCTACATTGGCGTTCTTGAACTCCGTTCCGTTGTCACTCCGAACTTTCTTGATCTTCACCTCAAATTGATTTTGGGCCTTTTTGGCAAAGGTTTTGAAGATTCTGTGAACCTGCGATTTGTCATCGAGGAAAAATACCCACGTAAATCTGGAATAATCATCAACTATAACTAGACCAAAGGAGTTACCACCAAGGCTTTTGTAAGCATTGGGACCGAAGAGATCCATATGAAGAAGCTCAAGCGGTCTCCTTGTGGTCATGATGTTTTTCACGGGATGTCTTCCACCTACTTGTTTTCCTGCTTGACAAGCACTACAAAGTCTATCTTTGTCAAAGAAAACATCTTTAACACCAAGAATATGATCACCTTTGATCAGCTTGTCTAGATTACACATACCAACATGTCCAAGCCTTCTATGCCATAACCAACCTTTAGAGGATTTAGCAATGAAGCAAGCTCTAGGTTGGGCTTTCTTAGTGAAATCAACAATATATAGATCACCTCTACGGATACCAGTAAACGCCATGTTATGATTGTCACGACGAAAGACTTGGCAATCTACTTCAGTGAATAGCACATTGAATCCAAAGTCAGCTAATCTAGACACGGAAAGTAAATTGTATCCAAGAGATTCTACAAGCATGACATTTTGAATAGAGCTATCATGAGATATGGCCACCTTACCAAGGCCAAGTACCTTACCCTTGGAGTTGTCTCCAAAAGTCACATACTTGCGTGGACCATCGTTCTTTGCAAGCTCTCGAAACATGTCTTTGTCTCCGGTCATGTGGTCGGTGCATCCACTGTCAAGAATCCACTCTTTTCCGCCGGACATGTAGTCTCTCAGATTTGCCATAAGATTGAGACTCTTCATGATCTTGTCTAGCTCGGTGTCCGAATCGGAGTAATCATCATCATGCTCATGCTCATCATCATATTGACCCATATATTGTTCATCATCAACACCTAGGTCAATTTGATAACTACTTGCATTAGTTTTGTCAATGTGACAATAATCTTCAGAATGCAATACAAGAGCATTTCTAATTAAAACATTGATAAAATCGGGATCACCCTTCTTTTTCATAAGATCACGAAGCTCAAAGAAGCATTTATCAAAGTTGGGATCATTGGGGCGCATCATATCAAATTCAATAGTCTTGTATAGAATTTTATCAAGACCTCTCAAAGAGTAGTCCGGATAAAGTTCTTCCAAGAACTTCCACATAGCATAGGCGCACTCAAAGTTTGTAACGAGCTTAAGCAAGTTATCGGGTAACCCTCTAATGATAAGATTTACAGTCCTAAGGTTACGAAGAAAATCAAGCTCTTCATCCATGGTAGGGTGCAAGGGGTCAAATGGAGGCACATAGGGGGTCTCAACATATTTGCACAAATTGTACGTCTTAAAGATACTAAGCATTTCAACCCTCCACGAGTTATAGGACCCTCCATTAAGAATAGGCACTCTATGGCTAACACTCCCAAACATAGACACGTCCATCTTCCTCCAATGGTGTGTAAACCAAAGCAATGGAGACCAAGGCTCTGATACCAATTGAGGGATCGAAGAAGGTGAGAGTGTCTAGAGGGGGGGTGATTAGACTACTCGACAAGATAAAATTTTTGTCTTTTATCAAGGACAGATTTTGGCAGATTTTGCATAACACACAAGTCAAGTAGCACACTACACATGCAATTCTAGAGTATGGGCAGCGGAAAGTAAATTGCACAAGTAGTAAAGAGAAGTGGAGAGGATCAAACGCAATTTGGAGACGCAATGATTTTTCCCGTGGTTCCGATAGGTGGTGCTATCGTACATCCACGTTGATGGAGACTTCAACCCACGGAGGGTAACGGCTGCGCGAGTCCACGAAGGGCTCCACCCACGAAGGGTCCACGAAGAAGCAACCTTGTCTATTCCATCATGGCCTACGCCCACGGAGGGCTAGCCTTACTCGGGGTAGATCTTCACGAAGTAGGTGATCTCCTTGCCCTTACAAACTTCTTGGTTCAACTCCACATCTCGACGACGGAGGCTCCCAAGCGACACCTAACCAATCTAGGAGGCACCACCCTCCAAAAGGTAATAGATGTTGTAGATGATGATGAACTCCTTGCTCTTGTGCTTCAAATGATAATCTCCCCAACACTCAATTCTCCTCACTGATTTGGCTGTGGTGGAAGAAAGGATTGAGTGGAAAGCAACTTGGGAAGGTTAGAGATCAAGCTTCATATGGTGGGAGTGGAGCAACTTGATCTCAACACAAGGGTAGGTAGTTCTCTTCTCAGAAATGTAAGGTAGGAGTGGTAGTTCTTTCTGATGGCTATCTCCACGAATGAAGAGGGGGTGGAGGGGTATAAATAGCCTCCACACAAAATCCAACCGTTACACACATTTGAGCAATCTCGGTGGGACCGAAGTGGACAACTCGGTGAGACCGAAAGTTCAAATAATGTGAACGTTGGGGTTTTCGGTGGGACCGAATATACAATCTCGGTTAGTCCGATTCGTGCAATGACAAGTGCATGCCAGTTTCGATGGGACCGACTTCATCATCTCGGTGACACCGATTTGATGACAGAAGGTTACAGAAGCTTGGCAACTCATATTTCGGTGAAACCGATTTCAGAATCGGAAAATTCGAGATTACTAGGGTTTGGCTTATGGCTGAGGTGGTTCATCTCGGTGTGACTGAGTTTGGAATATCGGTGGGACCGAGATTACTTATGAGTGTATATGGCAGTGAAAGTTGCTGATAGTTTAGGAGTTGTATCACTAAGCACTTGAGCAACCAGATCATCATCATAACCTCATCCCCTTTTAATAGTATTGGCTTTTCCTATGGACTCAATGTGATCTTTGATCACTAAACCAAAAATGGAGTCTTGAGCTTTTGCCAATGCTTGCCTTAGCATTTTGAGGGGTCCACTTCTTTAGTCCTTTTGCCATGCCAATGTGATTGAATTTCCTGAAACATACTTGATAAAAGCATTAGTCCAACCACAAAGTATGTTGTCATTAATTACCAAAACCACCCAGGGAGCAAATGTGCTTTCACCTGTCCTTCTTCTTCTCCGGGAGGCGTAAAACGAGTTCGCCGACGTTGTATGTCTTGGCCCGCACTTCTCTGGTCTGGTATCGCCCGGCCTATTGTTGATAAAATGCGGAACGCGCTTGCGCTGTATCGCACTCCTCTTCAAGTCCATCTAGGTTGTCCTACTGATCTAGCTCGGCTTCTCTCTCCTCGTAAATGCGCACTCGAGGTGAGTCATGAATAATATCACAGGGCAGAACAACCTCTGCGCCGTACACCATGAAGAAAGGTGTGTATCCGGTCGTCCGATTAGGTGTGGTGCACAGCCCCCAGAGTATGGAGTCAAGCTCTTCGACACAGTGTTTATCAGACTCTCGTAGGGAGCGCACCAGTTGGGGTTTAATGCCGCTCATTGTTAGACCATTGGCTCTTTCGACTTGACCGTTTGTTTGAGGATGGTACACAAAAGCATAATCAAGTTTAATACCTAACTTTCCGCACCTATTTTTGGTCTCGTCAGCTGTAAAGTTGGTGTCATTATCTGTGATAATACTATGCGGGACACCATAACGGTGTACTACATCGGATATAAAATCTATCACTGGCCCTGCCTCAGCTATTTTTACTAGCTTGGCTTCTATCCATTTAGTGAATTTATCTACCATCACCAGAAAGTATTTCTTTTTATGGCTTCCCCCTTTAAGAGGTCCGACCATACCAAGCCCCCAAACCGCAAAATGCCAAGTAATGGGGATTGTTCTCAAAGCGGTGGGAGGCATGTGACTTTGATTTGCAAAAAGCTGGCAGCCAACACAGTGTTGGACTAAGGTCTGGGTATCTGCTCGGGCAGTGGGCCAGAAAAAGCCAGCTCGAAAAGCTTTGCCTACGAGCGCCCGGGCTGCGGCATGGTGGCCGCCCATTCCAGCGTGTATTTCAGTGAGAATTTTCCTTCCCTCCTCTACGAAGATGAAACTTTACAGAAAACTAGTTGTGCTTTTCTTATATAGTTCACCTTCGTGACTTTGTAGGATTTAGAACGTCGGACTATGCGGCGGGCCTCCTTTTGGTCATCAGGGAGCTCCTGCCTTTTAAGGTAAGCTAGGAAGGGCTCTGTCCAGGAGGCTATGATAGCCATGATCTCGTGAGTCGAAGAAGTTATCTCCATATCTGGGACTCCGATGACGTGTGCGTTAAGTTCGGCCGGGGGTGTGTTCGGATCCGAATTCGTATCGCCGCCCGCATATTGCCATGTTACTGATGGCTTAAATAGCCTTTCCACGAAGTTGTTGGGCGGGAATGGGTCGTGTTTAGCGCCCATACGAGCGAGTACGTCAGTGGCCTGGTTATTATCCCGGGCTACGTGATGGAATTCCAACCCCTCAAATCTAGCCGATATTTTGAATATAGCATTACGAGAAGCTGCCATTTTAGAATCCTTCACATCAAAATCTCCGTTTATTTGGGAGATAGCAAGGTTTTAGTCTCCGCGTACCTCGAGGCGTTGTATGCCCATGGATACAGCCAGACGGAGACCATGCAATAGGGCCTCATATTCGGCCGCATTGTTCGAGTTTGTGTATATAATTTGTAGAACATACCGGACTGTATCCCCTGTTGGAGAATTCAATATTACGCCGGCCCCTAGTCCGGCTAGCATTTTGGAACCGTCAAAGTACATTGTCCAGTGTGAGTATGAGCAGTACTCTTTAGGGAGTTCGGCTTCGGTCCATTCTACGACAAAGTCAGCCAACACCTGGGATTTAATAGTCTGGCGTGGCTTATAGATATTTCGAACGGTAAGAGCTCCATGGCCCATTTGGCTATCCGTCCAGTGGCGTCTTTATTGTTAATAATATCGTTGAGTGGTACCTCGGATGCCACTGTGATCGAACACTCTTGAAAGTAGTGTCGAAGTTTGCAAGATGACATGAAGACCGCATATGGGGGTACCGTGATTTGCACGTGTTAGAACCTCAGATACATAGTATACGGGTTTTGAACGGGGAATTTATGTCCCTCTTCAGCTCGTTCAACGACGAGCACGACACTCACTACCTGGTGAGTGGCTGATATATACAGCAGCATTGGTTCGCCAACACTGCGAGCAGCTAGGATTGGGTTGCTCGCTAGTAGAGTTTTTATTTCTTCCAATCAAGTTGTGGCCGCGTCCGTCCATTTGAAATTGTCAGTGCGTCGTAGCAATCTATAAAGTGGCAATGCTTTTTCTCCTAACCTGGAGATGAAGCGGCTTAAGGCCGCTACGCAGCCTACTAGTTTTTGCACTTGTTTGAGGTCGATTGGCGTTTTGAGCTCTGACAAGGCCCGGATTTTAGTTGGGTTAGCTTTGATTCCTCTACGGGATAAGATGAACCCTAGTAGATATCCAGCTGGAACGCCGAAAATACATTTTTCCGGATTAAGCCTTATGTCATATTCTCGAAGGTTGTCAAACGTAAGGCGGAGATCTTCCACCAAAGTCTCGGCATGTTTGGTCTTAACGACTACGTCGTCAACATATGCCTCCACTGTCTTGCCAATTTGTTTTTCTAAGCATGTTTGAGTCATGCATTGATATGTGGCGCCAGCTTTTTTAAGTCCAAAGGGCATAGTGTTGAAACAGAAGGGACCGTACAGGGTGATAAATGTCATTGCGGCCTGATCGGACTCCTTCATCTTTATCTGATGGTATCCGGAGTAAGCATCAAGGAAGCACAATGAGTCGTGTCCGGCCATTGCATCGATAATTTGATAAATGCGGGGCAAAGGAAAGGGATCCCTGGGGCAGGCCTTATTTAGGTCTGTAAAGTCGACGCCAAGGCACCAGGATTTATCCTTCTTCGGCACCATGACTAGGTTGGCTAGCCAATCCGGATGTTTAATTTCTCTGATGAATCCGGCTTCTAATAGCTTGGCTAGCTCCTCTCCCATTGCTTGTCTTTTGGGTTCGAAAAACCATCGGAGTGACTGCTTGCCTGGTTTGAACCCTTTGATAATGTTGAGGCTATGTTTGGCTAGCCTGCGTGGGATTCCCGGCATATCTGAAGGGTGCCAGGCAAATATATCCCAATTTTCCTGAAGGAAGGCGCGTAACACGTTGTCTACCGCCGGATCCAGCTGTGCCTCGATAGACGTTGTCTTGTTAGGGTTCGTTGGGTGCACTTGGAATTTTATGATTTCATCTGCTGGCTTGAAGGAGATAGATTTCGATATTTTGGCGAGGATTACATCGTCCTTGTCCACAGTTGATCGTAAGGTAGTTAATTCTTTGGCCGCGGGGGCTTCGGATAATGCCTCTAAGGCTAAAGATGTCGTTTTGTTCTCGGCACGGAGTGCTCTATTCGGATCACTTGTTAATGAGATCACTCCATTGGGCCCTAGAATTTTAAGCTTGATGTACCCGTAATGGGGTATAGCTTGAAAGCATGAAAAAGCGTCCCGTCTTAAAAGGACGTGGTATCCGTTATTGAAGGGAACAATGTGGAAGAGCAGTTCCTCCGACCTGTAGTTATCGGATGTGCTGAATACTACATCAAACTTAATGCTTCCCGAGCACTAGGCTTCTCGGCTAGGTATAATTCCTCTAAAGGTTGTGTTAGTGTGCTCAATGCGGGATTTGTCGGCCTGCATTTTTGCAAGCGTTTCCTCATATATGAGGTTCAGTTCGCTTCCTCCGTCCATAAGTACTTTAGTGAGGCGAAAATCGTCCACTATTGGGTCTAGTACAAGAGTTGTTGTTGCTTGGATCGGCCGAACTCGGGGTGCTTCTTCGGCAGAGAAACTAATTTCTGTGTCGCTCCACGGGCTTGCAGAGCTAATTTGGTAGACCTCGGCAAGTTCGCGATTTGCTCTCTTTCGGCGGTTATTTGAGGAGAACGTCTCGAAGACAGTAAAGATACCGACGTCTTTCTCCCCTGATACGGCGGTGGCAAGGACTGACGCACCGCTCTTTGCTACTTGCCAGAGTACCCAACATGGCTTAAGGCAGTGGTTTGGTATATTGTCCGGGGCTGCGTGTATTTGGCAAGGTTTATCGAGCAGTTCGTCCAGTACGGACCTGTGCCTTAAAAAAGGTTTGTTCTTCTTGCCGATAGGCATATGATCGAATGACCTGCTAGGGTATGTCCGTTTAGACTTAATAGTGTGTTATCCGGATATGGACTGTTCGAGATGTGTGTTCTGGGCTTTCCAAGTATTTTACATTGCATAGTACTTTCATACTAAATGCGACAGTTCTGAGAAACTCATAACACGACGTTGGTTGAGGGTGTTCAAAACTCCCTCGTCCGTACAGTTGCGGTAAAATAGGGGGACCGCCTCGTCGTCGCAGCAGTCCCTGATCTTGTTTTTGACAAGCAGGAATCCGGCCTAGAAGTGGTTGACTATTTCCTCGGGCTGTTGCTGTATGTTAGCGAGATCATCTATGTCTGGGTGTCCGGATTTACTTGGAGAGTTTTTCCCAGGGTGGGTGGTTGTTGGTAATTTTGAGTCCCGACCCAAAGTGGTATTCGGGGTTTTGACAACCTCCGACGTGGATGATCCCTGAGCTCGGCAGGATCTAGTTGTTCCGTGGGCCCGACTTCAATCCCAGATCTTGAAAAACACAAAGTGCCACCCGACAGGGGCGTGTTCGGCTCGATGGGTTCAGAGATCCGGACTGTGACGGTCTCCGTCTCAAGAGGGGGAACCTCTTCAGCCCCGTCCTCAACTTCTGCCACTAGATGAGTGATCAGGATGGGTTCGATCTCATCATGACCGGATTTTGGTCTGACTTGATCTCCTGGCGATGAAAGCCCCAGGGTGGCGATGCAATCTAGCAGCTCGTTTAAGGGCGAGAGATTTGTGGAGGTCGCATCATCGGAGTGGCAGGAGTCAACATAAGGGTGGTGCTCGATGACCGCAGGGAGTGCGGCCGGCCCTGAGGCCACGCGGGCGCATACAGCGAACCCGCCGAGCTGGAGAACCTGGCCGATGGCCAAGTTGTTCTTAGGGTGATCCCGTCGCTGATGACGAGACGAGCCATCGATCGCTCATCACGAGCGCACAGCGGAGCTCTCAATGAAAGTACCATTATCAGTGTCAAAACCGGCAGATCTCGGGTAGGGGGGGCCAAGCTATGCGCATAGAGGATCAATGGTAATAGGAGGCCGGGGACACGATATTTACCCAGGTTCAGGCCCTCTTGATCGAGGTAATACCCTACTTCCTACTATATTAATATGAATGAATATGATTATAAGAGTTGATCTACCTCGATATCGTAGTGGCTAAACCCTAACGCCTAGCCTATGAGGATATTATGATGTTGATGATCCCCTCTACAGACTAAACCCACTGGCTTATATACACGCCAGAGAGGGCCTAGGGTTACAAGGGTGACTTGGGGAGGAAGTAATTGATACATCCGGACTCTATGCTTGCATTTCTACGTATATAGGAGTCCTGACCAAATACGGGGGAGAGTCTTCTGCTTCTACTTTCGTTGCCCATCATTACGGCCCAGCTTCATCGACTGGACGCCTGAGGACCCCTAAATACAGGACTCCCTCGGAACTCTTTTGGCGTAATAATTCAATCTCTGCACCTTATCACTCGGAAGCGACTGTCTCTTGCTTTTGTCGACTGACTTGTCTTATTTGTTGACTTCAGAAATCTTGTGAGTTTAAAGCTCAGTTTGCTAAATTTGAGAAGAAACAGATCCAACTCAATATCGACCTGGAGCTGGCCAAGGAGAACTAGCAAAAGGCTAAGGGCGAAGGAGCTGGTATGGAAGGTACAAAACTTGTCGATTGTCCTTGAATATGTCGGATTACGGGCTCCGCAAATCCAAGAAGTTTGAACACAGGGGTGTGAACAAAGATCTCTCCAACTCACGTCTACCTAGCGCCACGCCCTCACCCGGTGATGAGACTCAAGCAAGCAACAAGTAAAGCACACACAAGTTTACCCATGTTCAGGCCACCTTGCGGTGTAAAACCCTACGTCCTACTTTGGTGGATTAGCCTCAGGAGGGCTTCAGTATGAACAAGTACAGTGGTTCTTGAGCTCAAGAGGGTCAGGAGGCAAGTGTTCTTGCTCCTTGGTGTGAAGGTGGAGTGTTCGAGATGACGTTGATCCCCCTCCGATCAGAATGCAATGCCTCCAGAGTGGAGACCCTAGCTACTTATATAGGAGGCCAGGGTCCTCTTCCCCCAAAATGTTTAGGCGGGAAGGGATCCCACAACGGCCATTTAGAGCGGGAACACAAGGACGTTCCTATCCTGACAAAAGCGATCTTCGCCTGCAAAGGGATCAGGCGGTGACGCGGTGGTGGGCTCGGTGGTGACATCCTCCCTGTCGTCCTTGCGGTCTTCGGTCTTGTTGCACCGAAGGGGAAACCTTTGTCTCGCCCCTCGGGAACCTGCGCCTGCGCTGTCTCCTTCGCACCAAAACGGCAACTGCGCCACTGTCACGCGCTGGCACCCACTGGCGCGGTGCGGTACTACTTGCGTCACTACCTCCTCCCGAGGCAGGCTTGGCCTTGGATTCTCCGCCTGAGGGGGTCTTGGTGTCGTTCTCCTCACCAGGCCTAGCCCCCTTGCGAGGGTCTTGAGCAGTTGGTCGATCAGCTGGGCCGTACCTGGCTGTAGTAGGAGCGCATCGCGGCCCGCAGGCAGGCAAGTCTGGGTACCCTGGTTCCCAGGACGCCGATAGTAGCCCCCGGGCCCAAGGAGTGCGCAGAGTAGGCTTTGGGGCGAAGCCTTAGTCGAGGACGAAGCGCCGCGGGACCCAAAACACTGCGGGCCAGGCCGGCACGTGACGGTTGGATGGGACGTGGTGTCTCCACTTCCCCAGGCAGCTTTGGTGATCGTGACAACTCCCTGGCGTGGATGGCAGGGTCATTATGACCGTGCGCGAGTGGCCGGCGATTGATCTTCTCAGCCTATAAACAGGGGTGAAGCGCCACGCCCTGCACTTGACTCTTGCACATCAAACGGCAGCTCCTCTTTCTTCGTCGAGGGTTTGTCCATGGCGCCAATACGTAGGTTATCGGCTGCGCAGAAAGGGAAGGCCCCGATGGTGGAGCCCGAGCAGCTCCCACCAAAGAAGAGGCGCCGCGACTCCCCAAGGGTGCCCCTGAGGCCGGCGGACGCCCGTACGTGGTGCACGCGGGCGCCACCAGGATTCCTGCCTCGCTTGGGTGCTCCGGCGACTGGCATGCGACGCGGGGGCGACGGGGACGGGGCCGGTGCGGTCTGCCGCCCGGAGAGGCGAGTGACTTCACGCCTCCCGTCACCGTCCCATACTGAGGACAACGTCCGCGAGTTTTTCGTGTGGGCGGGATCCCCTCCGCATTCTTGGATCCTCTTTCCACCATTCTTGAAGGAGGTGCTCCCGGCTCGCGGACGGGTAACGATGCAGCTGCGGCATGAAGGATGACATTTCCCTCCTTCATATGCCGACGTGGAGGTGACCTCCTCCGGCAAGGTCTACATGACCTGGAGTTGGGGCGTAGTGCGCCGTGCCTGCGGCCCGCCGGGAGGCACATTCTTCATTTCACACTGGACGGGCTGGCCATGCCGACCTTCATGGTCTTCGGGGAGGACGGCCGGCGGCTGGCATGTAACGCGGACCATCTCCCATGCTAGCATGGCGACGAGGCTCAGGGCGAAGCGTTCGCCGTCGACTTTGCCTCCGACTCCTCCAGCAGCAGCTATGCTTCCCCTAAGACAGCCTCGAGCTCTGAAGAGAGCTACGAGCCACCGAGTCGCCGCTCCCGCCGCCGGAGGGGAGTAGTGTCCTCCAGCCACCATCACCGCTGAAGGAGCCCGGGCCGTGTCTCTTCGAGAGCGGCCTTCTTTTGCTTGGTCCATGTGAGGCAACCATGGATGGCCCCAAGAGGGCATGTAAATCTTTTGCGACACTTTTTCTGTTATCCAATGTCATGAAATTATGTTTCTCATGAGATCCTTTGCTAGAGCAAGATTTTCCCTTTCTTCCGTCGCCGCGGTAGCTTAGGGCCCTACGCCTGCGAGACCCAGTCCCTAGGCAGGCTTCAGCCGTCGCTGGTATGCCAGGTCGCGATGCCGTGGTCAAGGCCAGGAGGTGAGCGGCCCAAGGCCCGGTAAGAGCCCCCGAGGCGCGATGCTCGGGAGGTCCCCCTTGGCGTGCAGGTAGAGACCGCGAGAGCCGGCGAGAGGGGCCTTCATGGTCCAGTGAATTCACAATCATGATGGGTGGAGGCGTAGGTACGCGAACAAATGTTGGTGTTTGAACGCTTATCTTAGTGATCCTTTGCGATCGGGTGGTAGTGACACTTGATCGCGCCCTGGCCTGCGAACTACTGATGGCTGCAGGGCCGCGCCTGCCGCACTCCCCACGAGGCGAAACTCTGCACTCTCGGGACCCGCCCCCTGAGGTGCCTAGGCCGCCGCTGGTACGTCGGGTCATGATTCCACGCGTAAGGCTAGGGGGTAAGGGCTCAGGAGCTAGTCGAGGCCCTGAACTTCTGGAGACGTATATGCGCGTCAGTCATAGTCTTGGGAAGGTGGCTGCTTCCGAAGTCCTGTCCTGGGTTCCCCTGTAAAGATGAGAAAGTGCAAGTGCCGCGGGGAGGCATAAGGACTCGCTTGAATTTGGTGAACTTGCTGTTATTGTAATAACTAGACTTGAACTTGGTGATTTCTGTGCTGGCTTCCTTTCATGTTTTCTTAGGTGCTCTGCGTCGGCAGGGCCCAACCCCGCGCATACCTCGATCGCCATTGAGCCCTCCGGGTGACCGAGGTTATCATAATAAATAGTCTCAAGGAATGAGGGGCTACGTGGCTAGTGAGGTCGCTGGGTCGCGATGCCCAGGGGTCCCCCTTGACGTTCAAGCGATCCTGTTTGCGTTCTGTGTCGGCAGGGCCTAGCCCCGCGCATACCTCGGCCGCCGTTGAGCACCGGGCTCAAGGAGTGAGGGGCTACGTGACTAGTGAGGCCCCTGGGTCGCGATGCCCAAGGGTCCCCCTTGACGTACAAACAACTCTCATGAGGAAGAACGAGCACCATACCTTGCTCACGACACCCATGGATGGGGGCGCGAGAAAGCCATGTGTCTGGGCACCTGGTAGGGTGGCGTCTGCCAGGTGTGACCTGAGCATAGCCCCCGTGCCTAGCCCCCCTCGCGACACCCATCCAAGGAGAAGCTGTGAGCATCACGAGCTGAAAAGCTCCCTAAGGTTGGTGCGACCACTAGGGGCCGCCCTCAGTTGTTTATAACTAGTGCGGAGCATAGAGCTACTACACTTGCGCGGAGTGTGGGCATAACCGCACCTCGGTCGTAGCGGCCAGCGCGGAGCTTGGTGCTTCCACTGGTTCGTGGGCAAAACCGCTCCTCGGTTGGTTCTTCCAGCACGGAGCATGGTACTTCCACTGGACCGTGGGAGGGAGCCTCCCACCAAGAGAGACTCCGGGGCATGTACATCCCCGTCCTAACACGTGGCTTGCACGGCAGGATGTATATGGGCCCTCCTCAGGAGGAGATGAATGACTCTGAGGAAGTTCTCGTGAGCTTACGCGTCACTCACGAGACCCTACCCTGAGGCGGGTTCCGCGTGAGTCTTCTTCTGCAAAATGTGAAAAGAGATGCGTTGTGTCGACCTACGCCGTGTGCATCTCTAGAGGGCATCGCATGAGAAGGCCGCAGCACCAACGACCCCAGGAGGTGACGTTAGCGGGACCGGCCCGTATGATAGAGGTCAACCGCTGGATTTATCGACGCTGTAGGGACGGACCCGAGCACAGACGCCGTGCCCAGTCTTCTCATGCAACGGTCCAAAAGAAAAACAACCGGCGCATGGTTCCCGCGTGAGTGAGGCACCTGCCACGGGCCCCCACTTACCCATCCACGATTAGCCCATGCTAGAACAAGGCACCAAGGACCACGGAAGGTGACGTCACGGGAATGGCTCGCGAGACAGAGCTCAGCCCTTGGATTTAGCGATGCTGCAGGGACGGACCTGAGCACTGACGCCGTGCCAATACTTAATCATGGGGCGGTCGCAGGCGGGCTCGCAAGAACTCATGACCTTAGTGGCAGTGAGAACGCCAAGCATATAGATAATGCAAGTAGGAAGAAATAACTAGCCTTGATTTATGCATAAAAGAGACAGCTATGGGGGTGAGCCCCCAGCAGCTCGAGGATGATGCAGCCCGGGGGGCGCCCTCGATTGAATACCTGAGACATCACCTGATACTTGTCGAAGAATAGTTTGGGCAGCTGAAGATGTGAGTCGTGCGGGTCACTCCTGAGGATCGTCGGGCTCCTGAGGCCCAGGGGCTCTGGAGGCCCTTAGTGGTCACAGGTGTCCGGCTCCTGTTCTGTCAGGACCGCCTGCCACTGAGCCTCCTGAGCCCCCAAAGCATGTCGCGTGAGGTACTGGAACGTGGCAACTGCATTGCGGAAGCCGAAGACCATGCGAACGTAACTGCAGGGGAGAGTCCTCCTCCAGCGAACAGCCGTCGGCTAGATGGGCTCCAGAGAAGCGGCTCGATTGAGGCCCGCGATGTCGACGTAGACGTGGAATTGGTTGCTTGGGTTGCGGGTAGGTGGGCTTGGTGCCGTGCGGTTGCGCCCACCGCATATGAGCCTTACGTACTGAAGTTCCTCGGTAACTTGGTCGATGAAGTCTTGAGCCCCCAACGCTGTATGGCTCACACTGGGCTCACAAAAATGCACGTCAAGACACGCCTGCAGGTGGTGCCCGAATACCTCCCTCGTGACGCCGGTCAGACCAGAGGCACCCCAGAGGAGAGCCCCCGAGCCCGTCTTGAGAGGGGCACCGGGTGCGCCTCCCTATGCGAGGTGGAGGGCGCCTCGTTGGTAGGCGCGGGTCCTGTGGCGGGGCCGTCAGGAGCCCCTGCGTCCTGAGGTCCGTTTGTGGGCAGGTTCTTCTTCTTCTTGGGGGCATTCTGCAGGGCAAAGACGGCTCCATCCTCGTCGGAGCTCTCGACCGCTGTAGTCTGGTAGGCGCGCTCCAGGGAACGCACTGCTTCCTTCTCATCGCAGGCGACCGTGATCCGCCACTCCCGGGCATCTTGAGGACGTTGTAGCCATGCTAGGTCGCTGCCATGAACTTGGCGAGGGCCGGATACCCTAGGATGGCGTTGTACGGGAGGTGAATGTTGGCGACGTCAAAGTCGATGAGCTCGGTGTGATAGTTGTCGTGATCACCGAAGGTGACGGGGAGGCGGACCTGCCCCATCGGGAGTGTGGAGCCATCTGTGACTCCGTAGAATGGCTTGGTTGGGTGGAGCTGATCATAGGGGACCTGGAGCGTCTCGAAGGTCTGGATGGAGAGGACGTTGAGCCCTGATCCACCGTCGATGAGGGTCTTGGTCACGAGGACATTGCTGATGGTCGGGGTGCAGAGTATCGGGAGAGTGCCTGGGGCTGCGGTGCACTTCAGCTAGTCCTTGGGGTCGAAGGCGATGACTTGCTTGGTCCACCTGAGGTTGTGCGCGGCGTCAGGCCTGGGAAGCGCCGCGTTCACCTCACGAGCGAACTGCTTGAAGATGCAGTGGGAAGCCGGAGCGTGGGCTCCTCCTAGGATGCATGCAACCGCACATGGCTCCTGAAAGCCCCCTGCTTCATCCCACTGGCGGTCGTCGTCATTCCTCCTTGGCGGTGGTGGCAGTGGAGGCAGGCCCGCGTTGCCCTGAGGGCGACCCTCATGAGGCATGCGCGCCAGGGGGCGTCACGAGGCTGCTCCTGCCATCGGTCTTCATGAGGTTGGTCACGCCATCCTTGGCGCGAGTTCCTACTGTCCCAGGTTCCTCCACCACGGCCCCCTCCACGGCCGTAGCCGTGGTTGTCGTGCTCAGGGCGCTACCCGACACGCCCGTCGCGCATCGCCCTGAGCTCTTGGCAGTCGTTGGTGTTGTGGCTGTGAACATCGTGGAAGACGCAGTACGGATGGTTGTCTCTAGGAGGGTCATTGTAGCCGCAGCCACGCTTTACTTCTGGATCCGCAGCCAGCACAACGGGTCCCTTGTGCTTTGCTTCCTTGGCCTTGACCTTCTTATCGTCTGCCTCCGCTTCAGGCAGCTCCAGGAGAGAGAGGAGTCCTTCCTCTGCCTTAGCGCACTTCGCCGCGAGGTTGAACATCTCGAGGGCCGTGCACATGTCCTCGTGGATAGCGAGCTCCTCCTTCATCCTGACGTCACGGACGCCATCGGAGAACGCCGAGATGATGGCCTCGTCCGAGACCCTGGGGATCCTGAGGCGCACAGTGTTGAAACGCTGGATGTACTTCTGCAGGGTCTCCCCAGGTTGCTGCTTCACGCGGCGCAGATCCGCGGCCGCCGGGGCTCGGTCACGGGTACCTTGGAAGTTGGAGACGAAACGCTCATGAAGCTCCCCCCAGGAGGAGATGGATCCTGCGGGGAGGTTTAGGAGCCAGGAGCGAGCGCCGTCCTTGAGGGCCAAGGGCAACCAGTTCGCCATGACATGCTCGGTGTCGTTGGACGCCTCGATGCTCAGCTCGTAAAGCTGAAGGAACTCTGCGGGGTCGGTGGTGCCGTCGTAGCACAGAGGTAGATCCGGCTTGAACTTGCCGGGCCAGACGAGGTGCCGCAGCTCTGGGGCTAGGGCGCGACATCCAGCCATGCTCATGATTGCAGGCGCCCCCTGCGCCTGCGGTGCTGGTTCCTGGGGTATAGACGCCACCACCTCCTGTGGTGCGTGGTTCTGGTGCTGTGGGACGGGGAGCCCGCGAGCTTCTGCCTGGGGATGCGGGACCACTTGGCAGCTCTCCTTGTTGCACGCAGGGGCCCTGCGGGGCTGTTCGCGCCGTGGAGCCTCGTGTCTAAGCCCCTGGCCGGCGCCGTGCGGTGGAGGTGGAGCCGGGATGCCGTACTCCATGTTCCCCGCCAGGAGTGACGGAGGACGGGAGGAGTGAGTTGGTGCAGGTGCCTCCCCGGCGGCGTTGACGAGCTCGGTGATGCGGTGGAGCCACTCGTCGTAGAGGTCGTCCGCTGGACGGTAGCGTAGGAGCTCCCGCGCCATGAGTAGCGCATGCTGCTGGTAGACAGCCCGCGGCGGATCAGCGAGGACGATGCCGCGGCCAGCGAGGGTGATGGTGTCGCCGTGCGGCCGTCGCACCGCACGGACTGCGGCAACGACGAGTCCTGCTACTCGTGGACGACCGGGTCGGTGGCGGCCTTGGCGACCGGAGAGTTGGGGCGGAGCGGTGCACCGTTGCCTGCGGGCGTCGTCTGAGCGACGTTGGCGGCACGGCGAGTGACGCGTGCGTGTGTCCACCATGGCGGTGAAGCGAGGTCAACGAACGAGAGCGAGACGAGGTCGTCGGAGAGGCAAGATTTCGACACGCCCCCTACCTGGCGCGCCAAATGTTGGATTACGGGCTCTGCAAACCCAAGAAGTTCGAACACAGGGGCGTGAACGAAGATCTCTCCCACTCATGTCTACTTAGCGCCACGCCCTCGCCCGGTGGTGAGATTCAAGCAAGCAACAAGTAAAGCACACACAAGTTTACCCAGGTTCAGGACACCTTGCGGTGTAAAACCCTACGTCCTGCTTTGGTGGATTAGCCTCAGGAGGGCTTGAGTATGAACAAGTACAATGGTTCTTGAGCTCAGGAGGAGTGCTCAAGAGGGTCAGCAGGCAAGTGTTCTTGCTCCTTGGTGTGAAGGTGGAGTGTTCGAGATGACGTTGATCCCCCTCCGATCAGAATGCAATGCCCATAGTGGAGACCGTAGCTACTTATATAGGCGGCCAGGGTCCTCTTCCCCCGAAATGTTTAGGCAGGAAGGATCCCACAACGGCCATTTTGAGCGGGAACACAAGGACGTTCCTAACCTCACAAAAGCGGTCTTCGCGTGCAAAGGGATCAGGCGGTGACACGGTGGTGGGCTCGGTGGTGACATCCTCCCTGTCGTCATTGCGGTCTTCGGTCTTGTTGCATCGAAGGGCAAAACCTTTGTCTCGCCCCTCGGGAACCTGCGCCTGTCTTGTCTCCTTTGCACCAAAACGGCAACTGCGCCACTGGCACGCGCTGGCACCCACTAGCCCGGTGTGTCACTGCTTGCGTCACTGCCTCCTCCTGAGGCAGGCTTGGCCTTCGATTCTCCACCCCTCCGGAGCAGCCTAGCCGAGGCCGCTCCTGAGGGGGTCTTGGTGTGGTTCTCCTCGCGAGGCCTAGCCCCCTCGCGAGGGCCTTGAGCAGCTGGTCGATCAGCTGGGCCGTACCAGGACATAGTAGGAGTGCGTCGCGGCCCGCAGGCAGGCAAATATGGGTACCCTAGTTCCCCGGATGCCGACATAATAGATGTGCGTACTAAAAACAGACAACTCCAAGCTTGTCTGAAGAGTGTTATTTCTTGTAGACCAAATGAAGTAGGCTTTGAAGCAGAAGGACCTCGACCTAGCAGCGACACAACAGAAGGCGCAAGAGAAATCAGAACTTGCCGACCAGAAGTTGGCTTCAGTCAGCAAGTTAGAAGAAGAAAACATTAAGCTCAAGACTGCCCTCGACGAAGCCAACAAAGAAGTGACGCGGCTGAAGAAGGACAAGTTGGCTCTGTCCGACAAAGTTGGAGATCTCACCCAGAAGAGGGGCGAGCTGGAGAATTATCTGGGAGGGCTCGTCAAGAATATGTTCCTTATGCTTGAAGGTACTTTCCTTTGTCCGACTAACTTGTAACTGTCGACTCGTCATACAGCTGTGAACTCACTATTTATCTGTATGTGCAGAATTCTGTCAAAACTTCACAGAAGACACTGGGCGGATTGAGATGAATCTGGATCCCATTAATTCCCCTATCAAGGACGAAGCTGCGATGAACGTGCTGCGACTGGAATCTCGCCTTGCTAGTGTTATGGACTATCTGGCACGACTGAAGGTGGCGGTGTCGCAGATCGACACGGAGCTCTAGCGGGGTGCGATACTCCAAAATGATCTTGAGTCTCTGATGACTCGACTTAATGATATCCCCAGTCGAGTGCAGGCATGGAAGAAGTCATCTGCTCAGTGGGACGCTGACGTGGCTCTCTCTCTGGTCCGCGTTCATTGCAAGGAAGTTAAAGAAGAGAAGCTGGCAGCTCTCAAGGTTATCAATACGAAGAAGCTTCAATTCCAGTCCTTCACGGAGACCTTCATCGACGCTACCACTCATATGGCTGACTGAATTGACCTGGACGAGTTCGTCGAGCCTGCTAGCCCACCTCATGCGGAGTGAACAAACTTTATGCCTTGACTTAATTTGCCTTGGAATGTTGAGTGATTTTGTAACCGTTAAACTCCTTCGGGCCTGATGCCCGAGTACTCCCGTTCGTGGTACTGAACTTTGCTGGATTTATTCGAACTTTGTTTTCCTTGGAATTTGATTGCTTTGTTTTCACCACTTTCAGAATTTTTTTAATTCTGAGTGGAGCTTGGTTCTTCATTCAGAACAGATGTTGTACTTGTGACACAACTCGGAGTGCAACCATACGTTATACTTGTGGCGTAGCTAAGAGTGCAACCGTATGTTGTACTTGTAGTGCAGCTCGGAGTACGACTATACGTTGTACTTGTGGCGTAGCTCAGAGTGAGTCCAAGCCCCTGAGTGAGAGGGTTGCTCTTCACTCGTAGTGACTTTGAAACTTAGGCGAGTACGGGATCACATGTAAGCCCCGAGTGAGAGGGTTGCTCTTCACTCGGAGTGTTTTTGAAACTTAGGCGAGTACGGGGTCGCAGCTAAGCCCCCGACTGAGAGGGTTGCTCTTCACTCGGAGTATTTTTGAAACATAGGCGAGTACAGGGTCGCAGCTAAGTCCCCGAGTGAGAGGGTTGCTCTTCACTTGGAGTATTTTTGAAACTTAGGCGAGTACGGGGTCGCAGCTAAGTCC
>LR738710.1:483771836-483952888 GCA_902687465.1 Secale cereale | reverse complement strand
TTTGAAACTTAGGCGAGTACATGGTCAAAGCTAAGCCCCCGAGTGAGAGGGTTGCTCTTCACTCTGAGTGTTTTTGAAACTTAGGCGAGTACGGGGTCGCAGTTAAGCCCCCGAATGAGAGGGTTGCTCTTCACTCAGAGTATTTTTGAAACTTAGGCGAGTACACGGTTGCAGCTAAGTCCCCGAGTGCGAGGGTTGCTATTCACTTGCAGTATTTTTGAAACTTAGGCGAGTACAGGGTCATAGCTAAGTCCCCGAGTGAGAGGGTTGCTCTTCACTCGGAGTATTTTTGAAACTTAGGTGAGTATGGGGTCACTGCCGGTGTTAAAACCGGCGGATCTCGGGTAAGGGGTCCCGAACTATGCGTCTGAGGATCGATGGTAACATAAGGCTGGGGACACGATGTTTACCCAGGTTCAGGCCCTCTCGATCGAGGTAAAACCCTACTTCCTACTATATTAGTATGGATGAATATGTATACAAGAGTTGATCTACCTCGAGATTAGGGCTGGAAAAAAAGCTCGAAGCTCGCGAGCTAAACAAGTAGCTCGTGACTCGGCTTGAATCGGCTTGAACTCAAAGAATAACGAGTCAAGCCGAGCTTTAGTTTAAGATCGTTTATAGACCAAGTTAAACGAGCCAATCTGACGACTACTCGTGTAACTCGTTAGGCTCGCTACAAAAGATCAGCCACTCCCAATCTAAAAAAAAAGATCAGCCACTCAGCACCATGTATCCCAGGTGCACAATACAAGGCACTGTTGTTGAAGGCCCAGCCGCCCAGTAGACTTATGCATTACAAGGAAATTACAATTATTTTGTGATGTGTATGTTTAATAAATACATAATCATTTTTATCATGTTTGAGGGTTTTATTACACATCTTTAACGAGCTTAACAAGCTAAACGAGCCAGCTCGTGAGTTATACGAGTCGAGCTAATCTTGGGTTTGAGCTCGTTATAGTAACGAGTCGAGTCGAGCTAGCTCGTTAATGAAACGAGCTCTAGCGAGTCAAGCCGAGCTGGCTCGACTCGGCTCGAATTCCAGCCCTACTCGAGATCGTAATGGCTAAACCCTAAGTCTAGCCTATGACGATATTATGATTCTTCTCTAGCCTCTATGGACATCATCTTGCAGCGGAAGGAAAATCTACACCCGAGCCCAAAACTTGCCATTACAAGAATCCAGGAGTCCTATCCGGATACGAGAGTTGATCTTCTATAATAATCTTCACGGCCCACCACTCCGGCCCACCAGGAGTTTGTCCGGCCACATGAGGACCCCCCCCAATCCAAGACTCCCTAAGTATCCCCTGAACCTGTCTTCGATGATGATTAGTTCGGCTTCCGTATTGTCTTCGGCATTGCAAGGCGGGTTCCTCCTCCCAAATATATCTTCTGCAAACAGATGGATTGTGTTCGGCTCTACAAGATTAGTACCACCCTTAGCCTCGAAGTCAAGGCTCTTAAAGAAAATGAATAATATGTCTCTACTGACAACTTTTGGGTGAAGCATCGCGTCCAACACACTAACATATCGTACTATTTTATTTGGTCCTAGTTTCGCGTTTCGAGGTATATCCCCATTGGCACGTCCCATCAGAATAGAGATCGTGCCCGCTTACTGTGGGATTCTTATCAGTGTGACGTGAGCATCCACGCCTCGCATTACGCACGACTGCTTTGGGAACTGGCGAGTTTTATGGCTAAAGTGGGGGGACGCTCTGTATTCACAGCGTTATAAAAGGACACCAATCCCTTTCATCAGCCCCACGCCTTCCTGAAGCTCGAGCTCTCCAATCTTCCTTGCCCCCGTATTCTCATCTCCTGCGCCCACAACTCCTTGTTCCTCAATCACTACTCTTCTTTCCAGCAATGGCTGGATCCAGTGCTAGAGGCAAATGGGAGGCTTCCACGGTCACCGAAAAGACTGTGGAGGATCTACGGAGCGCGGTGTATCTTGCCGGCGACATCGCACACCGAGTTCCCCCTAAGGGCCAGATGATTCCCGTTCCTAAGGCCGGTGAGAGGGTAGTTTTTATCTATCACTTTGTTAGGGGGCTAGGGTTTCCACTCCACCCGTTTGTTCGGGGTCTTTTGTTCTTCTACGGGCTAGATTTCCATGATCTAGTCTGGAACTCAATTCTTCACATATCTGCTTTCATAGTGATCTGTGAAGCCTTTCTCCGCATCCCCCACACTTCGGCCTGTGGCTTAAGACCTTCAACGTGAAGCTAGAGGTGGTTGACGGGGAACAAGCGGAGTGCGGGGGCGCCATGATCAGTAAGCTCCCGAAGGCAACTTGGCCTAAGGGCTCGTTCATGGAGACGAACAAGGTCTGGCAACAGGAATGGTTCTACATCAGCGAACCCCGCGACACCAAGTGGGTGGTGGAACCTGCTTTCAGATCCGGACCCCCAATGAGGTTGACTTCCTGGACCAGAAAGAGTCTGGACTGGGGGTCGCCTACTGAGGTAACAACTCTCATGGGTCGTGTGTCCGGCGTGATCTCCAAGGGGCACCTGCTCTCCTCTATGGTCCAAGTGATGCTGACCCGGCTTCTTCTCCCTTGCCAAAGCCGGGATTCCTCCCTATGGGAGTTCGATCTGGTAGGAGACAATCCGTTGAAGCATCTCTTCGGCTCTATGCACAAAGGGATCTGGAAGCACCTCTTCAAGAGCTAGAAGGAATGGCCCAAAGAGCCCGAGGATGCGAGCTTCAGCACCGAAGTCTCTGCCATAGAGGTAATAATAATCCTTGCCGAACACTTACCCTTTCCCTTATTAATGATAATAGGAGTTGGAATTTTTATGTGATATACAGGGCTAGACGTCGAAGGCGTCCTGGATTAAGTGTGCGGCGCCTTTGCTAGAAGAGCTAGCACTGCCTCTACTGACGGCGATGCTGGTTCCGACACCGTACAAGGCACCGACCAAGAAACCCAAGAAGACAAAGGGCAAGAGGGCCGGAGACAGCCCCCGTCCTGCGGGCAAGAAATCCGAGGATCTCCACATCCTCTCCTCTGACGAGGCGGAGGAAGATGACAAGGAGGAGGAGGAAGAAGAAGAAATACCCCATGTGCAAGGCAGGGGGAGGAAGATGGGGGACATCGCCGATGCGGGTACGGCCGTGCCCCGGAGGAAACTAAACCTTGGAGCTAGTTCAAGTTCATCCAAACATAGCTATGTGATGAAGCCCAGGGAAAACCCCCTACCCGAGACGTAAGTTAGTCCGGACTCAAGTGTTGCACCTTTGTTTATTCAATTTTTATGGTATTTTACTTAATATTTTTCTCCCGCTGACCTACAGCCCTCCGTGTAAACCTCGATGTTACCTCATCAGAGGAGAACTCTCTAGCGCGTGGAGAGACGAAGAGTGACCCGCTAGTCCGGGCTCCATCGCCCGTAATTGGCGGGGACACCGAAGTGTCGTCCCAGCGGGTGCTCTCCGCCCAAGGAGGTGAGGGCGGGGCAGGAGACAAGGCGGTCGGGGATAATACCTCGGCGGCCACTGACCATGGGGAGGCGGTCCCCATGGAGACTGAAGACGTGGGGCCCAATCAATCCGGGGCCCCCATCGAACATCATCCCAGAGCCTAGCGCGGCTCCGGGGTCCGAAGACCCAATTCCTCAAGTGGAGGAGGATACGACGGCGCCTGGAGTTAATCCGGAGGCGCCGGATTCTATGGAGGGAGTATTTCAAAGTTCTCTCGTCATTGAAGAACACCGCACCGTGATGGGTGCGGTGATGAAGAAGATTCGGTCCGTCAAGGGCGGACTGAATGAAGTCGTCAACGGCCTTTTAACATGCTTTGAGGTAAGCAATGTAATGTTGTTAAGAAATTTTATTTGTTTTAAATACACATATATAAACAGTAGCCCTTGATGCTTTGTATGATTCTGAAAAGAATCGGACGAAGTATCCATAGAGTAGAATATTTACAGAGCTGAACTGTTGTGTAGGCTTCCTTAGTTACGGCGACTCGCGCGAGACGCTGAGGTTGCCGAACTAAATCGGAAGCTCGAGGTGGCCAACACGTACCTCGACCGTATCAACCGGCGTTTTGATGAAACGCAAGGTATTCAGATTTTTTTAAATGTCAATAAGACCTAATTGATTGAGTATGATTACAAACTCTAATATTGTATTCTGTATTACACAGTTGGCGTCGCTGAGCTCGAGGCCCTCAAGGGCGAGGTTTCCAAGGCCAAGAAGGAGGCTGAGGCGAACAAGGCGGCCGCTGATAAAGCGGCTGCTGATTTGGAGGCCAAAAAGGCGGAGTGCGAGAAGCACAATTCTCGGGTGTCCGAAGTCAAGGTCAAGCTCCAAGATGCCATCCGTAAGTGTGAGGCATCGGAGAAGAGAGCTTCGGAGCAGGAGACCAAGCTGTCTGCAGCAGTAAAGTCTGCCCAGGACGCGCGAGGCGAGGCGCACAACGCCTGTGAGGAAATCAAACAAGCGCGCCAGATAGCATCTGGTAAGATATTTCTCTTACAGAGCATCTTAGGAGGGCAGAAGTATATTGGGCTGACACGATTGTGGAGTTCTCCAGGCGTGTTTGGTGATCTTCCGAGGAGCAGCGCAGATGCCGCTCAATACTTCTGAGCCCAGGAGGGGAATGAAACAGAGAAATTGTTCTAGTCGCAGTTCTATGCGCCACAACATCCAGTTCCCCTCAACGACCAGATGAAGCAGCTGGTCGAGCTGCACAACATGGAGGGTTCGGCCATGAAGGACTTAATAGTCCGGCTATGGCCCACTGAGCCAATCCCAAGTAGCTACTTCGGATTGGTGAAGCGGCTCGTCGAGGCGAGTCCGTGTGTCGACGCACTAACGCGTTCGACTTGCATAGAAGGTGCTCGGATGGCCTTCGCTCGCTTCAAAGTGCACTGGGTGAAGATGAACGTAGTGCATATAGCTACTCCTGGCCCGCCCGCAGGCAAGGAGAATCGCAAGCCGGAGAAGTATTTTGAGGACGTCGTTGAAGGCGCCCGCCTTGTAGAAGGCCAGTGTTCGAAAGATTTTGTCTTCGAGTGACTGTATCCGGATGTAAAGACTAAGCTTATGAATCCGATGTATATAACTTTTGCGCTATTATAATATCAGCGTATTTTTCCTCCTGTGTGACTGTTTATTTTAAATTTGAAAGTTTGCAGTCGTCGGCTTCAGCCCCCAGGTACATAGTACTATGGTGTTCAGTCATATGCAAATACACTCTTTATCCAACGTCTTGGTCCGTATAGAAGGTGTATGCGGAGCGAACCATGCAATCAGACTATGCGGCGTTATTCCTTTTACTTAGTCGTAGGAGTTTGACAAGTGGAGCTAGGTACTAGCCCCTGGTGCGGATGGAGTATCCAATTGCACTTGGTTGGACGAAAAAACCAACCCTTCGTATAACATGGGGTAGATCTCTATCGATCATAGTATAAAAATAAGTCACCGGATTGCAGAGCAGGTTCTCGCTTATCGTGACAGTCAGTTTTCGGCTTTCTCTATTGAGGTACTTGACCGAACTAGCCAGAAGTACTATCGCAGTAGTTCTCCCTTTACACCCAAGCCAAACTATCGGGAACGTAGGGGTAAGCACAGGAGCCGGGCAACCAAACTATTGACCCAATACATGATTCGGAACTAACGCATATAATGCAAATATCCAGGACGCCGAACACTCCCTATAGGTGTTCAGTCTTTTCAACATGTACCAGGGCTGACTATAGCCCCTAGTAATAAACCCTTATTGACAAGGCACATATGGCAATCTGATGCGGGAAAAGAACATTCCATAGTGAGTGAATAAAACTCTGTACATAATACGAATAAAACTGTTCTATAGTACGGCGAGCCGCAAACTTTACAGATAATGCCGATGACCTTTTTTGACATTTTACATGCCAAGAAGGTATATAACAAGAAAGAGAAAAAAGGTTTACACAGGGTCTTAATCTAAAAAAGAAACCTTAGTGCGGGTCCCTGCTGCACGTCTGAGCCGTTTGCTCATCTGTAATGTGTCCTTGAAGGTGTGAGTATGATGGCCGTCTATAGAAAGGAAAAAAGTAAACCTGGAAAAGAATAAATCGATCCGGTGTGGCCATAACAAGTCTGGTTCGTTTAATGAACCTAAAGAAGGTAAGTTTAAAGTCCGAATAGGGTCTAGCCAAACTATGACTATATGCAGGTACCCCCGGCCGTCGCCCAAGGAATTTTTAAGGCATAATTATGTACTCGAGGCACATATGCTATCACCTTATGGGCCAGTCGATGGGGGCATAGCTATCAATCTTGCTCAGGTTCATCTGAGCTGCCGCAATGAAGGGTGTGCCGGAGACATTTAGTTGTGCCCGATGTTGATAGATAATCCGACTTGAGTAGGCCGCATTGTACTTCGGCTGCTAAGGCCGCAGTGTCCTCCTCCATACGGAGAGAGCGCTCCATATTTCTATTGACCGTGATAATGCCACATGGTCCAGGCATCTTGAGCTTTAAATAAGCATATTGCGGGACTGCATTAAAGCGAGCGAAGGCCGTTCTTCCGAGTAGAGCGTGATAGCCACTTCGGAACGGAGCTATGTCGAAGAGTAGTTCTTCGCTTTAAAATTTGTCGGGCGAACCGAATACAACCTCTTACGTTAAAGAGCCTATGCAGCGAGCTTCAACGCCCGGTATCATTCCTTTAAAGGTCATGCTGCTTGGCTTGATTCTTGATGGGTCGATCCCCATCTTGCGGACAGTGTCCTGATATATCAGATTGATACTACTACTGCCGTCCATAAGGACTCGGGTGAGATGGTATCCATCTATTATTGGGTCGAGCACTAAGGCAGCCGAACCCCCATGCCGAATACTAGTCAGATGATCCCTGCGATCAAAAGTGACCGGACATGCTGACCATGGGTTGAATTTTGGGGAGACAGGCTCAACGGCATAGACGTCTCGGAGTGCGCACTTGTGCTCCCTCTTTGGGATATGAGTGGCATATATCATGTTCACTGTTTTGACCTCCGGTGGAAATTTCTTCTGTCCCCCTATATTCGGTTGGCGAGGTTCATCCTTGTCTTCGCTCTAAGGTCCCTTTCCCTTGTGTTCGTTGTTTAGCTTGTCGGCCTGCTTGAAAACCAAACAGTTACGGTTGGTGTGGTTGGTAGGTTTTTTTGGGGTGCATGGATTTGGCAGGGCCTGTCTAATATCCTGTCCAAACTTGATGGACAGTCTTTGTTGCCTTTAAATGGCTTCTTCTGTTGACCGGGTCTGGAGCCACTGAATCCGGCGTTTACCACTGTATCATCTGGGCTTCCAGAATTGTTTCGACATTTGTTTTTGTTACGCCGTGGCTTTCCATTGCCATCCCTGACTTCGGATGTTCCAGGGTCAATGGTGCTGCTACGAGCTAACCAGCTATCCTCACCTGTGCAAAAGCGAGTCATGAGTGTAGTTACGGCTGCCATTATCCTTGGCTTTTCCTGTCCAAGGTGTCTGGCTAGCCATTCGTCCTGGATACAGTGCTTGAATGCCTCTAAGGCTTCGGCGTCCGGACAGTCGACGATTTGGTTCTTCTTAGTGAGAAACCGGTTCCAAAGCTTGCGGGCTCACTCCCCGGCTTGTTGGATGAAGTGACTTAAATCGTCAGCGTCCGAGGGCCGGACATATGTCCCTTAAAAATTGGCCCAAAAGCATCCTCAAGTTCTTCCAACTCCCAATGGAGTTTTCTGGGAGACTGTTTAGCCAGTGTCGAGCTGGTCCTTTTAGCTTGAGGGGTAAATATTTGATGGTGTGTTGATTATCTCCTCGAGCCATGTGGATATGAAGAATAAATTCTTCTATCGAGACGGTGGGATCCGTCGTTCCATCGTACGCTTCAATGTTCACGGGTTTAAACCATTCTGGGAAATCATGACCCAGTACCTCATCGGTGAAGCATAGAGGGTGTGAAGCTCCTCTGTATCTTGCTATATCGTGGCGTATGTCTGATGGTTGTGGTGTTTGGTATTGACCCTGAACTGGTATGTCACCGGTGTGATTGGCTTGATAGCCGCCGTCCTGTGCGGGAGCTCGGTCTCTAGGTCCAAATATAGACCTGGTCTTGCTAGCTTTTTTATTTAGGTCCTCATGCAGATCATGTTTTCGTACTTCGGCTGCACCCTCCTTTCCTTTATGGGGTGGGGGCTTGTTTACGCCATTGCTAGCGACTCTATCCCGTCCGCGAGGTGGTCGGTCCAGCTTGTTGGTGGTGTTATTTTTCGGTGGGACGGGCACAACGGCCTCGTCGTCGAATTCGGGCAGCAGCTTGCTCTTGGGATAGCCTTTGGTTTGGTCATTAAAGCCATGTTTCTGTTCGGCGTCTAGCACCTCATTCCATCTATCATTGAGCGTGTCTTGTTTAGCTCGAAGCTGTCTCTGCTGCTTTTTTTTTGCTCCGTGCAGTGGCTATAAGCCGCTGATGGAAGCGTTCTTGTTCAGGGGGTTCCTCTGGGACGGTATATTCATCGTCATCTAGGCTAGCCTCTTCTTCGGAGACCGGTTCATAGTCACCGTCTTGGGCATCGCTGTCATCGTACTGCGGCTTCGGACTCTGTTCGCCGTCCTCTCGCTCCTCCCGCTCTATGGCTGGATCTGCGGGGTCTTCGGCTTGTTCCGGAATATCACCATCATTAGTCACGGTGTTGATGTCCTTTCATTTACGGGAGTTTTTTCGGTGTTTTGGACGCCAATGCTTGGGAGGTTCTTCGGTGGGCTTATCCTCTACGGGATTATTTTCGCCGTCGCCTTCCGCCTCTTTGGGTGTATCCACCATATACACGTCGTATGAAGACGTAGCTTTACACCGCCCTGTTATGGGCCAACTTTGATTTGTATCTGCTTCAACTTCGAGGTCCATCCCGTCGAAGTCTTCTGAAGCGTAGTCAAGTAGATCGGTTAGATCTTCAACCGTGGCTACCAAGTGGGTGGTGGGTGTGGAACGAAATTCTTCATCCCCTTGGGTATAGCGCAGCTATTCATCAGCCTCCAGTTCGAACCGGATATAGTGCGGCTGTGTGCTCTCATCCAAGGAGAGAAATCTTAACGACCTTAACGTGTCACCAAGTGGTGAGTGCTGGAAAATATCCGTAGCACAGAATTCGGTGATAGGCGCCTGATTGGATTTGAGGGGCGCAGTTACGCGCAGTTCGAAATCCGAGACCGGAGACGAGTCCGGGGTTTCCGTAACACAGACCCCCTCCATAGTTGCGTCCGTGTGCGACTCCAATGCCGTAGAGTATGTGGCTCCCGTGGTGGGGTTGAGCTTCCCATCTTTGGGTGATGCAATCTGTTCTGGATCTAGGCCAGAACTATTGCAGGTGCTATTTCCTCATCCGATGACAGAGTTAAGTCATGATCATCATGGTGGCAGAGAGGGGTTGCCGCTGGCTCGAATCCGGCGAAGATCAAGTCTCCACAGATATCAGCAACGTAGTTCAGGCTCCCGAATCTGACATGATGGCCAGGGGCGTAGCTCTCGATCTGCTCAAGGTGGCCTTCGGTGTTGGCACGAAGCGCGAAGCCACCGAACACTAAAAGTTGGTTGGGAGGAAAAATCCCCTCGGCGTCGCCATCGTAGTTGACGACGTGATCCATCAGTCCTTCCGTCGACACAGTGGAACTCTCAATGAAAGCACCAATGTCGGTGTCAAAACCGGCGGATCTCGGTTAGGGGGTCCCGAACTATGCATCTGAGGATCGATGGTAACAGGAGGCTGGGGACGCGATGTTTACCCAGGTTCATACCCTCTCGATCGAGGTAAAACCATACTTCCTGCTATATTAGTATGGATTAATATCTATACAAGAGTTGATCTACCTCGAGATCGTAATGGCTAAACCCTAAGTCTAGCCTATGAGAATATTGTGATTCTTCTCTTTCCTCTATGGACCAAACCCTCCGGTTTATAAATACACCGGAGAGGCCCAGTGTTTGTACATATCATCTTACAGAGGAAGGAAAATCTACACCCGAGCCTAAAACTTGCCATTACAAGAATCCAGGAGTCCTATCCGGATACGAGAGACGATCTTCTATAATAATCTTCACGGCCCACCAGTCCGGCCCACCAGGAGTTTGTCCGGCCACATGAGGACCCCCCGATCCAGGACTCCCTCAGTCACAGCTAAGTCCCCGAGTGAGAGGGTTGCTCTTCAGTTGGAGTATTTTTTAAACTTAGGCGAGTATGGGGTCGCAGCTAAGTCCCCGAGTGAGAGGGTTTCTCTTCACTTGGAGTATTTTTGAAACTTAGGCGAGTACAGGGTCACAGCTAAGTCCCCGAGTGAGAGGGTTGCTCTTCACTTGGAGTGTTTTTGAAACTTAGGCGAGTACGGGGTCACAGCTAATCCCTCGAGTTAGAGGGTTGCTCTTTACTTGGAGTATTTTTCAAACTTAGACGAGTACGGGGTTGCAGCTAAGCCCTCGAGTGCGAAGGTTGCTCTTCACTCGGAGTGTTTTTGAAACTTAGGCGAATCGGATTCGTGGCTAAGCCCCCGCATGAGAGGGCTGCTCTTCTCTCGAAGTGTTTTTGAAACTTAGGCGAATTAGATTCATGGCTAAGCTCGCGAGTGAGAGGGTTGCTCTTCACTCAGCGTGTTTTTGAAACTTAGGCGAATCGGATTTGTGGCTAAGCCCCCGAGTGAGAGGGTTGCTCTTCACCCGGAGTGTTTTTGAAATTTAGGCGAATCGGATCCACGGCTAAGCCACCCACTGGGGGATTTGAACACATGTGTTTTCTGGATAACAATCATTAAGATACTGCTAAAATCTTGTATTTGATAAGCAAACTGAAAGATTCCTATTACAACTCGTCAATTTGAGTGTTTAGGTGTAGAAACGGTAGAGCAGATCCGCATTCCATGAGCGTGGCTCATCTTCTTTCATGGCTATGTTGTAGAGGTGATAGGCCCCATTGTGGAGCACCTTGGTGATGATGAAAGGACCTTCCCAGGCCGGAGCGAGCTTGTGAGGTCGTTTCTGATGCACTCGGAGCACAAGGTCTCCTTCTTGGAATGCTCGACCTCTGACATTACGGGCATGGAATCAACGGTGGTCTTGTTGATAGATGGTCGACCGAATCAGTGCAATCTCTCGTTCTTCCTCCAGGAGATCAACTGCATCTTGGCGTTCCTGTTCTGCCTCGGCTTCTGAAAAGAGTTCCACTCGAGGAGCGTTGTGTAGCAAGTCACCTGGAAGCACAGCCTCAGCGCCATACACCATGAAGAAAGGAGTTCGGTCAGTCGACCGGTTCGGAGTTGTTCTCAATCCCCATAAGATAGGTTGCAATCCAGTCACCCAAGCTCCAGCAGCATGCTTGAGATCGCGCATTAGTCGTGGTTTCAACCCTTGAAAGATCAAGCCATTCGCCCTTTCTGCCTGCCCATTCGACTACGGATGTGCAACAGATGCGTAATCGACCCGAGTGCCTTGGGAAGCATAGAATGCCCTGAACTCGTCAGAATCAAAGTTGGAGCCATTATCTGTGATAATATTACGAGGGACTCCATATCTGAATATCAGCTCTCTGATGAAACTGATGGCAGTGCTAGAATCAAGGTTCTTGATAGGCTTGGCTTCGATCCATTTGGTGAACTTGTCGACTGCTACAAGCAAATGAGTGAAACCACTTCTGCCGGTCCTGAAGGGTCCAACCATATCCAACCCCCAAATAGCAAACGGCCAGACCAGCGGAATAGTCTTCAAGGCAGACGCATGCTTGTGAGACATGTTTGAGTAGAACTGACAGCCTTCGCACTTATCGACTATATCTTTTCCCATCTCATTTGCTCGAGGCCAGTAGAATCTAGCTCGGTATGCTTTGGACATGATGGTCCCAGAAGACGCATGGTGACCACAGGTCCCCGAGTGGATCTCATGTAGGATCATTCGACCTTCTTCTGGGGAGATGCAACACTGAGAAGCTCTAGTAACACTCTCTCTGTAAAGATGTCCACCTATCATTGTGAAGGCTTTGGATCGACGGACAATTTGGCGGGCCTCATCTTCGTCTTTTGGGAATTCCTTCCTGCGCAGGTATGCGGTATATGTCACCGTCTAGTGATCACTAGAACCTCCATGATCAAGTCAACTGCAGCTGGGACTTCAACCTCAGTCGGATTGGTTGAACTTATCGGTTGTGGGGGTTCTTCCGTGAAGGGATCTTCCTATACTGACGGGGTTTGGAGATGCTCCAAGAACACATTACTGGGGATAGGCTTCCGAGTGGAACCTATCTTCGCCAGATCATCAGCATCTTGATTCTTGATTCTAGGTATGTGGTGGAGCTCTAATCCCTCAAACTTCTTCTCTAATTTTCTTACTGTATTGCAATAACCAGTCATTGCTGGGCTCCTAATATCCCATTCCTTCATCACCTGATTGACCACCAAGTCTGAGTCCCCGTAGACCATCAGGCGACGGACGCCGAGTGAGATGGCCATACGCAACCCATACAAAAGTGCCTCATACTCAGCTTCATTGTTTGAAGAATCAAAGTGGATTTGGAGGACATAGCAGAGCTTGTCGCCTCCGGGGGACACCAAAACCACACCTGCACCAGACCCATTCAGCATCTTGGATCCATCAAAGAACATAGTCCAATGTTTCGAGTGAACTTGAGTCGGTTGCTCCTGTTCAATCCACTCTGCGACAAAATCTGCTATTGCCTGAGACTTGATTGCTTTCTTTGCCTCGAACTTGATATCCGAAGGAAGGAGTTCAATCGCCCATTTGGCCACTCGACCAGTTGTGTCCCGGTTGTTTAGAATTTCAGATAATGGAGCAACGCTGACGACTGAAACTGAGTGGTCTACAATTGAAGGCGCAACTTTCTTCGCGGTCAAGTAAATTCCATACATAAGCTTCTGATAATGTGGATATCTCTGCTTGGACGGAGTCAAGACTTTAGAAATATAGTACACTGGGCGTTGAACTTTGAAGGCTTTGCCTTCTTCTTCCCGCTCGACCGTGAGCACTGTGCTGACAACTTGTCCAGTGGCTGCAGTATATAATAACAGAGGCTCTTTGCTGATCAGGGCAGCAAGCACCGGCTGGGTGGAAAGCTGGGGTTTGAGCTCTTCAAATGCTGCTTCAGCTTCAGGATTACACTCGAACTTGTCAGATTTCTTCATCAGTCGGTAAAGAGGTAATACCTTTTCACCGAGACATGATATAGATCGACTCAATGCGGCCAAACAACCACTAAGCTTCTAAATGCCGTGCATGAGCATGAGACGTTTCATTCGAAGGATTGTGCTAACCTTTTCTGGGTTTGCGTCGATCCCTCATTCGGAAACAAGGAAACCGAGTAACTTTCCACCTGGGACTCCGAATGTGCACTTTGAAGGGTTAAGCTTGATATCATATCTCCTCAAGTTGGCAAGGGTTTTAGCAAGTTTAGTCAGCAGGTTGGAACCTTTACATGAGTTGACCACAATGTCATCCATGTATGCTTCCACATTCCGATTGATCTGTTTGAGCAGGCACTTTTGAATCATGTGCATGAATGTGGCGCCAGCATTCTTGAGGCCAAAAGGAATGGTAACTTAGCAAAAACACCCGAATGGGGTGATGAAGGATGTTTTTATTTTGTCAGGCCCATACAGTCAAATCTGATGGTACCCGGAATATGCATCTAAGAAGGACAAAAGCTCACATCCCACAGTTGAGTCGACAATCTGATCGATGCGGGGGAGAGGGAAGTGATCTTTTGGGCAAGCCCGATTGATATGTTTGAAATCAATACACATGCAAAGTGACTTGTCTTTCTTGGGGACCATGACAACGTTAACAAGCCACTCGGAGTGGTATATCTCGCGGATGAACTCAGCTACCAGAAGTTGAGCCACCTCCTCACCAATTGCCTTTCTCTTCTCTGTGGCGGATCAACGGAGATGCTCTTTAACGGGTTTTTTCTTTTGGGTCAACTCGCAAATGGTGCTCAGCCAGTCCCCTGGGTACACCCGACATTTCAATTGGTTTCCATGCGAAGATGTCCCAATTCTCACGGAGGAACTAGATGAGCACTTCTTCCCATTTGATGTCGAGTGTTGTTGAGATGTGAGTCGGAGGAGCATTGGGATCAGTCAGATGAATATGCACAGGCTTTGTCTCTCCAGCCGACTGAAACGCAGACTTTGAAGCAGGTTTCTTGGCTCGCAACAAATCACTCGGATCTGCATTCTTCTGATATTCTTCCATTTCTACTGCTACCATTCGTCTGCCTGCGATCTTTGAGCCCTTCTGGAAGCACTCTTCTGCTTTCTGTCAATCTCCAGTGACTGTGATCACACCTTTGGGACCAGGCATCTTCAACTTTAGGTACACATAACATGGGCGAGCCATGAAACGGGCATAGGCAGGCCTGCCCAGAATAGCATGGTAGGCACTGTGGAAATTCACCACCTCAAACGTCAACTTTTCCTTGCGGTAATTCTTTGAATCACCGAAAACCACATTAATAGTGATATGACTGAGTGAATCTGCTTTCTTCCCAGGGATGACACCGTGGAATCGCATGTTGCTTTCACCGAGCTTGGACATCGGAATGCCCATCCCTCGGAGGGTCTCAACATACAAGATGTTCAAACCACTACCACCGTCCATCAAAACCTTGGTCAGTCGGGTGCCCTCAACAACTGGGTCGACCACCAACGCTTGCCGCCAGGGGGTAGCAACGTGCGCTGGATGGTCAGACTGGTCAAAAGTAATGGGAGTCTTTGACCACTTCAAATATGTTTTCATTGGTGGAGCAACCATGTTTACTTCCCTGTTGATAACTTTCAGTCGACTTTTGCTCTCAACGTCAGCAAAAATCACTAAAGTGGTATTGATATTGGGGTAACCATCATCCTCCTCTTTGTCTTCGTCCTTATCAGATTCCTTTTCTTTCTCGTTGGGCTGACCCTCTCTGAAGCTCTGAATTAGGAGTCAACACTGTCGAGTGGTATGCTTGGGGTAAATAAAGTTCCCATCTTCATCTTTCTTGGTGTTTATATGACACGGTAAATCAAGCACATCATGCCCACTTGATCTTTCATTTTCTTGGGGATCCAATGTCCCTTAGGCTTTCCTTTGGACTTCCCTTGGTTCACAATTGATGCCTCACCAGGAGCTGCGCGTTCAGCTTTGCTCTTTTGTTTCCGATTGGAATTCCCTCCTCCATTGTCCTGGGTGACAGGTTTGTTCTTGCCACTATGGAGTCGGTCTGCATCCTCGCCGTTAGCATACCGACCGGCTATTTCCATCATCCGAGCCAGAGACATGTCTCCTGTCCGACCAAATTTCAGGTCTCTGTACCGAACGCCCTCCTTAAAGGCGCAGACTGCTTGATGTTCTGACACATTCTCCATGGTATGATGAAGAGTGGTCCACCTCTAGATGTAATCTCTCAAAGTTTCGTTTGTCTTCTGGACACAATTTTGCAATTTAGCCAGCCCGGCAGGTCATTTTCAAGTGCCTTCAAAAGTCCTCACAAACACTCGGGCCAATTCTTCCCAACTGAATATGCTACCAGGAGCCAACTGATTCAACCAAGCTCTTGCTGAGCCCTCCAGCATCAACGGGAGGTGCTTCATGGCTACATCATCATTGTCACCGCCAATCTACACAGCCACTCGGTAATCCTCTAACCAAGTGTTCGGCTTCGACTCACCAGTGAAATTGCTTACTCACATCGCCAAACTGAAGTTAGGACGGATCTCAGCAGCCCTGATGGCCATGCTGAAACATTCAGGCCCAGAAACATGCACTCTGTTGCCACTAGGACGATCTCTGTCCTATCCTTCTTTATGTGCCCAGTTCCTATAGACCAGACCCTGCACAGGAATCGATCTCACACCAAACCCGGGCTCTCTTGGGTCCCCTTGAATCCTTAGCTCCTCGCCATATGGGTTGAAAGTGCAACTGATCGCCGGGTGGTTTTGGTAATTTATAACAACATATAGCTCATTGAACTAATGATTCCTCAAGCTAAATGTTTCAGGAAAGTTCCATGAATTGCATGGCTATTGTGGAGATGTGGACCCCTCAAAAAGCTAAGGAAGCAAGTTTGGAAAAAGCTCTAGACTCTACCTTTTCACTTTTAGTGATCCAAGATCACATCGAGTCCTTAGCAAAGCCAATACTATTAAAAGGGGATGAGGTGTTGCTTAACAAATTGGTTGCTCACAATGGTTGATGATATGCTCTGAAAACCCTCACACAATATCTCCACTCCAAACAAGTCAAAACCAAAATGCCAAACTCGGACCCACCGATTTCTCCTATTCAGTCCCACCGAGTTTTCTTTGACTTAGACAGAGCCACAAACCCTAACATTTCAGTCTCACCGATATAGGTGTTCGGTCTCACCGAGATGGTTCTATAAACTCTCTGTTGCAGGTTAATTAATTTCGGTAATACCGAGTTCATTAATCGGTCACACAGAGTTCACCTTGCCAACTCTCTGATGACTTAACCCTAGTATTTCGGTCCCACTGAGATGTCCCAGTCAGTCCCACCGAGTTTCCTAACATTCACATATTTGAACCTTCCGGTTAGACCGAGTTCACTGAATCGGTCCCACCGAGTTGCCCAAAATGTGTGTAACGGTTGAATTTTGTGTGGAGGATATATATACCCCTCCACCTCCTCTTCATTCGTGGAGAGATCCATCAGATGGTGCCTACACTTTCATCCATCCAGATCTGAGAGAGAACCACCTACTCAAGTGTTGAGATCAAGATATTCCATTCCTACCACATAAATCTTGTTCTCTAGCCTTCCCCAAGTTGCTTTCCACTCAATATCTTCTTCCACCATATCCAAATATGTGAGGAGTTGTTTGAGTGTTGGGGAGACTATTATTTGAAGCATTTGAGCAAGGAGTTCATTATCAACACACTGTCTATTACCTTTTGGAGAGTGGTGTCTCCTAGATTGGTTAGGTGTCACTTGGGAGCCTCCGACAAGATTGTGGAGTTGAACCAAGGAGTTTGTAAGGGCAAGGAGATTGCCTACTTCGTGAAGATCTACCCTGGTGAGGCAAGTCCTTCGTGGGCGATGGCCATGGTGGGATAGACAAAGTTGCTTCTTCATGGACCCTTCGTGGGTGGAGCCCTCCATGGACTTGCGCAGCCGTTACCCATCGTGGGTTATGCAATGATTTTTATTCCGCTGCTATACTCTTAGAATTGCATGTGTAGGTTGTTTGCTTGACTTGTGCTAAGTTGCTAAAATCTGCCAGGAATTAAAATTGGGAAAAGGCTAGATTTTTTATTTGGTCAAGTAGTCTAATCACCCCTCCGCCCCCTCTAGACATACTTTCGATCCTACAAGTGGTATCAGAGCTTTGGTCTCCATTTTCCTTGATTTCCATAGCTTTGACATCATAGCCTTGGTTTCACAACATAGGAGAGTATGGCGTCTAGCGAGGGAAGTTACCACCGTAGAGGTCCTTACTTTGATGGTACAAATTTTGCTAGTTGGAAGCATAAGATGAAAATGCATATTCTTGGACATAACCCCACCGTTTGGGCTATTGTGTGTATTGGTTTGCAAGGTGAATTCTTAGATGGGAAGGAACCAAATTGTGAAGCATCCACGGAAGAATTGAAGATGTTGCAATACAATGCTCAAGCTTGTGATATCCTCTTCAACGAATTATGCCCCAAAGAATTCAACAAAATCAGCCATCTTGAGAATGCAAAGGAAATTTGGGATACTTTGATTGATATGCACGAAGGTACCGACTCCGTCAAGGAATCCAAGTTGGATGTGCTTCAAAGTCAACTTGACAACTTCAAGATGAAGGATGCTGAAGGTGTCGCTGAAATGTACTCTAGGCTTGCTCTCATCACAAATGAGATTGTCGGCTTAGGAAGCGAAGAGATGACCGACAGATTCATCATCAACAAATCCTAAGAGCCTTGGATGGAAAATATGACACCGTGTGCACATTGATCCAAATGATGCCCAATTACAGAGATCTCAAGCCAACGGAAGTCATTGGAAGAATTGTTGCTCATGAGATGTCACTCAAAGATAAAGAAGAGCTTCACAACAAGTCTAGTGGTGCTTACAAAGCCTCATGTGAAGCTCCTACATCATCAAGTGAGAAACAAGTCTAAAATGAAGAATTAAGCTTAATGGTGAAGAACTTCAACAAATTCTACAAGAATAGAAGCAAAGAGAGAAGTTCCAAGTCAAGGTCCTATAATGACAAAAGATCTTCTAGTCGTGAGCGTAATTGCTACAGTTGTGGAAGACCCGGACACTACTCAAATGAGTGTAGAGCTCCTCACAAAAGAAGACAAGACTCACCTAAAAGGATAAGTACAAGAGAAGATTCACCACCAAGAGAGAGAAGGAGTAGAGATGATCGTTATGAACGAAGACCTTCTCGGACAAGCAAAGTTTCGAAAGGAAGGACAAATCATCAAGGGGCTATACAAGACGAAGACATCAAGCTCATGTTGGTGAATGGGTATCCGGTTCCGACTCCGATAACTACTCAGAGAGAAGCTATCACTCCAACTCAGAATACACTCAGGATGAAGGTGTTGTCGGAATTTCTCTTGTGTCATCCAACTCCTACGACATATTTGACTCACCAAATGAAGGAATTGGAAGATGCTTCATGGCTAAAGGCCCTAAGGTATCACACCTCGAGTATCTTGATTTTAATAGTGATGAAGATGACTTGCTAGGAGATGATGGTTTACTTGTTGGTAGCAATAGTGATGGAACCTATGATGAAAACTTTGATGAAATTACTATTAATAATGATAATCGAGATAAAACGAATGATATTGATAAGGAGAAGATTGAGCATCTAACTAAAAAATTGTACACTCCCAAGTTAGCTCATGAAACTACCTTAGAGGATCATCGACAACTTTTGAGGACTCATGAGAAGTTACACTTTGAAAAGCTCAATCTAGAGCAAGAGCATGAGTTCTTAAGAGCAATCAATGATGATCTTCGTATGAAAAGTTCTTCTTACATTGCCAACTATTTACTCTTGTCTACTTACATGACACAAGTAAAATCTAGCAACAATAACAAGAAAGATTCTTCCTCTAGTAAAATCTAGCGACAACAATCATGCTAAATCCAATGATGTTGCTTCTTGTAGTTCTCTTGATTCCACTAACGACTCTCTTAGCCAAGTTACACTTGAGCAAGAAAATAGCTTGAAGGGAATTATAGAGAAAGGTGTATACAAGAGCCTTGGCGGGAGTAAGCAATTTGAGGAAATTGTACGAAAGCAAGGAAGGCACCGGAAGAATCAAGGTGTTGGTTTTGAATGAAAGTTCAATGCCAATGGAGTTGAGTGGGAAGAAGATCAATACCCCAAGACCAAGTTTTTTCCTCAACAAGAGAAGTATGATCCTACTTCCTTCAAGGGGACACAAGCACAAGATGATCTTCCACCACAAGACCACAAGCTAAAGGGCAAGGACAAGCTTCAAGAAGAGATGGATGCATTTGAAGAAGCTCCTGAGGCCTTGGTCAAGTGGGTTCCCAAAACTACGTCAAGCTCTACTTCATCAAGTACGACTACAACTCCAAGGATTCCCATCAAGCTGATGTGGATCCCGAAGAAGAAGAACTAGAGAGTTCTTGAGGGTGACTCCGCCGACATACTTCACTCATATCATCTTGGCGAGGACAAGTGCAAACAACTTACACATCTTTCACTAGTTCAAGGAGTCACAAAACCTATTGTTTGTAAGACAAGGGACAAGGTAACCTAATGCTTTCATGGACATCATCTTGTGTGCAATTCACTCTATGTCCATGGATATCTCAGTTTGTTCCTTGTGAGACTAACCCGTGTAGGTATTGAAAGAGCAACTCACTCCGATGGATTGCTCCAAATGATCTACATCAACATTGAGCATCCACATCTTCAACATCTACATGAAGTAATCCTTGACAAAACCTAAGGTTAGTTCATACCTCTTAGGGGGTATATCACATCTAGGGGAGCTTTACTCTAAATATTGAGCTAAAGCAACTCTAATAGTGTGAACACAACAATGCTTTATGTAAAAGTGGGAACCCCTCTTGTGCTTAAACGATGAGTATGACCTATGATCAAATGTTCTCATTGACTCCTAAGTCAATATACTCATATATAGATGACCTATTCATCACCATTGCTTGATAGATGCTAGAATGTTTGTGCATGCTTTGCCACATATTCCATTTGCCATTTTATTGTGTGAGCATGTTGGTTGCATATTTTAATCATTCGAGGACATCCATTTGTAGCTTCGATTGTTTGGCTCTTTTTCCTTGGCCAAATGGATGGACAAGAATGCCTAAGGACTCCCTCTAGATATCTATGCTTTTCTCGTCTCAAACTCTATTCATGCTATAACCTCACAAAGTTTGAACAAGTCCCTATCAGACCCACCGAGTGAGGAGCACTCGGTGTCACCGATCTGATCAGGACTTAACTTCCAAAACCTCCAAAATGCATTTCGGCCAGACCAACAAATCTTATTATGTCCCATCGAAATCATTTAGGTTGATCAGTTTTTGTATCTCGATGAAACCGAATAAACCGTCTCGGTCCAACCGAGTTGCAACAGCCTAGTGCAAAATACATCTCGGTGCCACCGAAACAATTTTCACGGTCCCACCGACAGATCTGGGTATAAAACTCGCACACATAACTTTTTGGAAATTCCTCGAACAGTTCTAATCTCGCACCCCAGCTCTGCCGCCGCCGTGGTCCAAGGATCATCGCCATCACCTCCTGCCGCCTCCTGCTGCTGGAATCTGTCGCCGCCGAGGGCATTCGTCTCCGCCCCTCGTCTCCGTAGGAGATCGTCACCAAGTTAGGGTACAACTCATTTGTTTTGTGTTCTCCAAATCTAATTCATGCACAAACAATTTGTCATTGATCTTGCGACGTTTGCAAACTTCCTATCCAGCAAAACTTGTCTTTAGGGTAGATGGATTTCAAAAAACTTAGGGTTAGTTCTCCACCCATCTCGGTCCTGCCGATTTACAAGTCTCGGTGTAACCTAGTTGGCATAAGCCATTGCACTGATACACCTCGGTCCAACCGAATGGTATCACTCGGTGAGACCAAAACTAGCAGCTTAGTGAAACCCTAGCAACTCGGAGACACCGAAAACTACCTCGGTCTTATCGAAACAAGTATGTTTTGGCTCTGTTTTTGCTTCGGTATCACCGAACTGGTAAACTTGGTAGCACCAGAATGGATTATGCAGAAAACTAAAGTTAAGTTTTTCAAATTAATTTTTCAAAAACGAGCTTTACTTTGTGATGCTCATCCACTCTATCTCATCTATACCTATTCACAGGGTTTGCTTGCAGTTTTAGAGATATCAGAAGGCAGTGACAGTTAGAGCAGGTCTGAGGAGCAGGTTAACTTGAGTGAGGGCTCTAGTCCCAACAACTCTAGCTACTATGAGAGCAGTAGAAGCACTCCTAGTAACCTTCCAAAGGCTGCTACCAAGTCAAGGAAGAAGAAAACTTCAGATTCAGAGGATGAAGACTTTGTAGCTGATGAGGCCACCTCAAATAAGAAAGTTCCTAGGAAGGAATATGGCATAGTTGCTTCAACCAAACCTGGTTTGAACAAAAAGGCTCCAGCCAAGAGAGTGCACATGTCAAAAGCCAGAGCATCAACTCAAGAAACCATGCAGATCACACCTGAAACCAGAGATGATAAGCATGCAAGAGCTAAGAAAAGGGCTAGGAAAACCACAGCCAGAGTGGTTGGCAAGCCATCTTTGAGGAATGATGGTGATGATGAGGAAGCAGAAGAAGAGGATGTTGCACCAGAATCTAAGTCTCATAAGCTGACAGGCGATGCCATCAAGTTAGGGGCTGCTCCTTCAAATCCCCAAATTGCCCCCAAAGCTGCTGCCCAAGCCACCAAGAATGTACCCAAGAGAAACACTAGGAACATTCCAGCTACAGAAAAGAACAAGTTGCTCAGCAAGCTCAAGCATCAACCCAGGTAGTCAACATTTCAAGCCTAAAGTCAAAGAGTGACCAGATGACATATCTTCTTGAAGCTACAATGAGGATGGAGAAAGGATTGGCCACCCTGACTCAGAATCAAGCTAGCCTAGAGAGGATCATTGAGGATAAGTTCCATACTCTTGACACTAAGGTGACAGATGTGCAGACCATAGTGCATAAGCTCAAGTGAGATACAAACAGAGCAAGAGTTGCTGCTAGAGTAAGCACTGACAGTGATGAGGAGGATGCTACCAGAATTCAGAAGGTGCCCCGAGGACAGAGGACCGAGACAATGTTAGTGGGAGACATGAGACCCACTCAGTTTGCCCCAGCTGCGGCTGCCCAGGGAGTCACACATGCATCAACTCCACCAGCCCCTCAGACATCAGCTGATATCTTTGCAGAAGGAGTTCTCTCAATGCCATCTATGCACACTGGAGACAACAGCCAGAATACTCCTTCAGGAGCTCCAAGAGATGCCTAGAGAGACGCATAGCCTATGTATATTTTAAAAAAATTGGAAACTTGTTTCCAAAGGGGAAGAAATATATATATATATACATAGGCTTCGAGAAAATTGGAAACTTGTTTCCAAAGGGGAAGAAATATATAAATATATATATATATATATATATATATATATATATATATATATATATATTTATATAGGCTTCGAGAGAGAGTTCTATTTTTTATTGCATTTGGTTTTGCTACTATCTTTTGGTAATTTGCTTACATGCAACTTGTGTGAGAGATGCTACATTTATGGTTGTGATTGATCATATAATTGCTTGGATGATATCTTTATGTGATCTTTTGAAATTGCCTTGGTGATGAGTACTTCTTATTCACATATTATCCTTTTGAGTGCTCCACCAAGATGTATGTGATGTGTGAGATGTGACCCATGATCCTATATAGTTGAGCATTTGCATTCAAACACAAATATTTAATAATGCACAAATTTAGGGGGAGCTCTTGCTTATCACATACTTCTCAAAGAAACGAAATATTTCAATCTTTATCATTTGTCGAAGCTTTGATCTATATGTTGTCATCAATTACCAAAAAGGGGGAGATTGAAAGTGCAACTAATCCTCGGGTGGTTTTGGTAATTTATAACGACATATAGCTCATTGAACTAATGATTCCTCAAGCTAAATATTTCAGGAAAGTTCATTGAATGGCATAGCCATTGTGGAGATGTGGACCCCTCAAAAAGCTAAGGAAGAAAGCTTGGAAAAAGCTCAAGACTCTACCTTTTCACTTTTAGTGATCCAAGATCACATTGAGTCCTTAGGAAAGCCAATACTATTAAAAGGGGATGAGGTGTTGCTTAACAAATTGGTTGCTCACAATGCTTGATGATATGCTCCAAAAACCTTCACACAATCTCTCCACTCCAAACAAGTCAAGACCAAAATGCGAAACTCGGACTCAATGATTTATCCTATTCAATCCCACCGAGTTTCCTTTGACTTAGCCAGAGCCACAAACCCTAACATTTCAGTATCACCGATATAAGAGTTTGCTCTCACTGAGATGGTTATGTAAACTCTCTGTTGTAGGTTAATTAATTTTGTTAATAACGAGTTCATTAATCGGTCACACCGAGTTCACCTTGCCAACTCTCTGATGACTTAGCTCTAGTCTTTTGGTCCCACCGAGATGTCCCGGTCGGTCCCACTGAGTTTCGTAACGTTCACATATTTGAACCTTTTGGTCAGACCGAGTTCACTGAATCGGTCCCACCGAGTTGCCCAAAATGTGTGTAATGGTTGGATTTTGTGTGGAGGCTATATATACCCCTCCACCCCTCTTCATTCCTGGAGAGAGTCCTCAGATCATGCCTACACCTTCACCCAACCAGATCTGAGGGAGAACCACCTACTCAAGTGTTAGGATCAAGATATCCCATTCCTACCACATAAATCTTGTTCTCTAGCCTTCCCCAAGTTGCTTAACACTCAATCTCTTCTTCCACCATATCCAAATCTGTGAGGAGCTGTTTGAGTGTTGGGGAGACTATCATTTGAAGCATTTGAGGAAGGAGTTCGTTATCAACACACTATCTATTATCTTTTGGAGAGTGGTGTCTCCTAGATTGGTTAGGTGTCACTTGGGAGCCTTCGACAAGATTGTGGTGTTAAACCAAGGAGTTTGTAAGGGCAAGGAGATCGCCTACTTCGTGAAGATATACTAGTGAGGCAAGTCCTTCGTGGGCGATGGCCATGGTGGGATAAACAAGGTTTCTTCTTCGTGGACCCTTCATGGGTGGAGCCCTTCGTGGACTCGCGCAACCGTTACATTCGTGCGTTGAAGTCTCCATCAACGTGGATGTACGATAGCACCACCTATCGGAACCACGACAAAAACATGTGTGTCTACACTTGTGTTTGCAATCTCCAAACCCCTCCCTTTACCTTCATATGCAAAGATTTACATTCTACTGCTATACTCTTATAAGTGCATGTGTAGGTTGTTTGCTTGACTTGTGCTAAGTTGCTAAAATCTACCAAGAATTAAAATTGGGAAAAGGATAGATTTTTTATTTGGTCAAGTAGTTTAATCACCCCCCCTCTCTAGACATACTTTCGATCCTACACGGGCGCCTGTCATCGTACTGTCGGGGCACATACGACCCGCCCCTCGGAGGTGGCTTAGGCACTCGACGACGGTCATCACGGTTGACTCGATGATCGTACTGCTCGTAGTTCCGACCCAAATACTACTCTTGGCGGCGTCCATGACCCTCACGCCGCGTAGGCGATCTTGGCCTATAAGCCGACTGGACTGTGTCCGCCACCACGGACCTGCTATGGATCCTCTTGCGCGACTGAGAAACAACTAAGTTTTGCTCCCCTGTCGCTCAGAGCAGCGCTCCGATCTGCATCAAACCTCTTCCAGCCTCTAATTGGGACGGCTGAATCGACTCTGCTATACGGGCTGCAGCTGTAAGATTTTGGATCGAAGTGCGGTATACCTAGGGCTTAGGCGGAAACAATTGTCGTTGCCGTTGACTGGATTCAGGGATCAATCAGCGGGCATGCTCGTTGAGTGAATGTTGAAGGTTGTCCAGACATGCACGCTCGGCCAAGGTGGTCAGGCGCGTGGCCTCCAGGGCCCGAGCCTCGGAAGTCTCCCCCATGATGGGGCCCTTGAGCGCCTCGACGTTACGGCGGTGCAACTCTTCCCTTTGCTCCGAAGTGAGGGCTTGAGACTCATACTCATCATGACCATATGACGGACCATCGCTGCCGCCGCCACCGCCATGAGGGTACCCAGGTGGGCTGCGATAGGAGTCGACCATGAGGACCTTCGCAGTGGGGTCGCTGCTTCCGCACTCGAAAAGTGTGTCCACGGAACCAGTCGACCGGCCCATACAGATATTCGTCGGGCTCGATCACTGCAACTTGGGGAGTGTCCGACTGGCGGGCCACCGCATGCTTCATCCACTGCTGGAGCCGCGATCGACCGGACCGCTTGTGATGGTGTACAGCGGGGGGAGCGGATAATGGAGGAGCCGACCGATACTGGGTCGACGGCTGCCGGAGGAGGACGCCATAGGCACTCACGCGAAAGTGCACCGCCCCACAGACGGGAAGGGCCTCGACATCGAGAGGGGCCTCCTGGAGCCACGCGGATTCGTCGACGATGAATATGAGCGCGCCGAGTCAGATCTCGCGGCCCAGAGCTAAACCACTGTCGGAAACCATGCTGATGAAGACCGGAAAAACTGCAACCTCGCCGGAAGTCGCTAAGACGCCTGCCCCACGGTGGGCACCAACTGTCGTGGTACTAAGTCAGACAGTAAGAGTAGGGGTACATATGAGGAGGCAAGGTCCTAACTACAGCGAGGTTGTACACACGAGTTTACGAGTTCAGGCCCCTCTCAGAGGAGGTAAAAGCCCTACGTCTTGGTGCTCTGAGGCTGTCGATTGGAATATGAGTGTGTTTGTGTGTGTGTTATAGGAGGTGCAAACCATTGTACCGGAGGAGGGGGTTGAGGGAGTCCTGTATTCAGGGGTCCTCACGCATCGAGGTCAATGAAGCTGGGCCGCACTGGTGGGCCGCATAAAGAAGAAGCAGAAGACCTTCCCCCGTATTCGGTCACGACTCCTATGTACGTAGAAAGGCAGGTTTTGAGTCTGGATGTGTCAATTACTTCCTCCCCAAGTCACCCTTGTAACCTTAGGTCTCGTCAGGCGTGTATAAAAGCCAAGGGGTTTAGTCTGTAGGGGGATCATCGTCATTACAATATCCCCATTGGCTAGACTTAGGGTTTAGCCATTACGATCTCGTGGGAGATCAACTCTTGTACACATATTCATCCATACTAATATAGTAGGAAGTAGGGTTTTACCTCAATCGAAAGGGCCTGAACCTGGGTAAACATCGTGTCCCAAGCCTCCTGTTTACCATCGATCTTCAGAAGCACAGCTTGGCCCCCCCTACCCGAGATCTGTCGGTTTTGACACTAACAATGGTTCTTTCATTGAGAGCTCCGCTGTGCGCTCACAATGAGCGATCGACGGCACGTCTCGTCATCAATGACGAGATCACCCTTCGAAACAACTTGGCTATCGGCCAGGTTCTCCAGCTCGGCGGGTTCACCATATGCACCCGCATGGCCTTTGGGCCGGCCGCACCCCATGCGGTCGTCGAGCATCACCTTTATGCCGATTCCGGCTATTCCGGTGACGCGACTTTGGTAGAACTCTTGCCCTTAAACGAGTTGCTGGATCGCATCGCCGCCGTGGGGCTCTCATCGCGAGGAGATCGGATCGGACTTAAATCCAACCATGATGAGATTGACCCTTTTTAGATTACTCATTTGGTAGCAGCAGTAGAGGACGGAGCCATAGAGACTTCTCCTCTCCAGAAGGAGACCGCCACAGTCTGGACCTTCGAACCCATTGAGCCGAACACCTCCCAGTCAAGAGATCTGGGACCGACGCCGGACCCGAAGGGAAATCAGACCCCATTCATTCTGGATTGTCACCAACGGAGGTTGCTAAAACCCAGAATATCACTCTGGGTCGGGATACAAAATTTCCAACACCCACCCACCCTGAGAAAAACTCTTCAAGTAAATCCGGAATCCCGGACATAGATGATCTCACGAACATACAACAACAGCCCGGGGAAACGGTCAACCACTTCTGGGCTAGATTCCTACTTGTTAAAAGCAAGATCAGGGACTGCTGCGACGACAAAGCGGTCTCTTTATTTTACCGCAATTGCACGGACGAGGGAGTCTTGAACGCCCTCAACCGACATCGTGTTCTGTGTTTCACAGAATTATCACAGTTTGTACGGAAGTACTGCGCAATGGAAAATACTTAGAAAGCCCATAATACACATGTGGAACGGTCCATCTCCGGACAGTACGTTACCAAATCTAAACGGACTTACCCTAGTTGGTCATCCGATAGCCTTCCTATTGGCAAGAAGAAGAGGCCTATTTCAAGGCACAGGTCCGTACTGGACGAACTACTCGATACACCTTTCCAAATACACGCAACCCCGGATAATGTCCCTAACCATCGCCTTAGAGCATGCTGGGTACTCCGGCAGGTAGCAAAAAGCGGTACGACAAGTCTTGCCACCACCGCACCAAGGGAGAAAGACATTAATGTCTTCACTGTCTTTGAGACGTTCTCCTCAAATAACCGTCGCAAGAGAGCAAATTGTGAACTTGCCGAGGTTTACCAAATTAGCTCTGCAAGCCCATGGAGCGACACGGCAATTAGTTTTTCTGCCGAAGACGCACCTCGAGTCCGGCCGATCCGAGCATCAGCAGCTCTTGTACTAGACCCAACAGTAGATGGCTTCCGCCTCACTAAAGTACTTATGGAAGGAGGAAGCGGACTAAACCTCGTATACGCTTGCAAAAATGCAGGTCGGGAAATCCCACATTGAGCACACCAACACAACATTTAGGGGAATTATACCAAGCTGCGAGGCCAAGTGTTCGGGAAGCATTAAGCTCGACGTAGTGTTCGGCTCACCCGACAACTACATATCAGAGGAACTACTCTTTCACATTGTGCCCTTTCACAGCGGATACCACACCCTTCTAGGACGGGACTCTTTCTCATGCTTTCAAGCTATACCCCATTACGGGTACATGAAGCTTAAAATGCCAGGGCCCAATGAGGTAATCACGATAATAGGTGATCTGGATAGAGCACTCCGCGTCGAAAATAAAACGGCATCCTTAGCCTTAGAGGCATTATCCGAAGCTCTCGCGGCCAAAGAACTAAGTACCATACGATCAAAGGTGGATGCCGACGATGTCATCCTCGCCAAAAGATCAAAGTCTACCTCCTTTAAGCTCGCTGACGAAATCATCAAATTCCAAGTGCACCCAACGGACCCTAATAAAACAGCATCCATCGGGGCACAGCTGGATCCGGCGGTAGACAGAGCGTTAGGCGCCTTCCTTCGGGAAAATTGGGATATGTTCGCGTGGCACCCTTCAGACATGCCAGGAATCCCATGTAGGCTGGCCGAAAATAGCCTCAATATTATTAAAGGGTTCAAACCAGTCAAGCAGTCACTGCGACGATTTTCCGAACCCAAAAGACAAGTAATGGGAGAAGACTTAGCCAAACTATTGGAAGTCGGATTCATCAGAGAAATCAAATATCCGGATTGGCTAGCCAACCTAGTCATGGTACCGAAGAAGGATAAATCCTGGCACCTTTGTCTCGATTTCACAGACTTGAATAAGGCTTGCCCAAAGGATCCCTTTCCTTTCCCCCGCATTGACCAAATTATCGATGCAACGGCCGGACACGACTCGTTGTGGTTCCTTGATGCTTACTCAGGATACCATCAGATAAAGATGAAAGAATCCGATCAGGCTGCAACGGCATTCATTACCCCGTATGGCGCTTTTTGTTTCAACACTGTGCCTTTCGGACTCAAAAACGCTGGCGCCACATATCAACGCATGATTCGAACATGCCTAGAAAAACAAATTGGCAAAATAGTGGAGGCATATGTTGACGACGTAGTCGTAAAGAACAAACACGTCGAGACCTTGGTGGATGATCTCTGCCTTACGTTCGCCAACCTACGAGAATATGACATAAGGCTCAATCCAGAAAAATGTGTCTTCGGTGTTCCAGCCGGAAAGCTATTAGGGTTCATTGTATCCCATAGAGGAATCGAAGCTAACCCAGCCAAAATCCGGGCCCTGTCAGAACTCAAATTACCAACCGATCTCAAGCAAGTGCAAAAACTAGCAGGTTGCGTAGAGGCTTTAAGCCGCTTCATCTCCAGGTTAGGAGAAAAAGCATTGCCACTTTACAGGTTGCTACGGTGCACTGACAATTTCGAATGGACAAATGCGGCCACAGCCGGATTGGAAGAAATTAAAGATTTACTAGCAAGCAACCCAATCCTAGCCGCCCCCGGTGTTGGCGAACCAATGCTGCTGTACATTAGCTACTCACCAGGTGGTGAGTGTCGTGCTCGTCGTCAAACGAGCCAAAGAGGGACATAAATTCCCCATTCAAAAGCCCGTATACTATGTATCTGAGGTTCTCACACCGTGTAAATCACGGTACCCCCACTATCAAAAAATTGCCTATGCAGTCTTCATGTCATCTCGGAAACTCCGGCACTACTTTCAAGAGTGTTCGATCACAGTGGCATCCGAGGTACCACTCAATGATATTATCAATAATAAAGACGCCACGGGACGCATAGCAAAATGGGCCATTGAGCTCTTACCGTTCAAAATATCTTACAAGCCACGCCGGACTATTAAATCCCATGTGTTGGCCGACTTCATCGCAGAATGGACCGAAACCGAACTACCTAAAGAGTACGGCTCATACTCCCACTGGACAATGTACTTCGACGGTTCCAAAATGCTATTCGGATTGGGGGCTGGTGTAATACTGACATCTCCAACAGGGGATATGAAAGTGCAACTAATCCCCGGGTGGTTTTGGTAATTAATAACAACATATATATCATTGAACTAATAGTTACTTGAGAATCATTTCAGAGAAGTTCGATGATATGGGTATGGAAATGTCTGAAGAAGTGGACCCCTCAAAATGCTAAGACAAGCATTGGCAAAAGCTCAAGACTCTATTTTTGGTTTAGTGATCAAAGATCACATTGAGTCCATAGGAAAAGCCAATACTATTAAAAGGGGATGAGGTTGTGTTAATGTTCTTGTTTCTCAAGTGCTTGGTGATCTAGCTCCCTCAACTATCAGCACTCTTCACTTATCAACACACTCATAAGTAATCTCGGTCAAACCGATTCTGCAAACTCAGTCCCACCGAGATGAACCACTTCAGTTATTTCCCCAAACCCTAATTTCTCGGTCCATCCGATTCTGAGTTTCGGTCTCACCGAAAATGGACTGCCAACCTTCTGTAACCAATTGACAGCATTTCGGAATATCCGAGTTGTTGTTTTCGGTCACACCGAGATGGCAAACCCTAACCTTTGACTCACTTCGGACACACCGAGATGGTATTTTCGGTCCCACCGAAAATCCCAACGTTCACTATATTTGAACTTTCGGTCTGACCGAGTTTCAACTTCGGTCTCACCGAGATTGGTCAAATGTGTGTGTAACGGTTGGATTTTGTGTGGAGGCTATATATACCCCTCCACCCCCTCTTCATTCGTGAGGAGAGCCATCAGAAAGTACCACCACTTCTACCATACACTTTCTGAGAAGTGAACCACCTACCCTTGTGTTGAGATCAAGCCATTCCATTCCTACCATATGAAACTTGATTTCTAGCCTTCCCAAGTTGCTTTCCACTCAAACCTTTCTTCCACCACAGCCATATCAGTGAGGAGAGTTGAGTGTTGGGGAGATTATCATTTGAAGCACAAGAGCAAGGAGTTCATCATCATCAACACCGTCTATTACCTTTTGGAGGGTGGTGCCTCCTAGATTGGTTAGGTGTCGCTTGGGAGCCTCCGTCTTCGAGATGTGGAGTTGAACCAAGAAGTTTGTAAGGGCAAGGAAATCGCCTACTTCGTGAAGATCTACCCCGAGTAAGGCTAGTCCTCCGTGGGCGTAGGCCATGATGGAATAGACAAGGTTGCTTCTTCGTGGACCCTTCGTGGGTGGAGCCCTCCGTGGACTCGCGCAGCCGTTACCCTCCGTGGGTTGAAGTCTCCATCAACGTGGATGTACGATAGCACCACCTATCGGAACCACGACAAAAATCTTCGTGTCACCAAACTGCGTTTGATCTTCTCCACCTCTCTTTTACATGTGCAATTTACTTTCCGCTGCTTATACTCTAGAATTGCATGTGTAGGGTGATACTTGAATTGATCTTAATTGTGAAACTGCCAAAAACTTTGCATGACCTAAAGGCAGATTTTTTATATTGTCAAGTAGTCTAATCACCCCCCCCCCTCTAGACCTACTTTCGATCCTACAAGTGGTATCAGAGCTTTGGTCTCCATTGCCTTGGTTTCCATTGCATTGGACTCCATAAGCTTGGTTTCACAACCTAGGAGAGTATGGCGTCTAGTGAGGGTAATTATCGTAGAGGTCCTTACTTTGATGGTACAAATTTTGCTAGTTGGAAGCATAAAATGAAAATGCATATTCTTGGTCATAACCCAGCCGCATGGGGCATTATTTGTGTTGGTATGCAAGGTGATTTCTTTGAAGAAGGAAAAGTTCCGGATCGCGAAGCTACACCCGAAGAGTTGAAGATGTTGCAAAACAATGCTCAAGCTTGTGACATTCTCTTCAATGCTTTGTGTCCCGAAGAGTTCAACAAAATCAGCCGTCTTGAGAATGCTAAAGAGATTTGGGATACTTTGGTTGAAATGCACGAAGTTACTGAATCTGTGAAGGAATCAAAGCTAGATATTCTTCAAGGTCAACTTGACAAGTTCAAGATGAAGGATGGTGAAGGAGTCGCTGAAATGTACTCTAGGCTTGCTCTCATCACAAATGAGATTGCTGGCTTAGGAAGCGAAGAAATGACCGACCGATTCATCATTAAGAAGATTCTCAGAGCTTTGGATGGAAAGTATGACACCGTGTGCACTTTGATCCAAATGATGCCAAACTACAAGACTCTCAAGCCAACTGAAGTCATTGGAAGAATTGTTGCTCATGAGATGACACTTAAGGATAAGGAAGAGCTTCACAACAAGTCAAGTGGTGCTTACAAAGCTACAAGTGATGCTCCTACTACCTCAAGTGACAAGCTAATTTCCAATGAAGAGATAAGCCTAATGGTCAAGAACTTCAACAAGTTCTACAAGAATAGAGGCAAAGAAAGAAGCTCAAAGTCTAGATCATATGATGAAAAGAGATCTTCTAGTCGTGATCGAAACTGCTACAATTGTGGAAGACCCGGACACTTCTCAAATGAGTGTACGGCTCCCCACCAGAGAAGAGAAGAATCTCCAAGAAGAAGAGCAAGAGATGAGTCACCTCGGAGAGAGAGAAGGAGTAGAGATGATCGTTATGAACGAAGACCTTCTCGGAGAAGCAAGGATTCGGAGAGGAAAGACAAGTCATCAAGGAGCTATACAAGAAGAAGACATCAAGCTCATGTTGGTGAATGGGTCTCCGGCTCCGACTCTGACAATCAATCCGATAGAAGCTATCACTCCGACTCCGACTATAGTCAAGATGAAGGTGTTGCCGGACTTGCACTCGTATCCTCCAACTCCAACTCCTACGACTTATTTGATTCACCAAATGAGGGAATTGGAAGATGCTTCATGGCTAAAGGCCCCAAGGTAACACACCCTGAATTCATTGACTTTGATAGTGATGAGGATGACTTGCTAGGTGAAGATGAGCTCTTGCATGATAAATCTAGTGAGCTTAGTAATGATGAAAAGGCTAGTAGTCTTTATAGTCGAGAAGAGTCGAATGACAATGCTATGAAGGAGATTGAGCGTCTAACTAAAGAACTAAACACTCTTAAGTTAGCTCATGAAACAACTCAAGAAGATCATAGAGAGCTCCTAAGATCTCATGAGAAGCTACGCTTCGAGAAGCTCACTCTAGAGCAAGAACATGAGTTTCTAAAAGCGATCAATGACGATCTTCGAAAGAAGAGTTCTTCATATCTTGCCAAACGACTTCTCTTGTCTAATTTCTTGCCACCTATTAAGACTAAGCATGACAAGCATAAGAAAAATTCTTCCTCTAGTAGTAACAATAACAATGTTAAATCCATTATTGTTGCTTCTAGTAGTTCTCTTGATTCCACTAACAATGTTTCAAGCCAAGTTACACTTGAGCAAGAAAATAGCTTATTGAAGGAAATCATAGAGAAAGGTGTCTACAAGAGTCTTGCCGGAAGCAAGAACTTTGAGGAGATTGTTCGCAAACAAGGAAGACACCGGAAGAATCAAGGGATTGGTTTTGAGCGAAAGTTCAACGCCGAAGGTGTTGAGTGGGAAGAAGGTAAATACCCTACTCCACAGTTTGTCTCACAAAAGGAGAAGTATGATCCTACTTCTTCCAATGTGGAACAAGCTCAAGATGACCTTCCACCACAAGACCACAAGCTAAAGGCCAAGGACAAGCTTCAAGAGGAGATTGATGCATTCATTGAAGCACCTCAAGCCATGGTCAAGTGGGTTCCCAAGGACACATCAAGTTCTACTTCGTCAAGCTCAACTACAACACCAAGGATTCCCATCAAGATGATGTGGATCCCAAAGAAGAAGAACTAGTAGGTTCTTGAGGGTGACTCCGCCAACAAACTTCACTCATATTCGTTTTGGCAAGAACTTGTGCAATCAACTTCCACATCATGCACTTGTTCATGGAGTCACAAACCCTCTTGTTGGTAAGTCAAGGGACAAGGTAATCATTGCTTTCATGGACATCATCTTTTGTGTACTTCACTCTATGTCTATGGATATTCTTGTTTGTTCCTTGTGGGACTAACCCATGTAGGTATTGAAAGTGCCCTAATCCAAAGGATTGCTCCTAACTCTTGATGATCTACATCAACATTGAGCATCCACATCTTCAACATCTACATGAAGTCTTCTACGACAACCCAAGGTTAGTTTGACCCTTTAAAAGGGGTTCTCACATCTAGGGGGAGCTTTGCTCTAAAAATTGAGCTAAAGCATCTTCAAATGATGTGAACACATAAATGCTTTATGTAAAAGTGGTAATCCCACTTGTGCTTAAACGATGAGTATGACCTATGATCAAATGTTCTCATTTGGCTCCTAAGTCAATATACTCATATATAGATGACCTAGTCATCGACAAATTGTGTGCTAGTAGCTAGAGTGATTGGTTGTGCATGTTTGACACATATTTCAGTTGCTATCTTATTGTGTGAGCATGTTGAATGCATGATTTCATCCATTCAAGGACATCCATTTGTTGTTTTGATTGTTTTGGTTTCTTTTTCTGGCCAAATGGATGGACAAGAATGCCTAAGCACCTTTCCCTAGCTATCTATGCTTTCTTGTCTCAAAATTCTATTCATGCTCATATCACAACTTTGAACAAGTCTTTTTCGGACAGTCCGAGTGAGGAGCACTCGGAACCACCGATTCGTCTAAGGCTGACTTCCAAAACCTTCTAAGTCCATTTCGGTCTGACCGGTTTCTCAATATCGGTCCAACCGAAACGCTTAGACTGATCTAGGTTTCATCTCGGTGAAACCGAGTTCAAACTCTCGGTCTGACCGATATGTGTAACTGCACAGCAGATATACATCTCGGTGACACCGAGTTTTTCAACTCGGTCCCACCGACAGCACGGGGTTATATATACCTGAGGGGCTGCGCGCGATTTCTTTCTTCAAACCGTTCGCCCCCAAGACCCCTGCTGCCGCCGCCCTGGTCTACGGATCGTCGCCTTCGTCTCCTGTGCGCCCTCGCCGCAGGTCTCCGCCGCCGTCAACGGTAATCATCTCCACCGTTGCCGCCGTAGAGGGACACCACCAAGTTAGGGTGTGTCCCGATCCCTTTTCGTGCTCCACTTCTGATTCTTGCACGATAGGTTGCCATGATTCAATCCACGTTTGATATGTTCCCCATACAATAGTTCAGATCTTCTAGTTTCGAGGAAAATTCTTAGGTTTAGGTTTCCACGGAATGCATCTCGGTGAAGCCGATTTTGAAAATCGGAATGACCGATTTGGCCTCTGGCCATTGCACTGCGTAATTCGGTTTAACCGAGTTGTGCCAATCGGAACGACCGAAAAGTAGTTTCAGTGAAATCCTAAGTTTTCGGTAGGACCGAAACCCATTTCGGTCTGACCGAAAGTGGTGTGTAGGTTTCTGTTGAGCACTTCGGTTGCACCGAAACCTGAAATCGGTTTGACCGAAATACATTCTGTGAAAACTCAAAACTAAGTTTTGAACTCATTTTTTTTGCAAAAACTTCTGCAGTTGTGATAACTCTTCTACTCTGCCTATACCTTATCTTTTCACAGGTTTTTCAGCCATGTCAGATGTCAGTGACAGCCAGAACAGGTCTGAATCACCGTTTGCTGAAATTCCAGAGGCAGATACAAGTCCTGCAAGCAGCTCTAGTGATGATGGTGAGAGGAGCACCCCTAGTGGTTTACCTCCTGCAGCCACGAGAACCAGGAAGAAGAAAACTTCTGATGATGAGGACTCCGACTTTGTTGCTGAGGAAGTTACCTCCAAGCCCAAGAGGAATGTGGTTGCCAAAGAGCACCAAGGGCAGCAGCCAAGGAAAGGCACAAGCAAAGTGAAGCAGTTAGCAGTTGCTAAGAAGCTCAACTTGGAAGAACCTGCTCCAAGCAAGGTGAAGAAGACTTCCAGAAGGAAGAGGGTAGTATATGCTGAACCTCAAGTTGATGCTGAAGAAGAAGAAGAAGAAGCACCCCAGCCTCCTCCTCAGAAAGCTAAGTTCATGGGTGATGCTATTCGGGCTCAAGCCTCTTCTAAGCCCAAGAAGCCTGCTCCAGTCAAGGCAGCTCCAGCCAAGCCCAAGAGAACAACCAGAAGCATTCCAGCTTCTGAGAAGAACAAAGGTGAGATGCCACCGTCTGAATCAGATGAAGAGCATGTGTTGCTCAAGCTCCGTCCCAAGTTGCCACTCCACAATGATGCTCATCCTCAAGCTGAGGACATGAAGGCAAGGAAGGACAAAGGTCTCAGGCTATGGAGACAGTCTGATCCATATGCCGTAAGGAGAAGGACTGCTGTGGACCCCAGATTCCACACCAGAGAGCAGCAGGATTTCTATGAGACCGTGCTAATGGATAAGAAGCCCATTGTTGCTGACACCAGGTATGTTGACTGGAAGTATATTGACAGTGAAGAGCACCGGGACTTCTTTCCCCATGTGCATGAGAGCTTTACTGCATGTGGAGTTGCTGACTTTGTGGGTCAAGAGCTGACAGCTTGGAATGACGAGATGATCATGCAGTTCTATGCCACAGCCCATTTCTATCCTGATGGCAAGATCACCTGGATGACTGAAGGTCAACGGTTTTCTTCAACTGTTGAAGAATGGGCAGAACTTCTGAACGCTCCAGTGCAGAGAGAGGACGACATTGATGTCTATGGGATTCCTAAGAAGAGTCATGATTCCATGAAGAATATGTACAAGGAGATCCCAGCTGCTGATTTGGAAGGATGGAAGCTTGGCTCAGTGTATTATCTCCAGGCAGGTCTGACCACCACTAACACTATTCTGAGGCATACATTGATGCCTAAGTCAGGAGACCACCGGATGATTCGAGGCTATTCTATCAACATGCTGCACATTCTCGATGAGAAGGCACCTTTTAAGGTGATGGACTTGATGGTAGAGACCATTAAGAGGACTGCAGCTGACCAAAAGAGGTCGTGTGGGTTTGCACCGCAGATACAGATGCTCATCAACGCCAAGTTTGGCACGGGCAAATTCATGTTGGATAGGAAGCACTTGCCACTGCAGCCAGAGCATGAGGACAACGTAGTTGTGATGGATGAAGAGGATCCTACCTCAGTTGAAGGACAAGCCAAAATTGAAGCTGCGAAGAAGGCTAAAGCTGACAAAGAGGCAGCAGCAGCAGCAGCTAAGCCAAAGAGCTTTGGAGAACAAATTCTTGAAGCCACCCAAAGGATTGAACAACGCCTGGCCAGCATTGAGCAATCTCAGGAGAGCCTTGAGAGGATTGTCGAGGACAAGATCCACGCTCTGGACGTGAAGCTGACTGAGATTCAGGTGTCTGTCAACAAGCTTGAGGCAGACATGGAGGAGACTAGGCAGGAGAGAGCAGAGCTTATGCAGGATGATCTAGTCCAGGACTCTCATCGCCAGACTGCTCAGGTTCCCAGAGGATCCAGATCTGCAGCTATCCCAGTGACAGACTCCAGGGCTACCACTTCAGCACCAGCTACAGCTCCAGCAGTTCCTCCAGCTCCAGCATCCACTCCTCCACCGCAGACATCAGCAGAAGTCTTCGCAGATGCAGCTATCTCTACACCGACATCTACCCAGACGGGAGCCGCCAGCAGAGCCCGCAGTGACGTTTAGCTCTATACCTTTTCGAACTTTTTGGTAACTTGTTGCCAAAGGGGGAGAAATTGTTATAGATCATAGGGCTTCGAGAGAGAGAGTGCTCTTTCGTCTTTTCGTTCTTTTGCCGGTTTTTCTTGAGATACATTGGTTTCTTTTGGTTCCAGATACTTTATGTGTGCTTGCTACTACGTTTGATGCTACCTTAATGAGTGCTTAGTCATACTATGCCTTAATGTGTGCTTATTGCTTATCCTATGCTATTCCTTGTTGTATGGCTATTTACTCTTGTCTTGGTGATTAAGTGCATGTTATTCATTCTTATCATTTTGTGCGCTCCACCAAGATGTATGTGACATGGAAGAGTGACCCATAATCCTAATCGATTGTGCATTTGCATTCAAACGCAAATTTTAAATAATGCACAAATTTAGGGGGAGCTCTTGTTTATCACATACTTCTCAAAGCGACGATATTATTCATTGATTATATCCTTTGTCGAAGCTTTGATCTATATGTTGTCATCAGTTACCAAAAAGGGGGAGATTGAAAGTGCAACTAATCCCCGGGTGGTTTTGGTAATTAATAACAACATATATATCATTGAACTAATAGTTACTTGAGAATCATTTCAGAGAAGTTCGATGATATGGGTATGGAAATGTCTGAAGAAGTGGACCCCTCAAAATGCTAAGACAAGCATTGGCAAAAGCTCAAGACTCTATTTTTGGTTTAGTGATCAAAGATCACATTGAGTCCATAGGAAAAGCCAATACTATTAAAAGGGGATGAGGTTGTGTTAATGTTCTTGTTGCTCAAGTGCTTGGTGATCTAGCTCCCTCAACTATCAGCACTCTTCACTTATCAACACACTCATAAGTAATCTCGGTCAAACCGATTCTGCAAACTCAGTCCCACCGAGATGAACCACTTCAGTTATTTCCCCAAACCCTAATTTCTCGGTCCATCCGATTCTGAGTTTCGGTCTCACCGAAAATGGACTGCCAACCTTCTGTAACCAATTGACAGCATTTCGGAATATCCGAGTTGTTGTTTTCGGTCACACCGAGATGGCAAACCCTAACCTTTGACTCACTTCGGACACACCGAGATGGTATTTTCGGTCCCACCGAAAATCCCAACGTTCACTATATTTGAACTTTCGGTCTGACCGAGTTTCAACTTCGGTCTCACCGAGATTGGTCAAATGTGTGTGTAACGGTTGGATTTTGTGTGGAGGCTATATATACCCCTCCACCCCCTCTTCATTCGTGAGGAGAGCCATCAGAAAGTACCACCACTTCTACCATACACTTTCTGAGAAGTGAACCACCTACCCTTGTGTTGAGATCAAGCCATTCCATTCCTACCATATGAAACTTGATTTCTAGTCTTCCCAAGTTGCTTTCCACTCAAATCTTTCTTCCACCACAGCCATATCAGTGAGGAGAGTTGAGTGTTGGGGAGATTATCATTTGAAGCACAAGAGCAAGGAGTTCATCATCATCAACACCGTCTATTACCTTTTGGGGGGTGGTGCCTCCTAGATTGGTTAGGTGTCGCTTGGGAGCCTCCGTCTTTGAGATGTGGAGTTGAACCAAGAAGTTTGTAAGGGCAAGGAGATCGCCTACTTCGTGAAGATCTACCCCGAGTAAGGCTAGTCCTCCGTGGGCGTAGGCCGTGATGGAATAGACAAGGTTGCTTCTTCGTGGACCCTTCGTGGGTGGAGCCCTCCGTGGACTCGCGCAGCCATTACCCTCCGTGGGTTGAAGTCTCCATCAACGTGGATGTACGATAGCACCACCTATCGGAACCACGACAAAAATCTCCGTGTCACCAAACTGCGTTTGATCTTCTCCACCTCCTTTTTACATGTGCAATTTACTTTCCGCTGCATATACTCTAGAATTGCATGTGTAGGGTGATACTTGAATTGATCTTAATTGTGAAACTGCCAAAAACATTGCATGATCTAAAGGCAGATTTTTTATATTGTCAAGTAGTCTAATCACCCCCCCTCTAGACCTACTTTCGATCCTACAGGATACAGTTCGGTACGTCTTAGAGATTATGTATACGGACTCGAACAATGCGGTCGAATATGAGGCCCTATTGCATGGTCTCCGACTAGCCGTATCCATGAGCATCCAACGCCTCGAGGTACACGGAGACTCAAACCTCGCCATCTCCCAAATTAATGGGGATTTTGATGCGAAGGACTCAAAAATGGCAGCTTATCGCAATGGCATATTAAAAATATCGGCTCGTTTTGAGGGGTTGGAATTCCATCACGTAGCCCGGGATAATAACCAGGCAGCCGGCGTACCCGCACGCATGGGAGCTAACCGCCACCCCGTCCCACCGAACACATTTCTAGCATGGTTGTTTAAGCCATCAGTAACATGGCAGGACGCGAGCGGCGATACGAATACAGATCCAAACACACCCCCAGCCGAACACAATCACGATGACATCGGAGATACAAGCATGGAGATAACTCCTTTAGCTCACGAAATCATGGCTATCATAGCCCCCTGGACATAGCCTTTCCTTGCTTACCTTAATAGGCAGGAACTCCCCGATGATCAAAATGAGGCGCGCCGCATAGTCCGGCGCTCTAAAGCCTACAAAGTTCACGAAGGTGAACTATACAAGAAAAGCACATCTGTTATTCTCCAAAGGTGCATCTCAGAAGAAGAGGGAAGGTGAATTCTCACTGAAATACATGCTGGAATGGGCGGTCACCATCCCGCAGCAAGGGCGCTCGTAGGCAAAGCTTTTCGTGCTGGCTTTTACTGGCCTACTGCCCGAGCAGATGCCCAAACCTTAGTCAAACATTGTGTGTGCTGCCAGCTCTTTGCAAATCAAAGTCACATGCCTCCCACTGCACTGATAACAATCCCCATTACTTGGCCTTTTGTGGTCTGGGGGCTTGATATGGTCGGACCCCTTAAAGGGGGAAGTCAAAAAAGAAAATACTTACTGGTGATGGTAGATAAGTTCACTAAGTGGATCGAAGCCAAGCCAGTCAAAACAGCTGAAGCAGGGCCCATGATAGATTTTATATCTAGCGTAGTACACTGTTATGGTGTCCCGCATAGTATTATCACAGATAACGGCTCCAATTTCACAGCTGACGAGGTAAAAAACTGGTGCGCAAAGTTGGGTATACAACTCGATTACGCTTCCGTATACCACCCTCAAACAGATGGTTAGGTCGAAAGGGCCAATGGTCTGATTATGAGTGGCATTAAACCCCAACTAGTGCGCTCCCTATGGGAGTCTGATAAACACTGGGTCGAAGAGCTTGACTCTGTACTCTAGGGGCTGCGGACCACGCCCAATCGTACGACCGGGTATACACCCTTTTTTATGGTGTACGGCGCAGAGGCTATTCTGCCCTGCGACATTATTCATGAATCACCTAGAGTGCGCATGTATGAGGAAAGGGAGACCGAGTTAGATCGGCAGGACGACCTAGATGGACTTGAAGAGGAGCACGATACAGCGCTAGCACGTTCCGCATTTTACCAACAACAGGCTAGGCGATACGATAGCAGAGAAGTGCGCGCCAAGACATACAACGTCGGTGAACTCGTTTTACGCCTCCTAGAGAAGAAAGAGGATAAGCTCAAACCAAAATGGGAGGGCCCCTTCATTATTGACAAAGTACTCACCGGTGGGTCCTATCGCCTTTGCAATGCACAGGACAACCGCCTTGAGACGAACCCTTGGAACGCTGCCAGGCTCCGACGATTCTATGGATAGTTCGGTAGCAATTTCTTCCTTTTTATAAGTTAGGTCTTGCCCTTTATTTTTCTTGTTTCTCCCCTTTTTTCTATTTACATTTACTTGGCAAGTATTTGGCTCGCCCGAACTGCCACAGGACGAATACGTCCGCACATATACCTGGGGGCTTCTTTAACGAAGCCCATCATCAATAAAGCTTCTTGCTTAAAAATGTCGCATGTTTTTATAGTTCATCCTTGTCATTATATGCACTGATATGACTTAAGTTCCTGCCAAGCTGGGTTGCCTGGCTCCTATGCTTACCCCTACGTTTTCGATTGTTCGGTAGGGCGTAAAGGGAACACCTATGTGATTGTTACAACCGGTAATCCGGATATGTACCTCAGACTGGGTGAAGCCGAAAGCTAGCGCTCTTAAGGGAATAATTGGTCGGCGGATACATGACATATCACATTCTAAAGTGTATCTTAACTATCGCAGGAGATGGCTTCCTACTATCCTTCTCATAGGATTAAAAAGCCTAGGCCTGCATTTTCATGCACGCCGACCCAGGGAAAGGAACCCCTAACGGAACTATTCTCTCTAGAAGATGTTTCTTACGTTAAAAAGTAATATAACATAACTCCCCGAACTCAGTTCGTCTGTTCAAGCATTTATGACCGGAATGCCTCGTTTCTGAACATATCACGTGCTTTAACACAGATATAGTATTCGGAAACACTCCAGCCTTTGGGTTTATGGAGGTCGAAGCAGATGGTCAGCCATGATGAACTTTATATAAATTCGACCGGAGATAAGTTTGATGGTAAAAGTACATTGATACATAGAATCAAACGGCTATTCATTTTCTATTCCCTCTATCAGGCGGTCTAGTATACAATCCTGTTGGGAAAGCTTGGCAGCTAAACCTACTTGGTCATATACCAAACGCGGAGGAATTTCTTGTCCATCAGGCCCTCGAGGTCCCACACGGGCCATGTGATTTGGATCAAGGCGAGTAAAGCATGTCTTCACCATAGCCCATGCTTCTCGAGCACCCATGTGGCATGTTGAGGCTTTCCATAGTTCAAAGTGACGCCGAGCCCCTTTGAACATGTCCACCAAGTCCTCCATAGATTCTGGAGGGGATTCGCCAGGCCATAGAGCTCTGGCCATACTCTTCATGGCCTTCTGAGCCCGTTCATGGACCCTGGAAAGCTCCTACAACACATTACCCTCAAAACCGGACACCTCGCCTTTAGGCTGACCAGTCAATAAACATGCAGGAAAAGTTTTTATAAGAAACTTTTAAAACTAAGAGAGTATAAGGAGAGCTAGGTATAAGAGACATACTAAACATGCCGCTTTTTAGCCTCCGGTTCTCCTCCAAGGCACTTGAGAGCTGGGCCTTTACGCCCTTTAGCTCATGGTCGAGCCTAATGTTTATATCCCGCGCTTGGTTCCTTTTCTCCATCGCTTGCATTAGTGCACGCTCGCTAGCGGCTTTTTCCTCTTCGGCAAATTTCTTATCTGCTAAGGCAGCTCTTAGCTCCCTTTCCAGTTGGTTGGTCAATCATGTTGCTATATTACACATTAGTATATACATCATAGTAATTAGCAGAACTGTCATAGTTTCCAGACACAATTATTCTTACCAACAGCATCCTTTCCGGATTCCTTCGAATTTTTCAATTCAGCAAGTTGGGTCCGGCACTCCTCAAGTTCCTTGGACAAAGATGTATTCTTTTCTTGAATGACCTATAAAAATGCAACGATCCTCAAACCATTTGTACCAACTGCTTTAAGTCTCGGGGGCTACTAGCAGGATAATACTCAAACAACAAAAATTTACCCTCATATCCTTTGAAAGTTGATGAGTGGCTTCGGCGAGTCCGTCTTGGGCGGCTCAGATATAGGCATCAGTAGAATTAAGGGCATTGAACACCTCCGCAAAGAAGCCAGGGTCACGCATGGCTGCTTTCCGCTGCCGATGAATCATCGCGACCTCCACTTCAGAATTGGTAGCGAATACTTGACCCGAATCCTCCTGGAGAGGACATTCCGACACCGGATAAGCATTCACCCTTGACAGGCCTGGTGCCGGATTGGCTGGAACTTGGCATGCGTCGCCTCCGGAGATAGTCCTGCTTGTATTCCTCCTAAAAGGAATAGAAAATGCACAGAGTTATAATAACGATTCCACCACCCAGCACATAATAAAATGAACATACCTCTTTGAAGGTCCGCTGGTGATCGTGGTCCTTTTCCGCTTTAAAACCTCGGCCGACAAGGGCGTCGCCCTTCGGGTTGGCGGCCTACGAACAGTTCGTCATGAGGAGCGCCATCCCTGTTTAAACATAATAGAATACAGTGGGTAAATGCGCACTGGGAGTCTTCTCATAGGCAAGATGTACCCTAAATTACTTACACTAGAAGAAGGAATGAGGCCTCGGTAGTCGGCCACTATAGCCACCAAGGTGCCCCCACAGCAGGCTTGATAGAAGACTCCCTCTCCTAAATCTATGCCTACATATGTATCTTCTTCGTATCCAGGGCCCGCTTTTTGGAACGGGTCCTCCGGCTGTGGGGCAGGATTATTAATCCCCCAGACCACCTTCCTCCACTTCTGTTGGGTGCCGAATATAGTTCGGTCAATGTATCATAACTAAGAACATTTAAGTGGCCAAGGAGAAGGACTCACCCAGCCGGGAAGATTGTACATCGAAAGACCTTCCCGGCATGTTAAACGGATAAAATCCTGCTTTTCTCCCTTATAGAGGCCTTCCAGGACAGCGCCTAGAATGACAGTGTCATCTAGATCCCGACACGGGTGGCGCGATGCATCATTCTGACCATTATAATAAAACATTGGACGACCTCTGGCTTGGAGCGGCTGCACACGTCGCTTCATCAAAATGGCCATCACTTCGATTATAGTTAATCCCGAACTGGCAAGCAATTTGATCTTGCCGGCCATTCGGTTAACCTCCGCTCCCTCTTCTTCTAAGGGACCCCGGGGACGCCAGTTGAAAAGCTTCTTTGGTGGAGCACTGGAATACGGGGAAGTCCTTGCCGAACTAGATCCGGCAAAGCAACATCCTTGATATAAAACCACTCTGAGGGCCACTCATCGGATGCCTTCCTCGGAGTACCGGGCAGGTAATCTGTCCCGGCTATACGCCATACTTCGGTGCTCCCAACTTAAAATATGGATCCTTCCTCCGATCGAGGGACAAGGCAGAAGTACCTCCTCCACAGCTCAAAGTGGGGCTCGCAGCCCAAAAACAGTTCGCATAAAGCGATAAAACCCGCAATGTGCAGGATTGACCCTGGAGTAAGATTGTGCAGTTGGATTCCGTAAAACTCCAGGAGTCCCCTAAGAAAGGGATGGACAGGGAACCCCATACCTCCTAGAAGGTAGGGGACTAAACAAACCCGTTCTCCATTAAAGGGGTTGGGAAAGCTCTCTGCCAGGGCTTGGTTGTCAACAGACGTTAGTCTGGCCCAGACGGGGACTAGATCCTCCGGAGGGAGATACCCCTGCGATTGCAGTGTTCGTAGATGCACATGGGACACGGAGAAGCTTTTCCAATCTCCTGCACGGGGGCCATTAGGGCGAGAGGAGGAGCTTGGGACACTGGCCATATCTAAAGATTTTTTTTGCAGGCACTAGGGATTTCTTCCGCGTAGAATATGGAGAAATGATTGGATCTATTCTGTTATATAGGCATTTTCTCTGAATAGTCACGGGGGTATTTGCAAAAAGACGCCTGAACAGTTCGCATTCATTGGACACGGAAGCCAAGGCGACGACGGCGAGGAACCAGCAGGTTATAATATTTGAAGAAGCCGAACTACCATACAGAAGGACTCACCTTGCAAGACCGAAGACATGAAGCCGGATACAATCTCGTCCTTGAAGGCAAGTCCGGGGGCTACTGAGGGAGTCCTGTATTTAGGGGTCCCCACGCATCTAGGTCAATGAAGTTGGGCCGCACTGGTGGGCCGCATAAAGAAGAAGCAGAAGACCTTCCCCCGTATTCGATCATGACTCCTATGTACGTAGAAAGGCAGGTTTTGAGTCCGAATGTGTCAATTACTTCCTCCCCAAGTCACCTTTGTAACCCTAGGTCTCCTCAAGCGTGTATATAAGCCGAGGGGTTTAGTCTGTAGGGGGATCATCGTCATTACAATATCACCATTGGCTAGACTTAGGGTTTAGCCATTATGATCTCGTGGTAGATCAACTCTTGTACACATATTCATCCATACTAATATAGCAGGAAGTAGGGTTTTACCTTGATCGAGAGGGCCTGAACCTGGGTAAACATCATGTCCCCAGCCTCCTGTTACCATCGATCTTCAGACGCACAGCTTGTCCCCCCTACCCAAGATCTGCCGGTTTTGACACCGACAGGGGTGGCTTATATAGACTGCGCCAGGACCCCAGCCATCCCCCGTTACACAGGGTTCAATGTAGATAAAGACATGACATTACTGATAACGCCTGTTATAAAGAGCTATAAATGGCCTTTAAGACTACGGAGTGAATGCCTGACCGTTGTCATCTTGAGTGACCTTAGATCTTCTGTACTCCGAGTGGTTTTCTTGTATAATCGAGTGTCTTCTTCCTGGTCGAATGGAATTGGGGTTTCCGAGTGAGGTAATTGGTCGAGTGGATTGCACTCCTAGGTTACTTCAGTCGATATCCTTTGTTATACTTTCGATCTCCTTAACTCTAGGATAGTGAACTTGGGTAGGGCGTCTAGGTCAGGCCTATGACCCTACCCTAGGTCTATGGCATCGTCAGCAGCAGCAGTAGTAACTTAGCAAGATCAATATGGGGCAAATTCGTAGGCATTGGATCGGTGATTTGTTGGATGATATTCATCATGTGACAGTTATAACCTAGGGCGATATGGCACTAGCTCTAGTTCATCGATATAATGTAGGCATGTGTTCCGTAAATAGTCATATGTGCTTTATTAAAAGAACTTGCATGCCATCTTTTGTCCTGCCCTCCCGTGGCAGCGGGGTGCATATTGGAAACTAAGTGATATTAAGGCCTCCTTTCAATAGAGAACCGGAACAAAGCATTAACACATAGTGAATACATGAACTCCTCAAGCTACGGTCATCATCGAGAGTGGGCCCGATTGTTGTCACTCCGGGGTTGTTGGATCATAACTGTAGTAGGTGACTATAACTTGCAAGATCGGATCTAAAACATGGATATAATGATGAATTCATCCATGGTTCAGATCTGAGTTCATGGCACATGGGCCCAAAGTGACAAGCATTAACCATAGCAAGGTCATAGCAACATCAATCTAAGAACATAATGGATACTAGGGATCGGGCCCTAACAAAACTAACTCGATTACATGATGAATATCATCTAACTCCTCACCGACCAGCGAGCCTATGAAGGAATTACTCACTCCTGATGGGGAGCATCATGGAATTGGCGAAGGAGAAGGGTTGGTGATGACGAAGAACGAAGATCCCCCTCTCCGGAGCCCCAAACTGACTCCAGATCTGGCCTCCTGAGGGAGAACAGCAGGTGATGGCAGCTCCGTCTCGTGGATCGTGATAATTCTTTCTCCCTGATTTTTCTCTCCGAAAATAGGAATTTATTGGATCGGGGTTGGCGTCTGCGGGGCCAACAGGTGGGTACAACCCACCTGGGCGCGCCAAGACGGGGGGCGTGCCCTGGTGGGTTGTACCCACCCAGGGGCCCCTCTTTGGTGCGTCTTGGCTCCAGTAACTCTCTTTTATTCCATAAAAAATCCTCGCAAAGTTTTGTTTCATTCCGAGAACTTTTATTTCTGCACAAAAACAATACCATGGTAGTTCTGCTGAAAACAACGTCAGTCCGGGGTTAGTTTTATTCAAATCATGCAAGTTAGAGTCCAAAACAAGAGGAAAAGCGTGAGAAAAAGTAGATACGTTGGAGACGTATCAATAGCACAGCGTATGAATGCTGGGTTTTGGATGGGATTAATTATACCTATGGTGCACACATAGAACAAGACCAATTGTGTGCACAAAACACTGGTAAAAAGTCTTATTTTACTATTGATGCTCATAAACTATATATATATATCTTCAACAATATGTTACAAATGTGTTTTTATTCTACATTTCAACAGAAATTGCCCGCTGTAGCAGTTCCTGGACCGATTTCCCTGCGTGGTCGGATTACACCTGTGACTGCTAATAATGCCAAAGTGATTAAAACTGCATTTCCCGCAGAAATGGAACCATTCAAATTAACAAATTCTCGCTTGTCGTGGCAATGCATCCATATTTTAAAATTGGAGACACTGTTCTACTCATGCTCTACCAAGGCATAGGAGGGCTCTTTCTTCTGATTGACGAGATACCGAGTCGCCGTGATCAAGCTGCTTCCAGCGGATAGGTGTGGTTGTTATCCCTCAGCCTCTTAAAATGTGCTAGCTGTTACTATGTTAACTATGTAGATATGGACCATATGGTTGTTGGCCCTTAGGCTCTTAAAATGTGATAGTTGTTACTATGTTAAGTATTTAGATATGGACCATACGGCTATCAAAATTGTGTTACGAAGATCCTCCTTTTGCCGAATAGTGTAACCACTATATATATATATATATATATATATATATGTGTGTGTGTGTGTGTGTGTGTGTGTGTGTGTGTGTTACTCAAATGCTTTTACCCAAGTTCTTAAATTTTCATGGAAAGTATTAGTATCTGATACGTCTCCAACGTATCTATAATTTTTGATTGTTCCATGCTATTATTTATGATGCTTTGGGTGTTTAATGGGCTATGTTATATGATACGTCTCCAACGTATCTACTTTTCCAAACACTTTTGCCCTTGTTTTGGACTCTAACTTGCATGATTTGAATGGAACTAACCAGGACTAACGCTGTTTTCAGCAGAATTGCCATGGTGTTGTTTTTGTGCAAAAATAAAAAGTTCTCGGAATGACCCGAAAATCCACGGAGAATTATTTTGGAAAATATAAAAAATACATGCAAGAAGATCCAGACCAGGGGGCCCACACCCTGTCCTCGAGGGTGGAGGCGCCCCCCTAGGGCACGCCCCCTGCCTCATGGGCCCCCTGGTGCTCCACCGACGTATCTCCGGATCCCATATATTCACTTTCGGGGAGAAAAAAAATCAGAGAGGAAGAATTATCGCGTTTTACAATACGGAGCCGCCGCCAAGCCCTAATCTCTCTTGGGAGGGCTGATCTGAAGTCCGTTCGGGGCTCCGGAGAGTGGAGATCGTCGCCATCATCATCATCATCAACCTTCCTCCATCAACAATTCCATGATGCTCACTGCCGTGCGTGAGTAATTCCATCGTAGGCTTGCTGGACGGTGATGGGTTGGATGGGATCTATCATGTAAACGAGTTAGTTTTGTTAGGGTTTGATCCATAGTATCCACTATGTTCTCAGATTGATGTTGCTATGACTGTGCTATGCTTAATGCTTGTCACTAGGGCCCGAGTGCCATAATTTCAGATCTGAATCTATTATGTTTTCATGAATATATGTGTGTTCTTGATCCTATCTTGCAAGTCTATAGTCACCTACTATGTGTTATGATCCGGCAACCCCGAAGTGACAATAATAGGGACCACTCCCGATGATGACCTTAGTTTGAGGAGTTCATGTATTCACTATGTGTTAATGCTTTGGTCCGGTACTCTATTAAAAGGAGGCCTTAATATCCCTTAGTTTCCAATAGGACCCCGCTGCCACGGGGAGGGGGCGGGTAGGACAAAAGATGCCATGCAAGTTCTTTTCCATAAGCATGTATGACTATATTCGGAATACATGGCTACATTGCATTGATGAACTCGAGCTAGTTCTGTGTCACCCTAGGTTATAACTTCTACATGATGAATTGCATCCGACATAATTTCCCATCACCGATCGAATGCCTACGAGCTTTTCACATATTGCTTGTTTCTTATTTACTTTTTCGTTGCTACTATTACCAAAACTACAAAAACACTACTGTTACTTTTATTGCTGCTACCGCTATCTTGATATTACTTTGCTACTAAACTACCTTGCTGCAGATATTAATTTTCCAGGTGTGGTTGAATTGACAACCCAAGTACTAATACTTAAGAGTATTCTTTGGTTCCCCTTGTGTCGAATCAATAAATTTGGGTTGAATACCTTTCCCTCGAAAACTATTGCGATCGCCTACACTTGTGAGTTATCAAGACTATTTTCTAGCGCCGTTGCTGGGGAGCATAGCTCTATTCTTTAAGTCACTTGGGATTTATATCGGTTGATCACTATGAACAACTTGAAGGACTCAAAAACCAAGATCTTACCCTCAACTACGAGGGGAGGTAAGGAACTGCCATCCAGCTCAGCACTTGATTCTCCTTCTGTTATGGGTAAATTTGCGACACCTACTCCTGCTATTGAATCTGAAATGTCGTATGTTCTTGATGATGCCACTTTTGCTATGTATGATGAAACTACTTCTATGCTTGATAATACTGTGCCACTAGGTGAATTTCTAGATGAACAAATTTCTAAGGTTAGGGAGAATGCAAATATTGAAACTGATAATATTTATGAAAGTGATGATGAAGCTTCTCCCAATAGATATGAAATGCCTGTTGTTCCTGAGGGTTATGTTATGGATAAAGAAACTGCTAGAGACTTTCTTGCTTGCAATGATAGATATGATCTTAAGAAATTATTAGCTAAGCTGAAAGAAAAGTCCTTGAATGCTAGAATGAAACATGACCCTGCTTTCGCTACTTCACCTATCTGTGTTACTGATAAGGATTATGAATTCTCTATTGATCTTGAGTTAATTAATTTGGTTGAATCTGATCCTTTCCATGGCTATGAGTCTGAAACTGTTGTGGCACATCTTACTAAGTTGAATGATATAGCCACCCTGTTTACCAACGATGAAAAGATTCGTTACTACTATATCCTTAAGTTGTTTCCGTTCTCGTTAAAGGGTGATGCTAAGACTTGGTTTAATTCTCTTGATCCTGGTTGTGTGCGTAGTCCCCAAGATATGATGTATTACTTCTCTACTAAATATTTTACCGCTCATAGGAAACAAGCTGCCTTACGGGAAATATATAACTTTGTGCAAATTGAAGAAGAGAGTCTCCCACAAGCTTGGGGGAGGCTTCTCCAATTACTTAATGCTTTGCCTGACCATCCCCTTGAGAGGAACGATATAGTTGATGTCTTTTATAGTGGACTAATCGATGCTTCCAGAGACCACCTGGATAGTTGTGCTGGTTGTGTTTTTAGGGAAAGAACAGTTAATCAAGCTGAATTACTATTGAATAATATGCTGGCCAATGAAAATAATTAGACACTTCCTGAACCAGCCCCTAAGCGAACTCCGAAGAAAAGAGGTGTTCTATTTCTCAGTCCTGAAGATATGCAAGAGGCAAAGAAATCTATGAAAGAAAAAGGTATTAAAGCTGAAGACGTTAAGAATTTACCGCCTATTAAAGAAATACATGGTCTTGATAACCCGACACAAGTAGTAAAGGTAAATTCTCTTTATAGATTTGATGAAGGTGATATTCCTCGTTATAAGTTTGCTAGCCAATGCTTAGATGAGTTTGACAATTTTATTGTGAAACAAGAAAACTTCAATGCTTACGTTGGTAGACAATTGCAAGACAATGCTTATATGATTGAATGCTTGAGTGATTATCTGTCTAGAGTTAAAGGTGAACTGAAACTCATTAGTATACATGCTTCTATGGTTACCACTCAAGTAGAACAAGTACTTAAGGCTCAGAATTAGTTGCTCAATGAATTAAATAGTAAGAATAATGACTATGTTGTTAGAGTTGCTACTAGAGGTGGTAAGGTTACTCAGGAACCTTTTTATCCTGAGGGCCACCCTAAGAGAATTGAGAAAGATTCTCAGAGAGCTAATTTAGATGCACCTAGTTCTTCTAAGAAGAAGAAAAAGAAAAATGATAGGACTTCGCATGCTTCTAGTGAACCTGTAGCTCACACACTTGAGAATCCCAATGATATATCTGTTTCTGATGCTGAGACGCAATCTGGTAATGAACATGAACCTAGTGATAATATTAATGATGATGTTCATGATGATGCTCAACCTAGCAATGATAATGATGTAGAGATTGAACGTGCTATTGATCTTGATAACCCACAATCAAAGAATCAACATTATGATAAGAGAGACTTTGTTGCTAGGAAGCACGGTAGGGAAAGAGAACCGTGGGTTCAGAAACCAATGCCTTTTCCTCCTAAACCATCCAAGAAAAAGGATGATGAGGATTTTGAGCGCTTTGCTGAAATGATTAGACCTATCTTTTTGCGTATGTGTTTGACTGATGTGCTTAAAACGAATCCTTATGCTAAGTACATGAAAGATATTATTACCAATAAGAGAAAGATACATGAAGTAGAAATTTCCACCATGCTTGCCAATTACACTTTTAAAGGTGGAATACCTAAGAAACTAGGGGATCCAGGAGTACCTACTATACCTCGCTCCATTAAAGGAAACTATGTTAAAACTGCTTTATGTGATCTTGGAGCCGGTGTTAGTGTTATGCCTCTCTCTTTATATCGTAGACTTGACTTGAGTAAGTTGACACCTACTAAAATATCTTTGCAAATGGCTGATAATATCAACTGCTATACATGTCGGTATTTGTGAGGATGTGCCTGTTGTAGTTGCAAATGTTACTATTTTAACAGACTTTCTTATACTTGATATTCCCGAGGACGATAGTATGTCTATTATCCTAGGTAGACCCTTTTTGAATACTACAGGGGTTGTTATTGATTGCAACAAAGGCAATGTCACTCTTCATGTCAATGGTAATGAGCATACCGTACACTTTCCGTGGAAACAACCTCAAGTCCACAGTATCAATTATATTGGAAACATTTCAACTATTACTATTGGAGGTTTTAAATTTCCTCTTCCTACTGTCAAGAAGACATATGACATTCTTATTGTTGGGACATACATATCCCCATTGAGGTAACCTAGTGTTATTCGAAAATTCTCCGGTTTCATGTTATTCGGAAAGAGTTTATTAACAAGACCTAATCACCTTGTTAATGGATTCCTTTTGATGAGCATGGGATAGGTGAACCTAGATAGCACAACCTTCTGTACCCTCCTTTTACTTTCTGTTAATCAGGATAAATAAAGCAAAAATAGTATTTTTTGTCTGTTTCCAGACTTATCCGTGCAATAAAAAAATACCCCGAAAATAAAAGTTCTCCAAATGGCCTTAAAATTAAATATGATTTTTTCTGGAATATTTGAGAATATATGGCACAGAACACACAGCGAGGGGAGCCAGCACCTGGCCACGAGGGTCCAGGGCACGCCCCCCCTCACAGGGTGCGCCCCCTGCCTCGTGGGCCTCACGTGGCCCCCCTCCACTTATTCCTGCACCCATACTCTTCTTCTTCCTCCCAAAAAATCACCAACCAGCTCACACCCGAGTTCTAGCTCATCTTGCTGCCATTTTTGATCTCCTTGCTCAAAGCACCATTCACCAAACTGTTTGGGGAGATTGTTCCTTGGTATGTGACTCCTCCATTGGACCAATTAGTTTTTGTTCTAGTGCTTTAATTATTGCAAATTTTTGCTGCTGTGGTGACCTTGTTCTTGAGCTTGCATGTCAAATTTCTTTGGTCCCAAGTAGTTCTAATGCATGATATAGTCCCTAGGCACTTGTAGGAGTTGTTGCTATCAATCTTGTTGAGTTTGGTTAACTTTTATTTTGAGCTACTAAAAATTTCAGAAAAATTCAAAAAAATGCATAGGAAAAACTTCCAAGGTGGTTCTTCAAGGAATCAAGAACCGAGGCTCGCGTTTCGTGAGCCGGACGATGAACTACCGAGGGATGCTGACGTGCGGCCTTGTGAATGGCCGTCAGATGAATTTATGGATTAGGTTGGCATCAAGGACGAATTTTACGCATATGTGCGCAACGCTGACCTCAAGCGCTTCAAACAAGATAAGTGCCCTCAATACCGTGGCTTAACTGATACATTTGTGAGAAGGTTTAAATTTTCACCTTCACGTAATTCTCACACTGTCCTGTTTGACCTTTATGATAAATCTTACACCATGGACTTAGAGGATTTTAATGATGCTTGTAAGCTCACGCAGTGGGGCGGTATGGGTGATCCTCGCAAATCGGAATTTAGAGATTTCCTTACTAGTATCACTGTGGGGGAATCTAGAGAAATCGCACAGGCTACCATAGGGAGCATTCATTTTCCTGCTATTCATTACTTTGGTCTCTTTATCGGTAGATGCATAAATGGTAAGGATGAGGCTTGCCACATGTGTGTTCCTGATCTTAGTGTTCTCAAGAGTGCCGTATTAGGTGATGGACAATATAACTTGGGAGCCATTGTTGCACGTAGGCTACATCATAATGGTTTGCATGGAGATTTATTTGGTGGGATTTATGCCACTCGCATAGCCCGCCGTCTTGGTGTGCCTGTCCATGAAAATGATGAACCTTTACCGCCTGCTCATTTGGATTACAATTCTATGACTAGTCACCGGTTTATAGAGAGGGATGAACAATCCCTCAAATATCGACTGATCTTTAACAGGCGTCATGCCATCCCAATTGTTCTTCCTGCCCCTGCTTTGTTTGACTTTCAGGCAAGAGGGAGATACACTATAACCATGGAGGAGGCAAATGAGTACCATAGGATGACGGAAGCAGCCCGCCTTCGAGCTGCAGCTCAGCAGGTAGTAGCTGCTGCATCTCAGTACAACCCCAACTACGACTTTGGATATCCGTCAGGCCAATACTGGCCATAGACCAACTTAGGCCAAAATCCTAAGCTTGGGGGAGTACGTGTTTCTCACCGACTTTACATTCATGTTCACACACTTATTCTAATCATCGGTGCTCACACTCTTTCATTGTACCATCCATGTTTAGTTCCAATTTCTTTTTCTTAGTCTTTTTCTCGTGTTCTAGAAAAAAAACCTTAAGAAAAACAAAAAATATTAGTCGTAGCTTCTAGCTAGTTTACTTTCCTTGTAGTAGTAATAAAAAGAAAACCCAAAAAGATTTCTCGTTCTTCTTTTGCTTGTTGGGAGCTTTCCCATGTAAATAGTTTCTTTTATTTTCTTTGGGGGTTAAGAGTAGAAGACCATGATGAAAATGCTTAGTGGCTCTCATATGCTTTATTGATTGATTTAACCTTGAGCCATATTACCTTGTCTTCTCTCTTGTATTAAATGCCTGCAGATTCTAGCTTAGTCCAATGCACGTGCACTATTATTATTATCCACACCATTTGGTCGTGCGGGTGAAAGGCAATAAGGATGATATATGATGAACTAATTGAGATGAGAAAAGATGGTATGAACTCAACCTCTCTTGTTTTGGTAAATATGATAGTTCATCATTCCTGATTCAGCTTGTTATGAAAGAAACATGCTTGCAATGACAATTAGAGATCATAGCTTCTTATGCCATGCTTAATTAGCTGAGAGTTTATAATGGTCTATCTTGCGCGCCAACATGATATTAAAATGGTTGTGATGTGGTATGATGGGGTGGTATCCTCCTCTGAACGATTTAAGTGATCTTACTTGGCACATGTTCACGCATGTAGTTGAAACAAAATCAACATAGCCTCCACGATATTTATGTTCATGGTGATTTATATCCTACTCATGCTTGCATTCATTGTTGATTAATTTTGATGCATGTTCATGACCGTTGTCGCTCTCTAACTGGTCGCTTCCCAGTCTCTTTCTAGCCTTCTCCTGTACTAAGCGGGAATATTGCTTGTGCATCGACTTCCATAAACCCCAAAGTTATTCCAATGAGTCCACTATACCTTCCTATATGCGGTATTTACCTGCCGTTCCAAGTAAATTTGTATGTGCCAAACTCTAAACCTTCAAATGAAATTATGTTTTGTATGCTCGAACAGCTCATATACCAACTAGGGTTGTCTATATCTTCCATGCTAGGTGGGTTATTCTCACGATGAGTGGACTCCGCTCATCATTCATTAGAAAATGGCTGGTTACCGGGGTGCCTAGTCCCATGCTCAAAATTACAATAATTAAACGAAACTCCCCCAGTGCTGTTGTTGGTTTGGACAGTACCCGTTGTTTTGGGCTAGCCGTGGAGTGTGCTTGTTGGTGGTTGGGGGAGTATAAACTTTACCATTCTGTTTGGGAACCGCTTATAATGTGCGTAGCATGGGAGATATCGAGATTCTTGGTTGTTATGTTGACAATGAAAGTATACCGCTCAAAATGTTATTCATCTCTATTTTAAAATCGAGCTCTGGCACCTCTACAAATCCCTGCCTCCCTCTGCGAAGGGCCTATCTATTAACTTTTATGCATAGTCATCATCCTCTTATAAAAGAGCACCAGTAGGAGAGCACCTCTGTCATTTGCATGCATTTCTATTAATTTGCATTAAGTATGATCATGACTGGATCTCTTTTACCATGAATTACAATGTCTAGTCAGTCCTTGATCTTTAAAGGTGCTCTGCATTTATGTTTTGCGGTCTCAGAAAGGGCTAGCGAGATACCATCTTGTTATATATTATCATGATTGTTTTGAGAAAGTGTTGTCATCCGAGGTTTATTATTATTGCTTGCTAGTTGATTATGCCATTGATGTGAGTAGACATGAGACCTGAAAGTTATTGTGAATATGGTTAGTTCATGATCTTTGCTGAAAACATGAATGCTGGCTTACATGTTTGCAACAACAAGAGCAAACAGAGTTTGTCAAAGTTTTTCTTTCTCACTTTCAGTTTATCAACTGAATTGCTTGAGGACAAGCAAAGGTTTAAGCTTGGGGGAGTTGATACGTCTCCAACGTATCTACTTTTCCAAACACTTTTGCCCTTGTTTTGGACTCTAACTTGCATGATTTGAATGGAACTAACCCGGACAGACGCTGTTTTTAGCAGAATTGCCATGGTGTTGTTTTTGTGCAGAAATAAAAAGTTCTTGGAACGACCTAAAAATCCATGGAGAATTATTTTGGAAAATATAAAAAATACCTGCAAGAAGATCCAGACTAGGGGGCCCACACCCTGTCCACGAGGGTGGGGGCGCCCCCCCTCAGACGCGCCCCCTGCCTCGTGGGCCCCCTGGTGCTCCACCGACATATCTCCGGATCCCATATATTCACTTTCGGTGAGAAAAAAAATCAGAGAGGAGGAATTATCACGTTTTACGATACGGAGCCGCTGCCAAGCCCTAATCTCTCTCGGAAGGGCTGATCTGGAGTCTGTTCAGGGCTCCGGAGAGTGGAGATCGTCGCCATCGTCATCGTCAACCTTCCTCCATCACCAATTACATGATGCTCACCGCCGTGCGTGAATAATTCCATCGTAGGCTTGCCGGACGGTGATGGGTTGGATGGGATCTATCATGTAATCGAGTTAGTTTTGTTAGGGTTTGATCCCTAGTATCCACTATGTTCTGAGATTGATGTTGTTATGACTTTGCTATGCTTAATGCTTGTCACTAGGGCCCAAGTGCCATGATTTCAGATCTGAACCTATTATGTTTTCATGAATATATGTGTGTTCTTGATCCTATCTTGCAAGTATATAGTCACCTACTATGTGTTATGATCCGGCAACCCCGAAGTGAGAATAATAGGGACCACTCCTGGTGATGACCATAGTTTGAGGAGTTCATGTATTCACTATGTGTTAATGCTTTGATCCGGTACTCTATTAAAAGGAGGCCTTGATATCCCTTAGTTTCCAATAGGACCCCGCTGCCACGGGTGGGTAGGACAAAAGATGTCATGCAAGTTCTTTTCCATAAGCACGTACGAATATATTCGGAATACATGCCTACATTGCATTGATGAATTGCATCCGATATAATTTTCCATCACCGATCCAATGCCTACGAGCTTTTCACATATTGCTTGTTGCTTATTTACTTTTCGGTTGCTACTATTACCAAAACTACAAAAACACTACTGTTACTTTTATTGCTGCTACCGCTATCTCCATATTACTTTGCTACTAAACTACCTTGCTGCAGATACTAAGTTTCCAGGTGTGGTTAAATTGACAACTCAGCTGCTAATACTTAAGAGTATTCTTTGGCTCCCCTTGTGTCGAATCAATAAATTTGGGTTGAATACTTTACCCTCAAAAACTGTTGCGATCCCCTACACTTGTGGGTTATCATTATATACTTTTCTGTTATTTTTGGGACAAACCTATTGACCCAAAGGCCGAGTCTAGATTGTTGTTTTTTGCCTATTTCAGGGTTTTACATAAAAGGAATATCAAACGGAGTCCAAACGGAATAAAACCTTCGGGGGAGATATTTTTGGAGCGATATCTACACGGGAGAGTTGAGAACCACGAAATAGGGCTGACGTGGCACCCATTGCCTCTGGGCCCCACGTTTGGCCCCCGGTGCCCTCCTTCCTCCTATATATACCTATGTACCCCGAAAACATCAGACACGGAGAGAAAACCCTAATTCCACTGCCTCAACCTTCTGTTCCCGTGAGATCCCATCTTGGGGCCTGTTCCAGAGCTCCGCCGGAGGAGGGGATCTACCACGGAGTGCTTCTACATCATCATCATTGCCTCACCAAGAGTTGTGAGTAGTTCACCACAGACCTTCGGGTCCATAGTTAGTACCTAGATGGCTTCTTCTCTCTCTTTGGATCTCAATACCAAGTTCTCCTCGGTCTTCGAGGAGATCTATTTGATGTAATCTCCTTTTGCGGTGTGTTTGTCGAGATCCGATGAATTGTGGGTTTATGATCAAGATTATCTATGAGAAATATCTGGTTCTTTTCGGAACTCTTTTATGTATGATTATAATATCCTTGCAAGTCTCTTCGAATTATTGGTTTGGTTTGGCCTACTAGATCTATAGTTCTTGCAATGGGAGAAGTGCTTGGCCTTGGGTTCAATCTTGCGGTGTCCTTTCCCATTGACAGTAGGGGCAGCAAGGCACGTATTGTATTGTTGCCATCGAGGACAAAACGATGGGATTTATATCATATTGCTTGAGTTTATCCCTCTACATCATGTTATCTTGCTTAAGGCGTTACTCTGTTCTTATGAACTTAATACTCTAGATGCATGCTGGATAGCGGTCGATGTGTGGAGTAATAGTAGTAGAAGCAGAATCGTTTCGTTCTACTTGTTTCGGACGTGATGCCTATATATAATGATCATGCCTAGATATTCTCACAATTATTCGCTTTTCTATCAATTGCTCGACAGTAATTCGATTACCCACCGTAGAATTCCGTTATCATGAGAGAAGCCACTAGAGAAACCTATGGCCCCCGGGTCTATTCTCAGCATATCAATTTACTTTACTTTTCCATTTTTACTTTCTGTTCTTATATCCAAAAATACCAAAAATATCAAACTATCCTATCTATCAGATCTCACTTTCGTAAGTAACCGTAAAGGGATTGACAACCCCTTATCGCGTTGGTTGCGAAGTTCTTATTTGTTTGTGCAGGTGAGAGGGACTCGCGCGTGGTCTCCTACTGGATTGATACCTTGGTTCTCAAAAACTGAGAGAAATACTTACGCTACTGTGCTGCATCACCCTTTCCTCTTCGAGGGAATACAATGCAAGCTTGAGAAGTAGCAAGAAGAATTTCTAGCGCCGTTTCCGTGGAGGCTTACGCAAAATTCATATACCAAGTACCTATCACAAACCCTTATCCTTCGCATTACATTTATTTGCCTCTCCCCCACTTCACTCTTGCCGTTTTATTTGCCCTTCTTTTTGCCGTGTGTTTATCGTTCGCTTGCTTCTGGTTGGCTTGTGTGTTGGATTGCTTGCTTGTCACTATGGTTCAGAACAATACCAAATTGTGTGACTTCTCCAATACCAATAATAATGATTTTATTAGCACTCCTATTGCTCCTATTGCCGATGCTGAATCTTGTGAGATCAATGATGCTCTGTTGAATCTTGTCATGAAAGATCAATTTTCCAGCCTTCCTAGTGAAGATGCCACTACCCATCTAAACAACTTTGTTGATTTGTGTGATATGCAAAAGAAGAGGGATATGGATAATGATATTGTTAAATTAAAGTTATTTCCGTTTTCACTTAGAGATCGTGCTAAAACTTGGTTTTCCTCTTTGCCTAGAAACAGTATTGATTCGTGGAATAAGTGCAAAGATGCCTTTATCTCTAAGTATTTCCCTCCCGCTAAGATCATCTCTCTTAGAAACGATATTATGAATTTTAAGCAACTAGATCATGAGCATGTTGCACAAGCGTGGGAGAGAATTAAATTAATGATACATAATTGCCCTACACATGGTTTGAACTTATGGATGATTATTCAAAACTTTTATGCTGGCTTGAATTTTGCTTCTAGAAATCTTTTAGATTCGGCCGCAGGAGGCACTTTCATGGAAACTACCTTAGGAGAAGCTACCAAACTCCTAGATAATATCATGGTTAATTATTCTCAATGGCACACCGAAAGATCTACTAGTAAAAAAGTGCATGCTATTGACGAGATTAGTGTTTCGAGTGGAAAGATGGATGAACTTATAAAATTATTTGCTGCTAAGAGTGCTTCTTCCGATCCTAATGATATGCCATTATCCACGTTGATTGAAAATAATAACGAATCTTTGGATGTGAATTTTGTTGGTAGGAATAATTTTGGTAACAATGCTTATAGAGGAAACTTTAATCCTGGGCCTTTTCCTAGTCATTCCTCTAATAATTATGGTAATTCCTACAATAACTCTTATGGAAAGATGCCCTCTGAATTTGAAACTAGTGTTAAGGAGTTTATGAATTCGCAAAAGAATTTCAATGCTTTGCTTGAAGAAAAATTGCTTAAGATTGATGAATTGGCTAGAAGTGTGGATAAAATTACTCTTGATGTTGATTCTTTGAAACTTAGATCTATTCCACCTACGCATGATATCAATGAGTCTCTCAAGGCCATGAGAATTTCCATTGATGAATGCAAAGAAAGAACCACTAGGACGTGTGCTAAAAAAGAGAGTTATATAAAAGCGTGTTCTTCTAGCTATCATGAAAATAAAGATGAAGATCTCAAAGTTATTGATGTGTCTCCTATTAGATCCTTGTTTTCTAGTATGAATCTTGATAAAGATGGGATTGGAGATGAGTCTACTTTAATTAAAAGGTGTCCCAATGATTCAGAGTTTTTGGATCTTGATGCTAAAATTGTTAAAAGTGGGATTGAAGAGATTAAAACTTTGCATAGTGATGAACCCACTACTTTGGATTTTAAGGGATTAAATTATGATAATTGTTCTTTGATTTATTGTATTTCATTGTTGCAATCCGTACTAAACTCTCAGCATGCTTATAGTCAAAATAAAGCTTTTACCAAACACATAGTTGATGCTTTGATGCAATCTTATGAAGAAAAACTTGAATTAGAAGTTTCTATCCCTAGAAAGCTTTATGATGAGTGGGAACCTACTATTAAAATTAAAATTAAAGATCATGAATGCTTTGCTTTGTGTGATTTGGGTGCAAGTGTTTCCACCATCCCAAAAACTTTGTGTGATTTGTTAGGTTTCCACGAGCTTGATGATTGTTCTTTAAATTTGCATCTTGCGGATTCTACCATTAAGAAACCTATGGGAAGGATTAATGATGTTCTTATTGTTGCCAATAGGAATTATGTTCCCGTTGGTTTCATTGTTCTTGATATAGATTGCAATCCTTCATGTCCTATTATTCTTGGTAGACCTTTCCTTAGAACGATTGGTGCAATTATTGATATGAAGGAAGGAAATATTAGATTCGAATTTCCGTTAAGGAAAGGCATGGAACACTTTCCTAGAATGAAAATTAAATTACCTTATGAATCTATTATGAGAGCCACTTATGGATTGCCTTCCAAAGATGGCAATACCTAGATCTATCCTTGTGTCGTGCCTAGCTAGGGGCGTTAAAACGGTAACGCTTGTTGGGAGGCAACCCAAATTTATATTTTTTGTTTTTGCTTCTGTTTAGGAATAAATATTGCATCTAGCTTCTGTTTAGATGTGGTTTTGTGTTTTAATTAGTGTTTGTGCCAAGTAGAACCTTTGGGAAGACTTGTGTGAAGCTTATATGATCTTGCTGTGAAAAACAGAATCGTTAGCGCTCACTAGAATAGTCACCAGATTTTACTGGAGTGTGATATTTAGTTGATTATTTTTGTAGATGATTAATAGAAAAATTCCTCACGCTTACCAATTTATTTCAAACTTTTTGGAGTTACAAAAGTATGCGAAAGTTATAGATTAATACAGACTGTTCGGTTTTTGCCTAATTCTATTTTTAGTGTGGTGTTTGCTTATTTTGATGAATCTATGAGTAGTATTGGAGGATATGAATCATGGAGAAGTTGGAATATAGTAGGTTTAACACCAATATAAACAAATAATTAGTTCATTACAGTACCTTTGAGTGGTGGTTTGTTTTCTTATACTAACGAAGCTCACGAGATTTTTGTCTAAGTTTTGTGTTGTGAAGTTTTCATGTTTTGAGTATTGCTATGATGGACTACGGAACAAAGAGTGGAAAGAGCCTAAGCTTGGGGATGCCCAAGGCACCCCAAGGTAAAATTCAAGGACAACCAAATGCCTAAGCTTGGGGATGCCCCGAGAAGGCATCCCCTCTTTCGTCTTCATCTATCGGTAACTATACTCGGGACTATATTTTTATTCACCACATGATATGTGTTTTACTTGGAGCGTCATGTATTATTTGAGTCTTTGATTGTTAGTTTGCCACAATTATCCTTGCTGGACACACATTTTTTAGAGAGATAAATATGTCCTAGAAATTGTTAGAACACTCTATGTGCTTCACTTATATCTTTTGAGGTAAATAGTTTGCTCTAGTGCTTCACTTATATCTTTTAGAGCACGGTGGTAATTTTATTTTGTAGAAATTGTTGATCTCTCATGCTTCACTTATATCCTTTTGAGAGTCTATTATAATAGCATGGTAATGTGCTTTGGCTATAAAACTAGCCTTAACATGATAGGCATCCAAGATGAATGTAGTAAAAACTTTCATACAAAGTGCATGGAATATGATGAGAAGTTGGATGCTTGATAATTGTTTTGAGATATGAGGATAGTGATATTAGAGTCATGCTAGTGCAGTTATTATGAAATTGAGGAATACTTGTGTTAAAGTTTGTGATTCCCATAGCATGCACGTATGGTGAACCGCTATGTGACGAAGTTAGAGCATGAGGTATTTGTAGAGTGTTATCCTTTGTGTGGAGGTCGGGGGCGCGCGATGGTTAACTCCTACCAACCTCCCCCCCTAGGAGCATGCGTTGATTGCTTTGTTTTTATGACTCGTAAATTTTTGCAATAAGTATATCAGTTCTTTATGACTAATGTTGAGTCCATGGATCATACGCACTCTCACCCTTCCACCATTGCTAGCCTATCTTGTACGGCGCAACTTTCGCTGGTACCATACACCCACTATATACCTTCCTCAAAACAGCCACCATATACCTTCCTCAAAACAGCCACCATATCTACCTATCATGGCATTTCCATAGCCATTCTGAGATATATTGCCATGCAACTTTCCACCGTTCCGTTCATATGACACGCTTCATATTGTCATATTGCCATGCATGATCATGTAGTTGACATCGTATTTGTGGCAAAGCCACCATGCATAATTTTTTATACATGTCACTCTTGATTCATTGCACATCCCCGTACACCGCCGGAGGCATTCATATAGATTCATACTTTGTTCTCGTATCGAGTTGTAATATCGAGTTGTAAATCAATAAAACTGTGATGATCATCACTATAGAGCATTGTCCCATGTGAGGAAAAGCCAAACAAAATAGAAGGCCCCTCCAAAAAAGGGACAATGCTACTATCTTTTTTTCCACACTTGTGCTTCAAAGTAGCACCATGTTCTTCATGATAGAGAGTCTCATGTTTAGTCACTTTCATATACTAATGGGAATTTTCATTATAGAACTTGGCTTGTATATTCGAAACGATGGGCTTCCTCAAATGCCCTAGGTCTTCATGATCAAGCAAGTTGGATGCACACCCACTTAGTTTCTTTTGTTGAGCTTTCATACATTTTTAGCTCTAGTGCATCCGTTGCATGGAAATCCCTACTTAGTCACATTGATATCTATTGATGGGCATCTCCATAGCCTGTTGATACGCCTAGTCGATGTGAGACTATCCCCCTCCTTTTTGTCTTCTCCACAACCACCATTCTATTCCACCCATAGTGCTATATCCATGGCTCACGCTCATGTATTGCGTGAAAGTTGAAAGGTTTGAAAGAATAGAGTATGAAAATAAGTGCTTGGCTGAAACCAGGGTTGTGCATGATATCAATATTTTATGTGATGAAGAGGGAGCATAGCGAGACTATATGAGTTTATAGGGATAACTTTCTTTAGCCATAGTATTTTGAGAAGACATGATTGCTTTGTTAGTATGCTTGAAGTATTATTATTTCTTATGGCAATATAGACTTTTATCTTGAATCTTTCCGATCTGAACATTCATGCCACAATAAAGAGAACTACATTGAAAATTATGTTGGTTAGCATTCCAGATCAAAAATTCTGTTTTTATCATTTACCTACTCGAGGACGAGCAGGAATTAAGCTTGGGGATGCTTGATACGTCTCCAACGTATCTATAATTTTTTATTGTTCCATGCTATTATTTATGATGTTTTGGATGTTTAATGGGATTTGTTATACACTTTTATATTATTTTTCGGACTAACCTATTGACCCAAAGGCCTAGTCCAGATTGCTGTTTTTTTTGCCTATTTCAGGGTTTTACAGAAAAGGAATATCAAACAGAGTCCAAACGGAATGAAACCTTCGGGAGAGATATTTTTGGAGCGATATCTGCATGGGAGACTTGAGAATCACGGAATAGGGCTGACGTGGTGCCCCCTTCCTCGTGGGCCCCATGTTTGGCCCCCGGTGCCCTCCTTCCTCCTATATATACCTATGTACCCCGAAAACATCAGACACGGAGATAAAACCCTAATTCCACCGCCGCAACCTTCTGTTCCTGTGAGATCCCATCTTGGGGACTGTTCCGGAGCTCCGCCGGAGGGGGGGGGGGGGTCTACCACGGAGTGCTTCTACATCATCATCATCGCCTCTCCATGAGTTGTGAGTAGTTTACCACAGACCTTCGGGTCCATAGTTAGTACCTAGATGGCTTCTTCTCTCTCTTTGGATCTCAATACCAAGTTCTCCTCGGTCTTCGAGGAGATCTATTCGATGTAATCTCTTTTTGCGGTGTGTTTGTCGAGATCCAATGAATTGTGGGTTTATGATCAAGATTATCTATGAGAAATATTTGGTTCTTTTCTGAACTCTTTTATGTATGATTATAATATCCTTGCAAGTCTCTTCGAATTATTGGTTTGGTTTGGCCTACTAGATCTATAGTTCTTGCAATGGGAGAAGTGCTTGGCCTTGGGTTCAATCTTGCGGTGTCCTTTTCTAGTGACAGTAGGGGCAGCAAAGCACGTATTGTATTGTTGCCATCGAGGGTAAAAAGATGGGGTTTATATCATATTGAGTTTATCCCTCCACATCATGTCATCTCGCTTAAGGTGGTACTCTGTTCTTATGAACTTAATACTCTAGATGCATGCTGGATAACGGTCGATGTGTGGAGTAATAGTAGTAGATGCAGAATCGTTTCGGTCTACTTGTTTCGGACGTGATGCCTATATATAATTATCATGCCTAGATATTCTCATAATTATTTGCTTTTCTATCAATTGCTCGACAGTAATTCGTTTACCCACCGTAGAATTCCGCTATCATGAGAGAAGCCACTAGAGAAACCTATGGCCCCCGGGTCTATTATCAACATATCAATGTACAATCTACTTTACTTTTCCGTTTTTACTTTCTGTTCTTATATCCAAAAATACCAAAAATATCAAACTATCCTATCTATCAGATCTCACTTTCATAAGTGACCGTAAAGGGATTGACAACCCCTTATCGCGTTGGCTGCGAAGTTCTTATTTGTTTGTGCAGGTGCGAGGGACTCGCGCGTGGTCTCCTACTTGATTGATACCTTCGTTCTTAAAAACTGAGGGAAATACTTACGCTACTGTGCTACATCACCCTTTCCTCTTCAAGGGAATACAACACAAGCTCGAGAACTAGCAGTAGCATACACAGTTCATTGAGTTTAAGCTCTAATATATTAACTGGTAGAGCGCTCTATTGTCCCTAGAGAATGCGCCACTGACAAAGCGCACTTGAGGCGAGGTGTAGTTTTTGGAACATAAATCAGGTGGATGCGTCCTTGGCAGAGCGCTCTATTGTTCCTAGAGAATGCGCCACTGACAGAGCGCACTTGAGAGATACTTCTGAATTTCTTGTCATGTTTACTTAGAATCTTTGGTTTATCTTGGGTTAATATATTAGAGGCAGTTTTGATTTCATTTATTGGAGGTATGAGGGAGTCCTGGATTGAGGGGTCCTCATGTGGCCGGATAACTCGTTGTGGGCCAGACTGGTGGGCCGTGAAGATCATCGCTAAAGATTGTCTCTCCTATCCGGATAGGACTCCTATGTGCGTATAATGGCAGGTTTTAGGTTCGGGTGTAATCCTTCCTTCCTCAGCAAGATGGTCATGTACAAACCCTAGGGCCCTCCGGTGTATATATAAACCGGAGGGTTTAGTCTGTAGAGGCTGAACAACAATAGTCGATTCATAGCAATCGCCCTGCTTAGACTTCTAGGGTTTAGCCATTACGATCTCGAGGTAGATCTACTCTTGTAATCATATTCATCAAGATCAATCAAGCAGGAGTAGGGTTTTACCTCGATCGAGAGGGCCCGAACCTGGGTATACATTGTGACCCTTGTCTCCTCTTACCATCGATCCACAGACGCATAGTTCGGGACCGCCTACCCGAGATCCGCCGGTTTTGACACTGACATTGGTGCTTTCGTTGAGAGTTCCACTATGTCATCGATCGGAGGACCAATGGATCGCGTTGTCAACAAGGACGGCACCTCCGCCGAGGGGATCTTCCCTCCCGGCCAGCTTTTTATGTTCGGCCTCTTCATGCTCTGTGCCAATACAGAAGGCCACCTCGAGCCGGTTGAGAGCTAAGCCCCTAGCCATTAGGTCAGGTTTGGAAGCTTGAACTACGTTTCTGACATCCGCAGAGACTTGATTTTCGACGGATTCGAGCCCATGGCGACCACTCCTTGCCACCACGATGAACATGACCTAAATCTGTCATCGGACCACATCCAGGGGATAGCACCTGTAACTGCTCTAGCCCTAGATCTGGAGCAGATCGTGTCACCCGAGGACGGGAAGCTTGACCCCGCCACGAAAGTCGTAGACTCAGCGGCGCTGGAGCCGCACACAAACCCAACCTTGAGCGGGAACTATGTTACCGAAACTTCGGACTCGTCTCCGACTACAGGTTTTGAACCATGTGCATCTGCGTCCCTCGAGCTTGATCAGGCGCCTATCATCGAATTCAGCTCCGCAGATATTTTCCGGCACTCACCTTTAGGCGATGTGCTAAACTCATTAAAATATCTCTCTTTAGCAGGGGACCCACAGCCGAATTATATCCGGTTCGAACTAGAAGCTGATGGTGGAGAATTTCGCTTCCCACGCACCACCCACTTGATAGCCACGGTCGAAGATTTAACTGGTCTACTTGACTACGCTTCCGAAGACTTCGAAGGGATGGACCTCGAAGCCGAAGAAAATGTAGACCAAAACACGCCCGTAACCGGGCGATGGACGGCTACGTCCTCATACAATGTATATATGGTGGACACAACTAAAGAGAAGGAGGTCGACGGTGATAATGATCCCACAAAGGATAAGCCTATCGATGAACCTCCCAAGCGTTGGTGTCTGAAGCACCGATCTCGATCCCGTAAAGGGAAAGATAGCAACATTGTCACTGACGACGGTGATAATCCGGACCAAGCCGATGACCCCGCAGATCCAGTGATGGAGCAGGACGAGTGAGAGGACGGCAAACATAGTCCGAGACCGCTGTCTGATCACAGCGATGCCGAAGACAGCAATTATCAACCTGTCTCCGAAGAGGATGTTAGCCTGGGCGACGACGAATTCATCGTCCCAGAAGAACCCTTAGGACAAAAGATCTTCCATTGGAGGCTTGTTGCCACCGCAAGGAGCCTGAAAAAGCAGCAGCGGCGACTTAGAGCCACAGAGGATACGCTCAATGATAGATGGAACGAAGTGCTGGACGCTGAGGAAAAATATGGCTACAATTGCCAAACAAAGAGCTATCCTAAGCGTAAACTGCTACCCGAATTCGACGACAAGGCTATTGCGCCTATACCGCCGAAGAACAATACCGTCGATAAGCCGGATCGACCACCTCGTGGATAGGACATAGTGGCTACCAACGGCGTACACAAGCCCGCACCCCCTCCCCGTAAAGGAAAGGAGGCCACGGCTCAGGGCTAGAAACACGATATATGTGAGGACCTGAACAAAAAGGCTGGCAAGACCAGATACATCTACAGATCCAGGGATCGTGCTCCCACATGGGACGGCGGTTATCAAGCCAAATATACCGGTCATATACCAGTTCGGAGCCAATACCGAACATCACAATTGATGGACCTACACGACGACATAGTAAAATACAGGGGTGCCGCACACCCTTTGTGCTTCACCGATGAGGTTCTGGATCATGATTTCCTAGAAGGGTTTAAACCCGTGAATGTCGAGGCTTATGATGGAATGACGAATCCTGCTGTCTGGATAGAAGACTTTATTCTTCACATCCACATGGCTCGTGGAGATGATCTCCACGCCATCAAATACTTACCCCTCAAGCTGAAAGGACTAGCTCAGCACTGGCTGAACAGCCTCCCAGAAAACTCCATTGGAAGTTGGGAAGAACTTGAGGATGGTTTTTGGGCAAATTTTCAAGGGACCTATGTCCGGCCCCCAGATGCTGACGATCTAAGTCACATAATCCAACAACCCGGGGAGTCAGCCCATAAGCTTTGGAATCGGTTTCTCACTAAGAAGAACCAAATCATCGACTGTCCGGATGCCAAAGCCTTAGCGGCCCTCAAGGACAATGTCCGGGACGAATGGCTAGCTAGACACCTCGGTCAGTAAAAGCTAACGACAATGGCAGCCCTAAATAAACTCATGACCCGTTTTTGCGCGGGCGAGGACAGCTGGTTAGCCCGTAGCAGCACCAGCAACCCTGGCACATCCGAAGTCAGGGATGGCAATGGAAAGCCATGACGTAACAAAAACAAACGTCGAAATAATGATGGAAGCCCAGATGAGACAGTGGTAAATGCCGGATTCAATGGCTCCAGACCCGGTCAACAGAAGAATCCATTTAAAGGCAACAAAGATAGTCCATCTAGCCTGGACAAAATATTAGACAGGCCCTGCCAGATCCATGGCACCCCTGCTAAACCTGCGAACCATACCAACCATAGTTGTTGGGTCTTCAAGCAGGCCGGCAAGCTCAATGCCGAACACAAGGGAAAGGGACCTCAGAGCGAAGACGAGGATGAACCTCGCCAGCGAACACAAGGGGACAGAAGAAATTTCCACCGAAAATCAAAACGGTGAACATGATCTATGTCATGCATATCCCAAAGAGGGAGCGCAAGCGCGCACTCTGAGATGTCTATGCCGTTGAGCCTGTTGCCCCCAAATTCAACCCATCATCGGCTTGTCCGATCACCTTTGATCGCAGGGATCATCCGACTAGTATCCATCATGGGGGTTCGGCTGCCTTAGTGCTCGATCCAATAATCGATGGATACCATCTCACTCGAGTCCTTATGGATGATGGAGCAGTCTCAATCTGCTATACCAGGACACTATCCGCAAGATGGGGACATACCCGTCAAAAATCAAGCCAAGCAGCACGACCTTTAAAGGAGTGATACCGGGCGTAGAAGCCCGCTGCACGGGCTCTTTAACATTGGAGGTCGTATTCGGCTCTCCCGATAACTTTCGAAGCAAAGAGATAATCTTCGACATAGCTCCATTCTGAAGTTTCTATCATGCACTACTCGAAAGAACGGCCTTTGCCTGCTTTAATGCAGTCCCGCATTATGCTTATTTAAAGCTCAAAGTGCCTAGACCACGTGGCGTCATCACGGTCAATGGAAATATGGAGCGCTCTCTCCGTACGGAGGAGGACACTGCGGCCCTAGCAGTCGAAGTCCAAAACGGCCTATTCAAGCCGAACAGCTCATTGTTCGTTAAGACCGCGGACACAGCTAAACGTGTCCAGCATATGCCTCAATGCGGCAGCTCAGATGAACCTAAGCTCGATTAGCAGCTACGCCCCCATCGACTGCCCCATAAGGTGGTATCATATGTGCCTCCTGTACACAATTATGCCCTTAAAATTCCTTGGGCGGCGCTGGGGGCACACTACATACAAATAGTCCATAGTTCGGCTCGACCCTATTCGAACTCTAAAATTATCTTTCAAGGTTCACGAACCAGCTTTATTTACGGCCAAACTGGATTCTTTTTTCCAGGTTTTTTTATAGATGGCCATCACACTTCCCCCTTCAAGGACACATCACAAAGAAGAAAATGGCGCAGACGTGTAGCAGGGCCCCACGTTAAGGTTTGTTTTTAGATTAAGACCCTGTGTAAACCTTTTATTTCTTTTTGTTTTATACTTTCCTGGCATGTAAAATGTCCAATGAAGTTATCGGTATTATATCTAATTATACGGCTCGCCTAACTAGAATGAGATATTATTGAACCAGCTTGGTTCATATTGTGTTTGGAGTTTTATTCTTTCACCACATGTGTTCTGTCCCCACATCAGATTGCCACATGTGCCTTGACGCCAGGGTCCATTACCAGGGGCTATATTTGGCCCGGTATATGTTGAAAAGTGCGAACACCTATAGGGAGTGTTCGGCGTCCTGGATATTGCTTTATATGCATCAGTTCCGAATCATGTCTTGGGTCAATAGTTGGGTTGCCCGGCTCATGTGCTTACCCCTATGTTCCCGATTGTTCGGCTAGGGTGTAAAGGGAGAACTACTGCGATTGTACTTCTGGTTCATCCGGTCAAGTACCTCAGTAGAGAAAGCCGAAAACTGACTATCATGATAGGCGAGAATATGGTCAGCGATCCGGCGACTTAGTGTCATACTACGATCGATGGAGATCTACCCCGTGTTATACGAAGGGTTTGTTTTTGCCCAGCCCCCTACAAATGGACACCTTAATTCGGAAACACCATATACGCACCAGGGGCTAGTAGTTAGTCCAACTTGTCAAACTCCTATGGCTAAGTGAGAGCAATAAAGCTGCATAGTCTGATTGCCTAGTTCGCTCGGCATACACCTCCTACATGGACCAAGACGTTGGATAAAGAGTGTTTATGCATATGACCGAACACCCAAGTAATATTTACATGGGGGCTGAAGCCGACGACTAGAAACTTTCAGATTTATATAAACGGACGCACAGGAGGTGAAAGTCGCTCACATTATAATAGCGCAAAAATTATATAGACATCCGTTCATAAGCTTAAGTCTTTACAACCGGATACAACTACTCAAAGATATTATCCTTTGAGCACTGCCTTCTACAAGGCGGGTGCCTTCTGTGACGTCCTCAAAGTATCTCTCCGGCTCGCGGTGCTCCTTGCCTTCGGGCGGGCCAGCAGTGGCTATGTCATGCGCCTTCATCTTCCCCTAGTGCACTTTCACACGGGCGAAGGCCATCCGATCACCCTCTATACAGGCCGAGCGCTTCAACGTGTCGACCCACGGACTCGTTTCGATGAGCCGCTTCACCAATCTGAAGTAGCTACATGGGATTGGCTCAGCGGGCCATAGCTGGACTATCAAGTCCTTCAGGGCCGAACCCACCATGTTGTGCAGCTCGACCAACTGTTTCATCTGGTCGTTGAGGGGCATCAGATGTTTTGGCGCATTGAACTACGACCAGAACAGCTTCTTCGTGATGTTCCCCTCCTGGGCTCGGAAGTATTGGGCGGCGTCAGCACTGCTCCTCAGGAGATCCGCAAACACGCCTGGAGAACTCCATAACCGTGTCAGCCTAAGGTACTTCCTCCCTCCGAAGATGCTCTCTAAGAGAAAATTCTTACCAGATGCTATCTCCCACGCCTGCTTGATTTCCTCGCACACGCTGCGCGACTCGCTTCGCGCCTCCTGGGCAGCTTTGACTGCCGCAGTGAGCTCGGATGCTTGTTCCGAAGCCTTTTCTTCCAATGCCTCACATTTGCGAATAGCATCGTTGAGCTCAACTTGGACTTCGGACAGCCGAGCCTTGTGCTTTTGGCACGTGGTCTTTTCGACCTCTAGATCGACAACCGCTTTGTCAGCGGCTGCCCTGCTCGCCTCGGCCTCCTTCTTGGCCTTCGCGAGGTCGCCCTTGAGGGCCTCGAGCTCAGTGGCGCCAACTGTTTAATATAGAATATCGCAAATAGTTTATACTCAATTAAAATTATTAGTCTTCTTGACATCTTAATTTTCCAAATCCGCATACCTTGCGTCTCATCTAAACGCTGGTTGACACAGTCAAGGTCCGTGTTGGCCTCTGCTAGCTTCTGATTCAGTTCAGCAACTTCTGCAGCTTGTGCAGTTGCCGCAACTAGTGAAGCCTGTCCAAATGCAAAAGCATACATTTTAGATCTATAATATGATATTTTATGGATACTTTGTCCGGTTTTGTTCAGAATTACACAAAGCACTAGGGGCTACTGGCTATATATGTGCATATAAAATAAATAAAGTTCCATAAAGAACATTACATTGCATACCTCGAAGCCTGTAAGTAGGCTATTGAAGGCTTCATTTAGTCCGCCTTTGACGGACTAAATCTTCTTCATCACCGCACCCGTTATGGTGCGGTGCTGCTCCACGATGGAAGCACTTTGTAGTGATCCCTCCAGAGGGTCCAGCGCCTCTGGATTGACACCGGGCGCCGTAGGAATAGTTGTGTCCTCCCCCGCCTTGGGGGTCTGGTCTTTGTATTCCAGAGCCGCACTAGGCTCTAGATCGGTATTCGGCGGGGCCCCGGATTGTTTGGGCCCCCCATCTTCGGTCTCCATGGGGACTGTTTCCCCATGGTCAGCGGCAGCCGAGGTGTTACCCTCGGTCACCTCATCACCTGCCCCGCCCCATCTCCTTGAGCAGGAGACACACGCTGGGAGGTCACTTCGGTGTCCCCGCGGGCCACGGGCGATGGAGCTCGGACCAGCGGGTCGCTCTCCGTCTCTCTAGACGGCAGAGAGTTCCCCTCTGATAAGGAGGCGTTGGGGGTGTGCTTGGGGAGGGTTGTAGGTCAGCAGGTGAGAAATACTTAAAAAGCATTAATATGCTGAATGAGCAAGGTGTAGTAATTAATATATCCGAACAACTTACGTTTCAGCTAGGGGCTTCTCCCTAGGCTTCACCACAAAGCTGTGTTCGGACGATGAGTCCGAATGGGCGGGGAGGTTCAGCATCCTCTGGGGTGCGGCCTTGCCTGCGTCAGCAGCGGCCGCCCTCTTCTTCCCCTTGCCCTGGGCGGGGATTCTTCTTCTTCATCATCCTCCTCATCTTTAGAAGAGAGGATGTTGATCTCCACAGACTTCGCATCCGCAGGGCGGGGGCCCCTCTTGGCCTCCTTGCTCTTCTTCTTCGACTTCTTGCCCGGCGCCTTGTATGGCGCCGGAACCAGCATCACCAACAGTTGAGGCATGTCTGGGTCTTCTGGAAAAGGGGTCGGACACTTGATCAAAACTGCCTTCTTCGTCCAGCTCTGTATATCGCATAAAAACTCCAATTCCTATTATCATTGCCATAAGGAGGGAATATATGTTCGACGGAATTTATGATTACCTCTACTGCAGTAAACGCGGTGCTGTAGCACGAGTCCTCAGTTTCCTTTGGCCACTCCTTCTGGCCCTTGAAGAGGTATTTCCAGATCTCTACGTGCGTGTAGCCATATAGATGCTTCAAGGGTCGGGCTCCTGCCGGATCGAACTCCCATAGAAAGGAGTCCCGACATTGGCAAGGAAGGACAAGTCGGGCCAGCCTTACCTGAACCACAGTTGTGAGTTGGCAGCCTTTGGTGATCATGCCGGACACGTGGCCTTAGAGTGCTGTCACCTCAGCCTGAGACGCCTAGTTCGGACTCTTCGGTCTAGGAGGTTAGCCTCTCCCAGGGTCCAGATCCGAAAGCAAGCGCCGCCACCCATTTGGCGTCGCGGGGCTCAGTGATATAGAACCACTCATGCTGCCAAACCTTGTTCATCTCCACGAATGACCCCTTCAGCCAGGTTGCATTCGGGAGCTTTCTTATCATAGCGCCACCGCACTCCGCATGTTGCCCGTCCACCACCTTCACCTTCACATTGAAAGTCTTGAGCCATAGGCCAAAGTGTGGGGGAACGTGGAGAAAAGCTTCACACACCACTATGAAAGCAGAGATGTGAAGGATTGAATTCAGGGCTAGATCATGGAAATCTAGCCCGTAGAAAAACAGTAGACCCCGTACAAAGGGGTGAAGAGGGAATCCTAGCCCCTAATGAAGTGTGAGAGGAACACGACTCTCTCGTCCGCCTCCGGGATGGGAATCACCTTACCCTGGGCGGGGACTCGGTGCGCGATGTTGGTGTCGAGGTAGCCGGCGCTCCGGAGATCCTCCATTGTCTTCTCAGTAACCGTGGAAGCCTCCCACTTGCCTCTAGCGCCAGATTCGGCCATTGCTGGGGAAGGAAGTGGTGGTTGAGGAACTGAGAGCTGCGGGTGCAAGAGATGAGGATGTTGGGGCAAGGAAGATTGGAGAGCTAGGGCTTGAGGAAGGCATGGGGCTGATGGAAGGGATTGATATCCTTTTATAACATTGTGAATACAGAAGGTCCCCCCACTTTAGCCATAAACCTCGCCGGTTCCCAAAGCGGTCGTGTGTAATGCGCGATTTGGATGCTCACGTTACATTGATAAGGATCCCATAATAAGCGGGCACGATCTCTGTTCTGATAAGACGTGTCAGTGGGGTTATACCTCGAAATGCGAAACTAGAACCAAGTAAGATGGTTTGATATGTTAATGGGATGGACGCGATGCTTCGCCAAAAAGTTGTCAGTAAAGACACACTATTCATTTTCTTTCAATGCCTTGCCCTCAAGGCTAAGGGTTGTACTAACCATGCAGAACCTGACATAGTACATTCCTTGTAGAAGATAGTGCCTCAGTATGTTTGGAAGAAGGAACCCGCCTTGCAATGCCGAAGACAATACGGAAGCCGAACTCATCATCATCGAAGACAGGTTCAGGGGCTACTGGGGGAGTCCTGGATTGAGGGGTCCTCATGTGGCCGGATAACTCATTGTGGGCCGGACTGGTGGGCCGTGAAGATCATCGCTGAAGATCGTCTCTCGTATCCGGATAGGACTCCTGTGTGCGTATAATGGCAGGTTTTAGGTTTGGGTGTAATCTTTCCTTCCTTTGCAAGATGGTCATGTACAAACCCTAGGGCCCTCCGGTGTATATATAAACCGGAGGGTTTAGTCCGTAGAGGTTGAACAACAATAGCCGATTCATAGCAATCACCGTGGTTAGACTTCTAGGGTTTAGCCATTATGATCTCGGGGTAGATCAACTCTTGTAATCATATTCATCAAGATCAATCAAGCAGGAGTAGGGTTTTACCTCGATCGAGAGGGCCCGAACCTGGGTAAACACTGTGCCCCTTGTCTCCTGTTACCATCGATCCACAGACGCATAGTTCGGGATCCCCTACCCAAGATCCACCAGTTTTGACACCGACTAGGTAGGTGAAGACTTTCTTCTCCAAATTAAATTGACTGTTGTGTTTGTCAAACTTTACTTGTGGAAGTAGGTTTGCTATATCATAGTTTGTGAGATGCTAATACATTCAATGTATTGACCCTTTGTGGCTGCAACTTATCATGTTGCAGGATTTCCACATGATTAGTGAGATATAGTAGGGTCGCAAGTCTTCACTCAGCATTTTCTCGAGTGGGCACTAATGGGACTCATCATTGTCTTATGCTACATTTTCGCTGTTATTATTGAATAAGCTAGCTATGTGCTACAAGATTGTAATACTTTATGAACTTATGGATCGTACATTACACTAAATGATGCACTTGTTTTTTTATATTCATATGTACTGTGTGTGCTAGCGAGTAGATCCCGTACTAGCACGGTGAGCGCAGAGACATCGAATCTTATCAGATTCGGGTCGTTACAGCAAGCTCCAGCGATCCATCTATGGACCAGTGTAAGCATCTCGGAGTTGGAATATACGCTTTGATGAGGTGATCAAAGCATATGATTTTATACAGACTTATGGTGAAGCCTGTATTTACAAGAAAGTGAGTGGGAGCTCTGTAGCATTTCTGATATTATATGTGGATGACATATTGTTGAGGGGAAATGATATAGAATTTCTGGATAGCATAAAAGGATATTTGAATAAGATTTTTTTTAATGAAAGACCTCGGTGAAGCTGCTTATATATTAGGCATCAAGATCTATAGGGATAGATCGAGGCGCTTAATAGGACTTTCACAAATCATGCACCTTGATAAATTTTTGAAGAAGTTCAAAACGGATCAGTCAAAGAAAGGGTTCTTGCCTGAGTTGCAAGGTGTGAAATTGACTGAGACTCAAAGCTCGACCACGGAGGAGATAGAGGTAGAATGAAAGTCATTCCCTATGCCTCAATCATAGGTTCTATAAAGCATGACATGCTGTGTACCAGACCTGATGTGTGCCTTGACACGTGTCTGTCAAGGGGGTACAAGAGTGATCTAGGAGTGGATCACTGGACAACAGTCAAAATTATCCTTCGAGGAATAAGGAAATGTTTCTCGGTTATGGAAGTGATAAAGAGTTCGTCGTAAAGGGTTACATCGATGCAAGCTTTGACACTAATCTAGATGACTCTGGGTATCAATCTGGATGTGTATTGAACATGGGAGCAATTCGCTAGAGTAGTGATACGTCTCCAACGTATCTATAATTTTTTATTGTTCCATGCTATTATTTATGAAGTCTTGGATGTTTAATGGGCTTTATCATACACTTTTATATCATTTTTGGGACTAACCTACTAACCCAAAGGCCTAGTCCAGATTGTTGTTTTTTGCCTGTTTCAGGGTTTTGCTGAAAAAGAATATCAAACGGAGTCCAAACGGAATGAAACCTTCGCGAGAGATATTTTTGGAGAAAATCACGCACGAGGGACTTGAGAACCACATCAGGGGATCCTCGGGTGTCCACGAGGGTGGGGGCGCGCCCCCCTTCCCAGGGCGCGCCCCCTATCTCGTGGGCCCCTCGAGCACCCCCTGGTGTCCTCCTTCCTCCTATATAAGTCTACGTACCCCGAAACCTTCGACAACAGAGAGAAAACCCAAATTCCACGGTCGTAACCTTCTGTTCTCGTGGGATCCCATCTTGGAGCCTGTTCCGGAGCTCCATTGGAGGGGGATCCATCACGGAGTTCTTCATCATCATCATCATCGCCCTCACCATGAGTTGTGAGTAGTTTACCACAGACCTTCGGGTCCATAGCTAGTATCTAGATGGCTTCTTCTCTCTCTCTCTAGATCTCAATACAAAGTTCTGCTCGGTCTTCGAGGAGATCTATTCGATGTAATCTCTTTTTGCAGTGTGTTTGTCGAGATCCGATGAATTGTGAGTTTATGATGAAGATTATCTATGAAAGATATTTGGTTCTTCTCTGAACCTTTTATGTGTGTTCATAATATCCTCGCAAGTCCCTTCGAATTATTGGTTTGGTTTGGCCTACTAGATCTATAGTTCTTGCAATGGGAGAAGTGCTTGGCTTTGGGTTCAATCTTGCGGTGTCCTTTCCCAATGACTGTAGGGGCAGCAAGGCACGTATTGTATTGTTGCCATCGAGAATAAAAAGATGGGGTTTATATCATATTGCTTGAGTTTATCCCTCTACATCATGTCATCTTGCTTAAGGCGTTACTCTGTTCTTATGAACTCAATACACTAGATGCATGATGGATAGTGGTCGATGTGTGGAGTAATAGTAGTAGATGCAGAATCGTTTCGGTCTACTTGTCTCGGACGTGATGCCTATATGCAATGATCATGCCTAGATAGTCTCATAATTATTCGCTTTTCTATCAATTGCTTGACAGTAATTTATTTACCCGCCGTAGAATATCGCTATCATGAGAGAAGACACTAGAGAACACTATGGCCCCCGGGTCTATTCTCAACATATCAATCTACATCTACTTTACTTTTATTGATTTTATTTGTTGTTCTTATAAACTAAAAATACCAAAAATATAAACTATAATATCTATCAAATCTCACTTTCGTAACTGACCGTAAAGGGATTGACAACCCCTTATCGTGTTGGCTGCGAAGTTTTTATTTGTTTGTGCAGGTTCTCAAAAACTGAGGGAAATACTTACGCTACTGTGCTGCATCTCGCTTTCCTCTTCGAGGAAATACAACGCACGCTCGAGAAGTAGCAAGTAGCTTTATGCAAAGGATTGTAGACATAGATATTTGCAAAGTACACACGGATCTGAATGTTGCTGACCCATTGACTAAAACCCTCTATCACAAGCAAAATAGATCACACCTTAGAACTTTCAAGGTGTTAATCACATGGCGATGTGAACTAGATTATTGACTCTAGTAAACTCTTTGGGTGTTAATGACATGGCGATGTGAACTATGGATGTTAATCACATGGCGATGTGAACTAGATTATTGACTCTAGTGCAAGTGGGAGACTAATGGAAATATTCCCTAGAGGCAATAATAAAATGGTTATTATTATATTTCCTTAATCATGACAAAAGTTTATTGGTCATGCTAGAATTGTATTGACCGGAAACTTAAATACATGTGTGGATACATAAACAAAAATTGTGTCCCAAGTGAGCCTCTACTAGACTAGCTCATTGATCAAAGATGGTTAAGGTTTCCTAACCATAGACATGAGTTGTCATTTGATAACGGGATCGCATCATTTGGATAATGATGTGATGGACAAGACCCAACCATTAGCATAGCATATGATCGTTCAGTTTACTGTTACTGCTTTCTTAATACCAAATACATGTTCTTCGACCATGAGATCACTCCCAGATACCGGAGGAATACCTTGTGTGCTATCAAATGTCACAATGTAACTGGGTGATCATAAAGATGCTCTACAGGTATCTCCAAAGGTGTCTGTTGGGTTGGCATGGATCGAGACTAGGATTTGTCACTCCGTGTGACGGAGAGATATCTCTGGGCCCTCTCGGTAATACAACATCACAAGAAGCTTGCAAACAAAGTGACTAAGGAGTTAGTTACAAGATGATGTATTACGTAACGAGTAAAGAGACTTGTCGGTAACGAGATTGAACTAGGTATAGAGATACCGATGATCGAATCTCGGGCAAGTAACATACCGACAGACAAAGGGAATTACGTATGTTGTCATAAAGGTTCAACCAGCGAGAGATCTTCATGGAATATATAGGAATCAATATGGCATCCAAGTCCCGCTATTGGTTATTGGCCGGAGAGGTGTCTCGGTCCTGACTACATAATTCCTGAACCCGTAGGGTCGCACGCTTAACGTTCGTTGATGCTAGAGTAGTATTGGGATATTTAATGAGTGGTAACCAAATGTTGTTCGGAGTCCCGGATGAGATCCCGTACGTCACGAGGAGTCTCGGAATGGTCGAGAGCTAAATATTTATATATGGGAAGTCATATTTTGGGTTCTGAAAAAAGGTGCAGTTTTTTGGGTATTGTGCCGGGAAGCTTCTAGAAGGTTGCAGAGGATTCCGGAGGGATCCGGATGTCCACAAGTGGGTTCACCATGACCCAAGGGCTAGCGTGGGCTGCGGGGAGATGCCCTGGCCTTATTGGGCTAGGCGCACCAAGTCCTCAAAAGCCCATGTGGCTAGGGAAGGCAAAAAATGAAGGATTCCTAGTAGGAATAGGATTGGACATCGAGTCTAAGTCCTCTCCCCCCTTAGCTGCGTCCTAGGGCTTGGAGGGGCTATTTTTCATGCCCCTCCACCTATATATAGAGGGGAGGGGCACCCCAAGAGGACACACCAAGCCCTTGGCGCCCCTCTCTCTCCCATTACTCTGTAGTTCCACCGCCTCGTCCCGACAACGCTTAGTGAAGCGATGTCGGTGCTACACCACCATCATCACCGCCACGCCGTCTTGTTAGTTGTAACCCCATCTACTTCTCCTCTCCCGTTAGCTGGATCAAGAAGGAGGATACGTAATTGGGCCGCACGTGTGCTAAACTCAGAGGTGTCGTCCGTTCGGCACTAGATCGGTTGGATCATGATCGGATCGCGAAGAGTACGACAACATCTACAGCGTGATAAATGCTTCCGCTTGGCTATATACAAGGGTATGTAGATGCTCTCCCCCTCTAGTAGCTATGCATCTCCATGAATAGATCTTGCGTGCGCGTAGAATTTTTGGTTTTTTCCATGCAACGTTCCCCAACACGACCAAGTTTGGATTACAGCCCAAATGCTACCACATAAACATCAGGGGGAAGATAGGGACTGAAAGAGCTAGCTTCAGCATCCCAGTCTAAGCACCCCCGGCCTCCATCCCTGTGACGCACGGTACACCTCGCTTGCCACCTGCTTGGCCCTAGTGCCACTGATAAAATGAAGTAATAATACAGTTAAAATAGAGCGAGTGTCCTCTATATCATTTCATTTCCAATGTAGATAAGGAAAGTGCTTCTCTTTTTTAGTATATGTTTCATCAACTAGTCACATTATTAATATTGAAGTGTTTTTACAAACTGGACTGCTTAATTTTAGTTGATCTGCACAAAAATAGAGATTGGAATGTCTCAAGGCCCCTCCTTGTACTACCGTTGTACACTAATGTTCATCACTGGCAGAAGGTGTATCGGGGAGAATTGGGTCGATTTTCAATATAAGGCCTACCGTATATGAGGCATCGTAGGGCCCATCTCGCCCTCGCACCATAGATGTCCTTCTGAGAGGTCTGGTGCTAGCTTTGGAAGATGGGAGGAGAGACGGTGGTCTTGCAATGGAGAAGAGGGAGAGGCGAGACGGTGGTTTTGCAATGGAGAAGATGGAGAGGAGAGGGGTGGAATTTCAATGGAGAAGAGGAGGAGGCGAGACGATGGTTTTGGAATGGAGATGATGGAGAGGAGAGGGGGTGGTTTTGCAGGGTAAGGATCCTGTGCAGTAGCGCACCATGCAGTACGGTCACTGCCGTGTGGACTCGGCCCCACATGTCATTCGCACTACAGCACCATACAGTACTGCAGATGATCTCAACCAAGTTTTGCAATGGAGAAGAGGTAGAGGAGCATGTGGCAGCAACTAAGGATTTGACGAGAAGGACGATGCGCTGTGACTAGTTCAAAATCAAAATCAATTTACCCTTCAATTAAGAAAGCGACCCCACATTAACTAGTCTCCCATGTATTCTAGGTCATATTTGACCATGATTTTCACAAATAAAATATATGTTAACGTTGCAAAATAATATAATTTGGAAGTGCATTCAGATACAGACCAAACGATACAATTTTTTATGACATGCATTCACATTTTGCTTGTCAAATACAGTACGTGCTCAAACTTTGACCTTAAAATAGGCAATACAAAAAAAATACTTCCAAGCACATCGTCGCTCCTCTCCTCTTCCATTTCAAAACCATTGCAGCTCCTCTCCCGCTCTAATCCAAAACCAGCGCCGCTCCTCTCCTCTTCCATTCAAAATCAACCGCCGGCGAGTGAAGGTGCTGTGGAGAAGTAGATTGATGCAGGAGTACAACCGATACGTGACGATCGTAGACGACGACCATGCGAAGCTAGCCAGAATGTTGGAGATATAGTCTTGGTATGAAAACCCGGAGCAATTAGCGACGACGGCGAAAGGGATAGCCAAATATCTGGAAAAGAGCGAAAAGTAGGCGATACACCAGGAGGGAGTCGCGCGGGAGTACATAGAGTTGCTCCTCTGGGCCATGGAGCAGACAGATTCACCTAATCCAATCGTGGGGTAGTGGTGGTGGGAGCATCTATCCAAGATCGAGCATCTACACGGTGCCGTTTGTGAGGGTGCCGTGGCAGAGCGAGCCAGTGGAGTCTTCGTCGGCCGTAACCAACTGCAAGAGGAGAAAAGCAGTTGGCGCAATGATGCTTCCCCGCAATCCTCTCCCTCGCCGTTCACCTCATCTCGCGGGGCAGCTGTCTGCCACCGAGGAATAGGAGGGGACTGCCTCCTCCCCCCCCCCAATAGTCTCAGGAGGAGCTTAGGGTTGTCAGTATTTGTAGGTTGCGAATTGTGTTTTGTGTTGTGTATTTTGACAGTACTTTCATATATGAATGTCAGATTTGCAGTATTGAGCATATGATGTATTTTCTGAAATCTAGAGATCTTTTTTTAGCACTTCAAAAAATGTAGTTTCATATAAAAGTGCAGACAATGTGATTCTCACAGAAGAAACTACAAGTTTCGGTTTCAGAGGGCGGAGCATTTATATTAACATGACCTTTTCGAACAGGGATAACATCATGTTGGAAGTTTATTCATGGTCGAAAATGGAACTACCAGCCAGTTAACATCATGTTGGTCAACATTCATGCATGGCACATCTTAATATGATGCACAGTCAAAAAGATATGCTATTTTCAAAATACCCACACAATGTTGAGTGCGAAAAATAGATAAAATGAGGGACGAAGTTTTACCAAGTGTTGGAGGTGGTGTGCATAGATGATAATGAGGACCAATATGTCAGTAATGGCAGAGGCAAAAAATTGGCGATATGTTCCCTGTGTCAGGTGGAGTCGAACCCAGGCGCAACAGCGGTTGGGCAGTTGAACCTGGCCACTAGGCTATTTCAGAACTTTCAGTAGAAATTTGGCACAACTTCTACCACTACTGTAGCACGTCTTCCCCGGCTCTGGTGCGTTTTTGTCCGGGACCTGGATGTCGTCCTCCTTCTTTGTGTGCTCGCCGCGGCGCCGTTGTCTGTCGTTGTGAACATGCTTAACAAATGAGAGGAATCTGGAGAGGACTATACGTGGAGAAGCATACAATCGGGACCAATCGGGTCCAGGGACGTACGCTAGTAAGTGCCTCATTGAAAAAATACTTCCCCCTAATGCTATACTGACGTTGGGGCCCACAGGTTTGTCAATGTAGTTATTCGTACTAAGGAGATAAATTTACAACGAAGCCATTTATTGAGGAGCTAGCAGGTAGTACCATTGATTATCGGTGGGCTAGCAAGTATCAGCTGGGTTTTTGTTTATTGAGAAATGTATCAGCTAGGTTGTGGGCTTCCTAGTCTAGGCTTTCTTTTCTAACATGTGCAGCCCATGACATGTCGGTTTGTATTTTTTTAGGGTCGTCAAGTATGGGCTTGCCTATGGGCCTCTCATCCTAGGTTTTATTTTTCTTAAACATCCGCATCCCAACTTTTATATGTTTCTTAAAGAAGAAAACGCAGAGGTCTGTTCTATTTTTTTATTTAAGAAAAGGAATGCCAGGTCGAACTTATGTTCCCTTTTAACTATATTATATGTATTTATATTATTTTATATATTATTGTTATTATCATCATATGTTTAACAAATACTTACATACATAAGTAAAAAATACCCCACGTCTTATTAACTTATAAATTAATTTTTTAACAATAAAATCATGTTGTTTTTTTACTTTCAGGCAAAGAAAATGCTGGTCATTGTGTAGAAAAGCTTGGTAAGATTTGAGGACCAATGTAATAATAAAGTGCTTATTATTTAAATATATTTATAAGAAAATGCTCAGCCACTGTTTATTTTTTGATAACATTGTTGCGCCCAACCCAACTATATAATTAGAACCAGCCCAGCAAAATTGTGTATTTCGTGAAAGTGCAAATGGACTGTAATTTTTTAGGAAAAAATAAATGAACCGCATGGACGCTACATTAATTATTCACCCAACCCAGCAAATTTGTGTATTTCGAGAAAGTGCAAATAGGCTATAGTTTTATAGAAATAATATAAATGGGCCGCATGGACGCTACATTATTTGTAAACCCAGCCCAGCAAATGGACTGTAAATTCTAAAAAAATGGGTTGAATATGTGCCGCATTTTAAGAGGCTCAAATGTGGGCCAATAGGTCGAAGCGAATGCAAGTCGTTGTCAACTTAGTCAACAAATGATTCTGACAACCTTAGCCATTCGATTTACATCCAATGGCCGACATCAATATTCAGTCTCTTGTCTTCTTCCTCCAGCGCCACCGGGACCACCTCCTCCCGCCTCCGGCTAGTAGCAGCTCTGCTTAGCAAGCTTCGCTGCGAAGCGATACCCAACCGCCGGCCATGACATCCCCTCCACACCTCCTCTTATTCTCCGCCTAATGCAGAAGCACGCTGCACCAGAACCAGTTAACCCTCGTACACCCCTCCGCCTACGACTCCACTACCGTGTCTTTCCATCTCCGGCTCGTTGCTGTCCGGGGCCTCGCCATCCTCCATCGCCTCGGTGCGCTTGGCGCGGCGTGGTCAACAAACGAGAGTCATCGGAAGAAGATTGTACCTGGAGAGGCTGACAGTGCAGACGCACCAGGTCCATGGACGCACGCATGCAACCGCCTCCTTATTACGTGAAAAAATAAATTATTCCTCCCCCTGAAAGCTAGGACCCACCACCTATATCTTCGCACAGAAGGAAATGCCTCCTTATTCCTGCCCCTCACACCTCGGACCCACCAACAACATCTTCGCAAGCGGAAGTGCATCCTTATTATGCGCGAAAAAAATGATTCCGCCACTGACAACTGGGACCCGCCAATTATATCCTCGCACGCAAGGAAGTGCCTCCTTGTCCTCCCTGACAGCTGGGACCCACCCGGTGGAAGCGTACGTAGCGTTATCTGTCTGGTCGCGAACGTATACGTACATGGCGGTTGATCGATCTCTCTGCGGTGATGAACTGTGAGTAAGGAGCGACTCACGTTGTACGTACAGTCTCGTCTAAACTGTGTATACGTATGTACAGCCACAGGGTAAAAGATATGGCTACGTACGTACATACGGGCAAGGCCTCGAACTCGTACTCGCGCATACGTATGGCCAGGGTTGGTGTACATGGAGAGGCAGCAAACGGCAGCAACGGCGTCGTGTTCATCGGCAGCCAACCGGCTCGGTCGGAATGAAGAAATAGCGTCGTGTTCATCGGGAGGCAACGGAACGAGTCGTGTTCATCGGGAGCCAACCGGCTTGGATGGAACAACAGAAACCTGGTATGGCGTACAGCAAAACATAGGGAAACAACCTTCTACTCGAGCGTGTATGGTCGAAATGGGGTCATGTTCATCGGGAAGGGTCTGGCGTACCGCAAAACGAAGGAAACGGCCTTCTGCTCGACTGGCTACGGTTGAAATGGGATCATGTTCAGCGGGAGGGGTCTGGCGTACCGCAAAACAGAGGAAACGGACTTGTGTTGGAGCTCTATGGTTGAAACGGGGGTCTTGTTCATGGGGAGGCATGTGAAGTATCGCAAGACGAGACTCGACGGGCCACTATTCACCCACCGTCGACTTCCTCCAGCCTCCACCTGCACTGTTCATCCACCGCGTCTTCCTCTGCCTCCACCGGCTACTTTTCAATCAGCCCTCCACGGGGCCCTGTTCATCCACCCCCAACTGGCTCGGCTGTTGCGGCCTCCTCTCTCTCGTGGTCCCATTCATCCAGCGGCAATGGCCTACTACTACTACCACAAGGTCTTGTTCATCCAACCCCACCAAGAACTGTTCATCAAACCCCAACCACGTACGTCTTGAATCGTTCAACCAACCCCACATTCATTGTTCATCAAGAGGAAGGAGGTTTGATCGGCTTCAGTAAGCAGCAGTAGCGATTGATCAGGTTCAGTTAGCAGCGAAGGAGTCGGTCGGGTTCAGTTAGCAGCGAAGGGATCGATCACTCGGATTCAGTAATGTAGCTAGTGCAATCACTCAGGTTCCATCCTTGCGACACGCCGTACACCTCGCTTGCCACCTGCTTGACCCTAGTGCCACTGATAAAATGAAGTAACAATACAATTAAAATAGAGCGAGTGTCCTCTCTATCATTTAATTTCCAATGTAGATAAGGAAAGTGCTTCTCTTTTTTAGTATATGTTTCATCAACTAGTCACATTGTTAATGTTTAAGTGTTTCTGCAAACTGGGCTGCTTAATTTTAGTTGACTTGCACAAAAATAGAGATTGGAATGTCTCAAGGCCCCTCCTTGTACTACCGTTCTACACTGATGTTCATCACTGGCAGACGGTGTATCGGGGAGAATTGGGTCGATTTCCAATATGAGACCTACCGTATATGAGGCGTCGTAGGGCCCATCTCGCCCTCGCATCATGGCATACTTTGATACTATCACAATATTTTCACATTAAGAAAATGGAGTTTCTTCTATTTATTAGTGTATCTTTCATCAACTAGTGACATTATAATGTAATGGCGCTTTTTCATTATCTGTGCAGACAGGGTTATTCAGCTGCATTTTGGTGGAACAGCACAAATGTACGGATGGAACCAGCATATATGCAGAGTGCGAGGTGCAAAGTAAAAATTACCGACACCAACCATGCTCCATCTAAGCATTGGCGCTCTCTGAGGACGGATCTTTCCTGGCAGCAAATCCTCTAATCAAATACTAATAGCTTATATTGGCACTTTTCTAGGGAGTACTCTTTTTTGAAAGAAGCACCAATTGATTTTTCTTTATCTATAAATAGTGTCACAACTTTGTTTTTGGTCCAGAACAATTTTAGGGTTATTGGCGTAGTACTCGGAGACTGATTGTAAGTATGATTTTCGTTAGCCATCACACTTATTCTAAGCATGAGTAGAGGGATGATTAGGTTAGTGCAAAGCTTACCTTAAACCCTACCGCCGTCGTTGAAATGAGGCAAGTGGCGAGGGAACCGTGGAGAACGGTGGGGAAGCGACGTCGCGCCATCCGGCCTCCTCTTGCGGTGGTAGAACGAATACTTCTTTGGGCTCCGGTAGGCACTGCACCCTCACGAATGGCACACCGTACTCGATTGATTCGTTATCCTCTCGATGTTCGACATTTGACCCGTATGCCCACCACCTCCGCCTGACTTTCGCATCGAGCGAATCTGTCTGCTCCATCGCCCAGAGGAGATACTCGATGAACTCGAAGGACTGCGGCGTGACTGCCACCGGGGAGTACATCACTGCCCGAATCACCGTCGTCTCGCTCTTTCTCATACATTGCCACATGGCCCTCACCGTCCTCGAAATCTCCCGCTCGTTGTCAAACCAAGTAAGGATCACCTTCAACCTAGCTAACATCGCCTGGTCGCCACCGGCGATCTTCCCGATTCGCTACAGCATCCTCTCCATAGATGTCCCTCTGAGAGGTCCGGTGCTAGCTTTGGAAGATGGGAGGAGAGACGGTGGTCTTGCAATGGAGAAGAGGGAGAGGCGAGACGGTGATTTTGCAATGGAGAAGATGGAGAGGAGAGGGGTGAAATTTCAATGGAGAAGAGGGGGAGGCGAGACAATGGTTTTGGAATGGAGATGATGGAGAGGAGAGAGGGTGGTTTTGCAGGGTAAGGATCCTCTGCAGTAGCGCACCATGCAGTACGGTCACTGCCGTGTGGACTCTGTCCCACATGTCATTCGCACTACAGCACCATACGGTACTGCAGATGATCTCAACCAGGTTTTGCAATGGAGAAGAGGTAGAGGAGCATGTGGCAGCAACTAAGGATTTGACAAGAAGGTCGGTACGCTGTGACTAGATCAAAATCAAAATCAATTTACCCTTCAATTAAGAAAGCGGACCCACATTAACTAGTCTCCCATGTATTCTAGGTCATATTTGACCATGATTTTCACAAATAAAATATATGTTAATGTTGCAAAATAATATAATTTGGAAGTACATTCAGATACAGACCAAACGATACAATTATTGATGACATGCATTCACATTTTGCTTGTCAAATACAGTACGTGCTCAAACTTCGACCTCAAAATAGGCAAATAAAAAAATACTTCCAAGCCCATCGCCGCTCCTCTCCTCTTCCATTTCAAAACCATTGCAGCTCCTCTCCCGCACTAATCCAAAACCAGTGCCGCTCCTCTCCTCTTCCATTCAAAATCAACCGCCGGCGAGTGAATGTGATGTGGAGAAGTAGATCGATGCAGGAGTACAACCGATACGTGAGGATCGCAGACGGCGACCATGCGAAGCTAGCCAAGATGTTGGAGATATAGTCTTGGTTTGACAACCCGGAGCAATTAGCTACGACGGCGAAAGCGATAGCCTAATATCTGGAAAAGAGTGAAAAGGAGGCGATACACCGGGAGGGAGTCGCGCGGGAGTACATAGAGTTGCTCCTCTGGGCCATGGAGCAGACAGACTCACCGAATCCAATCGTGACGTAGTGGTGGTGGGAGCATCGATCAAAGATGGAGCATCCACCAGAGATTGAAGGATCGAGCATCTACATGGTGCCATTTTTTGAGGGTGTCGTGGCAGAGCGAGCCAGTGGAGTCTTCGTTGACCGTACCCAACTGCAAGAGGAGAAAAGCAGTTGGCATGATGATGCTTCCCCGCCATCCTCTCCCTCGCCGTTCACCTCGTCCCGCGGGGCAGCTGTCTGCCGTCGAGGAATAGGAGGGGACTGCCTCCCCCCCCCCCCCCAATAGTATCAGGAGTAGCTTAGGGTTGTCAGTATTTGCAGGTTGCAAATTGTGTTTTGTGTTGTGTATTTTGAGAGTACTTTCAGATATGAATGTCAGATTTGCAGTATTGAGCATATGATGTATTTTTTGAAATCTAGAGATCTTTTTTAGCCCTTCAAAAAATGTAGTTTCATATAAAAGTGCAGATAATGTGACTCTCAGAGAAGAAACTGCAAGTTTCAGTTTCAGAGGGCGGTTCTTTTATATTAACATGCCCTTTTTGAATTGGGATAACATCATGTTGGAAGTTTATTCATGGTCGAAAATGGAACTACCAGCCGGTTAACATCATGCTGGTCAACATTCATGCATGGCACATCTTAATATGATGCACAGTCAAAAAGATATGCTATTTTCAAAATACCCACACAATGTTGAGTGCGAAAAATAGATAAAATGATGGACGAAGTTTTTCCAAGTGTTGGAGGTGGTGTGCATAGATAATAATGAGGACCAACATGTCAGTAATGGCAGAGGCAAAAAATTGGTGATATGTTCCCTGTGTCAGGTGGAATCGAACCCGGGCGCAACATCGGTTGGGCAGTTGAACCTGGCCACTCGGCTATTTTAGAACTTTCTATAGAAATTTGGCACAACTTCTACCACTAATGTAGCACGTCTTCCCCGACTCTGGTGCGTTCTTGTCCGGGACCTGGATGTCATCCTCCGCCTTTGTGCGCTCGCCGCGGCGCCGCTGTCTGCCGTTGTGAACATGCTTAACAAATGAGAGGAATCTGGAGAGGACTGTATGTGGAGAGGCGGACAATCGGGACCCATCGGGTCCATGGCAGTACGCTAGCAAGTGCCCCATTGAAAAAATACTTCCCCCTAATGCTATACTGACGTTGGGGCCCACAGGTTTCTCAACGTAGTTACTCCTACTAAGGAGATAAATTTACAACGAAGCCATTTATTGAGGAGCTAGCAGGGAGTACCATTTATTATCGGTGGGCTAGCAAGTATCAGCTGGGTTTTTGTTTATTGAGAAATGTATCAGCTAAGTTGTGGGTTGCCTAGTCTAGGCTTTCTTTTCTAACATGTGTAGCCCACGAAATGTCGGTTTGTATTTTTTTAGGGTCGTCATGTATCAACTGGCCTATGGGCCTCCCATCCTAGGTTTTATTTTTCTTAAACTTCCGAATCCCAACTTATATATTTTTGTTAAAGAAGAAAACACAGAGGTATGTTCTATTTTTTTATTTAAGAAAAGGAATGCCAGGTCCAACTTATGTTCCCCTTTTAACTATATTATATGTATTTATATTATTTTATATATTATTGTTATCATCATCATATGTTTAACAAATACTTACATACATAAGGAAAAAAAATACCCCACGTCTTATTAACTTATAAATAATTTTTTTAACAATAAAATCATGTTGCTTTTTTACTTTAAGGAAAAGAAAATGCTGTTCATTGTGTAGAAAAGCTTGGTAAGATTTGAGGACCAATGTAATAATAAAGCGCTTATTATTTAAATATATTTATCTGAAAATGCTTAGCCACTGTTTATTTTTTGATAACATTGTTGCGCCTAACCCAACAATATAATTAGAACCAGCCCAGCAAAATTGTGTATTTCGTGAAAGTGCAAATGGGATGTAATCTTTTTGGAAAAAAATAAATGAGCCGCATGGACGCTATATTAATTGTTCACCCAACCCAGCAAATTCGTGTATTCCGAGAAAGTGCAAATGGGCTATAGTTTTTTAGAAATAATTTAAATGGGCCGCATGGACGCTACATTATTTGTTCACCCGGCCCATCAAATGGACTGTAAATTCTAAAAAAATGGGTTGAATATGTGCCACATTTTTGGAGGCTCAAATGTGGGCCAATAGGTCGAAGCCAATGCAAGACGTTGTCAACTTTGTCAACAAATGATTCTGACAACCTTAGCCATTCGATTTACATCCAATGGCCGACATTCATATTCAGTCTCTTGTCTTCTTCCTCCAGCGCCACCGGGACCACCTGCTCCCGCCTCCGGCTGCTAGCAGCTCTGCTTAGCAAGCTTCGCTCCGAAGCGATACCCCACCGTTGGCCATGCCATCCCCTCCACAGCTCCTGTTATTCTCCGCCGAATGCAAAAGGACGCCGCATCAGAACTAGTTAACCCTCGTACACCTCTCCATCTAGGACTCCACTGCCGCGTCTTTCCATCTTCGGCTCGTTGCCGTCCTGGGCCTCGCCATCGTCCAACGCCTTGGTGCGCTTGGCGCGGCGTGGTCAACAAACGAGAGTCATCGGAAGAAGACTGTACCTTGAGAGGCTGACACTGGGGACGCACCAGGACCATGGACGCACGCATGCAACCGCCTCCTTATTACGTGAAAAATTAAATTATTCCTCCCCCTGAAAGCTAGGACCCACCATCTATACCTTCGCACAGAAAAAAATGATTCCACCTCTGGCCGCTGGGACCCGCCAGTTATATCCTCGCACGCAAGGAAGTGCCTCCTTGTCCTCCCTGACAGCTGGGACCCACCTGGTGGAAGCGTACGTAGCGTTATCTGTCTGGTCGCAAACGTGTACGTACATGCCAGTTGATCGGTCTCTCCGCAGCGATGAACTCTGAGTAAAGAGCGACTCACGTTGTATGTACAGTCTCGTCTAAACCATGTATACATATGTACAACCACATGGTAAAAGATATGGCTACGTACGTACATACGGGCGAGGTCTTGAACGTGTACTCGCGCATACGTATGGCTAGGGTTGGTGTACATGGAGAGGCATCAAACGACAGCAACGGCGTCGTGTTCATCAGCAGCCAACCGGCTCGGTCGGAATGGAGAAACATCATCGTGCTCATCGGGAGGCAACAGAACGGGTCGTGTTCATCGGGAGCCAACCGGCTTGGACGGAACAACTGAAACCTGGTATGGCGTACCGCAAAACTTAGGGAAACGGCCTTCTGCTCGAGCGTGTAGGGTCGAAATGGGTTCATGTTCATCGGGAAGGGTCTGCCGTACCGCAAAACGAAGGAAACGACTTATGCTCGACTGGATACGGTCGAAATGGGATCATGTTCATCAGGAGGGGTCTGGCGTACCGCAAAATAGAGGAAACGGACTTGTGTTGGAGCTCTATGGTCGAAACGGGGGTCTTGTTCATCAGGAGGGGTGTGAAGTACCGCAAGACGAGACTCCATGGGCCACTATTCACCCACCGTCGACTTCCTCTAGCCTCCACCTGCACTGTTCATCCATCGTGTCTTCCTCTGCCTCCACCGGCTACTGTTCAACCGGCCCTCCACCGGCTACTGTTCAACCAGCCCTCCACGGGGCCCTGTTCGTCCACCCCCAACTGGCTCGGCTGTGGCGGCCTCCTCTCTCTCGTGGTCCTGTTCATCCAGCGGCAATGTCCTACTACTACTACCACGAGGTCTTGTTCATCCAACCCCACCGAGAACTGCTCATCCAACCCCAGCCATGTACGTCTTGAATCGTTCGACCAACCCCAAGTTCATTGTTCATCAAGAGGAAGCAGGTTTGATCGGCTTCAGTAAGAAGCAATAGCGATTGATCGGGTTCAGTTAGCAGCGAAGGAGTCATTCTGGTTCAGTTAGCAGCAAAGGGATCGATCGCTCCGGTTCAGTAATGTAGCTAGTGCAATCACTCGGTTTCCATCCTTGCGAAACACGGTACACCTCGCTTGCCACCTACTCGACCCTAGTTCCACTGATAAAATGAAGTAATAATACAGTTAAAATAGAGCGAGTGTCCTCTCTATCATTTCATTTCCAATGTAGATAAGGAAAGTGCTTCTCTTTTTTAGTATACGTTTCATCAACTAGTCACATTGTTAATGTTTAAGTGTTTCTGCAAACTGGGCTTCTTAATTTTAGTTGATCTGCACAAAAATAGAGATTGGAATGTCTCAAGGCCCCTCCTTGTACTACCGTTGTACACTGATGTTCATCACTGGCAGAAGGTGTATCGGGGAGAATTGAGTCGATTTCCAATATGAGGCCTACCGTATATGAGGCATCGCAGGGCCCATCTCGCCCTAGTACCATGGCATACTGTGATACTATCACAATATTTTCACATTAAGAAAATGAAGTTTCTTCTAATTATTAGTGTATCTTTCATCAACTAGTGACACTATAATGTAATCGCGCTTTTTCATTATCTGTGCAGACAGGGTTATTCAGCTGCATTTTGGTGGAACTGCACAAATGTATGGATGGAACCGGCATATATGCAGAGTGTGAGGTGCAAAGTAAAATTTACCAACACCAACCATGCTCCATCTAAGCATTGGCGCTCTCTGTGGACGGATCTTTCTCGGCAGCAAATCCTCTAATCAAATACTAATAGCTTATATTGGCACTTTTCTAGGGAGTACTCTTTTTTGAAAGAAGCACCAATTGATTTTTCTTTATCTAAAAATAGTGTCACAACTTTGTTTTTGGTCCAGAACTATTTTAGAGTGATTGGCATAGTACTCGGAGACTGATTGTAAGCATGATTTTCATTAGCCGTCACACTGATTGTAAGCATGAGTAGAGGGAAGATTAGGTAAGTGCGAAGCATACCTTACAGCCTACCACCGCCATTGAAACGAGGAAAACGGCGAGGGAACCATGGAGAACGGTGGGTAAGCGACGTCGCGCCATCCGGCCTCCTCTTGCGGTGGGAGAACGAATACTCCTTTGGGTTCCGGCTGGCACTGCACCCTCAGGAATGGCACACTGTACTCGATTGATTTGTTATCCTCTGGAGGTTTTACCTTTGACCCGTACACTCACCACCTCCGCCTGACTTCTGCATCGGGCGAATCTGTCTTCTCCATCGCCCATAGGAGATACTCCATGAACTCGAAGGACTGCGGTGTGACTGCCACCGGGGAGTACATCACTGCCCTAATCACCGTCGTCTCGCTCTTTTGCATACGTTGCCACATGGCCCTCACCGTCCTCGAAATCTCCCGCTCGTTGTCAAACGAAGTAAGGATCTCCTTCAACCTGGCTAACATCGCCTGGTCGCCACGGGCAATCTGTCTGATTCACTGTTGCATCCTCTCCATAGATGTCCTTTTGAGAGGTCCGGTGCTAGCTTTGGAAGATGGGAGGAGAGACGGTGGTCTTGCAATGGATAAGAGGGAGAGGTGAGATGGTGGTTTTGCAATGGAGAAGATGGAGAGGAGAGGGGGTGGTTTTTCGATGGAGAAGAGGGGGAGGCAAGACGGTGGTTTTGGAATGGAGATGATGGAGAGGAGAGGGGGTGGTTTTCGAGGGTAAGGATCCTCTGCAGTAGCGCACCATGCAGTTCGGTCACTGCCATGTGGACTCGGCCTCACATGTCATCTGCACTACATGACCATACAGTACTAGAGATCATCTCAACCAGGTTTTGGGATGGAGAAGAGGTAGAGGAGCATGCGGCAACAACTATGGATTTGACGAGAGGGCTGATGCGCTATGACTAGATCAAAATCAAAATCAATTTACCCTTCAATTAAGAAAGCGACCCCACATTAACTAGTCTCCCATGTATTCTAGGTCATATTTGACATTGATTTTCACAAATGAAATATATGTTAACGTTGCAAAATAATATAATTTGGAAGTACATTCAGATACAAACCAAACGATACAATTTTTGATGACATGCATTCACATTTTGCTTGTCAAATACAGTACGTGCTCAACCTTTGACCTCAAAATAGACAAAACAAAAAAATACTTCCAAGACCATCGCCGCTCCTCTCCTCTTCCATTTCAAAACCACTGCAGCTCCTCTCCCGTTCTAATCCGAAACCAGCGTCGCTCCTCTCCTCTTCCATTCAAAATCAACCGCCGGCGAGTGAAGGTGTTGTGGAGAAGTAGATCGATGGAGGAGTACAACCGATACGTGAGGATCGCAGATGGTGACCATGTGAAGCTAGCCAGGATGTTGGAGATATAGTATTGGTTTGACAACCCGGAGCAATTAGGGGCGACAGCGAAAGCGATAGCCAAATATCTAGAAAAGAGCGAAAAAGAGGCGATACACCGGGATGGAATCGCGCGGGAGTACATAGAGTTGCTCCTCTGGGCCATGGAGCACACAGATTCACTGAATCCAATCGTGAGGTAGTGGTGGTGGGAGCATCGATCCAAGATGGAGCATCCACCAGATATTGAAGGATCGAGCATCTACACGGTGTCGTTTGTGAGAGTGCCGTGACAGAGCGAGCCAGTGGAGTCTACGTTGACCGTACCCAACTGCAAGAGGAGAAAAGCAGTTGGCGCGATGATGCTTCCCCACCATTCTCTCCCTCGACGTTCACTTAGTCTCGTGGGGCAGCTGTCTGCCGTCGAGGAATAGGAGGGGACTGCCTCCCCCCCCCCCAATAGTCTCAGGAGGAGCTTAGGGTTGTCAGTATTTGCAAGTTGTGAATTGTGTTTTTTGTTTTGTATTTTGAGAGTACTTTCAGATATGAATGTCGGATTTGTAGTATTGAGCATATGATGTATTTTCTGAAATCTAGAAATCTTTTTTTAGCACTTCAAAAAATGTAGTTCCATATTAAAGTGCAGACAATGTGATTCTCAGAGAAGAAACTGCAAGTTTCAGTTTCAGAGGGCAGATCATTTATATTAACATGCCCTTTTCAAACAGGGATAACATCATGTTGGAAGTATATTCATGGTCGAAAATGGCACATCTTAATATGATGCATAATCAAAAAGATATGCTATTTTCAAAATACCCACACAATGTTGAGTGCGAAAAATAGATAAAATGAGGGACGAAGTTTTTCCAAGTGTTGGAGGTGGTGTGCATAGATGATAATGAGGACCAACATGTCAGTAATGGCAGAGGCAAAAAAAATTGGCGATATGTTCCCTGTGCCAGGTGGAATCGAACCCGGGCGCAACAGCGGTTGGGCGGTTGAACCTGGCCACTCGGCTATTTTAGAACTTTCTCTAGAAATTTGGCACAACTTCTACCACTATTGTAGCACGTCTTCCCTGGCTCCGGTGCGTTCTTGTCCGGGACCTGGATGTCATCCTCCGCCTTTGTGCGCTCGCCGCGGCGCCGCTGTCTGCCGTTGTGAACATGCTTAACAAATGAGAGGAATATGGAGAGGACTGTACGTGGAGAGGCGGGTAATTGGGACCCATCGGGTCCATGGCGTACGCTAGCAAGTGTCTCATTGAAAAAAATACTCCCCCCTAATGCGATACTGACGTTGGGGCCCACTGGTTTGTCAATGTAGTTACTCCTACTAAGAAGATAAATGTACAACGAAGCCATTTATTGAGGAGCTAGGACGGAGTACCATTTATTATCGGTGGGCTAGCAAGTATCAGCTGGGTTTTTGTTTATTGAGAAATGTATCAGCTAGGTTGTGGGTTGCCTAGTCTAGGCTTTCTTTTCTAACATGTGCAACCCACGACATGTAGGTTTGTATTTTTTTAGGGTCGTCATGTATCGACTGGCCTATGGGCCTCCCATCCTAGGTTTTATTTTTTTTAAACATCCGCATCCCAACTTTTATATTTTTGTTGAAGAAGAAAACGTAGAGGTCTGTTCTATTTTTTTATTTAAGAAAAGAAATGTCAGGTCCAACTTATGTTCCCCTTTTAACTATATTATATGTACTTATATCACTGTTATATATTATTGTTATTATCATCATGTGTTTAACAAATACTTACATACATAAGGAAAAAAATACCCCACGTCTTATTAACTTATAAATTATTATTTTTAACAATAAAATCCTGTTGTTTTTTACTTTAAAGCAAAGAAATTGTTGGTCATTGTGTAGAAAAGCTTGATAAGATTTGAGGACCAATGTAATAATAAGGTGCTTATTATTTACATATATTTATAAGAAAATGCTCAGCCACCGTTTATTTTTTGATAACATAGTTGCGCCCAACCCAACAATATAATTAGAACTAGCCCAGCAAAATTTTGTATTTCGTGAAAGTGCAAATGGGGTATAATCTTTTAGGAAAAAATAAATGAGCCGCATGGATGCTACATTATTTGTTCACCCAACCGAGCAAATTTGTGTATTTCGAGAAAGTGGGGACGCACCAGGTCCACGGACGCACGCATGCAACCGCCTCCTTATTACATGAAAAAAATAAATTATTCCTCCCCCTGAAAGCTAGGACCCACCACCTATATCTTCGCACAGAAGGAAATGCCTCCTTATTCCAGCCCCTGACACCTGGGACCCACCAGCAACATCTTCGAAAGCGGAAGTGCCTCCTTATTATGGGCGAAAAAAATGATTCCTCCTCTGACAGCTGGGACCCGCCAGTTATATCCTCGCACGCAATGAGGTGCCTCCTTGTCCTCCCTGACAGCTGGGACCCACCCGGTGGAAGCGTACGTAGCGTTATCTATCTGGTCGCGAACATGTACGTACATGGCGGTTGATCGGTCTCTCTGCAGCGATGAACTGTAAGTAAGGAGCGACACACGTTGTACGTACAGTCTCGTCTAAACCGTGTATACATACATACAACCACAAAGCAAAAGATATGACTACGTACGTACATATGGGCGAGGTCTCGAACGCGTACTCGCGCATACGTATGGCCAGGGTTGGTGTACATGGAGAGGTAGCAGACGACAGCAATGGCGTCATGTTCATCGGTAGCCAACCGTCTGGGTCGGAATGCAGAAACAGCGTCGTGTTCATCGGGAGGCAACAAAACGAGTTGTGTTCATCGGGAGCCAACCGGCTTGGACGGAACAATCGAAACCTGGTATGGCGTATCTCAAAACATAGGGAAACGGCCTTCTGCTCGAGCGTGTACGGTCGAAATGGGGTCATGTTCATCGGGAAGGGTCTGGCCTACCGCAAAACTAAGGAAACGGCCTTCTGCTCGATTGGCTACGGTCGAAACGGGAGCATGTACATCGGGAGGGGCCTGGCGTACCGCAAAACAGTGGAAACGGACTTGTGTTGGAGCTCTATGGTCGAAACGGGGGTCTTGTTCATCGGGAGGGGTGTGAAGTACCGCAATACGAGACTCCACGGGCCACTGTTCACCCACCTTCGACTTCCTCCAGCCTCCACCTGCACTATTCATCCACCGCGTCTTCATCTGCCTCCACCGGCTACTATTCGACCGGCCCTCCACCGGCTACTGTTTAACCAGCCCTCCATGGGGCCCTGTTCATCCACCCCCAACTGGCTCGGCTGTGGCGGCCTCCTCTCTCTCGTGGTCCCGTTCATCCAGCGGCAACGGCCTACTACTACTACCACGAGGTCATGTTCATCCAACCCCACCGAGAACTGTTCATCCAACCCCAACCACGTATGTCTCGAATCGTTCAACCAACCCCACGTTCACTGTTCATCAAGAGGAAGCAGGTTTGATCGGCTTCAATACGCAGCACTAGCGATTGATCGAGTTCAGTTAGCAGCAAAGGAGTCGGTCGGGTTCAGTTAGCAGCGAAGGGATCGATCGCTCGGGTTCAGTAATGTAGCTAGTGCAATCGCTCGGGTTCAGTAAGTGAACGCGCCTCGCTCGAGTTTAGTTAGATCCCAATGCCTCACACATACACGCAATGTGTATGAGAGAAACGTGCAAACCTCCGTGCATCGCTCCGCCCCGGCCACCCACCGTAACTGGGAACTCCCCAAAATTTTCCTCGCCCTCGCTTCTAACACGATTTTTTCGTCATGGACGGCCCAAAGAATGTCATGCAGGTGCGTCCCCGGTCCTCCCAGGACGAAAAGCCCATTTTTGTCATGATTTTTTGTCATAGAAGTAGGAGCCCATCACATCTAAGATGATACCGGATTTTTTCACAATTATCGTCATAGAAGTGTCATAAGCATAACAGGAAAAATAGTTGTTTGGGCCAAAATGTCATGGATGTGTCTTTTTTTTGTCGTGATTCATGGCATAGTTGCACGAAAGGGCTTCTCTCGCACACATGTTTGCAAAACAATGGAGATAACTACAACATGTTGATGTCATTGTGGGACTCGAACATCCCAAAGAAAGAGTGACAAATTTTGGAGGTCTTGTGATACAATTGTTTCAAGAATGAGGGTGTGCTTCTTGTAATGGCCTTGATATTGCATTGGTGAGCATATAGGAAATTCTTCCATTTTCGGTGCATGAATCCATGGTTGTTAGCATACATGGCCACACTCTTGCCTCTGATAGTGCCATGAGCCTTGTGGTGCCTTCGGGAGTTGGTTCTCTCAAGTACTTCGGTCCTAACACCTTGACTACCGTAGTAGCAAACATGGCCATGGCTTCAAGACATGTGCTTTCTGACATCTGGATGTACTCGTCCCTCAACTCACGGACATACCATAGGCAAGCATCCTCAACGCTGACGAGCACTTCTTGTAACCAGAGAATCCAGTGGCTACAACGACATCTTTCTTCAAGATGAAGTAGTCATCGTAGTGTTGGAAATATGCCCGAGAGGCAATAATAAAGATGTTATTATCATATTCCCCATTCATGATAAATATTTATTATACATGTTAGAATTGTATTGACTGGCAACACATATACATGTGTGGATACATAAACAACATCGTGTCCCTAGTGCGCCTCTACTAGACTAGCTCGTTGATCAAAGATGGTTAAGGTTTTCTAACCATGCACATGATTTGTCATTTGATAACGAGATTGATGGAAATATGCCCTAGAGGCAATAATAAAGTGGTTATTATTATATTTCCTTAATCATGATAAAGGTTAGTTATTCATACTAGAATTGTATTGACCAGAAACTTAAATATATGTGTGGATACATAAACAAATATTGTGTCCCTAGTGAGCCTCTTCTAGACTAGCCCGTTGATCAAAAGATGGTTAAGGTTTCCAAAACCATAGACATGTGTTGTCACTTGATAACGGGATCACATCATTAGGAGAATGATGTGATGGACAAGACCCATCCGTTAGCATAGCATATGATCGTTCAGTTTTTGCTACTACTTTCTTAAATGTCAAATACATATTACTTCGACCATGAGATCATGTAACTTCCTGATACCGGAGGAATACCTTGTGTGTTAACAAACGTCACAACATAAGTGGGTTATCATAAAGGTGCTCTACAGGTATCTGCGAAGGTATCTATTGAGTTGGCGTTAATCGAGATTGGGATTTGTCACTTCGTATGATGGAGAGGTATCTTTGGGCCCTCTTGGTGATACACATCTCAAGAAGCTTGCAAGCAAAGTGACTAAGGAGTTAGTTGCAAGATGAGGTATTACAGAACGAGTAAAGAGATTTCCAGTGACGACATTAAACTAGGTATGGAGATACCGACGATCGAATCTCGGGCAAGTAACATACCGAAAGACAAAGGGAATTATGTATGTTGTCATAAAGGTTCCACCGATAAAGATCTTTGTAGGATATGTAGGAACCAATATGGGCATCTAGTTCCCGCTATTGGTTATTGGTTGGAGAACCGTCTCGGTCATGTCTACATCATTCTCAAACCCATAGGGTCCACACGCTTAACGTTCGTTGACGATATAATATTATACGAGTAATGTGAATTGGTGACCAAATGTTGTTCGGATTCTCGGATGAGATCACGGACATGATGAGGAGCTCCGGAATGGTCTGGAGGTAAAGACTGATATATAGGATAATAGTATTTGGTCTCAGGAAAGGTTTCGGAATGCATCGTGTATTTATCGGATCATCGAAAGGGGTTCTCGGAGGCCACGGGAGCATATTGCGCCAAACAGGCCAACGAGGGAGAGCACACGAGCCCACATGGGGCTGGTGCGCCCCCACCTCATGGCGCCGGCCCTAGGGAAGGAAGGGAGAGGGCCAGCCCCCTCTTTCCTTCTCTTCCACATGCAGGGAAAGGAAAGGGGGGGCTTCCCTCCTGCCTTTCCCCCACGCGCCTAAGAAGGTAGGGGAGGGGCGCTTAGGGTAGGTGCCCTAGGGCTGACCGCTGGCCCCCTTTGGGGCGCGCTAGGCAGCCTCCTCTCCCCCACCTATATATATGAGAGGAGGGAGAGGGGCAACATACACCACGATCCCCAAGCCATGTGTGGCGCCCCCTCTCCCTCTAGTTCTAGTTCCACCTCTGTCCACGTCCATTGTGCTTGGCGAAGCCCTATGGATAGATTCACCACCATCGTCACCACACCATCATGCTGCCGGAACTCATCTACCACTTTGCCTCTCTTGCTAGATCGAGAAGGCGAGGATGTCATCAAGTTGAACATGTGCCGAACGCGGAGGTGTCGTACATTCGGTACTTGATCGGAACGGATCATGAAGGTGTACGACTACATCAACCGCGTTGATAACACTTCCACTTAGTGATCTACAAGGGTATGTAGATGCTCTCGCCCTCTCGTAGCTATGCATCTCCTTGGATAGATCTTGTGTGTGCATAGATTTTTTTTTTGTTTTCCATGCAACATTCCTCAACAGTGACATCATGAGCCAGGTCTATGATATGCACGAGTAGAACACGATGGAGTTGGGGGCGGTGATGTTCATATTGCTTCCCACCAATGTGTTATTTTGATTCGGCGGCATTGTGAGATGAAGCGGCCCGGACCAAACCTTACATGTCCACGCACATGAGACTGGTTCCACCGGCTGACATGCAACTTGTTTTGCATAAAGGTGGTTGTCGGGTCTCTGTTTTTCCTACTTTAGTTGAATCGGATTTGACCACGGTGGTCCTTGCAGAAGGTTAAATAGCAACTTAATAATAAATGTTGTGGTTTGGCATAGGTAAGAATGATTCTTGCTAGTTGCCCGTAGCGGCCACGTAAAACATGCAACAACAAAGTAGAGCGCGTCTAACTTGTTTTTGCAGGGCATGTTGTGATGTGATATGGTCAAAATATGATGTGATATATGTTGATGTATGAGATGATCACGTTTTGCAGTAAGTTCACGACTTGCATGTCAATGAGTACGACAACCAGCAGGAGCCTTAGGGTTGTCTTTAATTATTGTATGACATGTGTGTCAATCACTTATGCGCCATGTAATTGCTTTACTTTATAATATGTGTTAGCAATAGTTGTAGAAGCAATAGTTGGCGAAACGACCCTCACACAATGATGGATTCTACGCTCACATACAACGGGTGTAAGCCAGTTTTGCACAAGAAAAATACTTGGGTTAAACTTGATGAGCCTAGCATGTACAGACATGGTCTCAGAACACCAGAGACCAAAAGGTCGAACATGATTCATATAGTGGATATGACAAACATAGAGATGTTCACCATTGAAGACTACCCCATCTCACGTGATGATCGGACATGGGTTAGTTGATTTGGATCGTGTGTCACTTAGACAACTTGGGGGGTGTTGATTTAAGTGGGAATTCATTAGTAATTTGATTATTTGAACTAAAATTTATCATGAACTTAGTATTAATAGTTTTTGCATATCTATGTTGTAGATCAATGTCCCGTGCTACCGTTCCCTTGAGTTTTAATGTGTTCCTAGAGAAAGCTAAGTTGAAATATGATGGTAGCACCTACATCGACTGGGTCCGTAACTAGAGGATTATCCTCATTGTTGCACAGAAGAATTATGTCCTTGATGCACCGCTAGGTGACAGACCTGCTACAGGAGCTGATGCAGATGTTATGAACATCTGGCAGGCTCGATCTGATGACTACTCGATAGTTTAGTTTGTCATGCTTTACGGCTCAGGACTGGGACTTCAAAAGTGTTTTGAACGCCACTGAGCATATGAGATGTACTAAGAGCTGAAGTTAATATTTCAAGCAAATGCCCGGGTTGAGAGATATGAAGTCTCCAACAAGTTCTTTAGTTGTAAGATGGAGGAGAACAGTTCTGTCAGTGAACACATACTCAAAATGTTTGGGTATCATAAGCACTTGACGCAGCTGGGAATTGTTTTTCCCGTTCAAAGTGTTATTGAAAGAGCTCTTAAGTCACTGCCACCAAGCTACAAAGGCTTCATGATGAACTATAATATGCAAGGGATGACTAAAACGATTCCTGATCTCTTCACGATGCTGAAATCGACGGAGGTAGAAATCAAGAAGGAGAATCAAGTGTTGATGGTTAACAAGACCACTTGTTTCAAGAAAAAGGGCAAGGGAAAGAAAGGAAACTTCAAGAAGAATGGCAAGCAAGTTGCTTCTCCCGTGAAGAAACCTAAAGCTGGACCCAAGCCTGAAACTAAGTGCTTCTATTGTAAGGAAATGGTCACTGGAAGCGGAACTGTCCCAAATAGTTGGCAGATAAGAAGGATGGCAAAGTGAACCAAGGTATATTTCGTATACATGTTATTGGTGTGTTCCTTACTAATGCTCATAGTAGCGCCTGGGTATTTGATGCTGGTTTGGATTCTCATATTTGTAACTCAAAAACAAGAGATGTGGAATAAACGAAGATTGGCTAAGGACGAGGTGACGATGTGCATCGGGAATGGTTCCAAGGTTGATGTGATCGTCGTCGGCACGCTACCTCTACATCTACCTTCAGGATTAGTTTTAGACCTCAATAATTATTATTTGGTGCCAACTTTGAGCTTGAGCATTATATCTAGATCTTGTTTATCGCAAGACGGTTATTCATTTAAGTTAGAGAATAATGGTTGTTCTATTTATATGAGTAACATCTTTTATGGTCATGCACTTTTTACGAATGGTCTACTCTTGTTGAATATCGATCGTAGTGATAGACATATTCATAATATTGATGCCAAAAGTTGCAAAGTTGATAATGATAGTGCAACATAATTGTGGCACTGCCGTTTAGGTCATATTGATATAGAATGCATGAAGAAGCTCCATGCGTATGGACTTTTGGAATCACTTGATTATGAACCATTTGATACTTCCGAACCATGCCTCATGGGAAAGATGACTAAAACTCCGTTCTCCGGAACAATGGAGCGAGCTAATGACTTATCGGAAATAATACATACCGATGTATGCGTTCCGATGAGTATTGAAGCACGCATCGGGTACCGTTATTTTCTAACCTTCAAAAATGATTTAAGTAGGTATGGGAATATCTACTTAATGAAACACAAGTCTGAAACATTTTAAAAGTTCAAAGAATTTCAGAATGAAGTGGAGAATCATCATAACAATAAACTAAAGTTTCTACGATCTGATCTTGGAGGTGAATATTTGATTTACAAGTTTGGCCTTCATTCAAGACAATGTGGAATTGTTTCACAACTCACGCCACCTGGAACACCACAGCGTAATGGTGTGTCCGAATGTCATAACCGTACATTATTAGATATGGTGCCTTCTATGATGCCTCTTACCGATTTGCCTTTATCATTTTGGGGTTATGCATTAGAGACAGTCGCATGCACATTAAATATGGCACCATCTAAATCCGTTGAGACGACACCGTATGAACTATGGTTTGGCAAGAAACCTAAGTTGTCGTTCCTTAAAGTTTGTGGATAGGATGCTATATCAAAAGGCTCCAGCCTGATAAGCTTGAACCCAAAGCAGGGAAGTGTCTCCTCATAGGTTACCCTAAAGAAACTATAGGGTATACCTTCTACCACTGATCCGAAGGCAAGATCTTTGTTGCTAAGAATGGGTCATTTCTAGAGAATGAGTTTCTCTCGAAAGAAGTGAGTGGGAGGAAAGTAGAACTTGATGAGGTAGTTGTACCTTCTCTCGAATTGTAAAATAGCACATCATAGAAAACCGTTCCCATGATGATTATACCAACTAGAGAAGAAGCTAATGATAATGATCATGAAACTTCATATCAAGTTACTACTGAACCTCGTAGGTCAACCAGAACATGTACTGCGCCAGAGCAGTACGGTAATCCTCAACTGGAAGTTATGTTGTTAGACAACATCGAACCTTAAAACTATGAAGAAGCTATGATGAGCCCAGATTCCGACAACTGGCTTGAGGCCATCAAATCTGAGATATGATCCATGTATGAGAACAAAGTGTGGACTTTGGTGGACTTGCCCGATGACCGGCAAGCCATTGAGAATAAATGGATCTTCAAGAGGAAGATGGACGCTGATGGTAATATCACTGTCTAAAAGGCTCGACTTGTTGCAAAATGTTTTCGACAAGTTTAAAGGGTTGACTACGATGAGACTTTCTCACCCGTAGTGATGCTTAAGTCTGTCTGAATCATGTTAGCAATTGCCGCATTTTATGATTATGAAATCTAGCAAATGGACGTCATACTTGCATTCCTTAATGGGTTTCTTAAAAACGAGTTGTATATGATGCAACCTGAAGGTTTTGTCAATCCTAAAGGTGCTAACAAAGTGTGTAAACTCCAGTGATCCATCTATGGACTGGTGCAAGCATCTCGGAGTTGGAATATACGCTTTGATGAGGTGATCAAAGCATATGGTTTTATACAGACTTATGGTGAAGGATGTATTTACAAGAAATTGAGTGGGAGCTCTATAGCATTTCTAATATTATATATGGATGATATAGAATTTCTGGATAGAATAAAAGGATACTTGAATAAGAATTTTTCAATGAAAGACCTTGGTGAAGCTGCTTATATATTGGGCAGCAAGATCTATAGGGATAGATCAAGACGCTTAATAGGACTTTCACAAAGTACATACCTTGACAAAGTTCTGAAGAAATTCAAAGTGGACCAGTCAAAGAAAGGGTTCTTGCATGTGTTGCAAGGCGTGAAATTGAGTCAGACTCAAAGTCCGACCATGGCAGATGATAGAGAGAAAATGAAAGTCATTCCCTATGCCTCGGACATAGGTTCTATTATGTATGCCTTTGCCATGTACCAGACCTGATGTGTGACTTGCCATAAGTTTGGCAGGGAGGTACCAAAGTAATCTAGGAGTGGATCACTGGACAGCGGTCAAGAATATCCTGAAGTACCTAAAAAGAACCAAGGATATGTTCCTCATTTATGGAGGTGGCGAAGAGCTCGTCGTAAAGGGTTACGTCGATGTTAGCTTTGACACAGATCCGGATGACTCTAAGTCACAAACTGGATAAGTATTTTATGTTGAATGGTGGAGCTATCAGTTGATGCAGTTCCAAGCACAGCGTTGTGGCGGGATCTACGTGTGAAGCGGAGTACATAGCTGCTTCCGAAGCGTCACATGAAGAAGTCTGGATGAAGGAGTTCATATCCGTTCTGGGTGTAATAGCCAGTGCATCTGGTCCAATAACAATCTTTTGTGACAACACTGGAGCAATTGCCTTAGCGACGGAATCTAGGTTTCACAAGAGAACCAAACACATCAGGAGATGCTTCAACTCCATTTATGAAAAGGTTAAGGATGGAGACATAGAAATTTGCAAAGTACATACGGATCTGAATGTGGCAGACCCGTTGACTAAACCTCTTCCACGGGCAAAACATGATCAGCACCAAGACTCCATGGGTGTTAGATTCATTACTATGTAATCTATATTATTGACTCTAGTGCAAGTGGGAGACTGATGGAAATATGCCCTAGAGGCAATAATAAAGTGGTTATTATTATATTTCCTTAATCATGATAAAGGTTTATTGTTCTTGCTATAATTATATTGACCGGAAACTTAAATACATGTGTGGATACATAAACAAATACCGTGTCCCTAGTGAGCCTGTTCTAGACTAGCTCGTTGATCAGAAGATGGTTAAGGTTTCCTAACCATAGACATGTGTTGTCAGTTGATAACAGGATGACATCACTAGGAGAATGATGTGATGGATAGGACCCATCCATTAGCATAGCATATGACCGTTCAATTTTTGCAACTACTTTCTTAAATGTCAAATACATATTCCTTCGACCATGAGATCATGCAACTCCCGAATACAGGAGGAATACCTTGTGTGTTATCAAACTTCACAACATAATTGAGTGATCATAAAGGTGTTCTACAGGTATCCCTAAGGTATCTGCTGAGTTGGCATGAATCGTGATTGGGATTTGTCACTCCGTATGATGGAGAGGTATCTCTGGGCCCTCTCGATAATACGCATAACAACAAGCTTGCAAGCAAATTGAAAGTGACTAAGGAGTTAGTTGCAAGATGAGGTTGAAAGTGCAGTATATCGACTAGAGGGGGTGAATAGGAGATTTTTGTGAAATGTTTCAAAACATGGAAGTTTCAAAGACAAATGATAAATCCAATCCTATTTCTATGCAGCGAAAGGTAGACTACACTAGACTAGCCATAGTCAAGTATTCAATGAAGTGAAAGCATGAAGACTAATAGCAGCTAGGCAGTAAAGATCAAGATGGAAGATTGAATGAATCCAATCAGAACAAGTAGTCACACAGTGAAGTCAATCAGATAAGTCAAGCAGGCAATGACTTCACAACATAAGGCAGTAAGTAAAGGGAAGGAACGGATAGAACCAGTAGCTCGGGGAAGAAAGTGATTTGTTAGACCAGTTCCAGTTGCTGTGACAACTGTACGTCTGGTTAGGGAGGCTGAGATTTAACTCAGAAGACCGCGTCTTCACCTTATTCCCCTTGAGCTAAGGACACCTAGTCCTCGCCCAATCACTCTGGTAAGTCTTCAAGGTAGACTTCCAAACCTTCACAGACTTTGTTCACCGGCGATCCACAATCACTCTTGGATGCTCAGAACACGACACCCAACCGGCTGGAGGAAACACAGTCCTCAAGTGTGACAAGTCTTCAGGTCACATAGACAGAAAGACTTTAGTGATGCCTAACACTCTTTGGCTCTGGGTGTTTGGGCTTTGTCCTCACAAGGATCTCTCTCTCAAATGCTTCGGAGGTGGGTTGCTCTCAAACGACAAAAGCCGTGCAATAACTCTGAGAAGCCACCAATTTATGGTGTCGGGGTGGGATATTTATAGCCACTGGGCAACCCGACCTCATTTGTCCGAAGTGACCCTGGGTCACTAAGGAACTGACACGTGTTCCAATGGTCAGATTTCAAACACGCACGACAACTTTACTTGGGCTACAAGTAAAGCTGACTCATCCAGCTTTGGATAAGATTTGCTCTCATTGTCTTCGCTCGAAGACATAGGATTTTGTTGAGCATCACTTCAGTCACTCTGACTTAGTTCACTTGGACCCCACTTAACAGTACGGTGGTTCCTATGACTCAACAAAGAAGAAAAAGGAAACAACGAAACATCTAAGTCTTCGTGCTCCATAGTCTTCACACAATGTCTTCTCTTGTCATAGTCTTCAATATGATTCTCTTCATGTACCACCATACTCGTCAATGTCTTCATACATTTTTAGGGGTCATCTCCGGTAGGTAAACCGAATCAATGAGGGACTACTACCTGTGTTATCCTGCAATTCTCACGAACACATTAGTCCCTCAACCAGGTTTGCCGTCAATACTCCAAAACCAACTAGGGGTGGCACTAGATGCACTTACAATCTCCCCCTTTTTGGTGATTGATGACAAACTGGTTGAAGTTTTCAACGGGGATAAAAGTATGTGAATTCGTAAAGGATAAAGGTATTGTCTTCGTAAGTAGCAAAAGGCTCCCCCTGAAGATGTGCATATAGTTGATTTGCCTTTGAATGCAAATGCACATGGCAGGTTGTATTTGTGGAGATCATCTTCAACTTATGAAGACAATTCATCATGCGCAATTGATATGTCGAATATAATGATATGCATAATGAGAAATGGACGTCTGCAAAAATGACTAAGTGCGGAATATAATGCAGCACATGCGGAATTTATCATCGCATTACAGAGTATCAGAAAACGTAGCAAACGACCATCAAGTTTAAGTGTTACAACTCAAAGAACCAAATGTAGCAAAACGAGAGTTGTAAACACTAGGCAAAATATAAAGGCACCCGCCCATATGGACCCGCTTGAAGACTATCAACTCATATGCTTCTCCCCCTTTTGTCAGTAAGGACCAAAAAGGTTTGAAGACATAGAGCCTCTACTCGTTCCTAGTTGGAGTAGGAGAGGATGCAGGGTCGGCGTTGGTGTTCGGCGGTGCAGAAGTAGTTGGTGCAGTGTTGATACGCGCTGAAGGAGGCGGTGGTGAGGTAGCATCATCTTGATCATCGATCACCCTGGCGTCAACCGTTGCAGCGGAGGAGGAGTAGTCAAAATCTTCAAGAGATGGAGTTCGACGCAGAACAACATTCTGTGGAGGAGTGTGGTCAAACTTGAATCTCTTTGTGAAGCCATCATCTTGAAGATCCGCTTCAGCACTCAGCAAGGTTAAACTCTTCCATGACCTCCGACAGGTTTCATGAGCAACAAAAGCATTCTTGGTGGCAAGATTGTGAATGCGATTGACGTCCACCAAGAGGCTTTGCATCTGAAGCTTTAGCCAGTAGTGATGCTTATCCTGTTTCTGATGGAGGGAAACAAGAAGCTCTCGGTTATTGAGAATATGAGAATGCTTCTGAGGCCTTTGGGCAATGGTGCTCTCAGTAGCTTCAGTTTCAGCATGTTGAGGCAGACGAGTACGGCCAGCCAGAGGATAAATGCGAGAGACTGCTGGAACTCCTTCAATTGGCTGAGTGAATCTCTGGTGATCAGCGTTGTGAAGACTAATAGGCTCTTTGGCAGGCTCTTGGTATATGGCTTCAGCTGACATATCAACCTCTGGCAAGAAAATATGATGGTTGCGAGCAGAAGGCTGATAGGTGATAGCAGAATGCAGCTTGATGAGGCGCATTACCCATGGAGCATAGAACTTAAGGCCAAATAGATCAGAGCCTGACACAGCCAACTGCCTGATGAAGAAATCTTGAGCATTGAAGCTGATTCCATTGAAGATATAGAAGACCAATGTCTTCATTGTGCCTTCAAGCTCGGCTGATGAGGAATGCCCTTTGACAGGCCATAGAGTTCGCCTGATGATATGATAGATGGTGCATGGCAGATACTCTAGGTCTTCAACAAAGAACTCCGTTGGATATTCAGCATCGCTTGGCAAAGGCTTCATCATGCTCAGCATCTGGCTCATGTTGGGCTTGCGCTTATGAAAGATACTCTCCACGGCTTCATTGTGAAATTGACAGCCAGGTTCATACAGTTCTCCTGGAGTGGGCAGGCCAGTAAGCTCAATGAGATCAAAGGCTTTGGCTTCATGACGGACATTGCGTGTCATCCACTGAAGGACCCATGTCTTCGGATCCCTGCTGTAGCCGCGAATGTCGAGGGTTGCATAGAATTGCAGAAGCAACCCTTCATTCTAGTGCTCTTTGTCAGTCACAAAATTGAGCAGGCCAGCATCACGGAAGCAGTCAAGAGCTTCCTCAAGACAGGGCAGTCCAGCAATAGCTTCAGTATCAAGACGCATATGAGGGAAAATGCGCCCTTGATCATAAAGTACTCTTGAATAATAATTGTGCTGCTGATGGCTCCAGAACCTATCTGATGATATTCTTGGCTTGGAATAGGGGTTGTTGGCGCTGTCAAAGAATGTGTTGTGCGCAATGAAGCTATTGGCATTGAAGGCCCCTTGAGAGGTGGCAATACCTGGGAACCTTGGCAGTCTTGGCTTAGGCTTCTGAACCTGAGGCCTATGCTCAACATGATGGTCAAATTGAGGACCAGCAACATGCGGTCCAGCAGCAGGCGGAGGAGTCAGAATGGGCCATCTGACAAAGATGAGCTTGTCATATTGGTTGTATGCTTGCTCAATTGTATGGGGCCTTGGAGGCGGAACAGGAGCAGAGGCAGTGGCTTCAAGCTGCAGATTGGCTTCAGGTGCAGCACTTGCTTCAGGCGCCATCACTTCAGGCACCACAATGACTTCAGGTGCCACATTGGCTTCAGCCATGACCACGTCATTGGCTTCAGTGGTGGTGGTGGCAGCCTCTGAATTTGTAACCTCCACTTCAGGAGCTGGAGGGTCGGACACGTTCTCCTCGAGAACAGGGGGTGTGGCAGCACGTGCTTCTTCTTCTTGGGGTTGTTCTTCTTCGGCTGATGCAGCCGGAATATCTTCAGCCGCTTTTGCTTTAGACTCTGGGAGGTTCACAGTAGGAGTAGCTTCAGGAACTGATTGTTGCTCTTCTCCTTGTGGAACACTTGGGGTAACGACTTGAGGCCTTGGTACTTTGCGAAGCCTGCGGAATGCTGGCGACGCCTGAGGGGATGGAGTTGTTTGGGCCTCAAAGTCTTCATCTTCAAGCACCGAACTGGTGACTTGAGTTTGGGGAGTTGCTGGTGTATCTTGTGGGTTATCAGCCCACGAGTCATCCTGTGCAATTGGCGTCAGTGGACGACCAATGCTGATGCGTTCGCTGTTCGTAAGAACAGGCGAAGATTCCATGTTGTACTCGATCTGAGGAAGGACTTCATCATCTTCAACATTGTCATGAGGACCAATGTCTTCAGCTACGGTGGGGTCAACAGCTGGAATGTCTTCAGCCTCTGTGGGAGCAGGCTCATGAACTGTCATGCGACGTTCTTGGTGTGTAGATGCGGGACGAGCAATTGAAATGGGCTCGACAAAAAGGGGTTCTGTGGAAGCAGCCTTGTCCTTCTTTGTCTTGCGCTTCTTGGTGGGTGGAGCATCATCAGTTGTGTGCTTGCGCTTGCGAGCTTCAGCTTCAGCCACCTTTGTCTTCTTGAGCTCAGAAGCAGCTGGGGTGACCTTAGGCTTCGTGCCTATCATGCTGGCAGGGAAGACAATGCTAGGCTCTTCCTGCCTTGATCCTTCAGCTTGGCCCACAGTTTGCTTCTTCTTCTTCTTGGCAGCCATCCTGGGGTCAATGCCAGGACGCCCAAGGGCCTTGCGCTTTTCAGCTTCATTATAGGCTTGAACGCATTTGGCAGCCAAGGCCTTGATTCGCTCACGAGAACCTTTGGCTTCTTCACGCCTCTTGCGAAAGGCTTCCTTGAGCTCATGCATCATGACCTTGAAGTTTTGGATCTCTTGGACGCTGAGCTTGTCCATATGCTTCTTGAACTGAGCCTTTTCATAGTCAATCTTTCGCTTCAGCTCAACAATTCTCTGAGCAAGAGCTAGCTCAGAAGCAATGGCGCCATTGAAGGAGACACAGAGGCTAACTGGAAGCTCCAGATCGTCAAAGCTGAGGTTGGGGGTGTCAAACCATTCATCAATGAAATTGTTCAGCACTTCCACATCAAAGAGCGGCAAATCATTGAAGATTTCTGCGTCTTGCTTGCTCTTGATTAATTGCTCCAGAGCATCATCAGCTAGATCTTTATCGCTTGAGAGATCAATGGCTTCATTGGCGTTCTTCATAACAGCGTCAGGAGTGAGAGCTGGACTGGGGTTGTGCATGGGCTTCTTCCTTAGCTGTCTGCTCTTGGATATGCGAGAGTGCTCCTCAGACTGCACACTTGGTGCTGGTGGAGCAGTGGCCAATGGCTTCACTCTCGAAGCAATTGGTGGAGTGGTCTTCAAAGCCTTGGATTTATTCTTCTTCTTGGGCTTCGGAGTGCAAGCGCTTCATCAGAATCAGCGTCATCTGCAGGTTGATCCACATCCACCCCTTGAACCCTTATGTGACTGATGAGACCTTCTAAGTTGTAGAAAGGCCCAACCAGGTTAGGTTCAGCTTCACGCGTGCCATCTGCACGGGGCGCAGAGGGGCCAGGATTGAAGTCCAATCCCCAGTTCTTCTTGTTCTCTTTCACCGAGTTCTTGGCATATTGAAGATTGCGCTTGAACAAATTGTCGTCGCGACACCAGAGCAGAGAAAAAGGATCGGCATCTACTGGTTGTGGCCCTCTGACCATGCAAGGGTAGAAGCCTTGAGCAATGGCTTCACCTTGAGTCCTGGGTGGAAGATTCTTGTACGTAATATCTCCCCATGGACGCTTGATGGCATTCTTTTCAGCATACTCTTGGGTCACAAACATGTACTTGAACCACTATTCAGCCCAATATCTTTGAATCCATTGGATTCGAGTCTTCCTCTGATTGTAATCCTCCTCTAGATCAGTCTTGTACATTTCACTGAGTTCAGGAGGCAAATCTTTGGAGGTGTTGCCACGGCGCTGTCTGCCACCCTTCCTAACTGACTTGTCGGTTGCCATTGGGTTCAATCTGAAAGGCTTCAAACTGAATGGCTTCAACACTGGCAAATGCTTCGGTCTGCTGGTCAGACAGGAACTGGCTTCGGGAGAGTGAATATGACGCTGCAAGAATTCTGCAAATGAATGCAGACTATGAGAACCAAGGGATTCTCCCACGGACATGTACCTGCGGCAGCATTAGAGATGCGAGGGAAGGGGAAGAGGTCATATGCATTCTCAGAAGTTTGATAAATCAGTTTAGAAGACTTTGACCTCATAGCGCGAAGACATTCACTTATATGATGATAGTTGGTTCCAGATTTGTACGAATCCATGAATAGGTACAAGTGAGGAATCTAACTATGTTTGAAGCATATGTGAATGTACTAGGAAAGATATGAGATGCAGACAGGATAGATCCATATATGTGTAGGCAAAAACTTCTTGTGGTAAAAGTGATGAATCTTTTTGGATCAATAAGATGGTAAAAAGAGAGTTTAATTTACCACACGATGAACTGCTTAGACGGAGAGGAATTGGATGCTGAGCAGTTCGATCTTCCGTGCCCTAACTTGGCGACGGAGGACAGCTACGGCAACGGCGGAGTAGACGATGTCCGCGGCCGGCGTGAAGACGGCGTCGACGAGGTCGCGGCGGCGAAGCGCTTCGTCGTCGGCGTCGTCGAGAGCTAGCGGAGGCGCTAGGGTTGGTCAAGGTGGAGAGGTGGTAGAAGAATTTTTGACCGTGATGGGACGTGCATTTATAAGCATGGGAGACGGCATAGCGCAATTACGCAGGTGCCCCTGGCGGTTCACATCTGAGGGACACGTGACGGACATGTAACACATTGGGATTTGTCCCATGATCCCACGTACGCCACGACAGTCGGAGTGGTCGTTCCGGCTTCTCAGGGTTTCAGGCATAAAGGATGGAGCATTAAAAACAGATTTAAAGTTTTGTCTCTGTATCTTCTGCTGACAAGGACGCAGAGAAGATATTCGACGGTTCCAACAAAATGCATATGATTTGGACAGACAGAGTTTGAGATGAGAAAGCATAGAGAGGTTAGGGTCCGATCACATTCACTTAGTTCAGAAGATTCAAATAAGAAGACATAGCAATAAGTGAATGCTGTAGAGGACATAACACAAGTCTATATATATATCCTATATGAAGATAAACCAAGTGTGAAGACTTTGCAAATGTAACGCCACGAGAAATGCTTCAGACAAGATTTGGTGGTGGCGTTACCCACCGTATAGGAAGTATTAGACCCAGACACGGCGCACAATTATCGTGGCGCTCTGAAGTCAAATTCCGCGTTAATGTATTCACACTTAGAATGTAAGTCTTCATTGATTGAAGATATACTTTACTTCGTGTGTTGCACATCTAAGTCATCAATATTCATAAGTGTTAGGATGTGTGCCTGATTATAGGACATTTGAGGATTCTAAGATATTTAGCTCACACCGCAACTTGCAAAACCTTTTCTCATCCAAGGGCTTTGTGAAGATATCTGCTAGTTGCTCTTCAGTGTTGACGTGTATGATCTCAATATCTTCCTTCATGACATTATCTCTAAGAAAGTGATGACGAATTTCAATATGCTTTGTCTTCGAGTGCTGAACTGGGTTGTTGGCAATCTTGATGGCGCTTTCATTGTCGCACTAGAGTGGCACATGCTTCAGATGGACACCATAGTCCTTGAGTGTTTTCTTCATCCAGAGAAGCTGAGCGCAGCAAGATCCAGCAGCAATGTATTTAGATTCAACAGTGGAGAGTGATACACAGTTTTGCTACTTTGAAGACCAACAGATAAGTGATCGTCCTAGAAAGTGACATGTGCCTGATGTAGACTTGTGATCAACTTTGTCACCAGCATAATCAACATCTAAGAATCCAACTAGAGCAAACTCTGAGCCCTTTGGATACCATAATCCTAGTGTTGGGGTGTAAGCCAAATATCGAAGTATTCGCTTCACAACTAAGTGATGCGACTCCTTTGGTGCCGCTTGATATCGAGCACACATGCAAACACTAAGCATAATATCTGGCCTAGATGCACATAAATAAAGTAAAGAACCAATCATGGAGCGGTATACCTTTTGATAAAAATCTTTACCATTTGCGTTGGGACCCAGATGGTGTTTAGCTCGCATAGGCGTCGATTACACTTTGCAGTCTTGCATTCCAAACTTTTTCAGGCAGTCTTTGAGGTATTTCTCTTGAGATATGAAGATGTAGTTGCTTTGCTGACGAATTTGAAGACCAAGAAAGAACTTCAGCTCACCCATCATGGACATCTGATATTGCTCTTGCATCATGTGACCAAACTCATCAGTGTATCTTTTGTCAGTGCAGCCGAAGATAATGTCGTCCACATAGATTTGGCAGACAAACAGTTCATCATCCTATGTCTTCGTGAAGAGTGTGGGATCCAGGGATCTAGGTTTGCAGCCTTTGCTCTTCAGGAAGTCTTTGAGTGTGTCATACCAAGCACGAGGGGCTTGTTCGAGGCCATACAGTGCCTTCTTGAGTTTGTATACCATATCAGGACGTTTTTGTAACACCCCAAAAATTTAACCAGATTTTTATTAAATAAAATTTGGCTAGAAATAATATTTTGAATTATATTAGGTTCTTTAATAATTTTTAAGCCTTTTCTATACCTGTCCTTCAAAAATCTTCTCTTCATATTGTAAATTTTTGGAAAATAATTTTGTGGGCTCTGGTTGTATCTTGAGTCATTTCATTATTTGTTTAATAACAGTAGAAATTATTTTCATAATAAAATTTGTCTCTAAATAACTCTTTTAATAGCATTTTCAGTATTTTAAATGCTTCTGTTGCACTACAACCATTATAAATAATTCTCTAAAAATTCCACCATAATTCTGAGAGGTCTTTTGATGCCTATATGTCACTTTGGTGCAAAAACCCAACTTGGTGTTTTGCAAAATTTGAGTGAACCATCCTCCTTTTCATTTCTGTCCATTCTCAAGGTTTCTACTACAACCTCATTTTTTCTTTCTCCAAAAATTCTGAAACTTGTCCATATTTTAGTCCTTCCAACTAAACCCTTAAGTCCAGAAGATCATCCCCATTTGAATTTTCTAAGTCCACCAAACACCTCTCTGCAGTTACTGTCCAGAAGTGAATTTTTGCAAAACTTGCACTAGCAAGTTTGCTCCTTCCACAAACCAACTCCACCATCATCTATTATCTGTAAGGAGACACAACTCTGCCAAGTACCACAACCAACAAAGGTCTCTAGCTAGCCCTATCATTTTATCAAACACCCTGTGTGCATGACAGAAATTCTATCTTCTCCTAAACTACATTAGCATCTAGCCACTCTCCCCAAATCATCATGTCCATAACCTCTCTCATACCCTAAAGCACCACCCTGCTGATTTGTAGCTCTTGTGGGTCAATCTAGATGCCCTTAGCATTTCGTCGAGCAACTCCTGTGCGTGTCTAGCATGGGAGCATAGCGCGCCTATGACCGCGCTTGCACCCGAGTCCCTGCCGCTGCCTTACTGCTTTCCCTGCTCGCCCGAGCCTTCCGCTAGATCAGCTCGACTCCACAGGACCCTGCCGACACCCCACCCTGGCCTCTAGCGCCGACCGGAGCCGCCGCCCGACGAATCCCGCTCGCCCACGACTCTCCTCGTTTAACTTCTAACTACCAGAGCTCATCCGCGGGTGCCGACCACGCCACCGCCCTCGCCAACCTCGCTTACCACTGCCACCGGCCTCACCGGCCTCACCCGCCACCATAAATGGCCGCCGCCGCTGTATGCCGTGGACGGCGCCGCCCGGGGCACCTGGCACCAGCCAAAGGCCGCCAGCACGACCCCGCCTTTAATTAGCACGAACACCGCCCTCACCAAACCGCGCCGGCCACGCCTACTCGCCACCGCCCGCGTTTTTTCCATAAATGGCGTCGCCACCGTGTCCGCGTTCGGGAAGCCGCGGCACCACCTCGCCCCGCCTATAAATTGGCCTCCCCGAGCTCGTTCGGATCATCACCACCTCTCTCCCTCCCCACTGATCCTTCCATAGCAGCAGAAAGACCAGAGACGGTCGTCTCCTTCCTCTCCGGCGACCACGACCTCCGCCACTGTCTTGATGGTTTCGACGCCACCAAGGCTTCCCCCACTCCTTTCTCTTCACCAGAAGCTTCCACTTGAATGCACGACTACGTTCCACCTCTCAATTCCACCGGAGATGGTCCATGGGCGAAACGCCCAACTCGCCTCCGCCGGAGCTTCTCGGGTGCGCTCGCCGTCGACGACGCCGCCCATTCCGGCGACCAACGGGGGTGCCCACGTGACCGCCTCAACCTCCTGAGCACAGCAGTGCCCCCAGATCCCCGAACGGTGCCGTCGTTCGCCGGTGGCGATCACCGGAGCGCCGCTCTGCTCTGTCACTGGAGGAAGGTGCGGGTGGACCGGGTCAAACCTGACCGGTGGGCCAGGAGGGCCCACTGTCAGTAACCCACAGCACGCTGTGTGTGTGGACGCGGGTTCCGCAGAGCCCGTCTCCGCGTGAGGGAAACGTACTTCCCTTATTCGCCTTCGTCATCAGCACCTCTCCCCGCGGCCAAACTGCTGGGCTCGGCCCAGTGACACCGCGTGACTAAGTAGCGCTCAGGGCGCCTCTCTGACCTTTCCCTTTTCTTTTTCAGCAAATCTTCAAATAATTCCTCAGCCACCAGTTCAAATCCTAATTCGATGATTCAAATTTCTGTAGGCTTCTAAAATCATTCTCTAATTATTTAAATTAGGTGAACATTTTTTTTATACTTAGTCTCTGTTTAATCATTTAAACATTGCTTTTAATCATATATTCCACTTAGTAATTCCATTAGTAATTCAAATATGCTCTAAATAAATTAATTCTTTTTCTGTTATTTCTTAAACATTCCCTAGTTTATTTTAGTATTTATTTCAAAAACATTTGAAATACTTTTTAGTACTGTTTTGGAATCATGTGGTAATTTAGATATTTTTGAAAATAGGAAATGAAGGGGGGATGAATATTTCAAACTTTTGGAGAGCACCCAATATTTCTGCATGCTCAAGGCAAGCATCTTGAACACTTGATATGATGATTGCATAGTGAATTATTTGCTAGGATAGTTTAAGCTTGACTATGTTGAATTTAAATTTAACTTGCATAATGCTAGTAATGCATACATGGTCATGTGCATATTTTATTTTGCATGCATTCTACTCTAGTTCTATTATGCATAAATTGTGAAAGTCCAGGAGTGTGCTCCTGCTTGGACGTGCCGGTGGGCACGGGCCATTTTTGACACGGTGGTGTCATGTGATATATGTGGAAACAGGCAAGGGTTGTGGCCCTGTCCTGGTGATATGATTGAAAGAATACTTTATTGTGCTAACCCCTGCAGGAAACATAAGCCTCCTGAGTCGACCGTAGATCGAGTCTTGTTCCGGTAACCCCCATACTTGAATCGTGCTACCACTTGTCCCTGCCTTGGGTAAGGTATGGTTTAGTAAGTTGTTAACCCCTTTCCATGCACACACCGTACAGAGGGCTACGATGAGGGTTTCCATTGGCCATGGACTAAATCCTGTCATCGGGTCAGGGAGCATGGGTGTTTCCGGCTGTCGTGATGCCGAGAGGGAGTGTACCCTTGTAATCCGCGCGTATAAATAGTGATCCCATGCTTTTGGAGGTTGTAGCCTCCCCGACTTAGAGTTTTTCTGGGACGATGCCTTGGGTGATTCCTGGCATCTGAACGGATTTTCTGGTGTGTGCTGGTTAGGTGTGTTTTCATCTCAAAGACCGTAATGGGAATTAGTCAGTGTCACGATACTGACTAAAGAAATCCTAGACTTGTGGGTAAAGAGTACACCCTCTGCAGAGTCATATCTATTCGAATAGCCGTGTCCGCGGTTAAGGACTACAGTCTGGGTTGGTCAAGTGTCGGTCTTAGAGTCGGTCTCCGGAGGAAATAATTTAAAATTGAGCATGGTGTATTTTGCAGGTTAATTTTTACTGCTACTGGTGTTGTTATGAATATTATGAATGATATGATTATTATTGTGGACTAACCCGTTTCTCTTATTTTACTTTCCAGAGTGTCTCAGGGGCTGGCTAGTCTACCCCGGACATTCGTTTTTATTTTCAAGACCTTTTGTGGCGTCCCTCGAGTTTCAGGCGGTTTATCACGCCACTACTCTTGTGGATACCCCGACTGGCATTTCTTTTCAAGTCCTTTCGTGGCGTTGCCTGAGTTCTCGGATGGTATCGTCCGATTTCTCTTTTAAACACCCGACTGGCATTTCTTTTCAAGACCGACCGTGGTGTCACTTGACATCCGACCGGCATTTCTTTTATATTTTATTGATACTAATATTTATTTTCTGCACTAACTATTATTCACCATGCCATGTTTTAATTTCCTGTCAGCATGCATTTAATATAGTCTAGTACGAGCATATGCATATAATTTAGTTCATCATGATCATATAATTGTCTGCTGCATTTGTTATATCATTTGTCCATGATGTTTGCGAGTACATTCAAACGTACTCACAGGCTTGTCCCTGGCTATTTACTTGGCCAGGTTAGGAGTTCTACGGGGAGAACCACAGCGACGTCCGTGCGAAGCCTAGGAGTACAGCCACGCGGGATAGGAGTTATCCGGGTCAGCTGTTCCTGTGGGAATGGAGCCCCATCGATGTTGGAGATCCACAAGCCAATTCCTTCATCCACCACCGGAGTCATTGTTGTATCAGTAGACCTTTATGGTCTTGTATCAAATTCTTGTAAATGCTTGGTAATCTGTAACAAGGATGTGTCCACCAGTAACAGTAATCCTGGGCTGGTGATGACACTAGGGGTTAATTTCTGGAATATTGTGTTCCCGAAATCCGGCCCCGACAGCCTTGGTATCAGAGCCAGGTTGACCATTGGCTAATCCTATCCTAGCCTGGTCACTATCCCTAGGTTTCCACACCATCCACATCTTTTCCTGTCCACAGTCAAGTCTATCCCATCCACAGTGGCAACCGACATCTTTTGATAGCCGGTGCCCAACCTATCAGTCTATCCATAGGCCGTGTGCCTGTGCCAACACCTGAGCTTTCTCATCCACAAGCGTGCGACGGAAGGCTCGGCTGACTTATAAAGGAAGCCTTGCCCCAAACTCAGCATATCACAGCCTCACCCCCATTTCGTTATCCAACCACCAAGATGCCAGGTCCCCTCGTTCGCAACGAGACCACCGCAGTCGAGCTCGAAGGCTTCGTAGCCGTCCTCGCCAATCTCACCCGTCGTGCTTTTAGCATCGACGAGCCACCGGAGTATGTCGTGTACCAAGAGCGCACGCGTGTTTCCATCCATCACTTCTGGGCCACGGTGCACATCTACGGGAGGGGCACCACATCGGAGCGTCCCTACCGATTCACCGGGAGGACGACCTCCGACGAGCCCCAAGCCATCCAACTTGCAGCCCGAGAGGCTGTAGTTCAACTTCGGCACCTGTCGCCGAGGGTTAACTGCCGCTCCTTCTACTACTACCCTAGTCGTGAAGGCTATGGTAGCCCGACCCAGGTCGCCAACGGAGACCATGAGTCGGATCCTGCCCTGGTGCATCTGGTGCGCTACCTGAGAGCGCAAGAGGCACTATTTGATCAGGTCACTCTTGACCTGATTGAGACCCGCAGGACGCTCGCTCTCCTGACCCCGGCAAGAAGTGAAGCTGCACCCGCCACCGCCACCCCGGTAATGCTGCTTGGAAGGCCGGTTGAGCCCCCAAGCTCTGACCATGTCATCTACCTGGGCAATGCCATCGCCTCACCCGGGGAACTCCGTCGTCTCTTGGAGGCCTACTCCAATGGGACGGTGACCTCGACACCCCGCGAGGGACACCACCGCTACTCCAACCCCGTAGCTCCCCATCCTACCCCGGCCAGCTCCAACGCGGAAGCGCACGGAGACGACTTGGCATCCACAAGACGCGCCAGGCTAGATATCAACCAGGTGGACTGAGTCCACCAGAACTGTTGTCAAGCCCTAGTGGCCCGGTTTATCCTTTATTTTCACGATAGCAGTTGTGTAGCGTGTGGTGCTTGTTTGCATGATGTGATCTTGTTTTGTTTGTATGTCATGAATCTATTGCCATGATTGCATTTTGCATATGAGTGCTTTGTCTGTGTGATATGTTTTTATTCTTCTGCCCTTAACGAATCTCGAGGACGAGATTTTCTTAAGGGGGGTAGAGTTTGTAACACCCCAAAAATTTAACCAGATTTTTATTAAATAAAATTTGGCTAGAAATAATATTTTGAATTATATTAGGTTCTTTAATAATTTTTAAGCCTTTTCTATACCTGTCCTTCAAAAATCTTCTCTTCATATAGTAAATTTTTGGAAAATAATTTTGTGGGCTCTGGTTGTATCTTGAGTCATTTCATTATTTGTTTAATAACAGTAGAAATTATTTTCATAATAAAATTTGTCTCTAAATAACTCTTTTAATAGCATTTTCAGTATTTTAAATGCTTCTGTTGCACTACAACCATTATAAATAATTCTCTAAAAATTCCACCATAATTCTGAGAGGTCTTTTGATGCCTATATGTCACTTTGGTGCAAAAACCCAACTTGGTGTTTTGCAAAATTTGAGTGAACCATCCTCCTTTTCATTTCTGTCCATTCTCAAGGTTTCTACTACAACCTCATTTTTTCTTTCTCCAAAAATTCTGAAACTTGTCCATATTTTAGTCCTTCCAACTAAACCCTTAAGTCCAGAAGATCATCCCCATTTGAATTTTCTAAGTCCACCAAACACCTCTCTGCAGTTACTGTCCAGAAGTGAATTTTTGCAAAACTTGCACTAGCAAGTTTGCTCCTTCCACAAACCAACTCCACCATCATCTATTATCTGTAAGGAGACACAACTCTGCCAAGTACCACAACCAACAAAGGTCTCTGGATAGCCCTATCATTTTATCAAACACCCTGTGTGCATGACAGAAATTCTATCTTCTCCTAAACTACATTAGCATCTAGCCACTCTCCCCAAATCATCATGTCCATAACCTCTCTCATACCCTAAAGCACCACCCTGCTGATTTGTAGCTCTTGTGGGTCAATCTAGATGCCCTTAGCATTTCGTCGAGCAACTCCTGTGCGTGTCTAGCGCGGGAGCAGAGCGCGCCTATGACCGTGCTTGCACCCGAGTCCCTGCCGCTGCCTTACTGCTTTCCCTGCTCGCCCGAGCCTTCCGCTAGATCAGCTCGACTCCACAGGACCCTGCCGACACCCCACCCTGGCCTCTAGCGCCGACCGGAGCCGCCGCCCGACGAATCCCGCTCGCCCACGACTCTCCTCGTTTAACTCCTAACTACCAGAGCTCATCCGCGGGTGCCGACCACGCCACCGCCCTCGCCAACCTCGCTTACCACTGCCACCGGCCTCACCGGCCTCACCCGCCACCATAAATGGCCGCCGCCGCTGTATGCCGTGGACGGCGCCGCCCGGGGCACCTGGCACCAGCCAAAGGCCGCCAGCACGACCCCGCCTTTAATTAGCACGGACACCGCCCTCACCTAACCGCGCCGGCCACGCCTACTCGCCACCGCCCGCGTTTTTTCCATAAATGGCGTCGCCACCGTGTCCGCGTTCGGGAAGCCGCGGCACCACCTCGCCCCGCCTATAAATTGGCCTCCCCGAGCTCGTTCGGATCATCACCACCTCTCTCCCTCCCCACTGATCCTTCCATAGCAGCAGAAAGACCAGAGACGGTCGTCTCCTTCCTCTCCGGCGACCACGACCTCCGCCACTGTCTTGATGGTTTCGACGCCACCAAGGCTTCCCCCACTCCTTTCTCTTCACCAGAAGCTTCCACTTGAATGCACGACTACGTTCCACCTCTCAATTCCACCAGAGATGGTCCATGGGCGAAACGCCCAACTCGCCTCCGCCGGAGCTTCTCGGGTGCGCTCGCCGTCGACGACGCCGCCCATTCCGGCGACCAACGGGGGTGCCCACGTGACCGCCTCAACCTCCTGAGCACAGCAGTGCCCCCAGATCCCCGAACGGTGTCGTCGTTCGCCGGTGGCGATCACCGGAGCGCCGCTCTGCTCTGTCACTGGAGGAAGGTGCGGGTGGACCGGGTCAAACCTGACCGGTGGGCCAGGAGGGCCCACTGTCAGTAACCCACAGCACGCTGTGTGTGTGGACGCGGGTTCCGCAGAGCCCGTCTCCGCGTGAGGGAAACGTACTTCCCTTATTCGCCTTCGTCATCAGCACCTCTCCCCGCGGCCAGACTGCTGGGCTCGGCCCAGTGACACCGCGTGACTAAGTAGCGCTCAGGGCGCCTCTCTGACCTTTCCCTTTTCTTTTTCAGCAAATCTTCAAATAATTCCTCAGCCACCAGTTCAAATCCTAATTCGATGATTCAAATTTCTGTAGTCTTCTAAAATCATTCTCTAATTATTTAAATTAGGTGAACATTTTTTTTATACTTAGTCTCTGTTTAATCATTTAAACATTGCTTTTAATCATATATTCCACTTAGTAATTCCATTAGTAATTCAAATATGCTCTAAATAAATTAATTCTTTTTCTGTTATTTCTTAAACATTCCCTAGTTTATTTTAGTATTTATTTCAAAAACATTTGAAATACTTTTTAGTACTGTTTTGGAATTATGTGGTAATTTAGATATTTTTGAAAATAGGAAATGAAGGGGGGATGAATATTTCAAACTTTTGGAGTGCACCCAATATTTCTGCATGCTCAAGGCAAGCATCTTGAACACTTGATATGATGATTGCATAGTGAATTATTTGCTAGGATAGTTTAAGCTTGACTATGTTGAATTTAAATTTAACTTGCATAATGCTAGTAATGCATACATGGTCATGTGCATATTTTCTTTTGCATGCATTCTACTCTAGTTCTATTATGCATAAATTGTGAAAGTCCAGGAGTGTGCTCCTGCTTGGACGTGCCGGTGGGCACGGGCCATTTTTGACACGGTGGTGTCATGTGATATATGTGGAAACAGGCAAGGGTTGTGGCCCTGTCCTGGTGATATGATTGAAAGAATACATTATTGTGCTAACCCCTGCAGGAAACATAAGCCTCCTGAGTCGACCGTAGATCGAGTCTTGTTCCGGTAACCCCCATACTTGAATCGTGCTACCACTTGTCCCTGCCTTGGGTAAGGTATGGTTTAGTAAGTTGTTAACCCCTTTCCATGCACACACCGTACAGAGGGCTACGATGAGGGTTTCCATTGGCCATGGACTAAATCCTGTCATCGGGTCAGGGAGCATGGGTGTTTCCGGCTGTCGTGATGCCGAGAGGGAGTGTACCCTTGTAATCCGCGCGTATAAATAGTGATCCCATGCTTTTGGAGGTTGTAGCCTCCCCGACTTAGAGTTTTTCTGGGACGATGCCTTGGGTGATTCCTGGCATCTGAACGGATTTTCTGGTGTGTGCTGGTTAGGTGTGTTTTCATCCCAAAGACCGTAATGGGAATTAGTCAGTGTCACGATACTGACTAAAGAAATCCTATACTTGTGGGTAAAGAGTACACCCTCTGCAGAGTCATATCTATTCGAATAGCCGTGTCCGCGGTTAAGGACTACAGTCTGGGTTGGTCAAGTGTCGGTCTTAGAGTCGGTCTCCGGAGGAAATAATTTAAAATTGAGCATGGTGTATTTTGCAGGTTAATTTTTACTGCTACTGGTGTTGTTATGAATATTATGAATGATATGATTATTATTGTGGACTAACCCGTTTCTCTTATTTTACTTTCCAAAGTGTCTCAGGGGCTGGCTAGTCTACCCCGGACATTCGTTTTTATTTTCAAGACCTTTTGTGGCGTCCCTCGAGTTTCAGGCGGTTTATCACGCCACTACTCTTGTGGATACCCGACTGGCATTTCTTTTCATGTCCTTTCGTGGCGTTGCCTGAGTTCTCGGATGGTATCGTCCGATTTCTCTTTTAAACACCCGACTGGCATTTCTTTTCAAGACCGACCGTGGTGTCACTTGACATCCGACCGGCATTTCTTTTATATTTTATTGATACTAATATTTATTTTCTGCACTAACTATTATTCACCATGCCATGTTTTAATTTCCTATCAGCATGCATTTAATATAGTCTAGTACGAGCATATGCATATAATTTAGTTCATCATGATCATATAATTGTCTGCTGCATTTGTTATATCATTTGTCCATGATGTTTGCGAGTACATTCAAACGTACTCACAGGCTTGTCCCTGGCTATTTACTTGGCCAGGTTAGGAGTTCTACGGGGAGAACCACAGCGACGTCCGTGCGAAGCCTAGGAGTACAGCCACGCGGGATAGGAGTTATCCGGGTCAGCTGTTCCTGTGGGAATGGAGCCCCATCGATGTTGGAGATCCACAAGCCAATTCCTTCATCCACCACCGGAGTCATTGTTGTATCAGTAGACCTTTATGGTCTTGTATCAAATTCTTGTAAATGCTTGGTAATCTGTAACAAGGATGTGTCCACCAGTAACAGTAATCCTGGGCTGGTGATGACACTAGGGGTTAATTTCTGGAATATTGTGTTCCCGAAATCCGGCCCCGACAGTTTTGGATCTTCAAAGCCAGGTGGTTGTGCAACATACACTTCTTCTTCAATCCTTCCATTGAGAAAGGCACTATTCACATCCATTTGATACAGAAGTGTGTTGTGATGATTTGCATAGGCTAGCAGTATACGAATAGCTTCAAGTCTAGCCACATGAGCAAATGTTTCATCGAAGTCAATCCCTTCAACTTGAGTGTATCCTTGAGCAACAAGACAGACTTTGTTTCTGACAACTTGACCATGCTCATCTTGCTTGTTGCGATATATCCATTTTGTGCCTATTATGTTGTGCTTGCGCGGGTCAGGACGCTTGACAAGTTCCCATACGTTGTTCAGCTCAAATTGTTGAAGGTCTTCTTGCATTGCTTGAATCCATTCGGGTTCCATAAAGGCTTCAGCAACTTTCTTGGGTTCAGATATTGAGACAAAAGCAAAGTGCCCACAGAAATTTGCTAGTTGTGTTGCTCTTGAACGAGTAAGTGGACCAGGTGCATTTATGCTGTCAATTATCTTCTCAACTTGTAGTTCATTTGCAACACGAGGATGAGCTGGACGAAGATTTTGCTCTTGCTGTACATTGTCATCATCAGGAGGATTGTCTTCAGGCTGAGCATTGTTGTCGGGTTGATTTGGAGAAGAAATGATGAGTTCCTCGTCAGCCTATGCTTCAGAAGGCATGATCTCACCGGTTCCCATTAGCTTGATAGATTCATTTGGTGAAGCTTCATCCAACACATTTGGCAGGAACTCTCTTTGTGAACCATTCGTTTCATCAAACCGCACATCCATAGTTACAACTACTTTATAGAGAAAGATGTTGAAGACTCTGTAGGAGTGTGAGTCTTTTCCATAGCCGAGCATGAAGCCTTCATGTGCTTTTGGTGCAAATTTCGACTTGTGATGTGGATCCTTGATCCAGCACCTAGCTCCAAATACTCTGAAGTAACTTACGTTTAGCTTCTTTCCAGTAAGGAGTTCATAGGACGTTTTCTTCAGAAGCTTGTGAAGATAGACACGGTTGATGATATGGCATGCAGTATCAATAGCTTCGGGCCAGAACCTTCTTGGTGTCTTGTATTCATCGAGCATCGTTCGAGCCATCTCAATTAGGGTTCTGTTCTTGCGCTCTACGATGCCATTCTACTGAGGTGTGTATGGAGCTGAGAACTCATGAGTGATTCCCATTGTGTCCAGATAAAGATCAAGGCCGGTGTTCTTGAACTCAGTGCCATTGTCACTTCTGATATGCTTGATCTTGACGCCATAGTTGTTCAAGGCACGATTGGCGAAGCGTCTGAAGACATCTTGCACTTCAGTCTTGTAGAGAATTATGTGCACCCATGTGTATCTTGAATAATCATCAACAATGATGAAGCCATAGAGACAAGCTGTGGTAGAGAACGTGGAGTAGTGATTAGGGCCAAATAAGTCCATGTGAAGCAGCTCGAAGGGTTGTCGTCATGATTGTCTTCGAGGGATGCTTGGCCCTAGTCATCTTCCCAGCTTCACAGGCACCACATAGATGATCTTTCTTGAACTTGACGTCCTCGATGCCTACGACGTGCTTCTTCTTTGCGAGAGTGTGCAAGTTCCTCATGCCGGCATGTCCTAGCCTCCGATGCCAGAGCTAGCACTCTGAAGCTTTTGCTAGAAGACATACGGCCATCTGCGGTCCAGCTGAGAAATCTACCATATACAGATCACCTTTTCTATATCCTTCAAATACTAGAGACTTGTCAGACTCCATTAGTACAAGGCAACGAAATTTTCCAAATATCACAATCATGTTTAAGTCACAAAGCATTGAGACAGGCATTAAGTTGAAACCAGATGTTCAACAAGCATGACTTTATCCATGTGATGATCCCTTGAGATTGCAACTCTACCTAGACCCAACACTTTGCTTTTACCAGTATCAGCAAATGTGATGTGACTCTTGTTAGATGGACGTAAGGTTGAGTCCATAAGAAGACTTCGATGTCCAGTCATATGATTTGTGCATCCACTGTCCATAATCCATTCTGAAGACTTTGGTGTCACTCCCTACAATGCACTTAGGAGGATAGGCTTCACCAATAGCCATTGTGAAGCATAAACATTTGACGTACAAGTGGATTATGAAAGCTTAGATCCAAGCTAGGACTAATAAGATGATTAGCAAACGATTCATGAACAAAATGGATAGTAAACCATTTGGCATTTGATCTTGTGCCCTACAAGTGTTTTAGGTCCCCAGCAATAGCATCAGACGCCTTTGATTTTCGGCTGGAGACCTTTCCCTGCAAGAGAAAGTTAGTTCTTCTTAACCACCCACATCTTGAGGGGTGGCTTAGAAGCAATGAGTCTAAGAGCAGCATCTGAGAATTTTGGCTTAGGAGCCCTAGCAAACAGTCTTGCAGGAGGAGAATAATACTCATAAGAATAAGCAGAAAAATTCTTTGTTTTATGAATATAGTGGTTTGAGGAAACACGCTCATATTAATGGGTCTGAGTATAATTTCCCTGCAAAACATTGGCGTTAGGGTGACTCGGGTGAGTCATTTGTCTGTATGAAGCCTTAGGACCATATGAAGCCTTTGGTCTGGGGTTTGTCTTCTTCCTAGGTGGTTTCATGATGACATTTGCTAGAAGTTTCTCAAGACAACCTTTGGGAACCCATATCTTCTTCATAGGTGGCCGTTCCTACAGTTAGTACCAATATACCTGGCAAACACTTCACCATTTTGATTCTTAAACAGTTTATAGTTTGCATCAAAGGAATCATCAATGATAATAGGATTAGCACAAGTGAAGCCAGATAAGGTAGATGGATCTACTGAAGGTTCCTTTGCAGCAACCCATGTGGTTTTGGGGTACTGCTCAGGCTTCCAGTATGAACCATCAACATTCATTTTCCTCTCGAACCCTACACCCTCTTTCCTAGGGTTTCGGTTCAGTATCTGCTTTTTGAGGACATCACATAAAGTCTGATGCCCTTTGAGGCTTTTGTACATCCCTGTTTCAAGCAAAGTCTTCAACCTAGCATTTTCATCAGCAATAGTAGTGGTATCCTCAGCAGAGGGGTTAGTTACCACATGAGCAGTTGAAGATATTGCAACAGTGGCAGCAGTAGAACATTCGGCAGCAGATGTAGCGTTATCACGCTCAATGCATTTTAGACATGGTGGTTCAAATCCTTCCAGAGTGGAGCTGATCAGTTGTGCGCGGAGTGACTCATTTTCTTTTTGAAGATCTTCATGAGCCGCTTTCAATTTCTCAAGTTCTCGCTTCCTTTGAAGGTAATCGTGGGAAAGCTTTTCATGAGTTTTTAAGAGCGATTCATAAAGACCTTCAAGTTCCTCGTACTTAACATGAAGATTTTTTATGTCTTCAATTAAGGACTGAGAACGGGTCATTTCCGCATCCAACAGGTCATCGCTTTTATCTAACAGTTTTTGAATATGTTCCATAGCTTTCTGCTGTTCAGTGGCAATTTTAGCAAGTGTTTTGTAGCTAGGTTTTGATTCACAATCAGAGTCATCTTCACTGGATGTTTGAAAGTAAGCATCACGTGATTTTACCTTGGCACCGCGTGCCATGAAGCAGTAGGTGGGAGCAGAGTCGTCGTCCTCATCATCAATGTTGGTGACGGGGCCATTGTCTTCAGTGTTGAAGATGGACTTGGCCACGTAGGTTGTGGCTAGAGCCAGACTTGCAGCACTAGAATCGGACTCCTCCTCAGACTCCACCTCCGCTTCTTCTAAAGCAGACTCCTCCTCAGAATCTATCTCCTTGCCAACAAACGCACGAGCCTTGCCAGATGAATTCTTCTTGTGTGATGAATACTTTGATGAAGACTTGGAAGAAGACTTTGAGTATTTCTTCTTTTTCTTGTCATCAGAATCATATTCCTTGCTCTTCTTCTTCTTCTTCTCATTGTCCCATTGAGGACACTCAGAGATGTAGTGACCAGGTTTCTTGCACTTATGACATGTTCTCTTCTTGTAGTCACGGGTAGAAGCTTCATCATTTCTTGAGCTGGGTCGTGAAGACTTTCTGAAGCCTTTCTTCCTAGTGAATTTCTGGAAGTTCTTCACAAGCATGGCAAGCTCCTTTCCAATGTCTTCAGGATCATCAGAACTGCAGTCAGATTCTTCTTCAGATGAAGAAACAGCCTTTTCCTTCAAGGCGCGAGTTTGGCCATAGTTGGGACCATAGATGTCACGTTTCTCAGACAGCTGGAACTCATGTGTGTTAAGCCTCTCAAGTATGTCAGACGGATTGAGAGTCTTGAAGTCAGGGCGTTCTTGAATCATCCGGGCAAGGATGTCAAATGAGCTGTCGAGTGATCTCAGGAGGGTCTTGACGATTTCATGCTTGGTGATTTCAATGGCGCCAAGTGCCTGAAGCTCATTTGTGATGTCAGTGAGGCGATCGAATGTGTGCTGGACATTCTCATTGTCGTGTCTCTTGAAGTGATTGAAAAGATTGCGAAGAACACTGATCCTTTGATCTCTCTGGATTGAGACTCCTTCATTGACTTTTGAGAGCCAGTCCCAGACTTTCTTTGACGTTTCCAGGGCACTCACACGACCATACTGTCCTTTGCTCAGATGACCATAGATGATATTCTTGGCCGTTGAATCCAGTTGAACGAGCCTCTTGACATCAGCAGGGGTGATACCTTCACCAGTCTTGGGAACGCCGTTCTTGACGACAAACCAGAGGTCCACGTCAATGGCTTCAAGGTGCATGCGCATCTTGTTCTTCCAATAGGGATATTCAGTGCCATCGAAGACGGGGCACACAGCGAAGACTTTGATTATCCATGCGGTCGACATAGCTAAAACTCCAGGTGGTTAAACCGAATCACACAGAACAAGGGAGTACCTTGCTCTGATACCAAGTGAAAGTGTAGTATATCGACTAGAGGGGGGTGAATATGCGATTTTTGTGAAATGCTTCAAAACATGGAAGTTTCAAAGACAAATGATAAATCCAATCCTATTTGTATGTAGCGAAAGGTAGACTACACTAGACAAGCCATAGTCAAGTATTCAATGAAGTGAAAGCATGAAGACTAATAGCAGCTAGGCAGTAAAGATCAGGATGGAAGATTGAATGAATCCAATCAGAACAAGTAGTCACACAGTGAAGTCAATCAGATAAGTCAAGCACGCAATGACTTCACAACATAAGGCAGTAAGTAAAGGGAAGGAAAGGATAGAACCAGTAGCTCGGGGAAGACAGTGATTTGTTAGACCAGTTCCAGTTGCTGTGACAACTGTACGTCTGGTTAGGGAGGCTGAGATTTAACTCAGAAGACCGCGTCTTCACCTTATTCCCCTTGAGCTAAGGACACCTAGTCCTTGCCCAATCACTCTGGTAAGTCTCCAAGGTAGACTTCCAAACCTTCACAGACTTCGTTCACCGGCGATCCACAATCACTCTTGGATGCTCAGAACACGACGCCTAACCGGCTGGAGGAAACACATTCCTCAAGTGTAACAAGTCTTCAGGTCACACAGACAGAAAGACTTCAGTGATGCCTAACACTCTTTGGCTCTGGGTGTTTGGGCTTTGTCCTCGCAAGGATCTCTCTCTCAAATGCTTCGGAGGTGGGTTGCTCTCAAACGACAAAAGCCGTGCAATAACTCTGAGCAGCCACCAATTTATGGTGTAGGGGGTGGGCTATTTATAGCCACTGGGCAACCCTACCTGATTTGTCCGAAGTGACCCTGGGTCACTAAGGAACTCACACGTGTTCCAACGGTCAGATTTCAAACACGCACGACAACTTTACTTGGGCTACAAGTAAAGCTGACTCATCCAGCTCTGGATAAGATTTGCTCTCATTGTCTTCGCTCGAAGACATAGGATTTGGTTGGGCATCACTTCAGTCACTCTGACTTAGTTCACTTGGACCCCACTTAACAGTACGGTGGTTCCTATGACTCAACAAAGAAGAAAAAGGAAACAACGAAACATCTAAGTCTTCGTGCTCCATAGTCTTCACACAATGTCTTCTCTTGTCATAGTCTTCAATACGATTCTCTTCATGTACCACCATTGTCTTTAATGTCTTCATACATTTTTAGGGGTCATCTCTGGTAGGTAAACCGAATCAATGAGGGACTACTACCTGTGTTATCCTGCAATTCTCACGAACACATTAGTCCCTCAACCAGGTTTGTCGTCAATACTCCAAAACCAACTAGGGGTGGCACTAGATGCACTTACAGAGGTATTACAAAACGAGTAAAGAGACTTGCCGGTAATGAGATTGAACTGCGTATGGAGATACCAACAATCGAATCTTGGGCAAGTAACATACCGACAGACAAAGGGAATTACATATGTTGTCATAAATGTTCTACCGATAAAGATCTTCATAGGATATGTCGGAAGCAATATGGGCATCCAGGTCCCGCTATTGGTTATAGACCGGGGAAGCGTGTCGGTCATGTCTACATCATTCTCGAACCTGTAGGGTTCGCACGCTTATCGTTCGTTGACGATATAGTAGTATATGAGTAATGTGAGTTGGTGACCGAATGTTATTCGGATTCCCAGATGAGATCATGTACATGACAAGGAGCTCCGGAATGGTCCAAAGGTAAAGATTGATAAATAGGATGATAGTATTCGGTCTCCGGAAAGGTTTCATAATGAACCGAGTATTTATCGGATCACTGGGAGGGGTTCCGGGAGGCCACGGGAGCATATTGGGCCGAACGGGCCAACGAGGGAGAGCACACCAGCCCACATGGGGCTGGTGCGCTCCACCTCATGGTGCCGGCCCTAGGGAAGGAAGGAAGAGGGCCAGCCCCCTCTTTGCTTCTCGTCCACATGCAGGGAAAGGAAAGGGGGCGTCTCCCCTACTGCCTTTCCCCCACGCACCTAAGAAGGGAGGGGAGGGGCACCTCGGGCAAGCGCCCTAGCACTGGCCGTCGGGCACCATTGGGGCACCCTCGGCAGCCTCCTCTCCTCCTCACCTATATGTATGAGAGGAGGGAGAGGGGTAACATACACCACGATCCCCAAGCTGTGTGCGGCGCCCCCTCACCCTCTAGTTCTAGTTTCTCAGTCCACGTCCGTTGTGTTTGGTGAAGCCCTGCGGATAGATTCACCACCTCCGTCACCATGTTGTCATGCTGCCGTAACTCATCTACTACTTCGCCTCTCTTGCTGGATCGAGAAGGCGAGGACGTCATCAAGCTGAACGTGTGTTGAATGCGGAGATGTGGTACGTTTGGTATTTGATCGGGGTGGATCGTGAAGGTGTACGACTACATCAACCACGTTGATAAACACTTCCGCTTAGCGATCTACAAGGGTATGTAGATGCTCTCCCCCTCTCGTAGCTATGCATCTCCTTGGATAGATCTTGTGTCTGCGTATAATTTTCTTTTATGCAACATTCCCCAACAGAGATCACATCATTAGGAAAGTGATGTGATGGACAGACCCAACCATAAGCGTAGCATCAGCTCAAGGGTCCTAGGGTCCACTGGGAGTGGAATTGAGGGCTACATCTTCATAGCTCACACATGCCAAATCTATGTAAAAGACATAAAGTTGGTCGTTGTTCAAAGGAAAAAAGGAATTGTGGAAATACACTTAACAATCTAAGAGTGGAGGTTACCTCGACAATAGGCTTGGCATGGTTTAAATCAAAGTCTTCGGAACTAGAGGGAAAGGTGTTCTTCTTGGGCTTGAATAGAAACATCCACACCCCGTGGAGGTCCACTACTCTAAAAAACCTATGAATTGCAACCCCGTCTTCCGGCTTGTACTCCCACATAGGATCAACTCAGACCTAGAGTGGAAGAATCCAACGATGGAGCATCATATGGACCACATCACCAATTGAACACCCTTGCCAACCACGGCCTTCAGCTTGCCATGAAGCGCCTTCACTTCCTTCTGGTTCCCCCATTCAAGGACCTTATTTGTCCAAGAGAACAACCTCCTCGGTGGCCCACCCGAGAAGACATGGACCTCTCATTGATTCTTCGAGGATTGGTCGGTCGCGTAAAACCATTCTCTTTGCTGGAGCTTCACCGTCTCGACAAATGTACCCTCCGGCCAAATGACATTGGTAATTTTACTGATCATGGCCCCGCCACAATTTGTGAGCCGAGAGCCGCTACCATGCGGCTTGATGTAGAACACCTTCAACATGACCAGAAGTGTGGCTCGATGCGAAGGAAGGCCTCGCAAAAGATTATGAACATGGAGATGTGGAGAATTGAGTTTGGGGCGAGATGGTGGAAATCTAGCCCATAATAAAACATGAGACCCCATACAAAAGGATGAATGGGCAAACCCAGACCTCGGACGAGGTGAGAAACAAAGATTACCTGCTCCTCTTTGCGAGGGGTGGGAATGGAAGAAGCCGAGCGATTTGCGCCTGCCTCAATAGGGGATTGGAGCCTCACCGTAAGGGGAAGATATCCATCGGCCTGGGGCTTCGTGATAGTGCTGGTGGTGACATTGGAACGCATCCACTACCCTCCTCCCTTTTCGTCCATCTTTGGCGATGGGAGGAGAAGAAGGGAAGAGTTGAAGCTCAAAACAGATCTTAGAGCCCCTGGGCTTGCAAGAGGTTCTTGGTGTTGGAACAGGGAATGAGAGTGTAGGTGGAATCAGTTCACTGTTTCCGTTTTTTATAGGTCAGTCAAAGACCAGGGTCGCTTCACCTCAAAATGAAGGCGCTATTTCCCAACATCGTGCAGTATATGCGGACAGATATTAAGGCATTGTTTCATTAATGATATCACTAAACATCCAAGGCACAATCTCTTTTGATGAGGTGTACCAATGGGAACGTCATGGGGCCATGCTACACCGAATAAATTCTATTGCTGAGACACTCCAACCCTGCCATTGTTGGTGGCGCTTCGGTTTACAGCCGAAAAAGCTGTCAGAGTTTGACTTGGCCGTCCTGCTTCTCGTTACAAACCTTCATAGCTAAGCTAAGGGAGACTTTGGTCCTATTGTATAATAAGTTGTGTTGAAAAGGACCTTGTTAAAGATAACCCTAGATACCATGAGTAAATCAGCACATGGCGGCTATCCAGAAGAAGGCCAAGAAGACCTCAGAACCGAGAATATCCTTGGAATTGGGAGTCGGCGTGGAAGATAGAACTCATCTACAAAGCCGTTGTAGGATCGAAAGTATGTCTAGAGGGGGGGTGATTAGACTACTTGTAAATATAAAAATTCTGCCTTTTGATCATGAACAGTTTTTGGCAGACTCTCAATTATGATCAAGACAAGTATCACCCTACACATGCAATTCTAGAGTATAGGCAGCGGAAAGTAAATTGCACATGTAGTAAAGAGAGGTGGAGAAGAGCAAACGCAATTTGGAGACGCGGTGATTTTTCCCGTGGTTCCGATAGGTGGTGCTATCATACATCCACGTTGATGGAGACTTCAACCCACGGAGGGTAACGGCTGCGCGAGTCCACGGAGGGCTCCACCCACGAAGGGTCCACGAAGAAGCAACCTTGTCTATTCCATCATGGCCTACGCCCACGGAGGGCTAGCCTTACTCGGGGTAGATCTTCACGAAGTAGGCGATCTCCTTGCCCTTACAAACTTCTTGGTTCAACTCCACATCTCGATGACGGAGGCTCCCAAGCGACACCTAACCAATCTAGGAGGCACCACCCTCCAAAAGGTAATAGATGTTGTAGATGATGATGAACTCCTTGCTCTTGTGCTTCAAATGATAATCTCCCCAACACTCAACTCTCCTCACTGATTTGGCTGTGGTGGAAGAAAGGATTGAGTGGAAAGCAACTTGGGAAGGTTAGAAATCAAGTTTCATATGGTGGGAGTGGAGCAACTTGATCTCAACACAAGGATAGGTAGTTCTCTTCTCAGAAAGTGTAAGGTAGGAGTGGTAGTTCTTTCTGATGGCTCTCTCCACGAATGAAGAGGGGGTGGAGGGGTATATATAGCCTCCACACAAAATCCAACCGTTACACACATAATTGAGCAATCTCGGTGAGACCGAAGTGGACAACTCGGTCAGACCGAAAGTTCAAATATAGTGAACGTTGGGGTTTTCGGTGGGACCGAAAATACCATCTCGGTTAGTCCGATTTGAGCAAAGACAGGAACTTGCCAGTTTCGGTGGGACCGAAAATGTCATCTCGGTTATTCCGATATGATGGCAAACGGTTACAGAAGCTTGGCAGCCCATGTTTCGGTGAGACCGATCTCAAACTCGGAATGATCGATTTTTCTAGGGTTTGGCTTATGGCTGAGGTGGTTCATCTCGGTGTGACTGAGTTTGGAAAATCGGTTGGTCCGAGATTACTTATGAGTGTGTTTTGTAGTGAAAGTTGCTGATAGTTGAAGGAGATATATCACTAAGCACTTGAGCAACCAGATCATCAACACAACCTCATCCCCTTTTAATAGTATTGGCTTTTCCTATGGACTCAATGTGATCATGGATCACTAAACCAAAAATGGAGTCTTGAGCTTTTGCCAATGCTTGCCTTAGCATTTTGAGGGGTCCACTTCTTCAGTCATTGCCATACCCATATCACTGAACTTCTCTGAAATGATTCTCAAGTAGCTATTAGTTCAATGATATATATGTTGTTATTAATTGCTAAAACCACCCGGGGATTAGTTGCACTTTCAATCTCCCCCTTTTTGGTAATTGATGACAACATATAGATCAAAGCTTCGACAAAGGATATAATCAATGAAAAATATCGTCGCTTTGAGAAGTATGTGATAAGCAAGAGCTCCCCCTAAATTTGTGCATTATTTAAAATTTGCGTTTGAATGCAAATGCACAATTGATTAGGATCATGGGTCACTCTTCCATGTCACATACATCTTGGTGGAGCGCACAAAATGATAAGAATGAATAGCATGCACCCAATCACCAAGACATGAGTAAATGATCATACAAGATAGGAATAGCATATGATAAGCATTAAGCACACATTAAAGCATAGTACGACCAAGCACTCATTAAGGTAGCATCAAACGTAGTATCAAGCACACTGAAAGTTTCGAAAAACCAAAAGTATCTCAAAGAAACCGCAAAAGAACGAAAGAGCACTCTCTCTCTCGAAGCCCTATGATCTATACAATTTCTCCCCCTTTGGCAACAAGTTACCAAAAAGTTTGAAAAAGCATAGAGCTAAACGTCACTGTGGGCTCTGCTGGCGGCTCCCGTCTGGGTAGATGTCGGAGTAGATATGACGGCATCGGCGAAGACTTCAGCTGAAGTCTGTGCTGGAGGAGTGGATACTGGAGCTGTAGCTGGAGTGACTGCTGGAGCTGTAGGAGGTGCTGAAGTTGTAGCCCTGGTGTCAGTCACTGGGATAGCAGCTGATCGGGATCCTCTGGGAATCGGAGCAGTCTGGCGATGAGAGTCCTGGACTAGGTCATCCTGCATGAGCTCTGCCCTGTCCTGCTTTGCTTCCTCCATGTCTGCCTCAAGCTTGTTGACGGTCACCTGAATTTCAGTCAGCTTCACGTCCAGAGCGTGGATCTTCTCGTCAACAATCCTCTCTAGGCTCTCCTGAGATTGTTCAATGCTGGCCAGGCGTTGTTCAATCCTTTGGGTAGCTTCAAGAATCTGCTCTCCGAAGCTCTTTGGTTTAGCTGCTGCTGCTGCTGCCTCTTTATCAGCTTTGGCTTTCCTAGCAGCTTCAATCTTGGCTTGACCTTCAACAGAAGTTGGATCCTCCTCATCCATCACAACAACATTGTCTTCATGCTCTGGCTGCAGGGGTAAGTGTTTCCTATCCAACAAGAATTTGCCCGTGCCAAACTTGGCATTGATAAGCATCTGAATCTGTGGGGCAAATCCACATGACCTCTTCTGGTCAGCTGCAGTCCTCTTAATGGTCTCTACCATTAAGTCCATCACCTTGAAAGGTGCCTTCTCATCAAGTATATGCAGCATGTTGATAGAATACCCTCTGATCATGTGATGATCTCCAGACTTGGGCATCAAGGTATGCCTCAGAATAGTGTTAGTGGTAGGTAGACCTGCCTGGAGATAGTAAACTGAGCCGAGCTTCCACACTTCCAAATCTGCTGCGGGGATCTCCTTGTACATGTTCTTCATGGAATCATGGTTCTTCTTTGGAATCCCATAGACATCAATGTCGTCCTCTCGTTGCACTGGAGCATTCAGAAGTTCTGCCCATTCTTCAACAGAAGAAGAAAACCTTTGACCTTCAGTCATCCAGGTGATCTTCCCATCAGGATAGAAATGAGCTGTGGCATAGAACTGCATAATCATCTCATCGTTCCAATCTGTCAATTTCTGACCCACAAACTCAGCAACTCCACATGCAGTGAAGCTCTCATGCACATGGGGAAAGAAGTCTCTGTGCTCTTCACTGTCAATGTATTTCCAGTCAACGTACCTGGTGTCTGCAACTATTGGCTTCTTGTCCATCAGCACAGTCTCATAGAAGTCCTGCAGCTCTCTGGTGTGAAATCTGGGGTCTACAGCAGTCCTTCTCCTCACGGCATATGGATCAGATTGTCTCCATAGCCTGAGACCTCTATCTTTCCTTGCCTTCATATCCTCGGCTTGAGGATGAGCATCGTTGTGAAGTGGCAGTTTTGGACGGAGTTTCAGCAACACCTGTTCTTCTTCATCAGACTCAGCTGGTGGCACATCACCCTTGTTCTTCTCAGATGCTGGAATGTTCCTGGTAGTCCTCTTGGGCTTGGCAGTAGGCTTTGCTGGAGCTGCCTTAGCTTGAGCAGACTTCTTGGGCTTTGAGGTGGCTCCAGCTCTAATGGCATCACCCATGAGCTTAGCCTTCTGAGGAGGAGGCTGGGGTGCTTCTTCTTCTTCTTCATCATCGGCTGTTGCATCTGCATGGAGATCAGTATACACTACCCTCTTCCTCTTGGAGGTTTTCTTCACTTTGCTTGGGGCTGGTTCTCCCAAGTTCAGCTTCTTGGCAACAGCTGATTGCTTGACTTTGCTGGTGCCCTTCTTTGACTGCTGACCTTGTTGCTCTTTGGCAACAACCTTTCTCTTAGGCTTGGAGGACACTTCTTCCTCAGGTATGAAATCAGAATCCTCATCATCAGAATTCCTCTCCTTTTTGGCTCTGGTGGCTGCAGGAGGCAAGCCACTAGGTGTACTCCTCTCACCATCATCAACTGGACTGCTAGCCTCAGGACTAGTGTCTGCTTCCGGAATGTCCGCAAAAGGTGACTCTGACCTGTTCTGGCTGTCACTGGCATCTGACATGGCTGACAACCTGTGAATAGATAAGGTATAGGCAGAGAAGAAGAGTTATCACAAACTGCAGAGGTTTTTGCAAAAAAAATTGAGTTCAAATTTTAGTTTTAAGTTTTCACAGAAGGCATTTCGGTCAAACCGATTTTCAGTTTCGGTGAATCCGAAGTGTGTAACAGAAGCTTACCACACCACTTTCGGTCAGACCGAAGTGGGTTTCGGTCCTGCCGAAACACTAGGGTTTCACTAAGACTCTACTTCGGTCACACCGATTTGCACGACTCGGTTGGACCGAAAGGTGCAGTGCAATGGCCAGAGGCCAAATCGGTCATTCCGAGTTTTTAAAATCGGTTTCACCGAGATGTATTCCGTGGAAACCTAACCCTAAGAATTTTACTCGAAACTAGAACCGATCTGATGTTTAAGGAAGATTTCAAACGTGGCCAGATATAGGGCAAACCAAACGTGCATTGAATCGGATGGGGAGCACGAGAGGGATCGAGACTCACCCTAACTTGGTGGAGTCCCTCTACGGCGGCAACGGCGCGGAGGAGAAGTCCGTTGACGGCGGTGGAGACCTGCGGCGAGGGCGCACAGGCGACGACGGCGACGACCTGGAGATCAAGGCGACGGCAGCAAGGGACGTGAGAGCGAAAACGTTTGAAGGAATAATCAACGCGCGCTGCCCTCAGTATTTATATCCCTTTGCTGTCGGTGGGACCGAGTTGAAAAACTCGGTGTCACCGAGATGGATAACTGCCAGGCAGTTATGCATTTCGGTCACGCCGAAACTTACAACTCGGTTTCACCGAGATGAAACCTAGATCAGTCTAAATGTTTTCGGTTTGACCGAGTGGGAGAAAGTTGGTCTGACCGAAAATCACTTAGAAGGTTTTGGAAGTTAGCCCTTGACGGATCGGTGGCTCCGAGTGCTCCTCACTCAGAGGGTCCGAAAATGACTTGTTCAAAGTTTGTGATATAAGCATGAATAGAATTTGAGACAAGAAAGCATAGATAGCTAGGGAAGGTACTTAGGCATTCTTGTCCATCCATTTGGCCAGAAAAACAAAACAACCAAAACAACAAATGGATGTCCTCGAATGGATAAAATCATGCATTCAACATGCTCACACAATAAGATAGCAAATGAAATATGTGTCAAACATGCACAACCAAAACTCTAGCTACTAGCACACAATTTGTCGATGACTAGGTCATCTATATATGAGTATTCTGACTTAGGAGCCAAATGAGAACATTTGATCATAGGTCATACTCATCGTTTAAGCACAAGTGGGGTTACCACTTTTACATAAAGCATTGATGTGTTCACATCATTTGAAGATGCTTTAGCTCAATTTTTAGAGCAAATCTCCCCCTAGATGTGAGAACCCCTTTTAAAGGGTCAAACTAACCTTGGGTTGTCATAGAAGACTTCATGTAGATGTTGAAGATGTGGATGCTCAATGTTGATGTAGATCATCAAGAGTTGGGAGCTATCCTTTTGATTAGGGCACTTTCAATACCTACATGGGTTAGTCCCACAAGGAACAAACAAGAATATCCATAGACATAGATTGAAGTTCACAATAGATGATGTCCATGAAAGCAATGATTACCTTGTCCCTTGACTTACCAACAAGAGTGTTTGTGACTCCATGAACTAGTGCATGATGTGGAAGTTGATTGCACAAGTTCTTGCCAAAATGTATGTGAGTGAAGTATGTTGGCGGAGTCACCCTCAAGAACCTTCTAGTTCTTCTTCTTCGGAATCCACATCATCTTGATGGGAATCCTTGGGGTTGTAGTTGAGCTTGACGAAGTAGAACTTGACGTGTCCTTGGGAACCCACTTGACCATGGCTTGAGGTGCTTCAATGAATGCATCAATCTCCTCTTGAAGCTTGTCCTTGGCTTTTAGCTTGTGGTCTTGTGGTGGAAGGTCATCTTGAGCTTGTTCCACATTGGAAGAAGTAGGATCATACTTCTCCTTTTGAGAAACAAACTGTGGAGTAGGGTATTGACCTTCTTCCCACTCAACACCTTCGGCGTTGAACTTTCGCTCAAAACCAATTCCTTGATTCTTCCGGTGCCTTCCTTGCTTGCGAACAATTTCCTCAAAGTTCTTGCTTCCGGCAAGACTCTTGTAGACACCTTTCTCTATGATCCCTTTCAATAAACTATTCTCTTGCTCAAGTGTAACTTGGCTTGAAACATTGTTAGTGGAATCAAGAGAACTACTAGAAGCAACAACATTAGATTTAACATGGTTATTGTTACTACTAGAGGAAGAATTTTTCTTATGCTTGTCATGCTTAGTCTTAATAGGTGGCAAGAAATTAGAAAAGAGAAGTCATTTGGCAAGATATGAAGAACTCTTCTTTCGAAGATCGTCATTGATCGCTTTTAGAAACTCATGTTCTTGCTCTAGAGTGAGCTTCTCGAAGCGTAGCTTCTCATGAGATCTTAGGAGCTCTCTATGATCTTCTTGAGTTGTTTCATGAGCTAACTTAAGAGTGTTTAGTTCTTTAGTTAGACGCTCAATCTCCTTCATAGCATTGTCATTCGACTCTTCTCGACTATAAAGACTACTAGCATTTTCATCGTTACTAAGCTCACTAGATTTATCATGCAAGAGCTCATCTTCACCAAGCAAGTCATCCTCATCACTATCAAAGTCAATGAATTCAGGGTGTGATACCTTGGGGCCTTTAGCCATGAAGCATCTTCCAATTCCCTCATTTGGTGAATCAAATAAGTCGTAGGAGTTGGAGTAGGAGGATACGAGTGCAAGACCAGCAACACCTTCATCTTGACTGTAGTCGGAGTCGGAGTGATAGCTTCCATCGGATTGATTGTCGGAGTCGGAGCCGAAGACCCATTCACCTACATGAGCTTGATGTCTTCTTCTTGTGTAGCTCCTTGATGACTTGTCTCTCCTCTCCGAATCCTTGCTTCTCCGAGAGGGTCTTCGTTCATAACGATCATCTCTACTCCTTCTCTCTTTCCGAGGTGACTCATCTCTTGATCTTCTTCTTGGAGATTCTTCTCTTCTCTTGTGGGGAGCCGTACACTCATTTGAGTAGTGTCCGGGTCTTCCACAATTGTAGCAGTTTCGATCACGACTAGAAGATCTCTTTTCATCATATGATCTAGACTTTGAGCTTCTCTCTTTGCCTCTATTCTTGTAGAATTTGTTGAAGTTCTTAACCATTAGGCTTATCTCTTCATTGGAAATTAACTTGTCACTTGAGGTTGTGGGAGCATCACTTGTAGCTTTGTAAGCACCACTTGACTTGTTGTGAAGCTCTTCCTTATCCTTAAGTGTCATCTCATGAGCAACAATTCTTCCAATGACTTCAGTTGGCTTGAGAGTCTTGTAGTTTGGCATCATTTGGATCAAAGTGCACACGGTGTCATACTTTCCATCCAAAGCTCTTAGAATCTTCTTGATGATGAATCGGTCGGTCATTTCTTCGCTTCCTAAGCCGGCAATCTCATTTGTGATGAGAGCAAGCCTAGAGTACATTTCAGCGACTCCTTCACCATCCTTCATCTTGAACTTGTCAAGTTGACCTTGAAGAATATCTAGCTTTGATTCCTTCACAGATTCGGTGCCTTCGTGCATTTCAACCAAAGTATCCCAAATCTCTTTAGCATTCTCAAGACGGCTGATTTTGTTGAACTCCTCGGGACACAAAGCATTGAAGAGAATGTCACAAGCTTGAGCATTGTTTTGCAACATCCGCAACTCTTCCGGTGTAGCTTCGCGATCCGGAACTTTTCCTTCCTCGAAGAATTCACCTTGCATGCCAACACAAATAATGCCCCATGCGGCTGGGTTATGACCAAGAATATGCATTATCATTTTATGCTTCCAACTAGCAAAATTTGTACCATCAAAGTAAGGACATCTACGATAATTACCCTCACTAGACGCCATACTCTCCTAGGTTGTGAAACCAAGCTTATGGAGTCCAATGCAATGGAAACCAAAACAATGGAGACCAAAGCTCTGATACCACTTGTAGGATCGAAAGTATGTCTAGAGGGGGGGTGATTAGACTACTTGTAAATATAAAAATTCTGCCTTTTGATCATGAACAGTTTTTGGCAGATTCTCAATTATGATCAAGACAAGTATCACCCTACACATGCAATTCTAGAGTATAGGCAGCGGAAAGTAAATTGCACATGTAGTAAAGAGAGGTGGAGAAGAGCAAACGCAATTTGGAGACGCGGTGATTTTTCCCGTGGTTTCGATAGGTGGTGCTATCGTACATCCACGTTGATGGAGACTTCAACCCACGGAGGGTAACGGCTGCGCGAGTCCACGGAGGGCTCCACCCACGAAGGGTCCACGAAGAAGCAACCTTGTCTATTCCATCATGGCCTACGCCCACGGAGGGCTAGCCTTACTCGGGGTAGATCTTCATGAAGTAGGCGATCTCCTTGCCCTTACAAACTTCTTGGTTCAACTCCACATCTCGATGACGGAGGCTCCCAAGCGACACCTAACCAATCTAGGAGGCACCACCCTCCAAAAGGTAATAGATGTTGTAGATGATGATGAACTCCTTGCTCTTGTGCTTCAAATGATAATCTCCCCAACACTCAACTCTCCTCACTGATTTGGCTGTGGTGGAAGAAAGGATTGAATGGAAAGCAACTTGGGAAGGTTAGAAATCAAGTTTCATATGGTGGGAGTGGAGAAACTTGATCTCAACACAAGGATAGGTAGTTCTCTTCTCAGAAAGTGTAAGGTAGGAGTGGTAGTTCTTTCTGATGGCTCTCTCCACGAATGAAGAGGGGGTGGAGGGGTATATATAGCCTCCACACAAAATCCAACCGTTACACACATAATTGAGCAATCTCGGTGAGACCGAAGTGGACAACTCGGTCAGACCGAAAGTTCAAATATAGTGAACGTTGGGGTTTTCGGTGGGACCGAAAATACCATCTCGGTTAGTCCGATTTGAGCAAAGACAGGAACTTGCCAGTTTCGGTGGGACCGAAAATGTCATCTCGGTTATTCCGATATGATGACAAATGGTTACAGAAGCTTGGCAGCCCATGTTTCGGTGAGACCGATCTCAAACTCGGAATGACCGATTTTTCTAGGGTTTGGCTTATGGCTGAGGTGGTTCATCTCGGTGTGACTGAGTTTGGAAAATCGGTTGGTCCGAGATTACTTATGAGTGTGTTTTGTAGTGAAAGTTGCTGATAGTTGAAGGAGATATATCACTAAGCACTTGAGCAACCAGATCATCAACACAACCTCATCCCCTTTTAATAGTATTGGCTTTTCCTATGAACTCAATGTGATCATGGATCACTAAACCAAAAATGGAGTCTTGAGCTTTTGCCAATGCTTGCCTTAGCATTTTGAGGGGTCCACTTCTTCAGTCATTGCCATACCCATATCACTGAACTTCTCTGAAATGATTCTCAAGTAGCTATTAGTTCAATGATATATATGTTGTTATTAATTGCCAAAACCACCCGGGGATTAGTTGCACTTTCAGCCGTAGACTTAAAAATTACGAAGTTGTCCTGAAGAAGATGTTGGATGTCCTCGGCTTGAAGAGTGGTTCAGGTGATACTAACCATGTCCTGGACTAGGGGGTGCACACCACGTGGGCCCGCCATTCATGGGTCGGGCCGAGGACCCACTAATAACTAAAGAATAGGCTCTACATGCCTTGCCCTTTGCGTGATCAAGAGGAAGTTCTCAAAAGACTTGGCGTACACTTCAAGGCATACTTGAATGATTGGCATGCTTATCCCTAAATTGTAATCGACCATGTGTAAACCCTAGATGCCCTGGTGCCTATATAAGCCAAGGGATTTTAGTCTATAGGGAGGACTTCAAGGCCCTAGAGTTTAGGACTCATCTATACAATATCGAGGTAGATCACTGTACTATGTACCTCATCCACAATCAATATAACAAGAGCAAGACATAGTGTTTTACCTCTTTGAGAGGGTCCGAACCCGGGTAAAACACAGGGTCGTCCAAGGGCCTATGCGAGTTGTGCACTCGAACAGTGCCCCCAAAATCCTGGGGCCCCCAACTAGGGTCCATATACATATATGTATAATCTGGAAAAAATTCAGTTTTAGGCCTTCTTGGGCCTGGCCCGGTCAAGTCTCAAGCGATCCGCTTTCCCGTCGTGTGGATGAGGTGGATTGATCGATCGTAGACGAAACGACAGCCCCAGCGCAATACGTTTCATAACTTCCGCTTCCTATTCCCTGCCTGATCGCTTGGCTTTCCATGTCCCCGTCGCTTCCGACTGAATCGGCGGCTCGGCGACAATCGCATTGCAGCCTTGCAGGTTCAGCAAGGCGACGGACAAGAAGTGGAACTGCACGCGACTTTCGAGTGCTGGACGCCGCCGCACCGGGAGCCGACCGACACTGTCGCAGTGCCGCCCAACAAGAACATAAGACCAACCAGTGTGGTGCCCTCCCTGCTCCCTATGCTCTCCCCTTTTCTCTAATTTTGATACCAATTGCAAAGTTGCGTTAATATGTTTGGGAAAGATTTTCTGTGTAGTCGTTCAAGTTCAGAAGTAGTCACAGATTCAAGAATTTCAGTAGTTGCTCATACTATCATCCAAGTCCAAAATCAAGGTTCTATCTGATTCTAAGTTTTTTTAACTACCTATACATGTCACAAGCCTATATTTCATGTGAGTGCTGGGGAACATAGTATTTAAAAAATATTACCTACGATCACGCGAGATCTATCTAGGAGAAGCATAGCAACGAGCGGGGAGAGTGTGTCCATGTACCCTCGTAGACCGAAAGTGCAAGCGTTTAGTAACGCGGTTGATGTAGCCGAACGTCTTCGCGATCCAACCGATCAAGTACCGAACGCCAGGCGCCTCCGCGATCTGCACACGTATAGCTCGGAGACATCCCTCGTACTCTTGATCCAGTTGAGGCCGAGGGAGAGTTTCGTCAGCCTGATGGTGTGGTGACAGTGATGATGGAGTTACCGACGCAGGGCTTCGCCTAAGCACTACGACAATATGACCGAGGTGTGTAACTGTGGAGGGGGCACCGCACACGGCTAAGAAATCAACTTGTGTGTCTATGGGGTGCCCCCTCCCCATGTAAATAAAGGAGGGAGGGAGAGGAGGCCCGGCCACAAGGGGCGCGCCCAAGGGACAGAGTCCTACTCCTACTAGGAGTAGGTTCCACCCTTTCCTAGTCCTAATAGGAGAAGACGGAAGGAGAGGAAGAAGAGAAGGAAACAGGGGGGCGGCCACCAAGCCCTAGTCCAATTCGGTTTGGGCTAGGGGGTGCGCCACACCTTGGCCTACCTCCTCTCTTCCACCACTAGGCCCATGAGGCCCAATAACCTCCCGGGGGGTTCTGGTAACCCCCCGGTACTCCGGAAAATACCCGATACACCTCGGAACCATTCCGATGTCCGAATATAACCTTCCAATATATCAATCTTTATGTCTCGACCATTTCGAGACTGCTCGTCATGTCCGTGATCTCATCCCGGACTCCGAACAACCTTCCGTGCATCAAAACACATAAACTCATAATACTGATCGTCATCGAACGTTAAGCGTGCGGACCCTACGGATTCGAGAACTATGTAGACATGACCGAGACACATCTCCGGTCAATAAACAATAGAGGAACCTGGATGCTCATATTGGCTCCTACATATTCTACGAAGATCTTTATCGGTCAAACCGCATAACAACATACATTGTTCCCTTTGTCATTGGGATGTTTACTTGCCCGAGATTCGATCGTCGGTATCATTATACCTAGTTCAATCTCGTTACTTGCAAGTCTCTTTACTCGTTCCATAATACATCATCTCATGACTAACTCATTAGTCATTTGCTTGCAAGGCTTATTATGATGTGTATTACCGAGAGGGCCCAGAGATACCTCTCCAACACTCGAGTGACAAATCCTAATCTTGATCTATGCCAACACCACAAATACTTTCGGAAACACATGTAGAGCATCTTTATAATCACCCAGTTACGTTGTGACGTTTGATAGCACACAAGGTGTTCCTCCGGTATGCATAATCTCATAGTTAGAGGAACCTATATCAGTCATGAAGAAATCAATAACAATAAAACTAAATGATAATAGTGCTAAGCTAACGGATGGGTCTTGTCCATCACATCATTCTCCTAATGATGTGATCCCGTTGATCAAATGACAACACATGTCTATGGTTAGGAAACATAACCATCTTTGATTAACGAGCTAGTCTAGTAGAGGCATACTAGGGACATTCTATTTTGTCTATGTATTCACGCATGTATCAGGTTTCCGGTTAATACAATTCTAGCATGAATAAAAGGCATTTATCATGATATATAAGGAAATATAAATAACAACTTTATTATTGCCTCTAGGGCATATTTCCTTCAGTCTCCCACTTGCACTAGTGTCAATAATCTAGATTACATAGTAATGATTCTAACACCCATGGAGTCTTGGTGATGATCATGTTTTGCTCATGGAAGAGGCTTAGTCAACGGATCTGCGACATTCAGTTCAGTATGTATTTTGCAAATCTCTATGTCTCCCTCCTTGACTTGATCGCCGATGGAGTTGAAGCGTCTCTTGATGTGCTTGGTTCTCTTGTGAAACCTGGATTCCTTTGCCAAGGCTATTGTTCCAGTGTTGTCACAAAAGATTTGCATTGGACCCGATGCACTAGGTATTAAACCAAGATCGGATATGAACTCCTTCATACAGACTCCTTCATTTGCTGCTTCCGAAGCAGCTATGTACTCCGTTTCACACGTAGATCCCGCAACCACGCTCTGCTTGGAACAGCATCAATTGACAGCTCCACCGTCCAACAAAAATATGTATCCGGTTTGTGACTTAGAGTCATCCGGATCAGTGTCAAAGCTTGAATCGACGTAACCATTTACGACGAGCTCTTTGTCACCTCCATAAACGAGAGACATATCCTTTGTCCTTTTCAGGTACTTCAGAATGTTCTTGACCGCTTTCCAGTGATCCACTCCTGGATTACTTTGGTACCTTCCTGCCAGACTTATAGCAAGACACACATGAGGTCTGGTACATAGCATTGCATACATGATAGAACCTATGGCTGAATCATAGGGAATGACTTTCATTTGCTCTCTATCTTCTGCAGTGGTCGGGAATTGAGTCTTACTCAACTTCACACCTTGTAACACAGGCAAGAACCCTTTCTTTGACTGATCCATTTTGAACTTCTTCAAAACTTTATCAAGGTATGTGCTTTGTGAAAGTCCTATTAAGCGTCTTGATCTATCTCTATAGAACTTGATGCCCAATATATAAGCAGCTTCACCGAGGTCTTTCATTGAAATATTATTATTCAAGTATCCTTTTATGCTATCCAGAAATTATATATCATTTCCAATCAATAATATGTCATCTACATATAATATCAGAAATGCTATAGAGCTCCCACTCACTTTCTTGTAAATACAAGCTTCTCCAAAAGTCTGTATAAAACCATATGCTTTGATCACCTCATCAAAGCGTATATTCCAACTCTGAGATGCTTGCACCAGTCCATAGATGGATCACTGGAGCTTGCACACATTGTCAGCACCATTAGGATCGACAAAACCTTCTGGTTGCATCATATACAATTCTTCTTGGAGATATCCATTAAGGAATGCAGTTTTGACATCTATTTGTCAGATTTCATAATCATGAAATGCGGCAATTGCTAACATGATTTGGACAGACTTAAGCATCACTACGGGTGAGAAAGTCTCATCGTAGTCAATTTCTTGAACTTGTTGAAAACCTTTTGCAACAAGTCGAGCTTTGTAGACAGTAACATTACCATCGGCGTCGGTCTTCCTCTTAAAGATCCATTTATTTTCAATGGCTTGCCGATCATCGGGCAAGTCAACCAAAGTCCACACTTTGTTCTCATACATGGATCCCATCTCAGCTTTCATGGCCTCAAGCCATTTTGCGGAATCTAGGCTGATGATCGCTTCCTCATAGTTCGTAGGTTCATCATGGTCTAGTAACATGACTTCCAGAACATGGTTACCATACCACTCTGGTGCGGAACATACTTTGGTTGACCTACGAGGTTTAGTAGTAACTTGATCTGAAGTTTCATGATCATCATCATTAGCTTCCTCACTGATTGGTGTAGGAATTACTGGAACTAGTTTCTGTGATGAACTACTTTCCAATTTGAGAGAACGAACAATTACCTCATCAAGTTCTACTTTCCGTCCACTCACTTCTTTCGAGAGAAACTCCTTCTCTAGAAAGGATCCATTCTTAGCAATGAATATCTTGCCTTCGTATCTGTGATAGAAGGTGTACCCAACAGTTTCATTTGGGTATCCTATGAAGACACACTTTTCCAACTTGGGTTCGAGCTTATCAGGTTGAAGCTTTTTCACATAAGCATCGCAGCCCCGAACTTTAAAAAACGACAACTTGGGTTTCTTTCCAAACCATAGTTCATAAGGCGTCGTCTCAACGGATTTAGATGGTGCCCTATTTAACGTGAATGCAGTTGTCTCTAAAGCATAACCCCAAAACGATAGTGGTAAATCGGTAAGAGACATCATAGATCGCACCATATCCAATAAAGTACGGTTACGACATTCGGACACACCATTACACTGTGGTGTTCCAGGTGGCATGAGTTGTGAAACTATTCCATATTGTTTCAAATGAAGACCAAACTCGTAACTCAAATATCCGCCGCCGCGATTAGATCGTAGAAACTTTATTTTCTTGTTACGGTGATTCTCTACTTCACTCTAAAATTCCTTGAACTTTTCAAATGTTTCAGACTTGTGTTTCATAAATTAGATATATCCATATCTGCTCAGATCATCTGTCAAGGTCAGAAAATAATGATACCCGCCACGAGCATCAACACTCATTGGAACGCATACATCAGTATGTATGATTTCCAATAAGTCAGTTGCTCGCTCCATTGTTCCGGAGAACGGAGTTTTAGTCATCTTGTCCATGAGGCATGATTCGCAAGCACCAAGTGATTCATAATCAAGTGACTCCAAAAGTCCGTCAGCATTGAGTTTCTTCATGCGCTTTACACCAATATGACCTAAACCGCAGTGCCACAAATAAGTTGCACTATCATTATAAACTTTGCATCTTTTGGCTTCAATATTTTGAATATGTGTATCACTACAATCGAGATCCAACAAAAATAGACCATTCATCAAGGGTGCATGACCATAAAAGATATTGCCCATATAAATAGAACAACCATTATTCTCTAATTTAAATGAATAACCGTCTCGCAACAAACAAGAACCAGATATAATGTTCATGCTCAACGCTGGCACCAAATAACAATTATTTAGGTCTAAAACTAATCCCGATGGTAGATGTAGAGGTGGCGTGCTGACGGCGATCACATCGACTTTGGAACCATTTCCCACGCGCATCGTCACCTCGTCCTTAGCTAATCTTTGTTTAATATGTAGCCCATGTTTTGAGTTACAAATATTAGCAACCAAACCAGTATCAAATAACCAGGTGCTACTACGAGCATTAGTAAGGTACACATCAATAACATGTATATAAAATATACCTTTGTTCACTTTGCCATCCTTCTTATCCGCCAAATACTTGGGGCAGTTCCGCTTCCAGTGACCAGTCCCTTTGAAGTAGAAGCACTCAGTTTCAGGCTTGGCTCCAGACTTGGGTTTCTTCGTGGAGTAGCAACTGGCTTGCTATTCTTATTGAAGTTCCCCTTCTTTCCCTTGCCCTTTTCTTGAAACTAGTTTTCTTGTTAACCATCAACACTTGATGCTCCTTTTTGATGTCTACCTCCGCAGCTTTGAGCATAGCGAAGAGCTCGGGGATTGTCTTCTGCATCCCTTGCATATTATAGTTCATCATGAAGCCTTTATAGCTTGGTGGCAGTGATTGAAGAACTCTATCAATAACACTATCTTCATCAACTTTGCATCCAAGTTGAGTCATGTGATTGTAGTACCCAGACATTCTAAGTAAGTGTTCATTGATAGAATTGTTCTCCTCCATCTTGCAGCTATAGAACTTATTGGAGACTTCATATCTCTCAATTCGGGCATTTGCTTGAAATATTAACTTCAACTCTTCGAACATCCCATATGCTCCATGACGTTCAAAACGTCTTTGAAGTCCCGATTATAAGCCGTAAAGCAAGGCACACAGAACTATCGAGTAGTCATCACACCGCGTCTGCCAGACATTCAAAGAGTCTACATTTGCGGGACGGGGCTTGTCACCTAGCATTGCTTCAAGGACATAATTCTTCTGTGCAACAATGACGATAATCCTCAAGTTATGGACCCAGTCCGTGTAGTTGCTACCATCATATTTCAACTTAGCTTTCTCTAGGGACGCATTAAAACTCAAGGGATTGGTAGCATGGGCCATTGATCTACAGCAACATAGATATGCAAAAAATTATCAGGACTAAGTTCATGATAAATTAAAGTTCAATTAATCATATTACTAAAGAACTCCCACTTAGATAGACATCCGTCTAGTCATCTAAATGATCATGTGATCCAAATCAACTCAACCATGTCCGATCATCACGTGAGATGGAGTAGTTTTCAATGGTGAACATCTTATGTTGATCATATCTACTATATGATTCACGCTCGACCTTTCGGTCTCCAGTGTTCCGAGGCCATGTTTGTACATGCGAGGCTCATCAAGTTTAACATGAGTATTCTGCATGTGCAAAACTGTCTTACACCCGTTGTATTTGAACATAGAGCTTATCACACCCGATCATCATGTGGTGTCTCGGCACGACGAACTGTCGCAACGGTGCATACTCAGGGACAACACTTGTACCTTGAAATTTTGTAAGGGATCATCTTATAATGCTACCGCTGTACTAAGTAAAATAAGAAGCATAATAAGATAAACATCACATGCAATCAAAATATGTGACATAATATGGCCATCATCATCTTGTGCTTTTGACTCCAAACCATCGTCATGATCTCCATCGTCACCGGCTTAACACCAGGATCTTCATCGTAGCGTCGTGGTCGTCTCGCCAACTATTGCTTCTACTACTATTGCTAACTCATAGTGATAAAGTAAAGCAATTACATGGCGTTCGCAATTCATACAATAAAGAGACAACCATAAGGCACCTGTCGGTTGCCGATAATTTACAAAGCATGATCATCTCATACAATATCGTATTACTCATCATGTCTTGACCATATCACATCACAACGTGCCCTGCAAAAACAATTTAGACGTCCTCTACTTTGTTGTTGCAAGTTTTACGTGGCTGCTACGGGCTTAGCAAGAACCGTTCTTACCTACGCATGAAAACCACAACGATTTTTTGTCTAGTGTGTTGTTTTAACCTTCAACAAGGACCGGGCGTAGTCACACTTGATTCAACTAAAGTTGGAGAAACTGACACCCGCCAGCCACCTATGTGCAAAGCATGTTGGTAGAACTAGTCTCATGAACGCGGTCATGTAATGTCGGTCCGGGCCGCTTCATCCAACAATACCGCCGAAACAAAGTATGAGATGCTGGTAAATAGTATGACTATTATCGCCCACAACTCATTGTGTTCTACTCATGCATATCATCTACGCATAGACCTGGCTCATGATGCCACTGTTGGGGAACGTAGTATTTCAAAAAGTTACCAACGATCACGCAAGATCTATGTAGGAGAATCATAGCAACGAGCGGGGATAGTGTGTGCACGTACCCTCGTAGAACGAAAGCGGAACCGTTAGTAACACGGTTGATGCAGTCGAATGTCTTCATGATCCAACCGATCAAGTACCAAGCGCATGGCACCTCCGCGATCTGCACACGTTCAGCTCAGTGACATCCCTCGTACTCTTGATCCAGTTGAGGCCGAGGGAGAGTTTTGTGAGCACGACGGCGTGGTGACGGTGATGATGAAGTTACCGACGCAGGGCTTCGCCTAAGCACTACGACAATATGACCGAGGTGTGTAACTGTGGAGGGGGCCGCCGCACACGGCTAAGAAATCAACTTGTGTGTCTATGGGGTGCCCCCTCCCCATGTATATAAAGGAGGGAGGGAGGAGGAGGCCCGGCCACAAGGGGCACGTCCAAGGGGTGGAGTCCTACTCCTAGTAGGCGTAGGTTCCACCCTTTCCTAGTCCTAATAGGAGAAGAAGGAAGGAGAGGAATAAGAGAAGGAAAGGAGGGGCGGCCCCCTAGCCCTAGTCTAATTCGGTTTGGGCTAGGGGCGCGGGCCACACCTTGGCATGCCTCCTTTCTTCCATCACTAGGCCCATGAGGCCCAATAACCTCTCGGGGGTTTCGGTAACCCCTAGTACTCTGGAAAATACCCGATACACCTCGGAACCATTCCGGTGTTCAAATATAACCTTCCAATATATCAATCTTTATGTCTCGATCATTTCGAGACTCCTCGTTATGTCCGTGATCTCATCCAGGACTCTGAACAACCTTCGGTGCATCAAAAGACATAAACTCGTAATACCGATCATCATTGAACGTTAAGCGTGCGGACCCTACGGGTTCGAGAACTATGTAGACATAACCGAGACACATGGTCAATAACCTGTAGCGGAACCTGGATGCTCATATTGGCTCCTACATATTCTATGAAGATCTTTATCGGTGAAATCGCATAACAACATACGTTGTTCCCTTTGTCATCGGTATGTTTACTTGCCCGAGATTCGATCGTCGGTATCATTATACCTAGTTCAATCTCGTTACCAGCAAGTCTCTTTACTGGTTCCATAATACATCATCTCGTGACTAACTCATTAGTCATTTGCTTGCAAGGCTTATTATGATGTGTATTACCGAGAGGGCCCAGAGATACCTCTCCGACACTCGGAGTGATAAATCCTAATCTTGATCTATGACAACACCACAAATACTTTCGGAAGCACATGTAGATCATCTTTATAATCACCTAGTTACGTTGTGACGTTTGATAGCACACAAGGTGTTCCTCCGGTATTCGGGAGTTGCATAATCTCATAGTCAGAGGAACATGTATAAGTCATGAAGAAAGCAATAGCAATAAAACTAAATGATCATAGTGCTAAGCTAGTAGATGGGTCTTGTCCATCACATCATTCTCCTAATGATGTGATCCCATTGATCAAATGACAACACATGTCTATGGTTCGGAAACATAACTATCTTTGATTAACGAGCTAGTCTAGTTGTCGGGGGGATGAACCCCAGGCAGGCAACGGAACATGGATCCTTTTCAAAAATGGCAGGGTCAACATCGCCCCTCAATCCAGCTCACGCTTGGTCGGGTCACTCAACCCGGCCAAGTCCCTCAACCCGGCTAGACTCTCCAACCCGGCAGGATCCCTCGACTCGGCGCCAACAACCAGCTCAAGGCAGCCGGACCCGGCACATCAAGACTTCCCCAACAAGCCAGCTCCACCCGTGGCGCGTTCCTCATCCCGACCACGGGTCAGCTCCCGTCCCATCCCAGCCGTATGATGGGACGAGTCTCCATCTACCAATGACCGAGGCAACAGTGCCCCGCCCATGCCTCTGGTCAGCCGGGGCGTGGCAACAGTGCCCCACCTACCCGCTGACTAGGGCCGGCGTGGCAACAGTGCAATCGTCATCACCAATGATGCCAGCAGACGGCGACCTGACGGAGCGCCACTGTAGCCGACTCAACCCAGCCACTCCCCGACGATCGATAAGACGGCCAACAGTGCCCCTGTACCCGGCGGGTCCCGTGCCTGGAGAACCCGGCGAGCCCCGTACCCGGTGGGTCCCAGCGCCGGCTTCCCGCACAATGACAACCCGGCCCCATGGCCTTGTAACATTACCATTGTACCCCTAGGGGGTTGACCAATCAAACCCCCGAGGAGCCCCCGTGCATACGGGAGACACACACACAAACACACAGAGACAGAGAGAGAGATGCAACTCTGTACTGATCCACATCAACTACACTCGGCAGGACTAGGGGTGTTATCTCTCTGAAGAGCCCCGAACCTGGGTATGTCTTGCGTCCCACGCTCGCTCATACCGACCTCGCCTCTGGATCCCACCAGTGCCCTCGAGCGTCCTCCTATATTTAGCCATACCTTCGCATCTGTTGTGCGCCCACCACGACAGTTGGCGCCCACTGTGGGGGACCACCATAAACTTGGCGAGTGCGGGACGGCCCACCGGCGCGTGGTACGGACTCGATAGGTCCACCACTTTGAACCAGATTGGCTCGCGCCAGAAGTGGCCGCTGTCGCCGAACAGGACGTCGAGCCGAATTCGGCCGATCGGAGAACAGGAGAGGCCGGGAACGATGTCGTGGAAGATCCGCATAAACCCCAAAGGACATGTCGGGTATCCCAAGGAAGTACGCCGAGAACAAACTCCACGTCCGCGAGGACGCCAAGCCTGTCCGCCAACCCCTATGACGTTTCTCCGAGGAGAAGAGGAGGTCCATCGATGAAGAGGTCGCAAAACTTTTGGCAGCCGGCTTCATCATGGAAGTGTTACACCCCGAGTGGCTAGCCAACCCAGTCCACGTCCTGAAGAAAAACAATACCTGGCACATATGTATCAACTACACCAGTCTGAACAAGGCCTGCCCCAAGGATCCGTTCGCCCTCCCGCGGATCGACCAAGTCATCGACTCCAACGCCGGGTGCGAGCTCTTGTCCTTCCTGGGCGCTTACTCCGGCTATCACCAGATCAAGCTGGACCCGGACGACGCCCTAAAGACATACTTCATCACGCCCTTTGGGGCGTATTGCTACATCACCATGTCACATTCCAGCACTGCATGCAGAAATGCTTGTTGCCGCAACTCGGCCGCAACATCCACGTCTGCGTAGATGACATCATGGTGAAGACCAAGCAGCACCTCACGCTCCTCGACGACCTGAAGGAAACCTTCGCCAACTTGCGTGAATACAAGGTTAAGCTCAACCCAGAGAAATGCGTTTTCAGCGTCCCGGCCGAAAAGCTACTCGGCTTCCTCGTTTCAGAGCGCGGCATTCTGGCAAACCCGGAGAAAGTCAAGGCCATCGAGCACATGCGCAAGCGGGCTTGCCTGCGCGATGTCCAGAAGTTCACCGGTTGCTTGGCCTCGGTCAGCCAGTTCCTCAGCCGGCTGGGCGAGAGGGCCTTGCCCCTGTACCAGCTGATGATGAAGACGACGCCATTCGAATGGAATGACCAGGCGGACGAGGCTTTCCGGGACCTCAAGCGCATGCTCTCCACCGCACCCGTCCTGGCCGCGTCGGCCGAGAAGGAGCCGTTGTTGCTCTACGTAGCCGCAACCTCGCGGTCAGTCAGCACGGTGATGGTGGTCAAGCAACCAGAGAAGGGCAAAATCCAAGTCGTCCAGCGTCCCGTCTACTACCTAAGCAAGGTGCTCTCCGCCTCCAAGCAGAACTATCTGCACTACCAGAAGACGTGTTACGGCATGTACTTCACCGCCAAGAAGTTGAAGCAGTACTTCCAAGAGCACGTTGTCACCGTGGTCAGCACGGCCCCCCTCGGCAAGATCATCGGGTGTCGTGACGCCTCTCGCCGGGTAGCCAAATGGGCGCTCGAGCTAGCCAGCCACACCATCCTCTACGAGCCCCGCACCACGATCAGGTCCCAAGCTTTGGCCGACTTCCTTGTCGACTGGACCGAGACCCAGTACATGCCGCCATTGGCAGACTCGACGCACTGGCGCATGCACTTCGACGACTCAAAGATGCGCCTCGGCCTGGGGGCCGGCATTGTGATGCCTTCCCCGAAGGGCTACCGACTCAAATACGCGCTCTAGATCCACTTCGCCGCCTCCAACATCGTCGCCGAATACGAAGCCCTTGTGCATGGCCTCCGGCTGGCCAAGGAACTCGGCATCCGGCGCATCCTATGCTACGGAGACTCGGACCTGGTGGTGCAGCAGTGCTCCGGCGAGTGGGATGCCCGCGATCCCAACATGGCAAGCTACCGCTTCCTCGTTCAGAAGTTGTCCAGATTCTTCGCGGGTTGCGAGTTCCTCCACGTCCCGCATGCGGAAAATGAGGCGGCCGGCGCACTCGCCAAGATCGCATCGTCCCGGTAGTCCATCCCGTCCGGTGTCTCCCTCGAGCACCTGCGCAAGCCGTCTGTCAAGCCGTCTCCGGACTCCGAGTCCATCTATGTCCCGGACGACCCAGCTGCGCCTCAACCCAACCCAGGGACTGCCGAACCCGGCACGAGGACTGCTCGACCCAGCCCGGAGGTCGCAGCCATCAATTCGGCCGCCTCCGCTCCCGACCCGGGAACTGCTGGACCCGGCTCAGGGGCTGCCGCCCCGGAACCCGCTGTGGTGGCTGATCTCGCCGTGGTAACGGCGCCATCATGGGACCTACCCATCTCGGAATTTCTGGAGAGCAGGGTCCTCCCCATGGAAGAGACCGAAGCTCGGCAGGTGCAGCGCCGGGCGTCCGCCAACAGCATCATCAACAACAAGCTCGCCAAGCGCAGCTCCACCGGTGTGTTCCAACGCTGCGTCGAGCAAGAAAAGGGCGTGGAGATCCTCCTCGACATACACCAGGGCGAGTGCAGGCATCATGCCGCCTCGCGGTCCCTGCTGGCCAAGGCTTTTCGCCATGGTTTCTACTGGCCTGCGGCCCTCCAAGACACCGAGTCGCTCGTCCTCAACTGCGAGGGATGCCAGCGATTCAGCAAGCGCACCCACCAGCTGGTGTCGGCACTCTGTACCATCCCGATCGCCTGGCACTTCGCGGTCTGGGGACTCGACATGGTGGGGCCCTTCAAGACCGCTCGAGGCGGCATGACGCATTTGCTAGTGGCGGTGGACAAGTTCACCGAATGGATTGAAGCGAGGCAAATCAAGAAGCTGGACAGGCCAACGGCCGTACGATTCATCAAGGACATCGCGGTGCGCTACGGCATGCCAAACAGCATCATCACAGACAACGGCACCAACTTCGCCAATGGCGCACTCGCGCAGTTGAAAGTGCAACTATCCCTGGGTGGTTTTGGCAATTCCTAACAACATATAGCTCATTGAACTAATGCTCTTTCAAGATGATCATTTCAGGAAGTTCAATTATTGGCATGGTAAGGACTAGGAATGTGGACCCCTCAAAATGCTAAGGACACATATTGGCTCAAGCTCAAGACTCTACATTTTCTCTTTTAGTGATCCAAGATCACATTGAGTCCATAGGAAAGCCAATACTATTAAAAGGGGATGAGGTGTTGCTTAATGGGTTTCTCACTCAAAGTGCTTAGTGATATGCTCCAAAACCCTCAAACACTTTTCCACATCAACATATGTCCCATACCAAAAGTCAAACTTGGCCCCACCGAAATCTTCTATCCGGCACCACCGAGTTCATTTGACATAGCTACTGCAACAAACCCTAATTATTTCGGTCTCACCGAAAGGAATCTCGGTCTCGCCGAGATGGGATTCCAAACTCTCTGTTTCCCTTCATAACATTTCGGTCTAACCGAGATGAGTGATCGGTCCCACTGAGTTCGCAATGCAAACTCTCTGTTTCCCCTTCGTAATATTTCGGTCTCACCGAAATGAGCGAATCGGTCCCACCGAGTTTGCTTGACCAACTCTCTGGTGTGCTTATTACCAAAATCCGGTCCTACCGAGTTTGTGTAATCGGTCTCACCGAGATTACATTATGCCCTAACCCTAATGAAATCGGTCCTACCGAGCTGATCATATCGGTCCCACCGAAATGCCTAACGGTCACATTATGAACTAAATCGGTCTGACCGAGTTCTCTGAATCGGTCCCACCGAGTTTGGTAAATTGTGTGTAACGGTTAGATTTTGTGTGGAGGCTATATATATACCCCTCCACCCACTCTTCATTCGTGGAGATAGAGACATCAGAACATACCTACACTTCCATTACTCATTGTTTGAGAGAGAACCGCCTACTCATGTGTTGAGACCAAGATATTCCATTCCTACCATTTGAATCTTGATCTCTAGCCTTCCCCAAGTTGCTTTCCACTCAAATCATCTTTCCACCAAATCCAAATCTGTGAGAGAGAGTTGATTGTTGGGCAGACTATCATTTGAAGCACAAGAGCAAGGAGTTCATCATCGACACACCGTCTATTACCTTTTGGAGAGCGGTGTCTCATAGATTGGTTAGGTGTCACCTGGGAGCCTCCGACAAGATTATGGAGTTGAACCAAGGAGTTTGTACGGGCAAGGAAATCGCCTACTTCGTGAATATCTACCCTAGTAAGGCAAGTCCTTCGTGGGCGATGGCCATGGTGGGATAGACAAGGTTGCTTCTTCGTGGACCCTTCGTGGGTGGAGCCCTCTGTGGACTCGCATAGCAGTTACCCTTCATGGGTTGAAGTATCCATCAACGTGGATGTACGATAGCACCTCCTACCGGAACCACGCGTAAAAAATCTCCGTGTCTACATTGCATTTGCTCCCTCAAACTCCTCCCTTTACCTTCATATGCAATTGTTTTACATTCCACTTCTATACTCTTAGGATTGCATGTGTAGGTCGATTGCTTGACTTGTGCTAAGTTGCTAAAATCTGCCAAGAATTAAAATTGGAACAAGGCTAGATTTTTATATGGTCAAGTAGTCTAATAAACCCCCCCCCCTCTAGACATACTTTCGATCCTACAAGTGGTATCAGAGCTTTAGTCTCCATTTGCCTTAATTTCCATAGCTTTGGTGATCATAGCCTTGGTTTCACAACCTAGGAGAGTATGGCGTCTAGCGAGGGAAGTTACCACCGTAGAGGTCCTTACTTAGATGGTACTAATTTTGCTAGTTGGAAGCATAAGATGAAAATGCATATTCTCGGACATAACCCCGCCGTTTGGGCTATTGTGTGTATTGGTTTGCAAGGTGAATTCTTTGATGGGAAGGAACCAACACGTGAAGCTACCGCGGAAGAGTTGAATATGCTGCAATACAATGCTCAAGCTTGCGATATCCTCTTCAACGGATGGTGCCCCGAAGAATTCAACAAAATGAGCCGTCTTGAGAATGCAAAGGAAATTTGGGATACTTTGATTGATATGCATGAAGGTACCGACTCCATCAAGGAATCCAAGTTGGATGTGCTTCAAAGTCAACTTGACAAGTTCAAGATGAAGGATGCTGAAGGTGCCGCTGAAATGTACTCTAGGCTTGCTCTCATCACAAATGAGATTGTCGGCTTAGGAAGCGAAGAGATGACTGACAGATTCATCATCAAGAAGATCCTAAGAGCCTTGGATGTAAAATATGATACCGTGTGCACATTGATCCAAATGATGACTAATTACAAAGATCTCAAGCCAACGGAAGTCATTGGAAGAATTGTTGCTCATGAGATGTCACTCAAGGATAAAGAAGAGCTTCACAACAAGTCTAGTGGTGCTTACAAAGCCTCATGTGATGCTCCTGCATCATCAAGTGAGAAACAAGTCTTCAATGAAGAATGGAGCTTAATGGTGAAGAACTTCAACAAGTTCTACAAGAATAGAAGCAAAGAAAGAAGTTCCAAGTCAAGGTCCTACAATGACAAAAGATCTTCTAGTCATGATCGGAATTGCTACAATAGTGGAAGACTGATACGTCTCCAATGCTTTTGCCCTTGTTTTGGACTCTAACTTGCATGATTTGAATGGAACTAACCCGGACTGACGCTGTTTTCAGCAGAACTGCCATGGTGTTGTTTTTGTGCAGAAATAAAAAGTTCTCGGAATCTCCAGAAAATCAACGGAGAAATATTTCAGAAAATATAAAAAATATTTGCAAGAAGATCTACACCGGGGGGGCCACACCCTGTCCTCGAGGGTGGGGGCGCGCCCCCCTTCCCAGGGCGCGCCCCCTACCTCAAGGGCCCCCCGATGCTCCACCGACGTATCCCCAGGTCCTATATATTCCGTTTCGTGGAGAAAAAAATCGAGGAGAAAGAACTATCGTGTTTCACGAGACAGAGCCGCTGCCAAGCCCTAATCTCTCTCGGGGGCTGATCTGGAGTCCGTTCGGGGCTCCGGAGAGTGGAGATCGTCGCCATCGTCATCATCAACCTTCCTCCATCAACAATTCCATGATGCTCACCGCCGTGCGTGAGTAATTCCATCGTAGGCTTGCTGGACGGTGATGGGTTGGATGGGATCTAATCGAGTTAGTTTTGTTAGGCTTTGATCCCTAGTATCCACTATGTTCTGAGATTGATGTTGCTATGACTTTGCTATGCTTAATGCTTGACACTAGGGCCTGAGTGCCATGATTTCAGATCTGAACCTATTATGTTTTCATGAATATATGTATGTTCTTGATCCTATCTTGCAAGTCTATAGCCACCTACTATGTGTTATGATCCGGCAACTCCGAAGTGACAATAATCGGGACCACTCCCGGTGATGACCATAGTTTGAGGAGTTCATGTATTCACTATGTGTTAATGCTTTTGTCCGGTACTCTATTAAAAGGAGGCCTTAATATCCCTTAGTTTCCAATAGGACCCCGCTGCCACGGGAGGGTAGGACAAAAGATGTCATGCAAGTTCTTTTCCATAAGCATGTATGACTATATTCGGAATACATGCCTACATTGCATTGATGAACTAGAGCTAGTTCTGTGTCACCCTAGGGTATAACTTCTACATGATGAATTGCATCCGACGTAATTTCCCATCACCGATCCAATGGCTACGAGCTTTACCTATATTGCTAGCTGCTTATTTACTTTTCCGTTGCTATTATCACAAAACCTACAAAAACACTATCTTTACTTTTATTGTTGCTACCGCCACTATCATATTACTTTGCTACTAAACTATCTTGCTGCAGATACTAATTTCCAGGTGTGGTTGAATTGACAACTCAGCTGCTAATACTTAAGAGTATTATTTGACTCCCCTTGTGTCGAATCAACAAATTCGGGTTTAATACTTTACCCTCGAAAACTGTTGCGATCCCCTACACTTGTGGGTTATCAAGACTATTTTCTGGCGCCGTTGCCGGGGAGCATAGCTCTTTTCTTTAAGTCACTTGGGATTTATATCTGCTTAGCACTATGAAGAACTAGATGATACCCCGCGCGTTGCTGCGGGACTTCATAAGTACGTGATGTAAAAAAATTAAGTTAAAGTAATCATGACCGTCATGATATACATGAAATAGAATTGTACCGTAGACATAGTGATGGAGTACACTTTATGACGATAGCACACAACACTATAGATGCTACTCATAATTTATTTTACATACAATGGTCGGTAGAAATTTCTTGATTACTTGACATAATATGTATGTTTATCTAAAACAATAAGTGAACGATCTAGAACCTAAGGTGCAATCCGTGTGCCATGGCAACTGCTTGTAGATGAGGCTTTTCCTTGATATACCTGATAGATAACAAAAACCTAAGAATATATGATAGTAAAATAAAATGCTACATACAGATTAGTTGCACATCTCTCTTCTTCTTCGTTGGCTTGCACCTCTATAGTAAAATCTCGATCAAATATAATATGATGCTTGAGGGGCTAACAAAAAAAGATATAATATGATGTTATTAGATGGTTCACACCTAGAGACAGGCGAAACCAAGCCAATGAGAAGATCATAAGCCATTGATTTGTGTGTCAATAGTGAATCCTTGCTGACTTGGGATAATTTAGTGACGGCACCTGGTAATAATTCGGAACATAAAAATGTCTTGAGTTGCAAAGACAAAGGTAAGCATTAGAATAAATTGTTAGTTGCAGAGAAATATGTATTATATATTCATTCACAACATCAATTCACTGAAAGAAGCAATTAGTCTAAATATACTTATGTAAATTAAAGATTATAAATACAATTTATGGAAAACTACATCCACATAGGCAGACATATAACTTGCAAATCACCAATCAGAATGCCCCGCCCTGCAAAAATGTACAACTTCATAAGAAAACGACCACTTTCTTTAAAAAATAGATTACTTTCCAGTAGATGCTTGCTCATCATATATGAAACAAGAAAAATGTTACCCTCTACAGTTTCTAACACATTCTATATGGATCATTTATAGGATAGACAGTGGCATGCGCGGTCTACGAAAGCAATATAGGAGATGGCCAATGATCAAATGGACAGACATCTTGTCGACGTACATAGAATTTTTTAACACAAACAGATGCAACAAACCTGAATTCATGGATATGAAAAAGAAGAACATGTTGATTGCATTACTTAAAAAGATCGATGGATATGAAAGATTTGAATGGGCATAATGATCGTAAGTACCCTTTATTTATTTTTTATACCTGTAAGTTGTGGTCATTTGGGCTCTGTACTCAGAAGCAACACACATGTATATTTCAAGTGTGAGACAGTGGGAGTAATAAGCTGTTGCCAATGACATACAACATTTCAGAGGTAGTGGATTGCCAGGAAGCATACGTACCAAATCCCGCAGGATAGTTGTAGAAACCACAATGTAATTAGGGGGAATCAGCAATGAAGTACCAAATTGTTGTCAGACCATGACTTATCTGAATAATAATGCATTATCAAGAAACAATAGTTGCAAAGTAAGGAGCCAGAAGTTTGACAATCGTCTATCAACCTTGCTGTTGGCGAGCGAAATATGAGAAAATCGGATGGAAAATCAGTAGATGATTGGTATTAATATCGAGGGGGGATCAGGGAACAATAGGTGAAGGTTGAATACTTGTAATTCTGCGTTGTTTCGAGGTAACCTCTCTCCGCAAAGCCGATTTAATCCTGCAAACAAATTACATGAGATGAGTAATTACGGGGCATCATAACAGTCTGCGGAGAGAGAGAGAGAGAGAGAGAGAGAGAGATCAGGGAAGCAGATCGGGTAAAAGATGTTCTGATGGCAAATTAGAATCAGATTGAACCAACTCAATAAGTCCAGCGTTGTGCCCACATGCGACCATGGCGAGGAGGGCCATGAGGGGGCTGGTAGACCAGGCTATCTGGCGGCTGGCGAGGTGGGCCGGCGCGAGGCGATGCTGCCGCATTGGTGGGCTAGCGGCCAAGGAGAAGGCTGCCGTGGAGATTGGAGAAGAAGCGAGCAGCGATGGAGAATCCAGTGGGGAAACGAAGCATAAATCTGAGAAGTGGAGAACGAAGCGGCGTGCTATCGGACGATTTGATGGGGGACTCGGTTGGGGAAATAAATTGGAGTGGAGAAAGAAGCAGTGTGATTGGGCCCTAGCGTAGTGGGCCTTTAGCAGATAATGCAGCGGTGTGTAGGTGAAGAAACGAAGCGGCCTAATAAAATACGTCAAACTAATGTGTTGGGAAGGTTGATTGTTGATTTTTTTTCCTGCTGATGTGGAGGCTGCATTATTAGAGAATGTTGATGTGGCAACATGCTGATGTGGACAGCGTGCATGATGAGAGAATTGAGAGAAGTGGGGAGCAACTTCTTAAGAATGTTAGATTTGAAGGACTCAAAAACCAAGATCTTACCCTCAACTACGAGGGGAGGTAAGGAACTGCCATCTAGTTCTGCACTTGATTCTCCTTCTGTTATGAGTAAACTTGCGACACCTACTCCTGCTATTGAATCTGATATGTCATATGTTCTTGATGATGCTACTTCTGCTATGTATGATGAAACTACCTCTATGCCTGATACTGTGCCACTAGGTGAATTTCAAGATGAACAAATTGCTAAGGTTGGGGAGAGTGCAAATGTTGATGATATTTATGAAAGTGATGATGAAACTACTCCCAATAGATATGAATTGCCTGTCATGCTTGAGGGTTATGTTATGGATGAGGAAACTGCTAGAGACTTTCTTGCTTGCAATGATAGATATGATCTTAAGAAGTTATTAGCTAAGTTGAAAGAAAAGTCCTTGAATGCTGGAATGAAACATGACCCTGCTTTTGCTACTTCACCTATATGTGTCACTGATAAGGATTATGAATTCTCTATTGATCCTGAGTTAATTACTTTGGTTGAATCTGATCCTTTCCATGGCTATGAGTCTGAAACTGTTGTGGCACATCTTACCAAGTTGAATGATATAGCCACCCTATTTACCAATGATGAAAAGATCCGCTACTATTATATCCTTAAGTTATTTCCGTTCTCGTTAAAGGGTGATGCTAAGACTTGGTTTAATTCTCTTGATCCTGGTTGTGTGCGTAGTCCCCAGGATATGATGTATTACTTCTCTGCTAAATATTTTCCCACTCATAAGAAACAAGCTGCCTTACGGGAAATATATAACTTTGCTCAAACTGAAGAAGAGAGTCTCCCACGAGCTTGGGGGAGGCTTCTCCGGTCACTTAATTCTTTGCCTGATCATCCTCTTGATATGCATGATATACTTTATGTTTTTTATAATGGACTAACCGATGCTTCTAGAGACCACCTGGATAGTTGTGCTGGTTGTGTTTTCAGGGAAAGAACAGTGGAACAAGCTGAATTACTATTGAATAATATGTTGGCCAATGAAAATAATTGGACACTTCCTGAACCAGCCCCTAAGCGAACTCCAAAGAAAAGAGGTGTTCTATTTCTCAGTCCTGAAGATATGCAAGAGGCAAAGAAATCCATGAAAAAGCTATTAAAGCTGAAGATGTTAAGAATTTACCGCCTATTGAAGAAATACATGGTCTTGACAACCAGACACAGGTAGTAAAGGTAAATTCCATTTATAGATTTGATGAAGGTGATATTCCTCGTTATAAGTCTGCTAGCCAATGCTTAGATGAGTTTGACAATTTCATTGTGAAACAAGAAAACTTCAATGCTTATGTTGGTAGACAATTACAACACAATGCTCATATGATTGAACGCTTGAGTGATTATCTATCTAGTGCTAAAGATGAACTGAAACTTATTAGTATACATGCTTCCATGGTCACCACTCAAGTAGAACAAGTACTTAAGGCTCATAATGATTTGCTCAATGAATTAAATGGTAAGAATAATGACTATGTTATTAGAGTTGCAACTAGAGGTGGAAAAAGGACTCAGGAACCTCTGTATCCTGAAGGCCACCCTAAGAGAATTGAGCAAGATTCTTAGAGAGCTAATTTAGATGCACCTAGTTCTTCTAAGAAGAAGAAAAAGAAAAATGATAGAAATTTGCATGCTCCTAGTGAACCTGTAGCTCCCCCACGTGAGAATCCCAATGATATATCTGTTTCTGATGCTGAGACACAATCTGGTAATGAACATGAACCTAGTGATAATGTTAATGATGATGTTCATGATGATGCTCAACCTAGCAATGCTAATAATGTAGAAATTGAACATGTTGTTGATGTTGATAACCCACAATCAAAGAATCAATGTTATGATAAGAGAGACTTTGTTGCTAGGAAGCACGATAGGGAAGAGAACCCTGGGTTCAGAAACCCATGCCTTTTCCTCCGAACCCATCCAAGAAAAAGGATGATGAAGATTTTGAGCGCTTCGCTGAAATGATTAGACCTATCTTTTTGCGTATACATTTGACTGATGTGCTTAAAACAAATCCTTATGCCAAGTACATGAAAGATATTATTACCAACAAAAGAAAGATACCTGAAGTAGAAATATCCACCATGCTTGCCAATTACACTATTGAGGGTGGAATGCCTAAGAAATTAGGAGATCCAGGAGTACCTACTATACCTTGCTCCATTAAGAGAAACTATGTTAAAACTGCTTTGTGTGATCTTGGAGCCGGTGTTAATGTTATGCCTCTCTCTTTATACCGTAGACTTGACTTGAGTAAGTTGACACCTACTGAAATATCCTTGCAAATGGCTGATAAATCAACTGCTATACCTGTCGGTATTTGTGAGGATGTGCTTGTTGTAGTTGCAAATGTTACTATTCTAGCGGACTTTGTTATACTTGATATTCCCGAGGATGATAGTATGTCTATTATTCTTGGAAGACCTTTTTTGAATACTGTAGGGGATGTTATTGATTGCAACAAAGGCAATGTCACTTTTCATGTCAATGGTAATGAGCATACGGTACACTTTCCGAGGAAACAACCTCAGGTCTATAGTATCAATTATATTGGAAAAACTTTGACTATTACTATTGGAGGTTTTGAGTTTCCTATTCCTACTATCAAGAAGGCATATGACATACTTATTGTTGGGGACATACATATCCCCATTGAGGTAACATAGTGTTATTCGAAAATTATCCGGTTTCATGTTACTTGGAAAGAGTTTATTAACAAGACCTGATCAACCTTGTTAATGGATTTCTTTTGATGAGCATGGGATAGGTGAATCTAGATAGCACAAACCTTCTATACCCTCCTTTTACTTTCTATTAATTACGTTAAATAAAATAAAATAGCATATATGTATGTTTCCAAACTTATCCGTGCAATAAAAAAATCCCGAAAATAAAAGTTCTCCAAATGCCATGAAAATGAAATATGATTTTTTTTTCTAGAATATTTAAGAAAATATGGCATTGAACACACAGCGAGGGGAGCCAGCACGTGGCCTCGAGGGCACAGGGCGCGCCCCCCTGCCTCGAGGACCCCACGTGGCCCCCCTCCACTTATCCTTTCACCCATGCTCTTCTTCTTCCTCCCAAAAAAAATCCCCAACCAGCTCAAACCCGAATTCTAGCTCATTTTGCTGCCATTTTCGATCTCCTTGCTCAAAGCACCATTCACCAAACTATTTGGGGAGATTGTTCCTTGGTATGTCACTCCTCCATTGGTCCAATTAGTTTTTGTTCTAGTGCTTTATTTGTTGCAAATTTATGTTGTTGTGGTGACCTTGTTCTTGAGCTTGCATGTCAAATTTTCTTGGTCCCAAGTAGTTCTAATGCATGATATAGCCTCTAGGCACTTATAGGAGTTGTTGCTATCAATCTTGTTGAGTTTGGTTAACTTTTATTGTGACTTACTAAAAATTTCAGAAAAATGTCTAGGAAAAACTTCCAAGGTGGTCCTTCAAGGAAGCAAGAACCGAGGCTCGCGTTCCATGAGCCGGACGATGAACCACCAAGGGATGCTGATGTGCGGCCTTGTGAATGGCCGTCAGATGAATTTATGGGTCAAGCGGGCATCAAAGATGAATTTTACGCATATGTGTGCAACGCTGACCTCAAGGACTTCATGCAAGATAAGTGCACTCAATACCGTGGCTTAACTAATAGCTTTGTGAGAAGGTTTAAAATTTCATCTTCACGTAATTCTCACACTGTCCTGTTTGACCTTTATGATAAATCTTATACCATGGACTTAGAGGATTTTAATGTTGCCTGCAAGCTCCCACAGTGGGGCAGTATGAGTGATCCTCGCAAATCTGAATTTAGAGAATTCCTAGCTAGTATTACAGTGGGGGAATCCAGGGACATTACACAAGCTATCACGGGGAGCATACATTTTCCTGCTATTCATTACTTTGCTCTCTTTATCGGTAGATGCATAAATGGTAAAGATGAGGCTTGTCACATGTGTGTCCCTGAACTTAGTGTTCTCAGGAGTGCTGTACTAGGTGATAGGCAATATAACTTTGGAGCAATTGCTGCACGTAGACTACACCATAACGGTTTGTATGGAGATTTATTTGGTGGGATCTATGCTACTCGCATAGCCCGCTATCTTGGTGTGTCTGTGCACCCGTATGATGAACCTTTACCTGCTGCTTATTTAGACTGTAATGCTATGGCTAGTCACCGGTTTATAGAGTGGGATAATCAAACTCTCAAATATTGACTAATGTTTAACCGGCAGCATGCCATCCCTATTGTTCTTCCTGCCCCTACTTTGTTTAACTTTCAGGAAAAGGGAAGATACACTATAACTATGGAGTAGGCAAATGCCCATTATAACTTGACGAAGGCAGCCCACCTTCGAGCTGCAGCTCAGCAGGCAGCATCTGCTGCATCTCAGTACGACCCCAACTACAACTTTGTATATCCGTCTGGCCAGTACTGGCCATAGACCAACTTAGGCCAAAAGCCTAAGATTGGGGGAGTACGTGTTTCTCACCGACTTTACATTCATGTCCACACACTTATTCTAGCTATCGGTGCTCACACTCTTTCACTGTACCATCCATGCTTAGTTTCGATTTCTTTTTCTTAGCCTTTTTCTTGTGTGCTAGAAAAACCCAGAAAAACAAAAAAAATAGTTGCGGCTTCTAGCTAGTTTACTTTCTTTGCCTGTAGTAGTAACTAAAAATGAAAACCCAAAAAGATTTCCAGTTCTTCTTTTGCTTGTTGGGAGCTTTCCCGTGTAAATAGTTTATTTTCCTTAGGGGTTGAGAGTAGAAGACCATGATTAAAATGCTTAGTGGCTCTCTTATGCTTTGTTGATTGATTTAACCTTGATCCATATTACCTTGTCTTCTCTCTTGTATTAAATGCCTGCAGATTCTAGCTTAGTCCAATGCACGCGCACTATTATTATTATTCACATTGTTATGTCGTGCGGGTGAAAGGCAATAACGATGATATATGATGAACTAATTGAGATGAGAAAAGCTGGTATGAACTCGACCACTTTTTTTTTTGTAAATATGATTGCTCATCGTTCTTGATTCAGCTTGTTATGAATGAAACATGTTTGCAATGACAATTAGAGATCATAGCTGCTTATGCCATGCTTAATTAGCTGAGAGTTTATAATGGTCTATCTTGCGTGCCAACATGATATTAAAATGGTTGTGATGTGGTATGATGGGTGGTATCCTCCTCTGAACGATTTAAGTGACTTGACTTGGCACATGTTCACGCATGTAGTTGAAAACAATCAACATAGCCTTCACGATATTTATGTTCATGGTGATTTATATCCTACTCATGCTTGCATTCATTGTTGATTAATTTTAATGCATGTTCATGACCGTTGTTGCTCTCTAGCTGGTCCCTTCCCAGTCTCCTTCTAGCCTTCACCTGTACTAAGCGGGAATACTGCTTGTGCATCCACTTCCATAAACCCCAAAGTTGTTCCACAAGAGTCCACCATACCTTCCAATATGCGGTATTTACCTGCCGTTCCAAGTAAGTTTGTATGTGCCAAACTCTAAACCTTCAAATGAAATTATGTTTTGTATGCTCGAACAGCTCATGTATCAACTAGGGATGTCTATATCTTCCATGCTAGGTGGGTTATTATCACGATGAGTGGACTCCGCTCATAATTCACGAGAAAATGGCTGGTAACCGGGATGCCCAGTCCCATGCTCAAAATCATAATAATTAAACAAAACTCCCCCAGGGCTGTTGCTTGTTTGGATGGTAACCCGTGGATTCGGCTGGCCATGGAGTGTGCTTGTTGGTGGTTGGGGGAGTATAAACTTTACCATTCTATTTGGGAACCGCCTATAATGTGTGTAGCTTGGGAGATATCGAGATTCTTGGTTGTTATGTTGACAATGAAAGTATACCGCTCAAAATGTTATTCAATCTCTATTTAAAAATCGAGCTCTGGCACCTCTACAAATCCCTGCTTCCCTCTGCGAAGGGCCTATCTATTTACTCTTATGCAGAGTCATCATCCTCTTATCAAAAAGCACCAGTAGGGGAGCACCTCTGTCATTGCATGTATTACTATTAATTTGCATTGAGTACGATCATGACTGGATCTCTTTTACCATGAATTACAATGTCTAGTCATTCCTTGATCTTTAAAGGTGCTCTGCATTTATGTTTTGCGGTCTCAAAAAGGGCTAGCGAGATACTATCCTGTTATATCATATCATGATTGTTTTGAGAAGTGTTGTCATCCAAAGTTTATTATTATTGCTCGCTAGTTGATTATGCCATTGATGTGAGTAGTCTTGAGACCTGAAAGTTATTGTGAATATGGTTAGTTCATGATCTTGTTGAAAACTTGAATGCTAGCTTACATATTTACAACAACAAGAGCAAACAGAGTTTGTCAAAGTTTTTCTTTATCACTTTCAGTTTATCAACAGAATTGCTTGAGGACAAGCAAAGGTTTAAGCCTGGGGGAGTTGATACATCTCCAACGTATCTACTTTGCCAAACACTTTTGCCCTTGTTTTGGACTCTAACATGCATGATTTGAATGGAACTAACCCGGACTGACGTTGTTTTCAGCAGAACTACCATGGTGTTGTTTTTGTGCAGAAATAAAAAGTTCTCTGAATCGCCTGAAAATCAACGGAGAATTTTTTCAGAAAATATAAAAAATATCTGCAAGAAGATCTGCACCGGGGGGCCCACACCTGTCCTCGAGGGTGGGGGCACGCCCCCCTTCCCAGGGCGCGCCCCCCTGCCTCGAGGGCCCCCCGATGCTCCACCGACGTATCCCCATGTCCTATATATTCCGTTTCGTGGAGAGAAAAATCAAGGAGAAAGAATTATCACGTTTCACGAGACGGAGCCGCCGTCAAGCCCTAATCTCTCCCGGGAGGGCTGATCTGGATTCCGTTTGGGGCTCCGGAGAGTGGAGATCGTCGCCATCGTCATCATCAACCTTCCTCCATCACCAATTCCATGATGCTCACCGTCGTGCGTGAGTAATTCCATTGTAGGCTTGCTGGACGGTGATGGGTTGGATGGGATCTATCATGTAACCAAGTTAGTTTTGTTAGGGTTTGATCCCTAGTATCCACTATGTTCTGAGATTGATGTTGCTATGACTTTGCTATGCTTAATGCTTGACACTAGGGCCGGAGTGCCATGATTTCAAATCTAAACCTATTATGTTTTCATGAATATATGTGTGTTCTTCATCCTATCTTGCAAGTCTATAGTCACCTACTATGTGTTATGATCCGGCAACCCCGAAGTGACAATAATCGGGACTCCCGGTGATGACCATAGTTTGAGGAGTTCATGTATTCACTACGTGTTAATGCTTTGGTCCGGTACTCTATTAAAAGGAGGCCTTAATATCCCTTAGTTTCCAATAGGACCCCGCTGCCACGGGAGGGTAGGACAAAAGATGTCATGCAAGTTCTTTTCCATAAGCATGTATGACTATATTTGGAATACATGCCTACATTGCATTGATGAACTGGAGCTAGTTCTGTGTCACCCTAGGTTATAACTTCTACATGATGAATTGCATCTGACGTAATTTCCCATCACCGATCGAATGCCTACGAGCTTTACCTATATTGCTAGCTGCTTATTTACTTTTCCGTTGCTATTATCACAAAAACTACAAAAACACTATCTTTACTTTTATTGTTGCTACCTCCACTATCATATTACTTTGCTACTAAACTATTTTGCTGCAGATACTAAGTTTCCAGGTGTGGTTGAATTGACAACTCAGCTGCTAATACTTCAGAGTATTCTTTGGCTCCCCTTGTGTCGAATCAACAAATTTGGGTTTAATACTTTACCCTCGAAAACGGTTGTGATCCCCTACACTTGTGGCTTATCAAAGACCCGGACACTACTCCAATGAGTGTACGGCTCCCCACAAAAGAAGAGAGGACTCACCTAAAAGGAGAAGTAGAAGAGAAGAATCACCACCAAGAGAGATAAGGAGTAGAGATTATCATTATGAACGAAGACCTTCTCGAAGTAGCAAATATTCGGAAAGGAAGGACAAATCTTCAAGGAGCTATACAGGACGAAGACATCGAGCTCATGTTGGTGAATGGGTATTCGGTTCCGACTCCGATGACTACTCCGAGAGAAGCTATTACTCCGACTCCGGAGATACTCAAGATGAAGGTGTTGCCAGAATTGCTCTTGTGTCAACCAACTCCTACGACATATTTGACTCACCAAATGAAGGAATTGGAACCTGCTTCATGCCTAAAGGCCCTAAGGTATCACAACCCGAGTTACTTGATTTCAATAGTGATGAAGATGACTTGCTATGAGATGATGATTTACTTATTGGTAGCAATAGTGATGAAACCTATGATGAAAATTATGATGAAATTACTATGGATCATGCTAATCAAGATAAAACGAATGACAATGATAAGGAGAAGATTGAGTGTCTATGAAAGTGCAACTAATCCCCGGGTGGTTTTGGTAATTAATAACAACATATATATCATTGAACTAATATTTACTTGAGAATCATTTCAGAGAAGTTCGATGATATGGGTATGGAATTGTCTGAAGAAGTGGACCCCTCAAAATGCTAAGACAAGCATTGGCAAAAGCTCAAGACTCTATTTTTGGTTTAGTGATCAAAGATCACATTGAGTCCATAGGAAAAGCCAATACTATTAAAAGGGGATGAGGTTGTGTTGATGATCTGGTTGCTCAAGTGCGTAGTGATCTAGCTCCCTCAACTATCAGCACCCTTCACTACTTAACACACTCATAAGTAATCTCGGACAAACCGATTCTGCAAACTCAGTCCCACCGAGATGAACCACCTCAGCTATTCTTCCAAACCCTAATTTTTCGGTCCATCCGATTTTGAGTTCGGTCTCACCGAAACTGGACTGCCAACCTTCTGTAACCAATTGACATCATATCGGAATATCCGAGTTGTTAATTTCGGTCCCACCGAGAATGGCAAGCTCCTACCTTTGACTCACATCGGACACACCGAGATGGTATTTTCGGTCCCACCGAAAATCCCAACGTTCACTATATTTGAACTTTCGGTCTGACCGAGTTTTCACTTCGGTCTCACCGAGATTGCTCAATTATGTGTGTAACGGTTGGATTTTGTGTGGAGGCTATATATACCCCTCCACCCCCTCTTCATTCGTGAGGAGAGCCATCAGAAAGTCTACCACTCCTACTATACACTTTCTGAGAAGAGAACCACCTACCCTTGTGTTGAAATCAAGTCATTCCATTCCTACCATATGAAACTTGATTTCTAGCCTTCCCAAGTTGCTTTCCACTCAATCCCTTCTTCCACCACAGCCATATCAGTGAGGAGAGTTGAGTGTTGGGGAGATTATCATTTGAAGCACAAGAGCAAGGAGTTCATCATCATCAACAACATCTATTACCTTTTGGAGGGTGGTGCCTCCTAGATTGGTTAGGTGTCGCTTGGGAGCCTCCGTCTTTGAGATGTGGAGTTGAACCAAGAAGTTTGTAAGGGCAAGGAGATCGCCTACTTCGTGAAGATCTACCCCGAGTAAGGCTAGTCCTCCGTGGGCGTAGGCCATGATGGAATAGACAAGGTTGCTTCTTCGTGGACCCTTCGTGGGTGGAGCCCTCCGTGGACTCGCGCAGCCGTTACCCTCCGTGGGTTGAAGTCTCCATCAACGTGGATATACGATAGCACCACCTATCGGAACCACGACAAAAATCTTCGTGTCTCCAAACTGCGTTTGATCTTCTCCACCTCTCTTTACTACATGTGCAATTTACTTTCCGCTGCTTATACTCTAGAATTGCATGTGTAGGGTGATACTGAATTGATCTTAATTGTGAAACTGCCAAAAACTTTGCATAATCAAAAGGCAGATTTTTATATTGTCAAGTAGTCTAATCACCCCCCTCTAGACATACTTTCGATCCTACAAGTGGTATCAGAGCTTTGGTCTCCATTGTTTTGGTTTCCATTGCATGGGACTCCATAAGCTTGGTTTCACAACCTAGGAGAGTATGGCGTCTAGTGAGGGTAATTATCGTAGAGGTCCTTACTTTGATGGTACAAATTTTGCTAGTTGGAAGCATAAAATGAAAATGCATATTCTTGGTCATAACCCAGCCGCATGGGGCATTATTTGTGTTGGTATGCAAGGTGATTTCTTCGAAGAAGGAAAAGTTCCGGATCGCGAAGCTACACCGGAAGAGTTGCGGATGTTACAAAACAATGCTCAAGCTTGTGACATTCTCTTCAATGCTTTGTGTCCCGAGGAGTTCAACAAAATCAGCCGTCTTGAGAATGCTAAAGAGATTTGGGATACTTTGGTTGAAATGCACGAAGGTACTGAATCTGTGAAGGAATCAAAGTTAGATATTCTTCAAGGTCAACTTGACAAGTTCAAGATGAAGGATGGTGAAGGAGTCGCTGAAATGTACTCTAGGCTTGCTCTCATCACAAATGAGATTGCCGGCTTAGGAAGCGAAGAAATGACCGACCGATTCATCATCAAGAAGATTCTAAGAGCTTTGGATGGAAAGTATGACACCGTGTGCACTTTGATCCAAATGATGCCAAACTACAAGACTCTCAAGCCAACTGAAGTCATTGGAAGAATTGTTGCTCATGAGATGACACTTAAGGATAAGGAAGAGCTTCACAACAAGTCAAGTGGTGCCTACAAAGCTACAAGTGATGCTCCCACTACCTCAAGTGACAAGTTAATTTCCAATGAAGAGATAAGCCTAATGGTTAAGAACTTCAACAAGTTCTACAAGAATAGAGGCAAAGAAAGAAGCTCAAAGTCTAGATCATATGATGAAAAGAGATCTTCTAGTCATGATCGAAACTGCTACAATTGTGGAAGACCCGAACACTTCTCAAATGAGTGTACGGCTCCCCACAAGAGAAGAGAAGAATCTCCAAGAAGAAGAGCAAGAGATGACTCACCTCGGAGAGAGAGAAGGAGTAGAGATGATCGTTATGAACGAAGACCCTCTCGGAGAAGCAAGGATTCGGAGAGGAAAGACAAGTCATCAAGGAGCTACACAAGAAGAAGACATCAAGCTCATGTAGGTGAATGGGTCTCCGGCTCCGACTCCGACAATCAATCCGATGGAAGCTATCACTCCGACTCCGACTACAGTCAAGATGAAGGTGTTGCCGGACTTGCACTCGTATCCTCCAACTCCAACTCCTACGACTTATTTGATTCACCAAATGAGGGAATTGGAAGATGCTTCATGGCTAAAGGCCCCAAGGTAACACACCCTGAATTCATTGACTTTGATAGTGATGAGGATGACTTGCTCGGTGAAGATGAGCTCTTGCATGATAAATCTAGTGAGCTTAGTAATGATGAAAATGCTAGTAGTCTTTATAGTCGAGAAGAGTCTAATGACAATGCTATGAAGGAGATTGAGCGTCTAACTAAAGAACTAAACACTCTTAAGTTAGCTCATGAAACAACTCAAGAAGATCATAGAGAGCTCCTAAGATCTCATGAGAAGCTACGCTTCGAGAAGCTCACTCTAGAGCAAGAACATGAGTTTCTAAAAGCGATCAATGACGATCTTCGAAAGAAGAGTTCTTCATATCTTGCCAAACGACTTCTCTTGTCTAATTTCTTGCCACCTATTAAGACTAAGCATGACAAGCATAAGAAAAATTCTTCCTCTAGTAGTAACAATAACAATGTTAAATCCAATATTGTTGCTTCTAGTAGTTCTGTTGATTCCACTAACAATGTTTCAAGCCAAGTTACACTTGAGCAAGAAAATAGCTTATTGAAGGAAATCATAGAGAAAGGTGTCTACAAGAGTCTTGCCGGAAGTAAGAACTTTGAGGAGATTGTTCGCAAACAAGGAAGACACCGGAAGAATCAAGGGATTGGTTTTGAGCGAAAGTTCAACGCCGAAGGTGTTGAGTGGGAAGAAGGTCAATACCCTACTCCACAGTTTGTTTCACAAAAGGAGAAGTATGATCCTACTTCTTCCAATGTGGAACAAGCTCAAGATGACCTTCCACCACAAGACCACAAGCTAAAGGCCAAGGACAAGCTTCAAGAGGAGATTGATGCATTCATTGAAGCACCTCAAGCCATGGTCAAGTGGGTTCCCAAGGACACATCAAGTTCTACTTCGTCAAGCTCAACTACAACCCCAAGGATTCCCATCAAGATGATGTGGATCCCAAAGAAGAAGAACTAGAAGGTTCTTGAGGGTGACTCCGCCAACAAACTTCACTCATATTCATTTTGGCAAGAACTTGTGCAATCACTTCCACATCATGCACTAGTTCATGGAGTCACAAACCCTCTTGTTGGTAAGTCAAGGGACAAGGTAATCATTGCTTTCATGGACATCATCTTTTGTGTACTTCAATCTATGTCTATGGATATTCTTGTTTGTTCCTTGTGGGACTAACCCATGTAGGTATTGAAAGTGCCCTAATCCAAAGGATAGCTCCCAACTCTTGATGATCTACATCAACATTGAGCATCCACATCTTCAACATCTACATGAAGTCTTCTACGACAACCCAAGGTTAGTTTGACCCTTTAAAAGGGGTTCTCACATCTAGGGGGAGCTTTGCTCTAAAAATTGAGCTAAAGCATCTCCAAATGATGTGAACACATAAATGCTTTATGTAAAAGTGGTAACCCCACTTGTGCTTAAACGATGAGTATGACCTATGATCAAATGTTCTCATTTGGCTCCTAAGTCAAAATACTCATATATAGATGACCTAGTCATCGACAATTTGTGTGCTAGTAGCTAGAGTATTGGTTGTGCATGTTTGACACATATTTCAGTTGCTATCTTATTGTGTGAGCATGTTGAATGCATGATTTTATCCATTCAAGGACATCCAATTGTTGTTTTGATTGTTTTGATTTTTCTGGCCAAATGGATGGACAAGAATGCCTAAGCACCTTCCCTAGCTATCTATGCTTTCTTGTCTCAAATTCTATTCATGCTCATATCACAACTTTGAACAAGTCATTTTCGGACCCTCCGAGTGAGGAGCACTCGGAGCCATCGATCCGTCTAAGGCTGACTTCCAAAACCTTCTAAGTCCATTTCGGTCTGACCGGCTTTTCCATCTCGGTCCAACCGAAACGCTTAGACTGATCTAGGTTTCATCTCGGTGAAACCGAGTTTAAAATCTCGGCGTGACCGATATGAATAACTGCACAGCAGTTAGCCATTTCGGTGTCACCGAGTTTTTCAACTCGGTCCCACCGACAGTATGGGGATATATATACCTGAGGGCTGCGCGCGATTTAACTCTTCAAACCGTTTCGCCCCCAAGTCCCCTGCTGCCGTCGCCCTGGTCTTCGGATCGTTGCCGTCGTCACCTGTGCGCCCTCGCCGCAGGTCTCCGCCGCCGTCAACGGTAATCCTCTCCGCGTCGTTGCCGCCGTAGAGGGACTCCACCAAGTTAGGGTGAGTCCCGATCCCTTTCGTGCTCCCCATCTGATTCTTGCACGATTGGTTTGCCATGAATCTATCCACGTTTGAGATATTCCCTAAACATCAGATCAGATCCTCTAGTTTCGAGCGAAATTCTTAGGTTTAGGTTTCCACGGAACGCATCTCGGTGAAGCCGATTTTGAAACTCGGAATGACCGATTTGGCCTCTGGCCATTGCACTGCACCATTCGGTCTAACCGAATTGTGCAAATCGGTGTGACCGAAACTTAGTTTCAGTGAAACCCTAGTGTTTCGGTAGGACCGAAACCCATTTCGGTCTGACCGAAAGTGGTGTGTAGGACTCTGTATACACTTCAGATTCACCGAAACTTAAAATCGGTTTGACCGAAATGCATTCTGTGAAAACTCAAAACTAAGACTTGAACTCATTTTTTTTTGCAAAAACCTCTGCAGTTGTGATAACTCTTCTACTCTGCCTATACCTTATCTTTTCACAGGTTGTCAGCCATGTCAGATGTCAGTGACAGCCAGAACAGGTCTGAATCACCGTTTGCAGAGATTCTAGAGGCAGATACCAGTCCTGAGGCTAGCAGTTCCAGTGATGATGCTGAGAGGAGCACCCCTAGTGGTTTGCCTCCTGCAGCCACCAGAACCAGGAAGAAGAGAAATTCGGATGATGAGGACTCTGACTTCGTTGCTGAGGAAGTTACCTCCAAGCCCAAGAGGAATGTTGTTGCCAAAGAGCACCAAGGGCAGCAGTCGAGGAAAGGCACAAGCAAGGTAAAGCAATCAGCTGTTGCAAAGAAGCTACACTTGGAAGAGCCAGCTCCAAGTAAGGTGAAGAAAACTTCCAAGAGGAAGAGGGTAGTATATGCTGAACCTCAAGTTGATGCAGCTGCTGAAGAAGAAGAAGAAGATGCACCCCAGCCTCCTCCTCAGAAAGCTAAGTTCATGGGTGATGCTATTAGGGCTCAAGCCTCTTCTAAGCCCAAGAAGCCTGCTCAAGCCAAGGCAGCTCCAGCCAAGCCCAAGAGAACAACCAGGAGCATTCCAGCTTCTGAGAAGAACAAAGGTGAGATGCCACCGTCTGAGTCAGATGAAGAGCATGTGTTGCTTAAGCTCCGTCCTAAGTTGCCACTCCACAATGATGCTCATCCTCAAGCTGAGGACATGAAGGCAAGGAAGGATAAAGGTCTCAGGCTATGGAGACAGTCTGATCCATATGCTGTGAGGAGAAGGACTGCTGTGGACCCCAGATTCCACACCAGAGAGCAGCAGGACTTCTATGAGACCGTGCTGATGGATAAGAAACCTATTGTTGCTGACACCAGGTATGTTGACTGGAAATACATTGACAGTGAAGAGCACCGAGACTTCTTTCCCCATGTGCATGAGAGCTTTACTGCATGTGGAGTTGCTGATTTTGTGGGTCAAGAGCTGACAGCTTGGAATGATGAGATGATCATGCAGTTCTACGCCACAGCCCACTTCTATCCTGATGGCAAGATCACCTGGATGACTGAAGGTCAAAGGTTTTCTTTGTCTGTTGAAGAATGGGCAGAACTTCTGAATGCTCCAGTGCAGAGAGAGGATGACATTGATGTCTATGGGATTCCTAAGAAGAGTCATGATTCCATGAAGAACATGTACAAGGAGATCCCCGCTGCTGATTTGGAAGGGTGGAAGCTTGGCTCAGTGTACTATCTCCAGGCAGGTCTGACCACCACTAACACTATTTTGAGGCATACCTTGATGCCCAAGTCTGGAGACCACCGCATGATTCGAGGCTATTCTATCAACATGCTGCACATTCTCGATGAGAAGGCACCTTTCAAGGTGATGGACTTGATGGTAGAGACCATTAAGAGGACTGCAGCTGACCAGAAGAGGTCGTGTGGGTTTGCCCCGCAAATTCAGATGCTCATCAATGCCAAGTTTGGCACGGGCAAATTCATGTTGGATAGGAAGCACTTGCCACTGCAGCCAGAGCATGAGGACAACGTAGTTGTGATGGATGAGGAGGATCCAACCTCAGTTGAAGGACAAGCCAAAATCGAAGCTGCGAAGAAAGCTAAAGCTGACAAAGAGGCAGCAGCAGCAGCAGCTAAACCAAAGAGCTTCGGAGAGCAGATTCTTGAAGCTACCCAGAGGATTGAACAACGCCTGGCCAGCATTGAGCAATCTCAGGAAAGCCTAGAGAGGATTGTTGAGGACAAGATCCACGCTCTGGACGTGAAGCTGACAGAGATTCAGGTGTCCGTCAACAAGCTTGAGGCAGACATGGAGGAAGCAAGGCAGGAGAGAGCAGAGCTCATGCAGGATGATCTAGTCCAGGACTCTCATCGCCAGACTGATCAGGTTCCCAGAGGATCCAGATCTGCAGCTATCCCAGTGACTGACTCCAGGGCTACCACTTCAGCACCAGCCACAGCTCCAGCTGTTACTCCAGCTCCAGCATCCACTCCTCCAGCTCAGACATCAGCAGAAGTCTTCGCCGATGCCGTCATTTCTACTCCGACATCTACCCAGACGGGAGCCGCCAGCAGAGCCCGCAGTGACGCTTAGCTCTATACCTTTTCGAACTTTTTGGTAACTTGTTGCCAAAGGGGGAGAAATTGTATAGATCATAGGGCTTCGAGAGAGAGAGTGCTCTTTCGTTCTTTTGCCGGTTTCCTTTGAGATACATTGGTTTCTTTTGGTCTTTCGAAACTTTCAGTGTGCTTGCTACTACGTTTGATGCTACCTTAATGAGTGCTTGGTCATACTATGCTTTAATGTGTGCTTAATGCTTATCATATGCTATTCCTTATTGTATGGCTATTTACTCTTGTCTTGGTGATTGAGTGCATGTTATTCATTCTTATCATTTTGTGCGCTCCACCAAGATGTATGTGACATGGAAGAGTGACCCATAATCCTAATCGATTGTGCATTTGCATTCAAACGCAAATTTTAAATAATGCACAAATTTAGGGGGAGCTCTTGTTTATCACATACTTCTCAAAGCGACGATATTATTCATTGATTATATCTTGTGTCGAAGCTTTGATCTATATGTTGTCATCAATTACTAAAAAGGGGGAGATTGAAAGTGCAACTAATCCCCGGGTGGTTTTGGTAATTAATAACAACATATATATCATTGAACTAATATTTACTTGAGAATCATTTCAGAGAAGTTCGATGATATGGGTATGGAATTGTCTGAAGAAGTGGACCCCACAAAATGCTAAGACAAGCATTGGCAAAAGCTCAAGACTCTATTTTTGGTTTAGTGATCAAAGATCACATTGAGTCCATAGGAAAAGCCAATACTATTAAAAGGGGATGAGGTTGTGTTGATGATCTGGTTGCTCAAGTGCTTAGTGATCTAGCTCCCTCAACTATCAGCACCTTCACTACTTAACACACTCATAAGTAATCTCGGACAAACCGATTCTGCAAACTCAGTCCCACCGAGATGAACCACCTCAGCTATTCTTCCAAACCCTAATTTTTCGGTCCATCCGATTTTGAGTTCGGTCTCACCGAAACTGGACTGCCAACCTTCTGTAACCAATTGACATCATATCGGAATATCCGAGTTGTTAATTTCGGTCCCACCGAGAATGGCAAGCTCCTACCTTTGACTCACATCGGACACATCGAGATGGTATTTTTGGTCCCACCGAAAATCCCAACGTTCACTATATTTGAACTTTCGGTCTGACCGAGTTTTCACTTCGGTCTCACCGAGATTGCTCAATTATGTGTGTAACGGTTGGATTTTGTGTGGAGGCTATATATACCCCTCCACCCCCTCTTCATTCGTGAGGAGAGCCATCAGAAAGTCTACCACTCCTACTATACACTTTCTGAGAAGAGAACCACCTACCCTTGTGTTGAAATCAAGTCATTCCATTCCTACCATATGAAACTTGATTTCTAGCCTTCCCAAGTTGCTTTCCACTCAATCCCTTCTTCCACCACAGCCATATCAGTGAGGAGAGTTGAGTGTTGGGGAGATTATCATTTGAAGCACAAGAGCAAGGAGTTCATCATCATCAACAACATCTATTACCTTTTGGAGGGTGGTGCCTCCTAGATTGGTTAGGTGTCGCTTGGGAGCCTCCGTCTTTGAGATGTGGAGTTGAACCAAGAAGTTTGTAAGGGCAAGGAGATCGCCTACTTCGTGAAGATCTACCCCGAGTAAGGCTAGTCCTCCGTGGGCGTAGGCCATGATGGAATAGACAAGGTTGCTTCTTCGTGGACCCTTCGTGGGTGGAGCCCTCCGTGGACTCGCGCAGCCGTTACCCTCCGTGGGTTGAAGTCTCCATCAACGTGGATGTACGA
>LR738710.1:483729195-483771826 GCA_902687465.1 Secale cereale | reverse complement strand
CCCCCCCCCCCTCTAGACATACTTTCGATCCTACAGTCTAACTAAAGAATTAAACACTCTTAAGTTAGCTCATGAAACTACCTTGGAAGATCATCGAGAACTTGTAAAGACTCATGAGAAGTTACGCTTTCAAAAGCTCAACACTGAGGAAGAGCATGAGTTCTTCAAAGCAATCAATGATGATCTTCGCAAGAAAAGTTCTTACATTGTCAAGCGTTTACTCTTGTCTACTTACATGCCACAAGTAAAACCTAGCAACAAGGACAAGAAAGATTCTTCATCTAGTAGTAACAATAATCATGCTAAATCCAATATTGTTGCTTCTAGTAGTTCTCTTGATTCCACTAACGATTCTCTTAGCCAAGTTACACTTGAGCAAGAAAAATTCTTATTGAAGGGAATTATAGAGAAAGGTGTTTACAAGAGCCTTGCCGGGAGTAAGCAATTTTAGGAAATTGTATGCAAGCAAAGAAGACACCAGAAGAATCAAGGTGTTGGTTTTGAACGGAAGTTCAATGCCAATGGAGTTGAGTGGGAAGAAGATCAATACCCCAAGACAAAGTTTGTTCCTCAGCAAGAGAAGTATGATCCTACTTCTTTTCAAGGGACATAAGCTCAAGATGATCTTCCACCACAAGACCACAAGCTAAAGGGCAAGGACAAGCTTCAAGAGGAGATTGATGCATTTGAACAAACTCCTGAGGCCTTGGTCAAGTGTGTTCCCAAGACTACATCAAGTTCTACGTCATCAAGTACATCTACAACTCCAAGGATTCCCATCAAGATGGTGTGGATCCCGAAGAAGAAGAACTAGAGATTTCTTGAGGGTGACTCCGCCAACATATTTCACTCATATATTTTTGGCGAGGACAAGTGCAAACAACTTCAATATCTTGCACTAGTTCAAGGAGTCACAAACCCTCTTGTTGGTAAGAAAACGGATAAGGTAACCTAATGCTTTCATGGACATCATCTTGTGTGCAATTAACTCTATGTCTATGGATATCCTTGGTTGTTCCTTCTGGGACTAACCCGTGTAGGTATTGAAAGTGCAACTCACCCCAATGGATTACTCCAAATGATCTACATCAACATTGAGCATCTACATCTTCAACACCTACATGAAGTCATCATCGACAAAACCCAAGGTTAGTTCATCCCTCTTAGGGGGGATATCACATCTAGGGGGAGCTTTACTCTAATCAATTGAGCTAAAGGAACTCTAATGATGTGAACACAACAATGCTTTATGTAAAATTGGTAACCCCACTTGTGCTTAAACGATGAGTATGACCTATGATCAAATGTTCTCATTTGACTCCTAAGTCAATATACTCATATATAGATGACCTAGTCATCGCCAATTGCTTGATAGATGCTAGAATGGTTGTGCATGCTTTGCCACATGTTTCATTTGCTATCTTATTGTGTGAGCATGTTGAATGCATATTTTTCTCATTCAAGGACATCCATTTGTTGCTTTGATTGTTTGGCTCTTTTTCTTTTGCCAAATGGATGGACAAGAATGCCTAAGAACCCCATCTAGCTATCTATGCTTTTCTCATCTCAAACTCTATTCATGCTACATCACAAAGTTTGATCAAGTCAGATTCGAACCACTCTGTGTGAGGAGCACTCGGAGTCCCCGATTCATCATAGACTTAAACTTCCAAAACCTCTTTGTGTGTTTCGGTATAACCGAGTCATCCACTTCGGTCACACCGAGTTCACTAAGTTGATCTAGGTTTTCAATCTCGGTGCAACCGATTTGAACTTTTCGGTCACACCGAGTTGCAGTAACTGCTAGCAGTTTTGCATCTCGGTGCCACCGAGTTGTTCCACTCGGTCACACCGACAGGGTCAGGTTATATATACCGACGGGTTGAATTTTGGAAAACTTTCCGAAACCTTTTGCCCGCGCATGATCTGCTCTGCCTCCTCGGGTCTCCGGACCATCTCCTCGCCACCAGCGACCTCCCGCCGCTAGTCTCCGCCGCTGTCAATAGCAATCTGCCCCGCTGTTGCCGCCGTAGCAAGTTCACCGCCGAGTTAGGGTATGAACTTCATCTTTGTGCTATTCTTTACTCTGATTCATAGCACATTGCTTTGCCATGATTCTTGACACGATTAAAATCGTCCTATCCAGCAGAAACTCCGTAGACATTAGTTTTGATTCAAAAATTTAGGGTTAGGTCTCCGCCGAACTCATCTCTAACCAACCGAGTTGTAGAAATCGGTCTCACCGATTTGGCTTAGGCCATTGCACATGCGGTTTTTGGTCTAACCGAAAATTGCAAATCAGTGCGACCGAGTTCGACTCTCTGTGAAACCCTAGCGATCTCGGTGCCACCAAACTGTGACTCGTTCTGACCGAGTTCACTAGTTTAGGTTCCAGAATTGCTTCGGTATCACCGAGTTTAACAAATCGATAGCTTTGAAATGCTTTCTGTAGAGAACTAAAACTAAGATTTTGAGTCATTTATTTTGCAAAAACTCTGCACTTTGTGATGCTCATCCACTCTACCTCATCTACATCTATTCACAGGGTCAGCTTCCAGTTTGCTTTGCCAAGATGTCTGAACAGAGTGACAGCCAGAACTTGTCTGAGGAGCAAGTCAACCTGAGTGAGGGCACTAGTCCCTCCAGCGGCTCTGATGAGGGTAGTAGGAGAACACCTAGCAACTTGCCCAAGGTAGCTACCAAGACCAGAAAAAAGAAAGCTTCAGACAGTGATGATGAGGATTTTGTGGCTCATGAGGCCACTTCAAAGAAGAAGGTGCTCAGGAAGGAGTATGGCACAGTTGCTGCAACAAAGCCAGGCTTGAACAAGAAGGCACCAGCCAAGAGAGTTCCAATGTCTAAGGCTAGATCATCTACTCAAGAAACTATGGTTTTCACCCTTGAAACCAGAGATGATGAGCCAGCAGGAGCAAAGAAGAGAGCAAGAAAAACAACAGCCAGGGTGATTGGCAAGCCATCCATGAGGGATGATGATGATGAAGCAGAAGAAGAGGAAGAGGTTGTTGCACCAGCTCCTAAAGCTCAGAAGCTTATGGGAGATGCAATCAAGTCAGGGGTTGCTCCTTCAAAGCCCAAGACTGCTTCCAAAGCTGCTCAAGCCACCAAGTCTGCACCCAAGAGAAGCACTAGTAACATTCCAGCTTTAGAGAAGAACAAGGCCCCAGTGCCAGAGATTGATGAAGATGCTGAGGTCCAAGTGCTTAGAAAGTTGAAGCCCAATGTAGCGACCAGACCTCAAACAGTCTGATCTCTGTGCATCAGTGTCATCCCTGGATCAGTAATGCTGACACGCACAGTACTTGAAGGATTTATAACAGAGTAGCAATCACACACTTATTACATCGATAGATCCAACGATGAACTTATTACAATAAAAATGGCTTAAGGCCATCTAACACTATAACAGCGGAAGGCTTGGAAGGTAAGTGAGTCCATCAACTCCAATGGCATCACTGAGTATAGAACCACGACCTATAAGGCACCTTACTCGTCGTCTGAAAAGTCTGCAACATGAACGTTGCAGCCCGAAAACGGGTCAGCACATGGAATATGCTGGCGAAGTAACACATAGAGAGTAACAAAAGTAAAGTTATACTATATGCAATATGGCTGGTGGAAAGCTCTATGGTTACAGTTTTTGCGCAAAGCCATTTTTTCCCTACTGCAAAGGAATAGATTTTAATTAACTATCATGTTAGTTGAAACATCGTTGAGAAGATAGACATCCTCTCAACCCCAATTAATAATCATCATTAAACCCAACATTATTAATTAAAGTAACATGATGAGATTCACATGATATCCAAGTACTAGATACTCAAGACGTCCGTAACCGGGGACACGGCTAATCATGATCAGTTTGTACACTCTGCAGAGGTTTGTGGACTTTTCCCCACAAGACTCGATCGCCTCCGTTTGGTTTCTCGCACTGCATGGTGTTTGAGAAACGGATGACCGAGACACAGTCTTTCAGAAGCACTAGCACCTTACGTCCGGGTGGACCGTACCAACCTACACCTGCTAGTCCACCACTGTAAGAGTTCGCACAACTTAATCAACTATGCTAGAGCCCATAATAGCATTGTGGCTGCACACGGAAGTTTCTAGTATGAATAATCTCATGATCCCTTTGAGCCTGGGTGGCGGTCCAAAAGAAAACAGGCAATCGCTGGAATACCCAGGTGCCTCAATCCACCCAGATGTGTGTTAAAGTTGCCACCTTAAGTTGAACCATTAATTAACAATCTCACATCTGTCATGGATACACTCACCCAATCCACGTCTATGAGCATAGCATGACCTAACAGCAAACGTAGAAGTAACTCCCAAAGGTTTAAATGTAATGCAGGTAATAGGTACTACCACAATCAACTTCCCAGTCCCACATGTTATAGCTCCTACTCATGCAAGGTGTGAGGGTTTGACTAATGCAATGAAAACTGGGTAATTGGAAAGTATGATCAAAGTGTTACTTGCCTTGCTGATGATCCGCAAAACCTAGAGATTCAAAGTAGCAAGCGGCGCACTCCGGGTACTCTATCGCAAACAAACAAGCACACAATAAGTACTTAACTAATGCACGGGTAAAACTCAAATAAAAGATCTAACCAGAAGGTTCAACTTAAGAACTCCGGTTTTCAAAAGAACCAACAAAAGAAAGCAACGAAAGACAAACGGCGAAAGAGAAAACAACTACCGAACCAATTTGGACCTAAGTCCAAATTTAACAGAGGCAAACGCTTGAGTGACTAGGTTAAACGGAAAGAGAATTTCGAGATGAAACTCCATGCGCTTGAATCACCTGATTCCGATAAACGAGCGAAAAGATAAACTAAAACGAAGATCGGATCAGAGATCGCGATCAGAAAATAAACTTAGGAAAAGAAAACTAATACAGCTTAATGAACGGACGTTCGTCAGCTGAGACTAAACGACGAACTCGTTCGTTAGAACGATCGAACGGGTGAACGCTCTCTAATTAACTAAACCGGAAAAGAAAAAAATCGATCTAGTAAAAAAACGAACTAGGGTTCTAAAATAAAAAAAATGGTGGTTTTCTTTCGAAAACCGGCGGCGGCGGCTACCCCGTCGAACGGCCGGCGGGCGGCGTCGGCGGCGGGCGGCGTCGGCGGCGGGCGGCAGTGCTGCGGTGGTGGTGGTGGTGGGCAGCGGTGGCGGCGATTGCGGCGGCGGCGGTGGCGTACAGCGGCTGCGGCGACTGCAGCGGCGGCGGCAGTGCTTGCGGCGGCGGCAGAGCTTGCGGCGGCGGCGGCGGCGGTGTGCGACAGAGGCAGGGGGCGGCTATATATAGGGGGAGGGGGCTAGAAGCTTGGGGGAGGGGGCAAGAAAACACGGCGGCGGCGGCAGTCCGATCCGGCCACGGCGGGGCTCGGCGGGGAAGGCGGTGCTGCGGGGCTAGGCCTGGCTCGGCTGGGCTTCGGCCCAGTCGGGTCGGGTCTTCTCTTTTTTTTTAATACGCGGGCGCTACGAAAAGAACTCTAGAAAAAGAAATAAAAATCTAAAATTGCCAAAACAAACTTTCACCGTCTAAATAGAATATTTAGAACAAGATAAACATTTTCTTGGCACTAAAATGCATTTTTGAAAACATGCAATTTTTCCTAATTCCAAAAAAACTCCAAATAAAACTTATTGGATTTTTTTATTAAATCCTCCGTATTTCTTTATTTTTGGGAGAGTCATTTTACTCCCTCTCTCATATTTTCATGCTAGAAATACGTGAAGATAAAATAAATAAAATCAAATGATCCTATTTTCAAAATTTGAGAAACCTCAAATATGAAAATATTGTAATCCCCAACTCTCTCCGAGGGTCCTTGAGTTTCTTAGGATTTTCTTGGATCCACCAAAGGCAAGACAAATATGATATGCATGATGATCTAATGTATAACAGTCCAAATTGAAAATTTGGGATGTTACACCCAAGGTACCTGATCATGATAATACTCATATTGTTGCTGATGATATGAAGTTGAGGAAGGATGCATGTCTCAGAAGATGGAGACAAAGTGACCCATATGCTGTGAGGAGAAGGACTGCTGTGGACTACAGATTTCATACCAAAGAACAGCAAGACTTCTATGAGATAGTTCTGCTTGACAAGAAACCCAGAGTGTGTGATGTGAGATGGGTTGATTGGGACTATATCAAGGACAATGAAGATCACTTTACAAATGTGATTGAAAGTTTCAAAGCATGTGGTGTTAACAAGTTTGTGGGTCAGAAGCTGACCAAGTGGAATGATGAACTCATCATGCAATTCTACTCCATAGCACACTTTTGTCCTGATGGTAGAATTGTGTGGATGTCTGAAGGTACAAGGTACCAGTCAACTGTTGATGAGTGGGACGAGCTGATTAAAGCCCCTGAAGAGCATGAGGATGACTTGGATGTGTATGCCAAGAAGAAGCAAGACCACAACTCTATGGCCAACATGTACAAAGGGATCCCAGATAAAGCATTGGAAACACATCAGTTTGGATCTGTGCATTTCTTATTGTGTAGTCTAGCCACAATAAACACAATCTTGAGGCATACATTGTTGCCCAAATCTGGAGATCACAAGATGATCAGAGGCCATTCATTCAACTTGTTGCATATTTTTGATGTGCCTCAGAAATTCAAAGTCATGAGTCTAGTTGTTGAAACAATCAAGAGGACTGTTGCAGATCAGAAGAGATCATGTGGGTATGCTCCACACATTCAGGAGCTCATCAACTCCAAGATGGGCATAGGCATATACTTGTTGGACAAGGAGCATTTACCTCTATATCCAGAATTTGAGGACAACACAGTTGTGATGGATGAGAATGAACCTTCATTAGTGCAAGCATATGAAAAGAGAGAGAAAGCCAGAGCTAAGAAATCTACCAAGATGCCAAGTGTTGCAGAGGCATCTCAAATGTCCCTCAAGTCCAAACAAGATCAAATGGCATATCTGATTCGAGCAACTATGAGGATTGAGAAGGGCTTGGCCACCCTGACTCAGAATCAGGAGAGCTTGGAGAGGATCATTGAAACTAAGTTCTATGGTCTTGATCTGAAAGTGACAGAGATACAGTCTGCAGTTGAGTATCTCCAGGAGGAAGCAGAGAAGAGGAGAGGGCAGGCTACCGCAGATGCCTTTCAGAGAGTGCCTAGAGGTCAGAGGTCTGCTGCAGTGCCATTACATGATACTAGAGCTACAACATCAACACTAGCAGCCACAGCTTTAGTGCCACCTCCAGCAGCCACTCCACCAGCTCCAACTACATCATCTGAAGCCTTCGTCCTTGGAGTTCTCTCTACACCACCTCCAGAAGACCAAGCCTGAGAGACGCATAGCACTATGCATTTTCAAACTTTTTGGTAACTTGTTGCCAAAGGGGGAGAAATATGTATAGATCATAGGCTTCGAGAGAGAGTGTTTTGCTTCTTGGTCTCTCTTGCTATTTGGTTGAACTTCATTTGTGTGTTTGCTTGATACTCTATGTCCGTGTGTGAGATACCTTTTTGATCATGTGATTGATCATATGGTACCTTAATACTTGCTTGAATGACATTATCTTTTGAATCCCTATATGATCATTCACTTTGCTTGGTGATGAGTGCATGCTTTTAGCTTATATCATTTTGAGCGCTCCACCAAGATGTATGTAACATGGAAGAGTAACCTATGATCCTAATCGATTGTGCATTTGCATTCAAACGGAAAATTTTAATAATGCACAAATTTAGGGGGAGCTCTTGCTTATCACATACTTATCAAAGCGATGATGTATTTAAATCTTATTATCATTTGTCGAAGCTTTGATCTATATGTTGTCATCAATTACCAAAAAGGGGGAGATTGAAAGTGCAACTATCCCTGGGTGGTTTTGGTAATTCCTAACAACATAAAGCTCATTAAACTAATGCTCTTTCAAGATGATCATTTCAGAAAGTTCAATGATTGGCATGGCATGGACTAGGAATGTGGACCCCTCAAAATGCTAAGGAAGACTCTACATTTTCTATTTTAGTGATCCGAGATCACATTGAGTCCATAGGAAAACCAATACTATTAAAAGGGGATTTGCTTAATGGGTTTCTTGCTCAAAGTGCTTAGTGATATGCTCCAAAACCCTCAAACACTTTTCCACATCCACATATGTCCCAAACCAAAAGTCAAACTCGGCCCCATCGAAATCTTCTATCCGGCGCCACTGGGTTCATTTGACATAGCCACTACCACAAACCCTAATCATTTTGGTCTCACCGAAAGGGATCTCGGTCTCACCGAGATGGGATTGCAAACTCTTTGTTTCCCTTCGTAACATTTCGGTCTAACCGAGATGAGCGATCGGTCCCACCGAGTTCGCAATGCAAACTCTCTGTTTCCCCTTCGTAACATTTCGGTCTCACTGAAATGAGCGAATCGGTCCCATCGAGTTTGCCTGACCAACTCTCTGGTGTGCATATTACTAAAATTGGTCCTACCGAGTTTGTTTAATCAGTCTCGCCGAGATTACATTATGCACTAACCCTAATGAAATCTGTCCTACCGAGTTGATCATATCGGTCCCACCGAAATGCCTAACGGTCACATTATGAACAAAATCGGTCTGACCGAGTTCTCTGAATCGGTCCCACCGAGTTTGGTAAATTGTGTGTACCTGTTAGATTTTGTGTGGAGGCTATATATACCCCTCCACTCAGTCTTCATTTGTGGAGAGAGCCATCAGAACATACCTACACTTCCATTACTCATTGTTCTGAGAGAGAACCACCTACTCATGTGTTGAGACCAAGATATTCCATTCCTACCATTTGAATCTTGATCTCTAGCCTTCCGCAAGTTGCTTTCCACTCAAATAATCTTTCCACCAAATCCAAATTTGTGAGAGAGAGTTGAGTGTTGGGGAGACTGTCATTTGAAACACAAGAGGAAGGAGTTCATCATCGACACATCGTCTATTACCTTTTGGAGAGTGGTGTCTCCTAGATTGGTTAGGTGTCACTTGGGAGCCTCCGACAAGATTGTGGAGTTGAACCAAGGAGTTTTTACGGGCAAGGAGATCGCCTATTTCGTGAAGATCTACCCTAGTGAGGCAAGTCCTTCGTGGGCGATGGCCATGGTGGGATAGACAAGGTTGCTTCTTCGTGGACCCTTCGTGGGTGGAGCCCTCCGTGGACTCGCGCGGCCGTTACCCTTCGTGGGTTGAAGTATCCATCAACCTGGATGTATGATAGCACCACCTATCGGAGCCACGCGTAAAAAATCTCTGTGTCTACATTGTGTTTGCTCCCTCAAACTCCTCCCTTTACCTTCATATGTAGTTGTTTTACATTCAACTGCTATACTCTTAGAATTGCATGTGTACGTTGATTGCTTGACTTGTGCTAAGTTGCTAAAGTCTGCCCAGAATTAAAATTGGGAAAAAGCTAGATTTTTATTTGGTCAAGTAGTCTAATCACCCCCCCCCCCTCAAGACATACTTTCGATCCTACAACAGTACTGCTTCGTCTCCGGCATCCGCCTCGACCTGGCTTCCGTTGCACACCCGCAGTCCAACGGCCTCATCCTATCCGATATCAAGTCGCGGCTCGTCGAGCCACTCATCCGCTCACCCGAAAGCTGGCTCGACGAGTTGCCGACCATCCTTTGGAGCCTCCGAACAATGCCAAACCAGTCGATCGGGTTCACCCCGTTCTTCCTCGTCTATGGAGCAGAAGCCGTCATCCCGACCGACGTCGAGTTCGAATCACCGCGTGTCACGATGTACACCGAGGCCGAAGCCAAAGAAGCCCGCGAAGATGGTGTCGACCTGCTCGAAGAAGCACGTCTCCTAGCACTCAGGCGCTTAGCAATCTACCAGCAAGCCCTAAAGCACTACCACAGCAAGAGGATCAAGCCCCTCGCTTTCCGAGAGGGAGACCTCGTCCTCTGGCTCGTCCAAAAGCAGACCGTCCAACACAAGCTGACCTCCCCATGGGAGGTCCCCTTCATCGTCAACAAAGCCTTGTGCGATTCAACACTTACTACCTCATCGATGCCCGCTAGTCAAATGTAATGCCCAGGATGAGACTATATCTCCTACGTGTTGAGGCACGAGTTAGAGACATAAGCGCATTCTGCAATGATCGCAAGCGTGGTATATTTGCACAACTTATGTAAAGAATGGGGATGAAAGAGTAAAATAGTTGGCTTACACTCACCACGTCACACAATTAATACAATAGCATACATTCATCCAAATAACACAGGGTCCGACTACGGATGAAATCAAACGAGAAAATATACCATAACCACAAGTCATGATCGCTCCTAGTAGGAACCACTACTGATCGTCAGGATACGTCACATACATACGACCACGCTCTTCATCGAACTCCCGGTGAAGTTCTTGACCCTCTCCTGCATCGTACTCAGTTGTACCTGCATATGGTGTGTGTTGTAAACTGTGAGTCACAAGGACTCAGCAATCCCATTCCCGGGTATCAAATCTAACAAAGCCTTTAGGTGTGGGGAGGTAATAAAGTGGCTGCAGCAAGCACTAAGCAACTAGCTTACGAATTCAGAGTGAGATGAGAATATGTGCCAACGGTCGCCAAAGATGATCAATAAGTGATCCTAGCTACTCACGTTCATGCATAACCCCACCGTGTTCACTTTCCGAAAACCCCTTCGAAAAGAGACCATCACGGTTACTCACACAGGAAGTGTATTCTTAAGGATATGCTGTCAAGTTATCTACAATCGGATATTAACAAATTCCCATCTACCACATAACCGCGGGCACAGCTTTCGCAAGTTCATAACCCTGCAGGGGTGTCCCAACTTAGCCCATCACAAGCTCACGATCCGCGAAGTCGCAACTCCATGTTGGGAAGACCCGAGTATTGTCGGAATCCCATGCTCAAGATATTTCGACAAAGGTAAAACTAATCCAGCAAGACCTCTCGTTGTGCCGACACCCTGATAGTAGCCGCGCGTATCTCGTCTCAGGCCACAACCGGATAGGTCAGCCTACATGTATATACCAGCCCTCGGGTTTTCCCAAGGTGGCCCCGCAGCCTGCCTAGTTTGGACCAACACTCATGAGGAGCACTGGCATGGGTTGTTGATTAAGAACTTGGGTTTATAACTCCCTATGCAAGTTTTAGTTGTTAGAAAAATGTAGTACCAAAGTTGGGTCTTGCTGGAAAAGCTTTAAGCAGTGCGAATTATCGAGGGGGGGCCATAAACCCCAACCGTGTTTGGAACGCAAAATCAAGGAACATAACACTGGTTTATCGGGTCCTAAGGTGGCATCAGTGGAACAAAACACCAAGCAGAAAGCCAAGCCTTCCAACCATTACCAATATATATGTGCATTAATTTAATTAAGATATATTTGTGTTATCCCAATAAAACAAGTCCAAACATGGAGCAATCTTCCAACTTCACCTGCAACTAACAATGCTATAAGAGGGGCTGAGCAAAAGCGTACTTAGCCAATCAACGGTTTTCTAGGAAGGCAGTTAGAGTGTTTCATGGCAACATAGGAGGCTGACAAGACAAGAATAAGCATCGAGGCATAACTAAAGAGCGAGATAGCTAGCAAGGCAAAGATAGAGGTGATATCAGGGAACGGTCATCTTGCTTGTTAGGTCCTCGGTGGAATGGTAAGACGGCTCCTCAAACTTGGTCTCAACAAGATCCTCGAACTCGGTATCGGCTCCCGGCTCTACCCAACACAAGAGCACAACAACGGTACAAGATCAATCACGGTGCAATGCATAAACAACATGATGCAAGACATGGCATGTGATGCAAGTATGATGTGCGTATGCATGAGATGCTCTCGAGCATAAAGGAGAAGATGATAGAAATGGCATCATCATGGGCAAACAAAGCAAGCCACTGGATAGAGGGGAAGATTTCGGTCAAAATCCATATAAGGATCATTCGAATCGGATGCACGGTTTGCAAATGGCAAGCAAAACAAGATGCAATGCAAAACTGCAGTTAACAGCAACATGGCATCTTTGGAGCAAGGTTTAAATATGCTACATCACCCAAACACGAAGATAAAAGGCATGGATGTGAAATAGACATGATTCTGAACAAACATGAACTCAGAGAACCCCCAAAAACTTACTGGAACACAATTAAACAAGCATGGCAGGATTCAATAAGTTAACAGCTTTCTCAGACTTAATGAAAATTACAAGGCATGCAATCTGGAACGATATGTTGCTGCCTTTGGAGGCACACAACAGCAAGCAAAACAAGTATAACAAGCATGAAATTCACATGAGCATGAAGAATACATAATATACTTCCAACTCATCCAAAGAAACAAGTCATTCCATGCAAGGGTTGCTTAATACGAGCTTTGCCAACATGAATGTTCTGTTAATGGGCTGAAATTTTTAATTTCAAGCATTTTGGGAGCAAGATTACAACAAGCTACAGCAGGGCATGTATGCAAACAAAGGCATGGATTGATAGACAAATACATGGACATCAAGGCATGCTCACTAGCTACTCCACAACATGCATGGAAAAGATTGTGGCATCAAGTTTACATGGCAACATATTATTACAGATTCCAGGCTTAGCAGTTTTTTCACTAAGTGTAGAACAACAACAATGGCATGGCATGTTTACGAGCTTGTTTAAGTCACCAAAGAGCATATCATGGAAAACCAAATGCACCACTTCAAATATAACATGATTTTTCTCCTAAAACATGTTGACATGTGGCTCAAAAGAAAATCGCACAAAAAGCTACGAAAAAGACAAATCATCAAGTGATAACAATTTCAGAAACTTAACAGCCACAAGCACTTTTGCAACAGGGTTAAACATGGCATAAGGCAACCTAACATGCATGCAAATGCATCCATCATGAAGAGCATCACAAGAAGAACATTTAGACATATCATACACTTCATTTGGACCAACATGCACAAAGTTACGACCTCACGAACATGCTAACATATTGTTGACAAACAACTAGTGCTGAAATAGTAACATCACGAAGCAGTCTTGCAACGAATATTAAGACATCTAGATGAACCCTGACATGCACAAAACTAATTCCATCATGTAGAGCACTTCGAGACGAACATTTTGATATATCATATGCGCAAAACGGAGCACCGAGCACCAAGTTATGACATGACAAAGAGGGCAACAAATTATAGGAATTTCGGGACTTGGGTGATTTTCACCTCGCGTAAAAGTCAACGGGACGGGACATAGCAGGATGGCGATATCCGGGCTCGAGGGGCATTTGGATGGCGGAACTGGTGGATCTGGTCCTGCCTGGACCAGATCCGGCCGGAGCTCGCCGGAGCGGGGCGGCGCTCGTCGGAGGAGGCGGCCGGCCGGCGGGGCTGACGTGGCGGCGAAGGCGGCGGCGGAGGTGAGGCGGCGCGTGGCGCGGTGACGTGGAGGCGAGGCGGCGCGCCGTGGCCAGAGGGGAGGCGGCGCGCGGTGGCCGGAGGACGCGGTGGCCGGAGGGCGCGGTGGCTGGAGGTCAGGTCGCAGCATGGCGCCGGAGGCGGAGGGCGACGGGAGGCCTCGGGTCCGGGCGGCGGCGGCACAGGCCGCGGGGGCCGACAACGGCCCGGTGGGCCGCGGCGCAGGAGGAGGGAGGCTGGCGGTGGCGGGCCACGTGGCGGCCGTCGGTTGGTTGAGGGGCGGGGCGGACGTGTCCGACGCCGACGGACACGTCCGGCGCGGTGAGGAGCGAAGAAAAATAGGGTTTGATCCAGGATTCGGGGGAGATGGGCATATTTATAGGTAGAGGGAGCTAGGAGAGTCCAAATGAGGTGTGGTTTTCGCCCACACGATCACGATCCAACGACCAAGAGCATGGTGGTGGTTAGGATGGGCTTGTGGGCTGTTGTGGAGGGGTGTTGGGCCAAAAGAGATAGGGCTTCTGCGGGGAACGCGGTTAACCGTTGGAGTATCAAACGAGACGAAACTTGACAGGCGGTCTACACACACCATAACAACAACGCACGACAACTTTCACCTCATTTTGAGAACGTTATACGGCCACTTACAAAAGGAGGACTCGGAGGTACCACGGCACGTGTGTGAGTGTCAGAACTCGAAACGGACAACGGGGAGAGACGAACATGACCGGGTGCTAGTGACAACATGAATGCAATGCAATTCTCATGATGACATGACATGGTGATATGCACACACGCTCAATGCAAAAACAAAACAAAAAACGAAAAACCCGAAATGAAGGATGAGCCCATAATGGAATTGATTAAGCCAATGATGAATATATTTCCATAAAGGGAATTGTGACATCCGGGGCGTTACAAACTCTCCTCCACTATGAAAAGATCTCGTCCCAAGATCTAGGACTGAAAGAAGGAGGGATACTCGGAATGGAGATGATCTTCTCGTTCCCATGTAGCTTCTTGGTCGGTATGGTGTGAGCACTTCACTTTCAAGAATTTGATGGACTTGTTGCGGGTCTTGCGCTCAGTTTCTTCAAGGATAGCAACGGGGTGCTCACGATAAGACAAGTCTTGCTGAAGATCAATCTCTTCGAAAGGAACACTGTGTTTAGGAGTCTTGAAGCACTTGCGGAGTTGTGACACGTGAAACACATCGTGCACATTTGCAAAGTTGGATGGAAGCTCGAGTTGGTAGGCTAGGTCGCCTCTCTTGCCAATTATCCTGAAAGGACCCATGTATCTTGGAGAAAGCTTGCCCTTGATACCGAACCTCTGAGTGCCCTTCATAGGAGAAACGCGTAGATACACATGATCATCAATGTCGAAAGCCACGATACTTGCCGTCATAGTAGCTCTTTTGGCGCGACTGTGTGGCCTTGAGATTCTCACGTATGACTTTGCACATTTCTTCGACCTCTGAGATCAAATCATTCCCATGGAGTTGACGTTCACCAGTCTCGGGCCAGTTGAGAGGGGTACGGCACTTTCTGCCATAGAGAATTTCAAACGGTGCTTTCCCTGCACTTGCTTGGAAGTTGTTGTTGTAGGAGAATTCGGCAAATGGAAGGCAATCTTCACATTTCATACCGAAGGAGATGACACATGACCTGAGCATATCTTTAAGAATTTGGTTCTGTCTTTCGACTTGGCCACTAGTCTGAGGGTGAAAAGTTATGCTGAAGCGAATCTTTGTACCCATAGCTAACTGGAAGGAATCCCAGAATTTGGAAGTGAACAAGCTTCCACGATCTGAGGAGATTACTTGAGGGATACCATGCAAAGAGACAATTCTGGAGGTGTACAGCTCTGCTAGTTGTGCTGCGTTGATGGATTCCTGGACTGGAAGGAAATGCGCCACTTTTGTGAGCTTGTCAATCACCACAAGGATGGCGTCGTTTCCTCGCTTGGACTTGGGAAAACCGGTGACGAAATCCATCTCAATGTGATCGAATTTCCACTCAGGAATAGGTAAAGGTTGAAGGAGTCTAGCTGGGTGTTGATGCTCTGCCTTCACTCTTCTGCAGACATCACACTCGTTAACGAATAGAGCAATTTCTCTTTTCATGCGAGTCCACCAATAGGATTGCTTGAGGTCATGGTACATCTTGGAGCTTCCTGGATGTATCGATAGGAGTGAGTCATGTGCTTCGTTCATTATGAGCTTCCTGAGATCACCTTTGGGAACCACAATTTTGTCCTCAAAGAACAAAGTGTCTCTATCATCAATGCGATAGCACTTGTACTTGGGAGTACCCTTGGCAATACCATGTTTCACCTTCTGCACCATAGCACACTGAGTTGGGCCTCAAGGATTTGATCTTCGAAGGTAGGAGCGACTTGAAGGTTGGCAAGAAATCCTTGTGGAACAACTTGGAGGTTGAGCTTCCTGAATGATTCACAAAGTTCAGGCTGGAACGGTTTGAGGATGAGACTGTTGCAATAAGCCTTTCTGCTCAAGGCATCTGCAATGACATTGGCCTTGCCAGGAATATACTCAATTCTTGGATCGTACTCTTGAATCATTTCAACCCAACGAGTCTGGCGGAGGTTAAGGTTTGGCTGGGTGAAGACGTCTTCAGGCTCTTGTGATCGGTGAAGATGTCCACTTTTCTGCCCAACAGAAGGTGTCTCCATGTGATCAAGGCATGAACAACTGATGCTAGCTCAAGATCATGTGTGGGGTAATTCTTCTCATTTGGTTTAAGCTGACGCGAAGTGTATGCAACGATCTTCTTGTCTTGCATGAGAACGCCGCCGAGACCTTGCAATGAAGCATCACAGAACACTTCATAAGGCTTGGACTCATCCGGGGGAGTAAGTACTAGAGCAAAAATGAGCTTCTCTTCGAGGGTATTGAATGCCACATCACAATCAGGAGTCCACGAGTACTTGACATTCTTTTGCAACAGGTTGGACACAGGCTTGGCAATCTTGGAGAAGTTCTCAACGAACCTTCTGCAATAGCTTGCAAGGCTGATGAAACTTCGGAGTTGTTTGACATTCTGAGGAGGTTCCCACTTCACAATAGCTTCAACCTTCTCGGGGTTAACAGAAATGCCCTTGGCAGAGATAATATGACCAAGATAGAGGACTTCATCGAGCCAAAATTCACATTTGGAGAACTTCGCATAAAGGCGGTGCTCACAGAGCCTGTCAAGAACGAAACGGAGGTGCTTGGCGTGGTCTTCTTCATTCTTGGAGAATACCATAATATCATCCAGATAGACGAGGACGAACTCATTGGTGTAGGGGTTGAATATGAAGTGCATCATCCAAGAGAAGGTAGGAGGTGCATTTGCAAGCCCGAAAGACATGACCGTGTACTCGTATGAGCCGTAACTCGTTCTGAATGTGGTCTTGGGAATATTCTCTTCACGGATACGAATATGATGGTAGCCCATCCGGAGATCAAGTTTCGACAAAACCTTGGCTCCTTTGAGCTGCTCCAACAGTTCATTGATATTGGGGAGAGGGTACTTATTCTTAATTGTCTTCTTGTTCAATGGCCGGTAATCAACGCACAATCGTTCGGTACCATCCTTCTTCTTGAAAAACTGAAAACTGCAGCCCCAAGGAGAAGTACTTGGTCTAATCAGACCCAAGCGTTCTTGCTCGTCGAGTTGCTTCTTCAACTTCTTCAACTCTTTAGGAGAAAGCTTGTACGGACGCCGACAGGCTGGTTCGGTGCTAGGCTCAAGTTCAATGATGAATTCAACTAGACAGTTGGGAGGCATGTCTGGAAGCTCTTCAGGAAATACATCCTCATATTCACAAACCACCAGAATCTGTGATATGGCATTAATCTCGCCCTTGTCATTGAGAGAGAATAGCCTGATTGTGTTATCTCGAGTTGCGAAGATAATCACATCTTCGGAAGGATGAGTTAGATTCACCTCTTTGTTTGCACAACCAATAAGAGCATCATGCTTAGAGAGCCAATCCATCCCAAGAATAAGATCAATGTCCGAGTTACCGAGAACAACTGGGGAAACCAGCAAACTATAATCGCCCGTGTGAATAGATATGTCCGGAGCCATCAAATTAGAAGTCATGTGTTTACCCGGAGAAATAATTGATAACTTCTTATCCAGAAATGCCGAAGTGAAATTATGCTTGGTAAAGAATGGAGTTGACATGAAACTGAGTGATGCACCAGAGTCAAACAAAACTTTTGCAGGAATTGAGTTAACCGAAAGATTACCAATTATCACATCAGAAGAATCCTCTGCTTGAGCTGCATTCATTAGGTTCACTCTTGCATGCTTGGGATTGTGCGTGACAATAGCATTGCCGACAAGTGGAGGAGGCGGAAGGCGCCTTTGGTTGGGACACTTGTTAGCATAGTGACCCTACTGAGTACACTTGTTGCACGTAACTTCTGACAGTGGTCGATGGTAAGGACCGCTCGGTCTTGGAGATTGGTACTAAGACTTGTTCTGGTTGCTTGGGTTGGGTGGGTGGGAAAATCCACGACCACCTGAGTGCTTGCTCTGACTCAGAGGATTGAGCACTGGAGGAGGCGGGAGCCAGAACTTCTGCTGCTTGGCGACCACTTGAGAGGAAGAGGAGGAGTGAACAGCATCTCTTATCCTCTTTTTGGAAGCTTCACATTTGAGCTGAGCTGCCTCTTGCTTGAGAGCCATGTTGTAGAATTGATCAAATTCATCTGGCTCGAACAGAGTGAGTGCAAGTTGGAGTTCATATTTCAGACCACCTCGGAACTGGTAGATTTTGCTCTTGGGATCGAGAATGTCTTGCTTCGCATAACGGGCAAGATTCTGGAACTTGACATTGTACTGGTAGACAGACATGGTGCCTTGCTTCAGATTGCGGAATTGCTCGCGCATGCCTTCAGTGACACTGGTAGGGATGTGATGACGACGGAAATCGTGACAAAAGTCAGTCCAAGAGATCTCACGACCCGCTCTGGAGTCTTTGTATTGTTGCCACCAATCTGCAGCTTGGTCTTTGAGTTGGAAAGCGGCAAACTTGACATAATCCTCAGGTCTTACATTACTTCACTCAAAATGCTTCTTGATGTCTGTGATCCAATCTCAGCATCTAGCGGATCAACACAGTAGCTGAAATACTTGGGTTGATTTGCCAGGAATTGGTTCGGAGTCGCAAAGTGAGGTTGATTGAACAGATTTCCTTGGCCTTGGTTCCCTTGATTGCCTTGATTCCCTTGGTTTGCTTGGAAACTCTGCATCATTTGCATGAGCATCTGAGTGTTTTGATTGGTTGCCTGCGTAATTGCTCTCCATGCCTCAGACGGAGGAGGAGGGAAGGTGGACGCTCTTCTTCACCCTCTGGGTTCTGGCTGGGAACTTTCTTAGGTTCCATCCTGAAGATGATGGCAACCGTTAGCCATTGAAGCAAATAATAAAATAGCTGAATCAACGGCTAGAAATTTGCAACATATAGTCTTCACAATGAACATCCGAACAAAATTGAACGAATGAATTCCATAGCTTAATGGTACATCAACTTGTCGAGAAGCCACTTGGGAGAACAAAATGATAGATTAAAACAACAAGGTAACAGATGGAACAAATACATAATAGAGGTTTCGTCCCACATGTTCGTGTTGATGCCCCATGGCACGTGTTACAAAGGGCCTTGCAATCCTCGGATCAACATAGCCAAGGATCCTTTAAGATGCAACCCCCTAGTGTAACAACGCCCATGATAACCTCTCCACTAGACGTTGAACCCCAACCTCATATCATGCACCCATTGGAAGATTACCTAAGAGCTACTTGAATCCCACCTATTAATTCCCGAAGCTTTCCGGTTATGCAATCTAGTGTTGGGGATACAGGGGAAGCACCGCATATCACACAACTAATAAATCCTACATCCAGCTGTATCCATCCGTCAACACATAACCATGCACCTTCGGAAACTGTTTACCTCGGACCTTCGAAATGCATTCGCTATACTAGCTGTGGCAATACTCCCGAACTATCCCCCCACTACTGGGTGACGTCGGGGTTATCTCACCACCAGACACGTATAGAAGTGTTTTTTATGTCGGCTGCCTCTGCTATTCTAGAACTGCAACGATACAATTGTGATGACAACACCTCGGAGCTCAACTCCCCGGGACACTGCCACAACCCCTAAATGACAGGAGGCACAAAGAACAATGTTCTCGTCACAAAATATTGAAACAATCCAAACAATACCCGCGTGATCCTATAAAATATTTGGTGAAATTTTGAGGATAGTGATGATAAAACAACGTCAGGAATCCTCACCAGAGCAACGAAGGGGATGAGGAGTAAAAAGGAATCCTACTCTCCAATATATATATAGGACTCAAAACATTTTGTGTGTGTGCCAAGACTCAACCGTCAGTGGTTCGATCAATCAGGGGGCTCCTAGGTCGGAGAAGGCGCTGAATACCAACTTGTAATGCCCAAGAAGCGACTTTATCCCCTACGTGTTGAGGCACGAGTTAGAGACATAAGTGCATTCTGGAATGATCGCAAGTGTGGTATCTTTGCACAACTTATGTAAAGAACAGGGATGAAAGAGTAAAATTGTTGGCTTACACTCGCCACGTCACACAATTAATACAATAGCATACATTCATCCAAAAAACACAGGGTCCGACTACGGACGAAATCAAACGAGAAAATATACCACAACCACAAGTCCTGATCGCTCCTAGTAGGAACCACTGCTGATCGTCGGGATACGTCACATACATACGACCACGCTCTTCATCGAACTTCCAGTTAAGTTCTTGACCCTCTCCTGCGTCGTACTCAGTTGTACATGCATCTGGTGTGTGTTGTAAACTGTGAGTCACAAGGACTCAACAATCCCATTCCCGAGTATCAAATCTAACAAAGCCTTTAGGTCTGGAGAGGTAATAAAGTGGCTACAGCAAGCACTAAGCAACTAGCTTACGAATTCAGAGCGAGATGAGAATATGTGCCACCGATCACCAAAGATGATCGATAAGTGATCCTAGCTACTCATGTTCATGCCTAACCCCACCGTGTTCACTTTCCGAAAACCCCTTCGAAAAGAGACCATCACGGTTACTCACACAGGTAGTGTATTCTTAAGGATATGATGTCAAGTTATCTACAACCAGATATTAACAAATTCCCATCTGCCACATAACCACGGGAACGGCTATCGAAAGTTCATAACCCTTCATGGGTGTCCCAACTTAGCCCATCACAAGCTCACGATCCGCGAAGTCGCAACTCCATGTTGGGAAGACCCGGGTATTCTGGAATCCCATGCTCAAGATATTTCGACAAAGGTAAAACTAATCCAGCAAGACCTCCCGGCGTGCCGACACCCTGATAGTAGCTGTGTGTATCTCATCTCAGGCCACGACCAGATAGGTCAGCCTACAGGTATATACCAGCCCTCGGGTTTCCCCAAGGTGGCCCCCGCAGTCTGCCCAGTTTGGACCAACACTCATGAGGAGCACTGGCCCGGGTTGTTGATTAAGAACTCGGGTTTATAACTCCCTATGCAAGTTTTAGTTGTTAGGAAAATGTAGTACCAAAGTTGGGTCTTGCTGGAAAAGCTTTAAGGAGTGCGAATTATCGAGGGGGGTCCATAAACCCCAACCGTATTTGGAACGCAAAATCAATGAACATAACACCGGTTTATCGGGTCCTAAGGTGGCATGAGTGGAACAAAACACCAAGCAGAAGGCCAAGCCTTCCACCCATTACCAATATATATGTGCATTAATTTAATTAAGATATATTTGTGTTATCCCAATAAAACAAGTCCAAACATGGAGCAATCTTCCAACTTCACCTGCAACTAACAACGCTATAAGAGGGCCTGAGCAAAAGCGTACTTAGCCAATCAACGGTTTGCTAGGAAGGCGGTTAGAGTGTTTCATGGCAACATAGGAGGCTGACAAGACAAGAATAGACATCGAGGCATAACTAAAGAGCGAGACAACTAGCAAGGCAAAGATAGAGGTGATATCAGGGAACGGTCATCTTACATGTTAAGTCCTCGGTAGAATGGTAAGACGGTTCCTCAAACTTGGTCTCAACAAGATCCTCGAACTCGGTATCGGCTCCCGGCTCTACCCAACACAAGATCAGAACAACGGTACAAGATCAATCACGGTGCAATGCACAAACAACATGATGCAAGACATGGCATGGGATGCAAGTATGATCTGCGTATGCATGAGGATGCTCTCGAGCCTAAAGGAGAAGATGATAGAAATGGCTTCATCTTGGGCAACCAAGCAAGCCAATGGATAGAGGGGAAGATTTTGGTCGAAATCGGTATAAGGATCATTGGAATCGGATGCACGGTTTGCAAATGGCAAGCAAAACAAGATGCAATGCTAAACTGCAGTTAATAGCAACATGGCATCTTTGGAGCAAGGTTTAAATATGCTACAGCACCCAAACACGAAGACAAATGGCATGGATGTGAAATAGACATGATTCTTAACAAGCATGAACTCAGAGCACACCCAAAAACTTACTGGTACACAATTAAACAAGCATGGCAAGATTCAATAAGTTAACAGATTTCTCGGACTTAGTGAAAATTACAAGGCATGCAATCTGGAACGATATGTTGTTGCCTTTGGAGGCACACAACATCAAGCAAAACAAGTACAACAAGCATGAAATTCACATGCGCATGGAGAAGACATAATATACTTCCAACTCATCCAAAGAAACAAGTCATTTCATACAAGGGTTGCTTAATACGAGCTTTGCCAAAATGAATGTTCTGTTAACAGGCTGACAGTTTTAATTTCAAGCATTTTGAGAGCAAGATTACAACAAGCTACGGCAGGGCATATATGCAAACATATGCATGGATTGATAGACAAATACATGGACATCAAGGCATGTTCACTAGCTACTCCACAACATGCATGGAAAAGATTGGCATCAAGTTTACATTGCAACTTATTATTACAGATTCCAGACTTGGCAGTTTTTTCACTAAGTGTAAAACAACAACATTGGCATGGCATGTTTACGAGCTTGTTTAAGTCGCCAGAGAGCATATCATGGAAAACCAAATGCACCACTTCAAATATAACATGATTATGCTCCTAAAACATGTTGACATGAGGCTCAAAAGAAAATCACACAAAAAGCTACGAAAAAGACAAATCATCAAGTGATAACAATTTCAGAAACTTAACAGCTACAAGCACTTTTGAAACAGAGTTAAACATGTCATAATGCAACCTAACATGCATGCAAATGCATCCATCATGAAGAGCATCACAAGACGAACATTTAGACATATCATACACTCCATTTGGACCAACATGCACAAAGTTACGACCTCACGAACATGCTAACATATTGTTGACACACAACTAGTGCTGAAACAGTAACATCACAAAGCAGTCTTACAACGAAGGTTAAGACATCGAGATTAACCATAACATGCACTAAACTAATGCCATCTCATGGAGCACTTCGAGACGAACATTTTGATATATCATATGCGCAAAATGGATCATGGAGCACCAAGTTATGACATGACAAAGAGGGCAACAAATTATAGGAATTTCGGGACTTCGTACATTTTCACCTCGCGTAAAAGTCAACAGGGCGGGATGGAGCGTGATGGCGATATCCGTGCTCGGGCGGCGTTTGGATGATGGAACTGGTGGATCTGGTCCCGCCTGGACCAGATCCGGCCGGAGCTCGCTGGAGCGGGGCGGCGGCTCGCCGGAGGAGGCGGCCGGCCGGTGGGGCTGACGCGGCGGCAAAGGCGGCGGCGGAGTTGAGGCGGCGCACGACGTCGTGACGTGGAGGCGAGGCGGCGCGCGGTGGCCGGAGGGGAGGCGGCGCGCGGTGGCCGGAGGGCGCGGTGTCCGGTGGTCGGGTCGCGGCGTGGCGCCAGAGGCGGAGGGCGGCATGAGGCGCGGCGGGAGGCCTCGGGTCCGAGCGGCAGCGGCTCGGGCCGCGGGGGCCAGTTACGGGCCCGGCGGGCCGCGGCGCGGGAGGAGGGAGGCCGGCGATGGTGGGCCACGTGGCGGCCGTCGGTTGGCTGAGGGGCGGGGCGGACGTGTCCGACGCCGACGGACACGTCCAGCACAGTGAGGAGCGGAGAAAAATAGGGTTTGATCCGGGGTTCGCGCGAGATGGGCATATTTATAGGTAGAGGGTGCTAGGAGAGTCCAAATGAGGTGCGGTTTTTGCCCACACGATCACGATCCAACGACCGAGAGCACGGTGGTGGTTAGGATGGGCTTGTGGGCTGTTGTGGAGGGGTGCTGGGCCAAAAGAGATAGGGCTTCCGCGGGGAACGCGGTTAACCATTGGAGTATCAAACAACCTCTAAACAAGACGAAACTTGACAGGCGGTCTACACACACCATAACAACAACGCACGACAACTTTCACCTCATTCAGAGAACGTTATACGGCCTCTTACAAAAGGAGGACTTGGAGGTACCACGGCACGTGTCTGAGTGTCGGAACTAAAACGGACAAAAGGGAAAGACGAACATGACCAGGTGCAAGTGACAACACGAATGCAATGCAATGCTCATGATGACATGACATGGTGATATGCACACACACTCAACGCAAAAAAAACCCGCAATGAAGGATGAGCCCGGAATGGAATTTATTAAGCCAACGATGAATATATTTCCATAAAGGGAATTGTTACATATGGGGCGTTACATCAAACAAGCGCAAGCGGGACACCGCCGGCGAAGAAACGACCTGGCCGTGGAATGCAGAGCTCCTCCGCCAGTTTTACAGTTAGCCGTGTACGTGTATGTATTGCTGCCTTTTGTACTCATTTGAAAACTATGGGGTCCCCGAACTACGCTCGGGGGCTGGCCTTTCCGACCAAGTTATTGTGTCTCCCGCATTTATGCATTACTTATCTCTTCGTCAAAACCCGGCCACCAGTTAGACTCGCTCGACCCAGGGGCTTGGGGGCTGGCCGGCTTGGCCACTACCCGCCACCTTACTTAGTGGTTCCTGACGCATTGGGATCGTCGCGGCCTCCCGCTCCGCCCTAAGCCACAGAACCGGCTTCGGCTATCGGCCGGCAAGCGCGCAAAGGCCAGAGCACCAGCATGCCACGAACACTAAGTCAAGGACCACCGGGTCACCCAACCCGGCCACGCCACGAATAGTTAAGTCACCACACAACCGGCTGCTCGCCAACCGGCTTCGCCGGATCGCTGCCAGCCGGCCCAGTGGGTGCTTTGCTCGCGTTCAACGTTTCGAACGCCTAAGTACTGCGCGCTCCTCTCGAAGGCCAAACCCCTTGTCACGGACCAGAACCTCGGCCATCAGACTCGCGGGGGGTGAGGGGGGAAAGTCGCAAAAAAATGGCTCAACAGACAAAAAGCAAAAGCACAGGCATCCACGAATTTCATACATACCGCCGGGTTGATCGACCCGGCCCCATCACTTGTAACACCGCCGCATGACCGGCTGCTCGCCAACCGGCTCTGCCGGATTGCCGCCAGCCGGCCCAGTGGGTGTTTCGCTCACGCTCAACGTTTCGACAGCTCAAGTACCGTGCACTCATCTCAAAGGCCAAACCCGTTGTCACGGACCGGAGCCTCGGCCGTCAGACTCGCAGGGGGGAGCCTGAGAGTGTAAAACACACGAAAACGGCTCAAAAGACAAAAAAGCAAGAGTGCAAACATTCACGAAATTTATACACTACAGTTCAAATTCAAACAGGCCCAAGGCCAGAATTCATTACACCTAGATACCCCCAGTGGGTGGGTGGACCTGCTACCTAACAGAAATTTTTGCTAAGTTAAAAACAGGCAGCCACAGCCATCCTCCTCGGTGACCTCTGGGCCCGTCGAGGTGCCGGTGTCTCCCTCCTCAGCGCCCGCGTTATGATAGACGCCCGTCTCCTCGGAGCTGCCCTCCAGGTCGTCCAGAAGCAGGCAGTAGTCGTCGGCATGCACGACTCCGCCGTCTTCCATCCGCTCCGGCTGGAACTCGTCGTGGAAGGCGAACCCGGCGATGTAGCTGGCATGAGTAGTGATCCGGCCGGCCTCCGCCTGCAGCTGGCTCTCCGAGCCGGCTCGCTGGCCCATCAACACGCCCAGCGACAGGTCTGGATGCCAAGACATCGTGAACCTGAGCGCCATCTCGGCGCCAGCACGAGCGGCGGAAACGCGCCAGTCATGGAGCCGACCCAACCCCGCCTCCAACCACCGCGCTAGCCGCGAGAAGCTGTTTGGCGTGACAGAACCCGGCCAGAGGACCGCCGTCATCGCCGCGTCGACCTTAGAGACCCTTGCCATCTGCTCGCTCAAGACTCGCAGACGGGCCTCGACGGCGGCCACGATCTCCGGGAAGGTCCAGGCCACCCGCGGGTCAGTCCCGGAGCCGACAATCCCCTGCGGGTCACGCTGAAAGCGGACCGCCTCCTCTGCCAGCTGGCACGTCTCCGGGAAGGCCCCTGTCAGGAAGGTAGGCAAATCAGAAGAAAGCACTAAGAAAGAGAAGCCGGGGCCCCAGCCTGGCAAAAGACCCAAGAAAAGCACTTACTGGAGAAGGACTCTTCCAGGTGCTGCGCTTCGAGCAACATACCACGCCGCTCCCGGTCGATGGTGCGGTCACGCTCCTGGAGCGTCTTCTCCAGTTCGGCGACCTTGACAAGGGCCGCCTTCAGCTCGGCTTCCTTGTCCTCGACCGCCTTCTCGGACTCCTCGCGGCGCCGGGTTTCCCCCTGCCGGGTCTCCTCTGGCACAACCACCAGCACCTTCAAGATCTCCACCATGGCCTAGAGCTGACCCTTGTCATCGGCCAGCCTTCCGCGTTGTTGGTCCGCCTCAGCAAGGGCCTGCGCCTCCACAACCTTGGTGGCTTCCGCCTTGAGGCGTTCCACCTCGGTTTCAAGAAGGCCCTTGTCGCCCGCTAGCTCCTCCCGCAACTGGCCGGCTTCATCAAGCGCCCGCTGGGCTCCCGTCGCCTCCGTCCTCGCCAGCTCCACCTCGGCCCCAAGCCGACTGGCGTCGGTAACGAGCCGGTCATAGTGGAATCCGGCTCGAATCAGTCGGACTCTCCAGGACATCACCTCGGCTGCAGAAGAATGATTCAGAAGCAAAGTACAACTTTAAGATTCGCAAGAAAAGAAGAAGAGAGCACATAAGAAAAGTACCGGTCGTGGCACACAGCTCCTCCTCCTTGGCGGCGAGCTGCTCCTTGAGCCCCCGGTGCGTCTCAAGGAGCCGATTGAAGACACTGACCCGGTAGGAGTCCAGTTGCTGCAGAAGGCAACGATCAACACAAGAACAACAATTTAAGATTTGACCCAACTGCTACGCAGTTGGCCCAAATCTCGGGGGCTACACCCAGTGGGTACGCTGGCGCGCCGCCACAAAGAAGAAGCAATAGGAAAGGCAGAAAGCAAGGAAAACTCACGAGCACGCCACGCTCCAGCTCCCGTGTCTGCTCCAACTCGACCTGGGCGAAGGCCTGGACCCGGTCCGCCCGCCCTTGTAGACGCCGGGTCACGGTGGCCATCGCCGCCTCCTCCTGGGTCAGAGGTCTGAAGAAGACCTCGTTGGCCCTGCTCCGCAACGGCTACGACCCAACGGCCCGGTGACCCCCAAACCTGAGCACCGGGGCGCGCTCCCCGCTGGCCACCTCCCCCGCGGCTAGCACCCTCTTCGGCGCCCTCTCCGGTACCACCGACCGCGCGGTGGGCGGAGTGGCCCGCGGCTGCACCGCTAGCGGTGCCTCGCTCGACGGCATCCGAGCCGCCCCCTCCGACGCTGTCCATGGCGCCTCCTCCAAGACGACGTCACCGCCGCCTCTATCGGCCCCCGCTCGGTCGACCGCGTCGGTCCGCGGCGGGGTGTCATCCCCGATGACCACGACCTCCCGGTCGAGGTCCATCACATCTGCACGGCCGCCTTGGCCATGCTCCCCCTTCGACGATGGCACGAAGACTGTCGCCGCCACCTTCGTCCCCGCCAGCACCTCCGGCCACGCTGGCTCGCGCCCACGCCGCCACGGCGCTAGCCGAGGCCTCGGTCGACGCCGCCTCCAGCTCCGCCTCGTCCCGGTTCCGGTCCCGCCAGGCTTGGCCTTCGGTGTCTGCAGGGTCGAGACCAAGGTCCGGATCCGCCCGCTCCTCCTCCTCATCCCGGTCGACGGTGCCAGACCGGCTCCTCCGGAACGCGGTGCCCTCGGTGGATGCGGCATCCGCCGCTGCCAACGCCAGCGAGATCGATGACCTGAAACCCAAGACAAATGAATACACAAGAGCCAAGCAGAGCCGCTCGGCCACTCGGTTCATGCAAGAAAGAGACTCACCCTGACAACACCGCAACGGCGGGCCTCGTCGCCCTCTCCTGCGGAGCACCTCCCCTCCTCTTGGCGGGCTGCTTCACGCCCCTAGTCGGACCCGCCGCACGCTTCGCGGCCGGGGCCGGCGCGACGCTATCTTTCCCGTGCGCCCGGTTCGCCGCCGGCGCCCCCCGAGACGACCTGTAATGCCCCAGATGTAACACTTTCCCTATATGGCAATATATAAACTTTGGCTTCGTCAGTTCCATTCCGGGATCTTTGTCTTTTCGGGTTTCGTCGTTTTGTCGTGTGCGTGTGTGCATTTCATCCATGTCATGTTGTCATGTGCATTGCATTGCATTTGTGTTGTCATTTGCATCCGGTCCCACTCGTCTCTTCCCGTTGTCCGTTTCGAGTTCCGACGATCTCACACGTGCACGTGGCATCCCCGAGTCCTTCTTTCGTGTTTGGCCGCGTAACGTTTCTGGAATGGCGTGAGATTTGTCGTGCGATGCTTTTTTGGTACGTGTAGGCCGCCTGTCAAGTTTCGTCGTGTTTGGAGTTCGTTTAGTACTCCAACGGTTAACCTACTGGGCTAAAAGTACCTCCACTTTGAGGCCCAAGACCCCCTCCACAACAGCCCACCAACCCAGCACAACCCTTCCCATCATTTCGGTCATTGAATTGTGATCGCGTGGCCGAAAACCGCTCTCCATTTGGACTCTCCTAGCTCCTTGTGCCTATAAAAACGTCCACCCCTCCATTTTTTCGCCCAAAAACCCTAGCCTCCTCCTAGCTCCAGCCCCGCCTCGGAATCCGCGTCGGGCGGACGTGTCCGACCTTGGCCGGACAGCTCCGCCGCGCCAGCAGTCCGCCTCAGCCGCCGCGCGGGCCCGAGGGCCCGTTCCCGGCACGCCGCCGCCGCCGTTCGGGCCAGATCTCCACGCCGCCAGCGCCCCGTCCTCCTTCGCGCCGGCCGCCGCGCCGCCACCCGCAGGATGCCGGAGCACCGCGCCGCCCGAGCTCCTCGAGCTCGCACCGCCGCCGGCTCGTGGCCCCTCGAGCTCACCGCCGCCCTTCAAAGCTTCCGCTGCCGCGCCCCTCGGGCACCCTCGCCGCCAGCCGGCCCTCGCCCCGCCGCCGACGGTCCCCCTCCGGCCGGAGCAGCCGTCGCCCCGCCGTATTCTTCCAGTCACCGCCGCAGGATCGAGCAACCGCCTTCAGAGCTCCAAGCCGTCCCGATCTAGAGCGCCCGGGTCGAAAACCCTAACGGGTACGGGACCCGTTGACCCGCGGACCCGCGCGCCCGATCCACGCTCCAACCCGCCACCCGTTTGATCGTTCTAGTCAGAGGTTGACCACTTGTTTTTTTACTAAGTCTTTTGCTATTTTAGTTGTCTGATGCATTTTTTGTGATGATGATAACTTTCACTGTGCTTGTTCGATTTGAGCATATAATATGTCAAAATGATCGTTGTGATGTGTACTATGTTTTGTTCCATTGTCTCATGCACGTTTGAGTCCATCTAGATGTCTTAATCTTCATGACAAGAGTGCTACATGATATAAACTGCTGCTATTAGTTGTTTTCATGCCATGTTTGATATGTGATAACTTGGTGCATGTTTATCCAAATGAAGCAAATGATATGTCCAAATGTTCATCATGAGATTCTCTACATGTTGGTTGCTATAGCATGCATGTTAGAGTTCATATTGCCATGTTTATCCCTGTTGCAAAAGTTCATGTGGCTGTTAGGTTTTGTAACTTGTTACGAGATGCCTAGTTGAGGAGCTCGTTGCTATTGATGTGGTTGTCCCCATGTTGCATGCTTATATGTTTTGGATTCCCCATCATGTCTTCTTTGCTATGGTGCAAATCATTTGCCATGGTATGCTTTGAGGTGACATAAACATGCTCACAAACATGCCATGATAATATTGCTGTTTTAACACTTAGTGAAATTTCACTAAGTATGGAATTTGTAATATCCTGATGCTATGTTTGCTTGTTGTCCTAGGCAAATCCATGTTAGTTTTGGGGTGGCTATTGATCATTCCTTATTGTATATGTTGTTGTCTATCCATCCATGTCCTCACATGCTCATTTGGGTTGCTGTAGCATATTTAATTCTTGCTCCCAAGTTGCTATAAAATACTGTTGTCAGGGTTTTATTGTCATGATCAAAATGTTGTAGCTTGTTGCTATTGATCCATGCCTCCTATGGAGATGGTCCAATGGAGTTGTTTGCTGTAGGAGATGTCTACTTCGTGTCAATGCTTCTTGTCACCATGTTTGAGTGCTGTAGAGTATATATTTCTTGCTCCAAAGTTGCTTTCTGGCTGTTAGTTTCAGCTTTGCATTGTTTCTTGTTTCGGGTGTATCTTTTAGTCCGTTGCTCCGTTTTGAGCGTGCCCTACATGAAACTTGTGTGATTTTGCATGAAGATTCATAATATCATCTTGTTAACATCTTTGGAGTATGTTTGCTTGATGTTTGGGTGCATCTTGCACCGTTGTCGTGCTTATCTTGTTTTGATCATATCTTCTAGACCGTAGCTCCGTTTTAAACAAGCTTTATATGAAACTTGACTAGAATTTTGTGTAGATTGTCATGGTGCATGTTAACTTGCTGTTTAACAACTTTAACTTAAGGTTTGTTTAGATCTGGACTAATTTCAAACTATGCATACGATGACTTACCGGTTTTGTCTTAAGTAGTTTCCGACCTCATTTAAACCTATTGTTTCTTGTGTTATTTCTCTGTGCTTCCTACATTGCCATGTTTTGCATCCTAAATAGACTTGTCTTGCATCCTACTTGCTTGAGTATATTGTCTTGTTCTTGTGCTATTTCTCTGTGTTTCCTATGTTGTCATGTTGTGCATCCTAGGTGCATCCGCAGTGCATCCTAAGTGCATCATACATGCATCCTGTAGTTTGCGCATTGCACCTTGTTTGATTTCGTGCCTCGTGTGTTCTTGTGTTGAGTAGAGCCGGAAGCCGAGACCGAGTACGAGAACGAGGTTACTACCGAGGTTGAGAACGAGGAGCCCTCTTACGATCCCATCGACGACTCGACAGGCAAGATGACCTGACCCAGATATCATTACTATCTTTGCCTATTGCTAGAAGTCTCGCTCTTTAGCTTATTTGCCTCGATGCCCATGTTTGTCTGTCAGCCTCCTATTGTAACCATGAATCTATCTAACCACCCTACCTATGCAAACCTTTGTTTGGCTAAGTAAGCTTCGCTCAGCCCCCTCTTATAGCATTGCTAGTTGCAGGAGAAGATCTGAAGATTCTTGCTTCATGTTGAAGCTTGTTGGGATATCACACTATATTAATTCTTAAATGAAATCATCTATATATTGGTAATGGGTGGAAGGCTGAGCCTCTTGCTCGGTGATTTGTTCCACTCATGCCGCCCTAGTAACCGTATAAACCGGTGTTATGTTCCTTGATTATGCGTTCCTCACACGGTTGGGGTTATGGGACCCCCTCGATAAACCGCTTAGCGCTAAGTCTTTTCCAGCAAGTCCCAACATTGGTACTCCATTTGCCTAAACAACTAAAAACTTGCATAGGGAGTAATTAACCCTCTTCTTAATCAACAACCCCGGGCCAGTGCTCCACATGAGTGTTGGTCCGAAACGGGGAGCCTGCGAGGCCACCTTGGGGAAACCCGAGGGCTGGTAAAAACCCGTAGCTTCACCCATCCGGTCGTGGCCTGAGACTAGATACGCGCGGCTACTGTCAGGTTGTCGGCACGCCGGGAGGATTTGCTGGATTAGCCTTACCTTAGTCGGAGTATCTTGAGCACGGGATTCCGAGAATACTCGGGCCTTCCCACCTTGGAGTTGCGACTCCGCGGATCGTGGGCTTGTAATGGACCAAGTTGGAACACCCCTGTAGGGTTTTGAACTTTCGAAAGTCGTGCCCGCGGTTATGTGGCAGATGGGAATTTGTTAATATCCGGTTGTAGAAAACTTGACACCATGTTCAGAACACACTACCAGCGTGAGTACCGTGACGGTCATTTTCCGAAAGGGGTTCGGGAAGTGAACATGGTGGGGTTATGTTTGACGTGCTTAGATAGGATCACTTCGTGATCACCTTGTCGCTCGTGGCACTTCTCTTCTCTCTCTTATTACGTAAGTTAGTGCTAGTGCTGTTGCAACCTTTTATTCTTTCTTCAGCCTTGTTCCACACCCAAGGCTTAGATAGTTCTGCTACCCGGGAATGGGATTGTTGAGTCCTCCGTGGCTCACAGATTGTACACAACACCAGATGCAGGTACCATGGTGAGCTACTCAGGTGACGGCACGGAGCTATACTGGGAGTACGATGAGGAACGTAGCCGTTACTATGTGCACTATCCCGATGATCAGTAGTGGTTTCTACTAGGGGCGATCCGAACCTGTGGCTTTATGTATGTTTGGTATCTTTCATTTGGATCTTCACCCGTAAACGGGTTGTGATGTTATTTGAATGATGTTTGGCTATGTAATGAATTGTGTGACGTGGTGAGTGTAAGCCAACTATCTCGTTTGCTTTCATCCCTATTTTTACATGAGATGTGCAAAGATACCGAACTTGAGATCATTCCAGAATGGGCTTATACCTTTAAGTCATGCCTCGACACGTAGGAGGTATAGCCATCCTAGGCATTAAAAGTTGGTATCAGAGCCTTCTCCGACCTAGAAGCCCCCACTGGTTGATCGAATCGTTGATGGTTGAGTCTAGGCACACACTTAAAATGTTTTGAGTCCTATATATATATCGGAGAGTAGGATTTCTTTTGCTCCTCATCTCTTTTCACTCTGGTGAGGACTCCTGACAGTTACTCTTGTCTCTTCTACTCTCAAAAATTCACCCAAAAAAAATTAGGAATCTCGCGAGTATTGTTTGGATTGTTCCGATGTCTTTGTGACGAGAACATTGTTCTCGATGCCTCCTGTCATTTAGGGGTTGTGGCAGTGTCCTGGGGAGTTGAGCTCTGAGGTGTTGTCGTCACAAATATATCGCAGCAGTTCTGGAATACTTAAGACGGCCGACATCGAAAACTCTCCTATGCGGTTAGTGGCAAGATAACCCCGACATCACCCAGTACTGGGGAGGTAGTTCGGGAGTATTGCCATAGCTTGTATAGTAGATGCGTTTCGAAGGTCTGAGGTAGACGGTTTCCGGAAATAACTGGTTATGTGTTGAAGGATGGATACAGCTGGATGTAGGATTAGAGTTGAGTGCGCGATGCTTCCCCTGTATCCCCAACACCTGATTGCATAACTGGAAACTTTCGGAAATTAATAGGTGGGTTCATCTAGTAGCTCATAGGCATTCTTCCAATGAATGCATGATATGGAGTTTGGGGTTCTACATTGAGTGAAGTAGTTTTATGGCCGTTGTTCCCATCGGGAGTTGCATCTTAAAGGGTCCTTGGCTATGCTGATCCGGGGATTGCAAAACCCTTTTGTAACACGTTCCATAAGCTTTCAGCACGAATATGTCGAACGAAACTTCTATCTTGTATTTGTTCTATCTGTTCCTTGTTGTTTTTTATTTACCTTTTGTCTCCCAAGTGGCTTCTCGTGAAGAATGTTGTTACTATTAAACGGAGAATTTCATTCGTTCCTCTTGTTCGAAAGATTCTTATGAAGACTATGTTGCAATTTCTAGCCGTTGATTCAGCTTATATATTCTTTCAAACAATGGCTAATAGTGGTCATCTCTTTCAGGATGGCTCCTAAAAGGGTTCCCAACGCTAACCCAGAGGGTGAAGAGGTTCCTGATCGTCCTCCTTCCCCTCCTCCTCCGTCTGAGGCCTGGAGAGCAATTTTGCAAGCTACGAACCAGAACACCCAGATGTTTATGCACATGATGCAGAACATTCAAGCAAATCAAGCAAATCAGGGTGCTCATGGGAACCAAGGCAATTTGTTCAACCAACCTCATTTTGCTACGCTCAACCAGTTCCTGGCAAACCAACCAAAGGCATTCAGTTACTGCGTGGACCCTCTAGATGCTAAAGACTGGATAACAGATATCAAGAAGCATTTCGAGTGCAGTAACGTCAGGCCCGAGGACTATGTGAAGTTTGCAGCCTTCCAACTCAAGGACCAAGCAGCTGATTGGTGGCAGCAGTACAAAGACTCCAGAGCAGGGCGTGTATTCTCCTGGGATGACTTCTGCAAGGACTTTCGTTCTCATCACATTCCAACAAGTGTCATTGAGGGTATGCGTGAGCAATTCCGCAACCTGAAGCAAGGCTCAATGTCTGTCTACCAATATAATGTCAAGTTCCAGAACCTTACCCGCTATGCCAAGCAAGACATCCCAGATGCCAAGAGCAAGATCTATCAGTTTCGCGGTGGTCTGAAGGATGAACTCCAACTTGCTCTCACCCTGTTCGAGCCTGATGAGTTTGATCAATTCTATAACATGGCACTTAAGCAAGAGGCAGCCCAGCTCAAGATGGAAGCTTCCAAAAAGAGGATCAGAGACGCTGTTCACTCCTCCTCTTCTTCCCAAGTGGTCACAAAGCAATAGAAGTTTTGGCTTCCACCTCCTCCAGTGATCCGAGCTCCCTACAACAACAACAAGAATTCTGGTGGCCGTGCTTTCTCCCACCCACCCAACCCAAGCAACCAGTCAAAGAATCATTTTCAAGCTTCCAAGTCAAGTGCTCCATATCACCGTCCTCTCTCAGAAGTGGTTTGCAACAAGTGCACTCAGAAGGGTCATTATGCTAACAAGTGCCCCAACCCAAGGCGCCTTCCGCCTCCTCCACCTGTCATCACTGCTATTGTCAAGCACAATCCCAAGCATGCAAGAGTGAATCTGATGAATGCAGCTCAAGCAGAGAATTCTTCAGATGTGATACTTGGTAACCTTCCAATTAACTCTATTCCTGCAAAAGTGTTGTTTGATTCGGGTGCATCATGTTCTTTCATGTCTCAACCGTTTGCATCCAAGCATAATGTTGATGTCAAAAGCTTACCTCAGAAGTTGCAAGTTATTTCTCCGGGGAGACGTATGACTTCTAATATATATGCTCCGGATGTATCTATTCGCATGGGTGATTACCGCTTTCTGGCTAAACTGGTTGTTCTCGGCAACTCCGACATTGACCTTATTCTTGGGATGGATTGGCTTTCTCAGCATGATGCTCACATTGATTGTGCAAATAAGGAAGTCAAGCTTACTCATTCCGACGAAGACGTGATTATCTTCGCCTCTCGAGATAACACAATCAGGCTATTCTCTCTCAATGACAAGGGCGAGATTAATGCCATCTCTCAAATTCCGGTGGTCAAGGAATACGAAGACGTTTTCCCTGAAGAGCCTCCAGGCATGCCTCCGCATCGTCAAGTTGAATTTGTCATTGAACTCGAGCCAGGTACCGAGCCAGCATGTCGGCGTCCGTACAAGCTCTCCCCTGAAGAGTTGAAGGAGTTGAAGAAACAGCTTGATGAACAAGAGCGTATGGGTCTGATCAGGCCTAGCACGTCTCCTTGGGGCTGTGGTGTCTTATTTGTCAAGAAGAAGGATGGCACGGAGCGCCTTTGCGTTGATTACCGACCATTGAACAAGAAGACAATAAAGAACAAGTATCCGCTCCCCAACATCAATGAACTATTCGAGCAGCTCAAAGGAGCAAAAGTGTTCTCAAAGCTCGATCTCCGTATGGGTTACCACCAAATTCGCATTCGTGAAGAAGATATCCACAAGACTGCCTTCAGAACGAGCTACGGCTCATATGAATATACAGTCATGTCTTTTGGCCTCGCTAATGCTCCACCTGCCTTCTCGAGGATGATGCACTACATTTTCAACCCCTACACCAACGAATTTGTGCTTGTGTATCTGGATGACATCTTGGTATTCTCCAAGAATGAAGAGGATCACGAAAAGCACCCCCGTCTGGTTCTCGACAAACTCCGTGAACATAAGTTCTATGCCAAGTTCTCCAAGTGCGAATTCTGGCTCGATAAGGTCTTGTATTTGGGCCATATCATCTCCGCTGACGGTATTGCGGTCAACCCCAAGAAAGTTGAAGCGATTGTCAACTGGGAACCACCTCAGAACGTCAAGCAACTTCGAAGCTTCCTTGGTCTTGCTAGCTATTGCAGAAGGTTCGTTGAGAACTTCTCCAAGATTGCCAAGCCTCTCTCCAACTTGCTGCAGAAGAATGTCAAGTACAACTGGTCTCCGGATTGTGATGTGGCATTCAAAACTCTCAAAGAAAAGCTCATCTCTGCTCCAGTTCTTACCCCTTCAAATGAGTCCAAGCCCTACGAAGTGTTCTGTGATGCTTCTCTTCAAGGACTTGGTGGTGTTCTAATGCAGGACAAGAAAATTGTGGCATACACCTCTCGTCAATTGAAGCCAAGTGAGAAGAACTACCCCACACATGATCTCGAGCCAGCAGCTATGGTACACGCTTTGATCACGTGGAGACACCTTCTGTTGGGCAGAAAAGTCGACATCTTCACCGATCACAAGAGCTTGAAGTACATCTTCACACAGCCGAACCTGAACCTCCGCCAGACTCGTTGGGTTGAAATGATCCAAGAGTATGATCCAAGCATCGAATACACACCTGGCAAGGCCAATGTCATTGCAGATGCCTTGAGCAGAAAGGCATATTGCAACAGTCTCCTTATCAAGCCGTTTCAGCCTGAGCTTTGTGAAGCATTTAGGAAGCTCAACCTCCAAGTTGTTCCGCAAGGCTTTCTTGCAAATCTTCAAGTTGCTCCTACCTTGGAAGATTAGATCCGTGAGGCCCAACTCAGTGATGCTATGGTGCAGAAAGTGAAACATGGTATTGCAAAGGGTACTCCCAAATACAAGTGTATCGCGTTGATGAGAGAGATACCTTGTTCTTTGAGGACAGACTTGTGGTTCCCAAGGGTGATCTCAGGAAGCTCATAATGAACGAAGCACGTGACTCCCTCCTTTCGATTCATCCTGGCAGTTCCAAGATGTACCAAGACCTCAAGCAATCTTACTGGTGGACTCGCATGAAAAGGGAGATTGTCCAATTCATGAATGAATGTGATGTCTGCAGAAGAGTGAAGGCAGAGCATCAACGTCCAGCCGGTCTTCTCCAACCTCTTCCTATTCCCGAGTGGAAATTCGACCACATTGAAATGGATTTCGTCACTGGGTTTCCCAAGTCCAAGAAAGGGAATGATTATATCTTTGTGGTGATTGACAAGCTTACCAAAGTAGCTCACTTCCTTCCAGTCAAAGAATCCATCAATGCAGCTCAATTGGCAGAGTTGTACACTTCCAGAATTGTGTCCGTACTTGGCATTCCTCAAGTTATCTCCTCAGACCGTGGAAGTTTGTTCACATCCGAGTTCTGGGACTCCTTTCAGTCTGCCATGGGCACTAAGATCCGTTTCAGCACTGCATTTCACCCTCAGACTAGTGGTCAAGTCGAAAGAGTGAATCAGATCCTAGAAGACATGCTCAGGGCTTGTGTCATCTCTTTTGGCATGAAGTGGGAAGACTTTCTTCCGTTTGCTGAGTTCTCTTACAACAACAGTTTCCAAGCAAGTGCCGGCAAAGCTCCGTTTGAAATCCTCTATGGCAGAAAGTGTCGTACCCCTCTCAACTGGTCCGAGACTGGTGAACGTCAACTTCTTGGCAATGACTTGATCTCAGAAGCCGAAGAAATGTGCAAAGTCATACGTGAAAATCTCAAGGCCGCTCAGTCGCGTCAGAAGAGCTACTATGACGGCAAGCATCGTGATTTGGCCTTCAACATTGGTGATCATGTCTATCTCCGTGTTTCTCCTATGAAAGGCACCCAAAGATTTGGTATCAAAGGAAAGCTTGCTCCTAGATATGTGGGCCCTTTCAAGATCCTTGGCAAAAGAGGCGATCTAGCCTATCAACTTGAGCTCCCTCCCAACTTCGCTAATGTTCATGATGTGTTTCACGTGTCTCAACTCCCCCAAATGCTTCAAGGCACCTGAACGCACTATTCTGTTTGAGGAGATTGATCTTCAACAAGACTTGTCTTACCGAGAGCATCCCGTTGCTATTCTTGAAGAAACCGAGCACAAGACCCGCAACAAGTCAATCAAGTTCTTGAAAGTTAAGTGGTCACACCATACCGATCGAGAAGCTACGTGGGAACGAGAAGATCACCTTCGTTCCGAGTATCCTTCCTTCTTCCAGTCCTAGATCTCGGGACGAGATCTTTTCGTAGTAGAGGAGAGTTTGTAATGCCCCGGATGTAACAGTTCCCCTATATGGCAATATATAAACTTTGGCTTCATCAGTTCCATTCCGGGTTCTTCGTCTTTTCGGGTTTCGTCGTTTTGTCGTGTGCGTGTGTGCATTTCATCCATGTCATGTTGTCATGTGCATTGCATTGCATTTGTGTTGTCATTTGCATCCGGTCCCACTCGTCTCTTCCCGTTGTCCGTTTCGAGTTCCGACGCTCTCACACGTGCACGTGGCATCCCCGAGTCCTTCTTTCGTGTTTGGCGTGTAACGTTTCCGGAATGGCGTGAGACTTGTCGTGCGATGTTGTTTTGGTACGTGTAGGCCGCCTGTCAAGTTTCGTCGCGTTTGGAGTTCGTTTAGTACTCCAACGGTTAACCTACTGGGCTAAAAGTACCTCCTCTTTCAGGCCCAAGACCCCCTCCACAACAGCCCACCAACCCAACACAACCATTCCCATCATCTCGGTCGTTGAATTGTGATCGTGTGGCCGAAAACCGCTCTCCATTTGGACTCTCCTAGCTCCTTGTGCCTATAAAAACGCCCACCCCTCCATTTTTCGCCCAAAAACCCTAGCCTCCTCCTAGCTCCAGCCCCACCTCGGAATCCGCGTCGGGCGGACGTGTCCGACCCGGGCCGGACAGCTCCGCCGCGCCAGCAGTCCGCCTCAGCTGCCGCGCGGGCCCGAGGGCCCGTTCCCGGCCCGCCGCCGCCGCCGTTCGGGCTAGATCTCCATGCCGCCAGCGTCCCGTCCTCCTTCGCGCCGGCCGCCGCGCCGCCACCCGCAAGCGACCGGAGCACCGCGCCGCCCGAGCTCCTCGAGCTCGCACCGCCGCCGGCTCGCGGCCCCTCGAGGTCACCGCCGCCCTTCGAAGCTTCCGCCGCCGTGCCCCTCGGGCACCCTCGCCGTCGGCCAGCCCTCGCCCCGCCGCCGACGGGCCCCCTCCGGCCGGAGCAGCCGCCGCCCCGCCGTTTTCTTCCAGCCGCCGCCACGGGATCGAGCAACCGCCGTCAGAGCTCCAAGCCGTCCCAATCCAGAGCGCACGGGCCGAAAACCCTAACGGGTACGGGACTCGTTGACTCGCGGACCCGCGCGCCCGATCCACGCTCCGACCCGCCACCCGTTTGACCGTTCCAGTCAGAGGTTGACCACTTGTTTTTTTACTATGTCTTTTGCTATTTTAGTTGTCTTATGCATTTTTGTGATGATGATAACTTTTAGTGTGCTTGTCCGATTTGTGCATATAGTATGTCAAAATGATCGTTGTGATGTTTACTATGTTTTGTTCCATTGTGTCATGCACGTTTGAGTCCATCTAGATGTCTTAATCTTCATGACAAGAGTGCTACATGATATAAACTGCTGCTATTAGTTGTTTTCATGCCATGTTTGATATGTGATAATTTGGTGCATGTTTATCCAAATGAAGCAAATGATATGTCCAAATGTTCATCATGAGATGCTCTACATGTTGGTTGCTATAGCATGCATGTTAGAGTTCATATTGCCATGTTTATCCCTGTTGCAAAGTGCATGTGGCTATTAGGTTTTGTAACTTGTTACGAGATGCCTAGTTGAGGAGCTCGTTGCTATTGATGTGGTTGTCCCCATGTTGCATGCTTATATGTTTTGGATTCCCCATCATGTGTTCTTTGCTATGGTGCAAACCATTTGCCATGTTATGCTTTGAGGTGACTTAAACATGCTCACAAACATGCCATGATAATATTGTTGTTTTAACACTTAGTGAAATTTCACTAAGTCTGGAATCTGTAATATCCTGATGCTATGTTTGCTTGTTGTCCTAGGCAAATCCATGTTAGTTTTGGGGTGGCTATTGATCATTCCTTGTTGTATATGTTGTTGTCTATCCATCCATGTCCTCACATGCTCATTTGGGTTGTTGTAGCATATTTAATTCTTGCTCCCAAGTTGCTATAAAATACTGCTGTCGGGGTTTTATTGTCATGATCAAAATGTTGTAGCTTGTTGCTATTGATCCATGCCTCCATGTTTGCTTTAGGAGATGCTCCAATGGAGTTGTTTGCTGTAGGAGATGTCTACTTCATGTCCATGCTTCTTGTCACCATGTTTGAGTGTCGTAGAGTATATATTTCTTGCTCCAAAGTTGCTATGTGGCTGTTAGTTTCAGCTTTGCATTGTTTCTTGTTTCGGGTGTATCTTTTAGTCCGTTGCTCCGTTTTGAGCGTGCCCTACATGAAACTTGTGTGATTTTGCATGAAGATTCATAATATCATCTTGTTAACATGTTTGGAGTATGTTTGCTTGATGTTTGGGTGCATCTTGCACCGTTGCCGTGCTTATCTTGTTTTGATCATATCTTCTAGACCGTAGCTCCATTTTAAACAAGCTTTATATGAAACTTGACTAGAATTTCGTGTAGATTGTCATGGTGCATGTTAACTTGCTGTTTAAAAACTTTAACTTAAGGTTTGTTCAGATCTGGACTAATTTCAAACTATGCATATGAGGACTTACCGGTTTTGTCTTAAGTAGTTTCCGGCCTCATTTAAACCTATTGTTTCTTGTGTTATTTCTCTGTGCTTCCTACCTTGCCATGTTTTGCATCCTAAATAGACTTGTCTTGCATCCTACTTGCTTGAGTATATTGTCTTGTTCTTGTGATGTTTCTCTGTGTTTCCTATGTTGTCATGTTGTGCATCCTAAGTGCATCTGCAGTGCATCCTAAGTGCATCATACATGCATCCTGTAGTTTGCGCATTGCACCTTGTTTGATTTCGTTCCTCGTGTGTTCTTGTGTTGAGTAGAGCCGGAAGCCGAGACCGAGTACGAGAACGAGGTTACTACCGAGGTTGAGAACGAAGAGCCCTCTTACGATCCCATCGACGACTCGACAGGCAAGATGACCTGACCCAGATATAATTACTATCTTTGCCTATTGCTAGAAGTCTCGCTCTTTAGCTTATTTGCCTCGATGCCCATGTTTGTCTGTCAGCCTCCTATTGTAACCATGAATCTGTCTAACCACCCTACCTATGCAAACCTTTGTTTGGCTAAGTAAGCTTCGCTCAGCCCCCTCTTATAGCACTGCTAGTTGCAGGAGAAGATTTGAAGATTCTTGCTTCATGTTGAAGCTTGTTGGGATATCACACTATATTAATTCTTAAATGAAATCATCTATATATTGGTAATGGGTGGAAGGCTGAGCCTCTTGCTCGGTGATTTGTTCCACTCATGCCGCCCTAGGAACCGTATAAACCGGTGTTATGTTCCTTGATTATGCGTTCCTCACACGGTTGGGGTTATGGGACCCCCTCGATAAACCGCTTAGCGCTAAGTCATTTCCATCAAGTCCCAACATTTGTACTCCATTTGCCTAAACAACTAAAAACTTGCATAGGGAGTAATTAATCCTCTTCTTTATCAACAACCCCGGGCCAGTGCTTCACATGAGTGTTGGTCCGAAACGGGGAGCCTGCGGGGCCACCTTGGGGAAACCCGAGGGCTGGTAAAAACCCGTAGCTTCACCCATCCGGTCGTGGCCTAAGACTAGATACGCGCGGCTACTGTCAGGGTGTCGGCACGCCAGGAGGATTTGCTGGATTAGCCTTACCTTAGTCGGAGTATCTTGAGCACGGAATTCCGAGAATGCTCGGGCCTTCCCACCTTGGAGTTGCGACTCCGCGGATCGTGGGCTTGTTATGGGCCAAGTTGGAACACCCCTGCAGGGTTTTGAACTTTCGAAAGCCGTGCCCGCGGTTATGTGGCAGATGGGAATTTGTTAATATCCGGTTGTAGAAAACTTGACACCATGTTCAGAACACACTACCAGCGTGAGTACCGTGACGGTCATTTTCCGAAAGGGGTTCGGGAAGTGAACACGGTGGGGTTATGTTTGACGTGCTTAGATAGGATCACTTCGTGATCACCTTGTCGCTCGTAGCACTTCTCTTCTCGCTCGTATTATGTAAGTTAGTGCTAGTGCTGATGCAACCTTTTATTCTTTCTTCAGCCTTGTTCCACACCCAAGGCTTAGATAGTTCTGCTACCCGGGAACGGGATTGCTGAGTCCTCCGTGGCTCATAGATTCTACACCACACTAGATGCAGGTACCATGGTGAGCTACTCAGGTGACGGCATAGAGCTATACTGGGAGTATGATGAGGAACGTAGCCGTTACTATGTGCACTATCCCGATGATCAGTAGTGGTTTCTACTAGGGGTGATCCGAATCTGTGGCTTTATGTATGTTTGCTATCTTTCATTTGGATCTTCACCCGTAGACGGGTTGTGATGTTATTTGAATGATGTTTGGCTATGTAATGAATTGTGTGACATGGCGAGTGTAAGCCAACTATCTCTTTTGCTTTCATCCCTATTTTTACATGAGATGTGCAAAGATACCGAACTTGAGATCATTCTAGAGTGGGCTTATACCTTTAAGTCGTGCCTCGACACGTAGGAGGTATAGTCCCATCCTGGGCATTACACGACCCGGCTCCGGCCGCGCCGCCGCCTCCTCCACCCGGCGCCGCTACATCAAACGACTCGCGTCAGCACCCCCAATGCCGTCCCATGGCCGGTGACTCAAGAAGTAAAGACAAACTCACCCGCTCGACGCTCTGCGCCTGCGTCGGCGGTCGCACCCCCCCCCCCCCCCCCCCCCCCCCCCCCCCC